>CM064483.1:20540166-20647666 GCA_032716605.1 Paralithodes platypus | reverse complement strand
TATATTTTTGTTTTGACAGCAAGCTAAATTTTTAAATTTTTCGATAGAAAAAATTCTCCGGATTTCTCCATACACTGCTGGCTCGCTATCGCTCGCCAGGATGAAATCGACACCTGGATAGGGAGAAAAGTCTTAAAACAGTTGGCTGAATGGGGTCGAATGGATACAAGCCAGAGAAAGAGAGAAAAGGAGAGAAAGAGATAAAAAAGCAGGTGACCCCCCCCCCCCCTTAAGTCCAACTAATCCACCGTCGTATTAAGGAAATGTTGTAAATTCTTCTATTCACTCCAAATCCGTGCACCCACCTACCAACCCCAATCCGTGCACCCACCTACCAACCCCAATCCGTGCACCCACCTACCAACCCCAATCCGTGCACCCACCTACCAACCCCAATCTCCTTGACTTAATATATATGCAAATTGTCCCCATGGTTGTACAGCTTAAGGAGAGTTTTTTTTTAGCTTGTTTCCTACTCCTCCAGCGATCTAAAAATGTCACCCCCTTGACCCCCTTTCAAGATAAATGTGTACATTTTTCGGTAGAAACATTTCCCGGCCGAAGGCCGGTTCCTCTTATATTACAGGCTCGCTAGCGCTCGCCAGGATAAAATCGACACCTAAATGGCACGAAAGGTCTTAAAATTGACAGAAATGGGGCGTAAGTTCTTAAAATCGCCAAACTAATGGGGCGAACGTCTTAAAATCTAAAGAAATGGGGCTAAACATGAGGGAGAAAGGGGTCAAGAAAAAAGTCCCTCAAGTGGAAATCTCCCCTTAAGCCGGTATCACACGAGAGCTTTTATAGTCAACATTCGATGATCAACATTTTCCTGGCAATATATCGGGAATATTTTGCACTGGTATCGGAAACTATGTTGTGCCAACAGTGATGTATGGGGCTGAGACATGGGCTCTGAAGAAAAAGGAGAAAAGAGGGCTGGATGTGATGGAGATGAGCTGCTTGAGGAGTATGTGTGGAGTTACTCGTAGAGACAGATTGAGAAATGAAGAGATACGTAGGAGAGTGGGGCAGCAGGAACATTTGTCAGCCAGAGTGGACAGAAGGGTGCTGAGCTGGTATGGTCATGTTGAACGAATGGGAGATGAAAGGCTTACAAAGAGAATATGTGAATCAGGTACAAGGGGAGATAGAAGGGCAGGAAGACCCCCATTGAGATGGAGAGACTGTGTAAGAAAGGCTTTGGATGATAGAGGAATGACTATAGATCAGGCAGGGGAAGTGGTGGTGGACAGGAGTGAATGGAGAATGCTTGTGAATAGTTGAGTGAACACGTGGTCATTTGGAGTAAGGGGTCGGGCGCAAGTTGGACTAGATAATAGTCCATCAGGCGCCTGGCCCGGGGAGACGATTAATATGAAGGGTGTGCCTGGAAGTGTGGTGGGAGGGCTTGTCGCTTTGGCTCCGCTGCATGTCTGCCTGCCGAGATCGGAACCTCTCCTGGTGGTCAGGGGCCGGGGGAGTGCTGGAGCGACCTTGGTAACCCTGGTCTCTGGGTCTTCTCCTGGGTGACCTGGATGTGTGAGAGTTTGTGTTTTTTATCTGTGTTTATTTTAAGTTTTATGTTGTTTTTGTGTTTTCCCTGTTCTTGCTGTGTCTTGAGTCGGCTACCCCCAAAATGGGGATTGGGCCTGAGCATATAGATAGATAGATAGATAGATAGATCGGAAACTAGACTGATATAGGGTAGATGAATTTAGGTAACCGACATATTATAAATGTTGACCTCATAAGCTGCCAGACCAGTGTTGAGGATAAATGTTGAGGGAAAAAGCGCTCGTGTGATACCGGCTTTACTTAAATTGGCCTGATTGTTATTAGTGGATTTGCATAAGTAAGGATATCCCAGTGACACGCATGAGGCAGTGAGTGGAGACGAAGCCAACAAAGCAACACGAACTTTGTCACTCATAGTTAAGGGGGGGGGGGGGGGACCGTTTTTCTGGACTCCCTTCTCCCTAATGCTTAGTCCGACTAGTTATGAGATTATAAGACGTTTGGCCTATTAGTTTGGTGATTTTAACACCTCTCGCCCCATTTCGTTGTCAATTTTAATACCTTTCGTGCCATATAGGTGTCGATTATTTCCTGGCGAGCGATAGCGAGCCTAAAATTTTAAGAGGAATCGGCCTTCGGCCGGGATATTTTTCTACCGAAAAATGTAAAAATTTATCTTGAAGGGGGGTCTTGTGGGTGTTTTTTTAAGTTTAATGGAGGTCTAGCGAGAAAATTAAGAAATAAATGAATTAATAGACCAAAAAACAAAGAAGAAACGGTCCGTCTCCCCTTAATACATATGCAAATTGTCCCCATGGTTGTACAGCTTCGTTAAATTGGCCGGGTTGTTATTAGTGGATTTGCATAAGTAACGATATCCCAGTGACACACATGAGGCAGTGAGTGGAGACGAAGCCAACAGAGCAACACGAACTTTGTGACTCGGGTAAGGGAGCCCACCTTGCTTTTTTTCTCTTTCTCTCCCTCTCTCTTTGGCTTGTATCCATTCGGCCCCATTCAGACTAGTGGTTTAAGACGTTTACCCCCATCCAGGTGTCAATATTTTCCTGGCGAGCGGTAGCTAGCCAGCATATATATATATTTGTTTCGACAGCAAGCTAAATTTGTACATTTTTCGATAGAAAAATGTTTCCGGCGAAACCGGATTTCTCCATACAATGTTGGCTAAATGGGGCCGAATGGATACAAGCCAGGGAAAGAGAGAACAGGAGAGAAAGATAACAAAAGCCGGCCACCTCCCTTAATATTGTCAAAACCTTGCATCTACGTATCCGAACTAATCAACATATTGGACCACCACAAAGTCCTGACCGCAATTGTACAGTCGCCCAAATAAGTCATGTCTCGCCACCAAGTATATTTTGATCAATAATTGGTATCAGCAGTATCTAAACATGATTTCTTAATTTCGGGTGAGTTATGCATACATGTTCCTACGCTTACCCACCGTATTCAACATCTGACAGACATAAATACAGTACAGAGCGAGCCAAACGTAATGGCAGCTGAGCCATGACTTATTAGCGCTACCGTACACTCCTAAGGAATATAGTGTATACATTATCTTCTATGTGCCTTTTCCCCAGCGGACCTATATACAGTACCTACCTGTAGCCTATGAGACAGACCGTTTTTCTGGACCCCCTTCTTCCTAATGTTTAGCCCCACTAGTTTTGAGATTTTAAGACTGTGGTTCCATTAGTTTGGGGATTTTATGACCTTTCACTCCATGTCTTTGTCAATATTAGGACCCTTCGTGCCATTTAGGTGTCGATGTTTTCCTGGCGAGCGATAGCAAGCCTTTAATTTTAAGAGGTATCGGCCTTTGGCCGGGAAATTTTTCTTCCGAAAAATTTACAAATCTCTCTTGAAGGGGGGGTCTAGGGGGTGTTTTTCTAAGCTTGATGGAGGTCTAGGGAGGAAATAAAAAATATATATGAATAAATGAATTAATAGACCAAACAAACGGGCACATGTATTATATATAGGCAACCTCTCTCCAGTAGTCTATATAATATAGACAACCTCTCTCCAGTAGTCTATATAATATAGACAACCTCTCTCCAGTAGTCTATATAATATAGACAACCTCTCTCCAGTAGTCTATATAATATAGACAACCTCTCTCCAGTAGTCTATATAATATAGACAACCTCTCTCCAGTAGTCTATATAATATAGACAACCTCTCTCCAGTAGTCTATATAATATAGACAACCTCTCTCCAGTAGTCTATATAATATAGACAACCTCTCTCCAGTAGTCTATATAATATAGACAACCTCTCTCCAGTAGTCTATATAATATAGACAACCTCTCTCCAGTAGTCTATATAATATAGACAACCTCTCTCCAGTAGTCTATATAATATAGACAACCTCTCTCCAGTAGTCTATATAATATAGACAACCTCTCTCCAGTAGTCTATATAATATAGACAACCTCTCTCCAGTAGTCTATATAATATAGACAACCTCTCTCCAGTAGTCTATATAATATAGACAACCTCTCTCCAGTAGTCTATATAATATAGACAACCTCTCTCCAGTAGTCTATATAATATAGACAACCTCTCTCCAGTAGTCTATATAATATAGACAACCTCTCTCCAGTACTCTATATAATATAGACAACCTCTCTCCAGTAGTCTATATAATATAGACAACCTCTCTCCAGTAGTCTATATAATATAGACAACCTCTCTCCAGTAGTCTATATAATATAGACAACCTCTCTCCAGTAGTCTATATAATATAGACAACCTCTCTCCAGTAGTCTATATAATATAGACAACCTCTCTCCAGTAGTCTATATAATATAGACAACCTCTCTCCAGTACTCTATATAATATGTATGTCATTACTTATTCTCCTTCATCATCAATATATTAACTAGGTATTTTCCATTACCAGTAAGTCGGCCAAAGCTGTATATGAGAAGTGTATGTATTACAATGTGTATATATATATGTATGTATGTGTGTGTGTGTGTGTGTGTGTGTGTGTGTGTGTGTGTATATGAGAAGTGTATGTATTACAATGTGTATATATATATGTATGTATGTGTGTGTGTGTGTGTGTGTGTGTGTGTGTGTATGTATGTATGTATGTATGTATGTATGTATGTATGTATGTATGTATGTATGTATATGTATGTATGTATGTATGTATGTATGTATGTATGTATGTATGTATGTATGTATGTATGTATGTGTATGTATGTATGTATGTATGTATGTATGTATGTATGTATGTATGTGTGTGTGTGTGTATGTATGTATGTATGTATGTATGTATGTATGTATGTATGTATGTATGTATGTATGTATGTATGTATGTATGTATGTATGTATGTATGTATGTATGTATGTATGTATGTATGTATGTATGTATGTATGTGTATGTATGTATGTGTGTGTTGTGTGTGTGTGTGTGTGTGTGTGTGTGTGTGTGTGTGTGTGTGTGTGTGTGTGTGTGTGTGTGTGTGTGTGTGTGTGTGTATGTGTGTGTGTGTGTGTGTGTGTGTGTGTGTGTGTGTGTGTGTGTGTGTGTGTGTGTGTGTGTGTGTGTGTGTGTGTGTGTGTGTGTGTGTGTGTGTGTGTGTGTGTGTGTTTTAAGTTATTAAGCGAAACGTAGTAGTCCGCTAATGCCCATTCTTTTATTTTGCAAACTATCTTGAATATATAGGCTTGTGAGATCGTAAACCACAATAAACCTCTTGAGCGTCTGCAGGTACATGTGCTCTCCCCCGGAAAGTATCCGTGTGTATCATAATGTATTTTCCTTGCCCCAACTTCTTTGTGTAATACATATGCAAACCCTCTCCATTTCTGTGCACCTCAATTACCGACTCTATTCGTATTTGTCTGATATACAGTATATCCTGTTTTATATAAATTGTCCAACGCTATACAATGCTCGTATTTAATTGTCCAACGCTATACAATGCTCGTATTTAATTGTCCAACGCTATACAATGCTCGTATTTAATTGTCCAACGCTATACAATGCTCGTATTTAATTGGCCAACGCTATACAATGCTCGTATTTAATTGGCCAACGCTATACAATGCTCGTATGTAATTGGCCAACGCTATACAATGCTCGTATTTAATTGGCCAACGCTATACAATGCTCGTATTTAATTGGCCAACGCTATACAATGCTCGTATGTAATTGGCCAACGCTATACAATGCTCGTATTTAATTGGCCAACGCTATGCAATGCTCGTATTTAATTGGCCAACGCTATGCAATGCTCGTATTTAATTGGCCAACGCTATGCAATGCTCGTATTTAATTGGCCAACGCTATACAATGCTCGTATGTAATTGGCCAACGCTATGCAATGCTCGTATTTAATTGGCCAACGCTATACAATGCTCGTATGTAATTGTTTTATCGACAAATATTAACATTAATTGATGAACCAAATTAGGCTTATGACTGTGAATGTTCAGACTTTGATATTAGCAGTGGATTGAGAACCATGCTACTGGTAATTCAACTTAAGGGGAGGTCTCCACTTGAGGGATTGTTTTCTGGATCCCTTTCGCCCTCATGTTTAGCCCCATTGCTTTTGAGATTTTAAGACTTTCGCCCCATTAGTTTGGCGATCTTAAGAACTTTCGCCCTATTTCTGTCAATTTTAAGACCTTTCATGCCAATTAGGTGTCGATTATTTCCTGGCGAGCGATAGCGAGCCTGTAATTTAAGAGAAATCGGCCTTCGGCCGGGACATTTTTCTACCGAAAAATGTACAAATTTATCTTGAAAGGGGGTCTAAGGGGTGTAATCGTAAGCTTGATGGAAATATAGGGAACAAACTAAAAACCTCCCTTTAAGGGGCTAGAGGCTAGTTATTGTTTATTGATTTATATATAGTTGTAGTTTCCTCGCTAGACCTCCATCAGACACCCCCTAGACCCCTCATTCAAGATACATTTGTACATTTTTCGATAGAAAAATTTCCCGACCGAAGGCTGGTTCCTCTTGAAATTACAGGCTCGCTATCGCTCGTCAGGAAACGAAACTAGTAATAAAATCATTTATAATCAAATAAACACGCCCATCCCCCTTAAGGGAGCCCACCTCGCATTTTTTTATCTTTTTCTCTCTCTCTCTCTTTGGCTTGTATCCATTCGGCCCCATTCAGCCTACTGTTTTAAGAAGTTTACCCCCATCCAGTTGTCAATATTTTCCTGGCGAGTGGGAATGAAGCCATCATATATATACTTTTGTTTTACAGCAAGCTAAATTTGTACATTTTTCGATAGAAAAATGTCTCCGGCGAAGCCGGAATTCTCCATACAATGTTGACTCGCTACCGCTCGCCAGGAAAAAATCGACACCTGGATGGGGATAAACATCTTAAAACAGTTGGCTGAATGGGGCCAAATGGATACAAGCCAAAGAGAGAGGGAGAGAAAGAGAAAAAAGCGAGGTGGGCTCCCTTAACTGGACGCACCCCTGCACCTCCCCATCCCCCAGCCTACTCATCGTAATACATATGCAAAACCCTGGCCATTACTGTACCCTTCACCCTCGTGTTGGATATATACTGCCCCGGCTCCCATGTTATCTTACACTATCATCGGGGCGCTATAGTCTATTCGCTGTGAGTAGGCGATAAATCATGACCTCTATCCTCTGTAACTCAAGAAGGGCTAGAGCAAATTGGCTGTACATTTCCACATCTATTCCTTGACCGAGTCTTCCCAAATGGTGGTGATATTAGCTCGATTACTCTAGTCGTTTTTGAGTTACAGAGGTTAGAGGTCATGAGTTCTCGCCTACTTACAGCGAATAGATTGTAGTATTATCTGGCTGCATCATAACGCTCGGTGCTTAGTTATTTGTTTGGCTGGCTGGGGCACTGTTAGTATTTTGTTTATTCACTTGCAATACAGCAGTATGTACCTATTTATAGTGCATAATTGTACTACTTTTGTTTTCATTTGACTATCTACACACACACGCGCGCATGCACACACACACACACACACACACACACACACACACACACACACACATATACACACACTGTGCAGTTTCGCACAGTAGGAATAGTAGAGGAAATCATGAATAATAAATGGAGGTTGAAAGATAAGGATTGTCTAAAGCTTATTTACATCGAAAAAGACTTGGACTTAGATGAAAGAAACAAAATGAAAAGTTTGAGGGATGAGGTGAAGGAATTGAATGCCAAAAGAACAGAACAAGAAGGGGATTTTTTTTTATTTGAGACTGGTAGGAACGAAGAAGAGGAAATGGTTAATCAAAAGCCCACAGAGGAAGACGGAGGGGCAAACAGAGAACTTAGGGATGAACGGTCGGACAGGGGAAGCGAGTACCAGTACCGAAGGACAGGAGGGAGAGACTGGTGTAAACCAGGAACAAGTGAGAGGAACAGGGCAGGTGGAGAGCACGGGGGAGCAAAGGAAGAGAAGGTGGAGTGGAAGCGGGGGGGGGGGGGGGAGTAGAGTCTGGGAATATTAGGGAAAGAGAAAAAAAGAAAGGTGTAAGAAGGGGGGAGATGAAGCTGATGTATAGTAATGTGGATGGCTTGCTGTCTAAGAAATTAGAATTGAATGACTATATTGAGAAATATAAACCACATATTATGTGCTTAGCAGAAACAAAGTTGAGAGGTGGTACTGAATTGGGAGTGTTGGGATGGGAAGGGTACAATGTGTGGAGAAAAGATAGAGAAGGAAAAGTGGGCGGTGGAGTGTTAATAATGACTGACAAAAATATAGAAGCAAGTGAGATTAACCTAGGCAATAATAGATCAGAAATTATAGCAGTGACAATAAAAGACAAGGACAACAAAGCAACTGATATAGCAGTGGCTTATATACCACCACAAAGTAGAGCATGGAAGCGGGATAAATATGATCAACTAATCACGGAATCTCTAGATGCACTAAAAATACTTTTTAATGGGAGAAATAAATTATTATTAACAGGTGATTTCAATTGTAAGGAAGTCAATTGGGAAGGGTTAGATGCGGGAAATAATAATGAATCTTGGGGCAGTAAATTACTGAATCTAGTAACAAAAACATGTTAACACAACATGTTAGAGAAAACACACGAATCAGAGGGATGGATGAACCATCCAGGCTAGATCTAGTCTTCACCAGTGATCCACATGATGTTAGAAAAATAAATTATCGTTGTCCCTTGGGAAAAAGTGATCACAAGATTTTAGAAATGGAGATGGATTTGGGAAAAAATTAGGAGAGAAATGAAGGACATAAAATAAATAGATACAATTATGCTAAAACTGATTTTAAATCATTGAAACATTATTTCCAAAGTATAAATTGGAAGGAACTAGAAAGCCTGGAAATGGTTCAAGACAAATATAGACTTTTCCTGAAAGTATAATTATGAAGAAGGGATACATAAATATGTCCCAAGGTTCCAATCAGGGGTAAAGAAGGAAAAAGAATGGTTCAATATAAGATTTAGTAAGGCACAGGATAGAAGAAACCGAGCCTGGAATATAGCACGGAAGAGACATAGTGAAAATAACTGGAATAAGTACAAGGAGAAAATAAATGAATACGTAAAGATACGACGCGAGGAACAATATAAATATGAAAGGAATATTGTAGAGAAGTGCAAAAATGACCCAAAACTATTTTATAGATTTGTAAATGGAAAAATAAACAAAAAGAAGGTATTGTCAGACTAAGAGTTGGAACAAACAGCTATGAGAAAGATAAAGAATTGTGTGAAGTTATGAATGAAAAGCTTCAGTCAGTGTTTGTAAAAGAGGAGGAGTTTATAGAACCTGATAGAGAAATGAGAACACCACAGATGCCTGAAATGAAAGTGACAAAAAGTGAAGTGCTGAAATTGATGCAGGATTTGGACGTGAGGAAATCAATGGGACCAGATGGAGTGGCTGGATGGATCCTCAAAGAATGTGCGGAAGAGTTAGTGGAACCAATCTATGAAATCATCAAATCTTCACTGAATGAGGGAGACCTGCCAGTGGAATGGAAGAGAGCTAACATAATACCAATTTACAAAGGAGGAGACAGAGAAAATCCGCTTAACTACAGACCGGTGTCCCTCACCAGCATTGTTTGTAAAATTTGTGAGAAAATTATAAGGAAAAAGTGGACACACTTCATTGAGGGACAGGGGGTGCTTAGCGAGAAACAGTTTGGATTCAGGGAAGGGAGATCTTGTGTATCTAATTTATTAAGCTTTTATAGCAGAGTTGTAGATGTTACACAGGAGAGAGAGGGATGGGTTGACTGTGTTTACCTGGACCTGAAAAAGGCCTTTGACAGGGTGCCTCACAAAAGGTTATTGTGGAAATTGCAGGTTGTTGGAGGTGTACATGGTAGGATGTTAAAATGGATGGAAAACTTTTTAATAGGAAGAGAAATGAGGACCACGATACGAGACCAATATTCACAGTGGAGGAGTGTGATGAGCGGAGTACCACAGGGATCAGTGTTGGGTCCGATAATGTTCCTACTTTATGTAAACGACATGCCAGAAAACTTGAATAGTCATATGAATATGTTTGCGGATGACGCTAAGATCATGAAGAATGTCACCTGTATAGAAAGTTGTCAGGATCTTCAAAAGGACCTAGATGAGGAGTTGCACAGATGGAGCCAAACCTGGAAAATGAGTATCAATGCAGAAAAGTGTCATGTTTTGGAAGTGGGAACAAGTGAGATAAGGCCAAGCTGGGAGTACAAATTAGGAATTGAAATAATCGGCAAAACACGGCATGAGAAGGACCTTGGAGTGATAATACAAGATGATCTATCCCCGGAGAAGCATATTAACATGATCATTGGAGGAGCATATGGAATAATAACTAATATGAGAGTGGCATTTTAACTATTTGGATGAAGAAATGTTAAGAAAACTGATAATGACTATGATAAGACCAAGATTAGAATATGCAGCAGTGATATGGTCACCACATTTGAAAAAAACATATAAACAAATTAGAGAAAGTCCAAAGGATAGCAACGAAGATGATCCCAAGATTGAAGGAGTTGACATATGAGGAAAGACTTAAGACACTACAACTGCCTACCTTGAAAGAGAGAAGGGAACGAGGCGACTTAATAACGATGTTCAAGGGAGTAAAAAGTTTGGAACGAGTAGATAGGGAAGATCTATTCGTGAGGGATGATGGAAGGACAAGAGGGCACGAGTTTAAGCTGAGGAAGGGCAGATGTCGTAAGGACACAAAGAAATTCAGCTTCCCATATAGGAGTATAGAGACTTGGAACAACTTGGAGGAGGAGGTGGTGAGAGCGAGGAACATTAACATGTTCAAATCTAGGTTGGATAAAAGTAAATATGGAAATCGGGCAACATAAGTTATGATATGTTAGTTCAAAATACTGGGAACTGGGAATATCCATTACGATACTTGTCTAAGTAAAATGGATTGATTATAAAGTAACTAAGACAGGACAACACGAGCGCTGCTCAATTCCTGTAAACTACAAATAGGTAAAACAAATAGGTAAATACACAAACCATACAAACACAAACACTTTCTCACACACTCACTTTCTCCCTCTCTCCCTCTCTCTCTGAGTACCTGTGTAACTCTCTCTTGGTATTGTTTCACTGTTATTTACCCTTTCAGTACCGGTGCCGTCCTTTTAAATTTATTCTGGCTACTATTAGACGATTTTATTCAGTTTAAAAAGGTCTTCCAGTAATTAAAAAGGTTTAAACTATCTCACTTAACCCATTTCACTACCACAGATCCTTCTTACACTGCCCAAAATCGTTTAAATATAACTAGATTAAAACTAACAAGACGTCGCCGGTACAGAATGGGTTAATTTATGCGTTATGTCTTGCACTTGGAAACGGGTGTACTAATCTAGACCAATAAGGAACATATTGTGTTGTAGCTTCCTCCTCGTGATTATTTCGGGGTGGAGGTTAGTATTATGTCAGGAGAAACTGTTGGTACAGTCATGGCTACACCCTTGGTACAGTCACAGGTACAGTTGCGGGTACAGTCTTGGTACAGTGATAATGCGATACAAAACTTAAACAATCCTGACAGAGAACACCACTTCCTAAGATTACGGGAAGGGTTATATTTATACTGTATCTGATATTAACTATATATATACAGTATATATATATATATATATATATATATATTGTTTATTTTATTTTGTTTTTAAGTGCCGCAGCTCCCTTACTCCTCCTCCTTGTAGACCCGTGTAGCCTCCTCGTCTTATCAGCTGCACCACCACCACCACCACCACACCATATACGCCGCTCCTCCACTGGCTTTATCAACTACTGGAATATTTGGCTGTCCGACTTAGTTACTGCTTCACTTAACCCTTTCTGTACTGGTGCCGTCCTTTTAACTTTATTCTAACTACTATTAAACTATTTTCTTCTGTTAAAAATAGGCTTCCAGCAGTTAACAGGCTTCTTACAATTTCACTTGACCTTTTTAACTACCACAGATCCTTCTTAAATTGCAAACAAATGATCTAAATATAGCTCCATTACAATTAAAAAGACGTCGCCGGTACAGAATGGGTTAAGGGAGCCCACCTCGTTTTTTTTCTCTTTCTCTCCCTCTCTCTTTGGCTTGTATCCATTCGGCCCCATTCAGCCTACTGTTTTAAGACGTTTACCCTAATCCAGGTGTCAATATTTTCCTGGCGAGCGGTAGCGAGCCAGCATATATATATTTTTGTTTTGACAGCTAGCTAAATTTGTACATTTTTCGATAGAAAAATTTCTCCGGCAAAGCCGGATTTCTCCATACAATGCTGGCTCGCTATCGATCGCCAGGAAGAAATCGGCACCTGGATGGGGATACACGTCTTAAAACAGTTGGCTGAATGGGGCCGAATGGATACAAGCCAGGGAAAGAGAGAAAAGGAGAGAAAGAAAAACAAAAGCCGGTGACCCCCCCTTAAACTTTACATATTTCACCATTTGGGAGAACCTGCGGGCTATTTCTCAACCTCGACCTATGCCTGGTCTGATTTGGCTGTAGTGGTCTAGTTTAGTGTTGTTTTAAATGTATTATTTGCTATTAACTCTTCTCTCTATATAACACACACACACACACACACACACACACACACACACACACACACACACACACACACACACACACACACACTGTCTCTCTATCTCTCTTACACAAACATTCACTTCTGTCACACACTGATACATACAACACACACACTCACACAGACATACACACACACGCACACTCATAAACACACGCACACTAAAAAACACACACACACACACACACACACACACACACACACACACTCTAACCCGGTGGAGAGATAGTATCACAGGGGGGCCTCCAGAACCGTTCTTTCCCCCTCCTCCACCCCCCACTATGGAGATGCCCTGGTATACAAGGCTCAGTGCACCCCGGGACCAGCACACTCCACTCGCTATGCAGTGTGGGAGGTCAGAGCAGATGAGATGGGTTATTTTTCTTGTATAGATAGTTTTATTATATATATAATTTATTTTCTATATATTATTTACATACTTATTCATAATATATAGTTATGTGTTTATTTTATCTATTTATTTATTTATTTATATATATATATATATATTTATTTATTCATCTATCTATCTATTGCCTGACGCCGTGATCCCCGAAGGGGTGGCCACGAACGAACCGCCCCCATGCACCTCTGTCCCCAGTCAGTCGACGCCCCTCCCCCCAACCAGCACCGCCTTCGTTCATTTATTCATACATTAATTAATTAGTTTATTGTTTTGTTTTATATATGGCGGCTCGTTCGTGGCCACCCCTTTCGGGGATCACGGCGTCAGGCAATAGATAGATAGATAGATATTATTGATGTATAGGCTCTATTTTAAACTTAGAGAATTTGCACTTGTTGCTTTGGGCTCGGGAATTCTATATCGAGCTGATTGGCTGATGATACTGTGTTATATATTCTTGGTTTGTTATAGCAACTGAAAGATGTTATTCGGACAGAGTAACATTAGCCAATCAGCTTAAGGGGATTTTTTTTTGTTTGGTCTCTAGATATCCATCAAGCTTAAGATTACACCCCTTTGAGCCCCTTTCAAGATAAATGTGTACATTTTTCGGTAGAAAAATTTCCCGGCTGAAAGCCGGTTCCTCTTAAATTACAGGTTCGCTATCGCTCGCCAGGATTAAATCGACACCTAAATTACACGAAAGGTCTTAAAATTGACAGAAATGGGTTGAAAGTTCTTAAAATCATCAAAATAATGGGGCGAACGTCTTAAAATTAGAAAAGCAATGAGGCTAAACATGAGGGAAAAAGGAGTCGAGAAAAAACTCCCTCAAGTGGAAATCTCCCCTTAACCCTTTCAGTACCACCGCCGTCTGTTTATATTATTTCAGCTACACGTAGACAATTTACTGTAGCTTGTATTTCGTATTAATTGTATTAACCTCTGCTGTACCGGTGACGCCTTTTGTAGTTGATACCAGCTAGATGTAGACGATGTTATAATATGTAGCTTAGGAAGGATATATGGTAGCTAAAGGATTATAGGGGATAGTCTATAGCTGTTTAAATGGTAGATATTCTTCCTAAGCTGAATAAAATCGTCTAATAGTAGCCAATATAAAGGGAACAGGACGTAGTCGGTATAGAAGGGATGACTATTATTATCATTACTACCCGCATATAATAATTAACTTATATTAGTGTAGTTAATGATTTATTTGCATTAACATAATTATAATGATGATAATAATAATAATAAGTACTATATCATGATCAATGTTGCTGTCAGTAGTTGTATATAAAAGTTTAAAGTTAAATTATAAATAAAAGGCTTTGCCCAAGTTTACCGTATACAAATGTGCTCGCTAAAACAGATCGGGTAGGAGAGAGCTGAGTGTGCGAGGCCTGAGGGGTATATCCAGCATGCTTTACTCAGACCGAGAGAGAGAGAGAGAGAGAGAGTGTTTGTGCTTGTGCTTGTGCCTGTGCCTGTGCCTCCATTTGTCTTTCGTGCCTGTAACCGCTTCCTTACAAATTATCGAGCGAATTCACACCCATTCCCCTGGTGCTTACTGGCAACCTGATACACCACCTTGGCTCACACACGCACACACACACACACACACACACACACACCACACCACACCACACCACACCACACCACACCACACCACACCACACCACACCACACCACACCACACACACACACACACACACACCACACACACACACACACACATACCATACCATACAACCACTAGATATCAGACATTTACAGACACATACACAATCATAGGTACAATCACTCACACACACACACACACACACACACACACATACACACACACACACACACAGAGTAGATGTAGTAGGGTTTCAGCTTCCAATGCATCCCATATTCCACCAATGTGTTAACACTTCATTATTAAAATTATACTGGTCATCTGAATATTTTGTTTTCTCTTTCATAACTATCAAATTTATTTGACTGCATCAAGTTCCAGGCAGAAAGAAACTGGAATTTAAGGGGGGGGGGTCACCGTTGTTTTTGTTTTTTATCTTTCTCTCCTTTTCTCTCTTTCCCTGGCTTGTATCCATTCGGCCCCATTCAGCCAACTGTTTTAAGACGTTTATCCCCATCCAGGTGTCAATTTCTGACAACTAATGGGGCTAAACATGAGGGAGAAAGTGGTCCAGAAGACCGCCCCATCCCCCCCTTAACTGACTTCAAAATGCTATAAATAAATCGTTATCTATAAAATGATTCTCATCAAGTGTGTGTGTGTGTGTGTGTGTGTGTGTGTGTGTGTGTGTGTGTGTGTGTGTGTGTGTGTGTGTGTGTGTGTGTGTGTGTGTGTGTGTGTGTGTGTGTGTGTGTGTGTGTGTGTGTGTGTGTGTGTGTGTGTGTGTGTGTGTTATTTTTTTGTTTACAATATGTTTGATTAAGTAATGTTATCGTTAAATTTCGCTTATAAGTTTCGAGATATTTGATACATTATAGGAGACAGTTCCGTGCACCGTTTGGTATATAACTGTGTTGTTGGTGGTGTAATGGTTTAGATGGTTATGTTCTGGGGGTGGTGTCCCGAGTTCGAATCCCGGGCGGACCATATACTTTCTTTAGTTTATTCTAGTTCATTGGGGTTTGTAATGGAGGATTAATGTTAAGAACGGGGTGTTCCTTAATATATAGTAAGCCGGCACGTTCACGTTAAGGGGGTAGTACATGCTTTTGATGGAACCCCTTCTCCCTCATGTTTAGCATATTAGTGTTGAGGTCTTAAGACGTTCGTTCCGTTAGTTTGGCGATTATGAGACCTTTCGCCTCATGTTGTCAATAGTAAGACCTTTCGTGCCCTTTAGGTGTCGAATTTTTCCTGGCGAGCGAAAGCGAGCCTCTAATTTTAGAAGGAATCGGCCTTCGACCGGGACATTATTCTAACAACAAATGTACACATTTATCTTGAAGGGGGTCTAGGGGGTGTTTTTCTAAGCTTGATGGAGGTCTAGCGAGAAAACTCCAAAATATATTAATAAATAAATATATAGACCAAAAACCAAGCACTACCCCCTTAAGGAGGCTGGTTATCTTGCTCTTTATGTGTATAGTTTATTTGTCTTAGTGTTAGGTTTTATTTGTCTTAGTGTTCGGTTTTATTTGTCTTAGTGTTAGGTTTTATTTGTCTTAGTGTTAGGTTTTATTTGTCTTAGTGTTAGGTTTTATTTGTCTTAGTGTTAGGTTTTATTTGTCTTAGTGTTAGGTTTTATTTGTCTTAGTGTTAGGTTTTATTTGTCTTAGTGTTAGGTTTTATTTGTCTTAGTGTTAGGTTTTATTTGTCTTAGTGTTAGGTTTTATTTGTCTTAGTGTTAGGTTTTATTTGTCTTAGTGTTCGGTTTTATTTGTCTTAGTGTTAGGTTTTATTTGTCTTAGTGTTAGGTTTTATTTGTCTTAGTGTTAGGTTTTATTTGTCTTAGTGTTAGGTTTTATTTGTCTTAGTGTTAGGTTTTATTTGTCTTAGTGTTAGGTTTTATTTGTCTTAGTGTTCGGTTTTATTTGTCTTAGTGTTCGGTTTTATTTGTCTTAGTGTTAGGTTTTATTTGTCTTAGTGTTAGGTTTTTTTGTCTTAGTGTTAGGTTTTATTTGTCTTAGTGTTAGGTTTTATTTGTCTTAGTGTTAGGTTTTATTTGTCTTAGTGTTAGGTTTTATTTGTCTTAGTGTTAGGTTTTATTTGTCTTAGTGTTAGGTTTTATTTGTCTTAGTGTTAGGTTTTATTTGTCTTAGTGTTAGGTTTTATTTGTCTTAGTGTTAGGTTTTATTTGTCTTAGTGTTAGGTTTTATTTGTCTTAGTGTTAGGTTTTATTTGTCTTAGTGTTAGGTTTTATTTGTCTTAGTGTTAGGTTTTATTTGTCTTAGTGTTAGGTTTTATTTGTCTTAGTGTTAGGTTTTATTTGTCTTAGTGTTAGGTTTTATTTGTCTTAGTGTTAGGTTTTATTTGTCTTAGTGTTAGGTTTTATTTGTCTTAGTGTTAGGTTTTATTTGTCTTAGTGTTAGGTTTTATTTGTCTTAGTGTTAGGTTTTATTTGTCTTAGTGTTAGGTTTTATTTGTCTTAGTGTTAGGTTTTATTTGTCTTAGTGTTAGGTTTTATTTGTCTTAGTGTTAGGTTTTATTTGTCTTAGTGTTCGGTTTTATTTGTCTTAGTGTTCGGTTTTATTTGTCTTAGTGTTCGGTTTTATTTGTCTTAGTGTTAGGTTTTATTTGTCTTAGTGTTAGGTTTTATTTGTCTTAGTGTTCGGTTTTATTTGTCTTAGTGTTAGGTTTTATTTGTCTTAGTGTTAGGTTTTATTTGTCTTAGTGTTAGGTTTTATTTGTCTTAGTGTTAGGTTTTATTTGTCTTAGTGTTAGGTTTTATTTGTCTTAGTGTTAAGTTTTATTTGTCTTAGTGTTAGGTTTTATATGTCTTAGTATTAGGTTTTATTTGTCTTAGTGTTAGGTTTTATTTGTCTTAGTGTTAGGTTTTATTTGTCTTAGTGTTAGGTTTCATTTGTCTTGGTTTTATTGTATTTTGTGTTTCCTTTACTTCCTTATTTGTTTGGTGTTTGATCTTCTTGTTTTTATTTTTGTTGTTGTGTATTTCTCTTTGTTTTGTATTTTACCTCCGCTTTTCTGGGTTTTAGTTTGTATTTGACTTGCGGCGGCAATAGCCTTAGTTGTTGTGCTGCGATGTGGAGTTTCTTCCATTAAGGGAGCCCACCTCCCTCTCTCTCTCTCTGAGTTGTATCCATTCGGCCCCATTCAGCCTACTGTTTTAAGACGTTTATCCCCTTCCAGGTGGCGATTTTTTTCCTGGCAAGCGGTAGCGAACAAGCATATTATTTAAAGTGCTTTGACAGCAGGCTAAATTTGTACATTTTTCGAAAGAAAAATTTCTCCGGCGAAGCCGGATTTCTCCATATAATGCTGGCTTGCTATTGCTCGCTAGGAAGATGTCGACACCTGGATGGGATAAACGTCTTAAAACAGTAGGCTGAATGGAGCCGAATGGGTACAAGCCACAGAAAGAGAGAAATTTAAAAGGAGAGAAAAATAGCAGGTGACACCCTTTAATTAATTCATTCATTCCACGAAGTAGGTAACTGAATAATGTACGCACTAAGTCTTGAGATAGATTGCAAACATACACACTAGTAGATAGAATGACTGACAGACTGACACTCATACAAGATGGATTACAAAGCCCTGGTCACGCTTCCCATGTTCGTTGGCGTGCAGGGGGTACGTGGACAGTGGCTGTTTTTTTGTTGGTGTATTAATTAATGTATTCATATATTGCTTAATTTCCTCGCTAGACTTCCCTCAAACCTAGAAAAACATCCCTTAGAACCCCCCCCCCCCCAAGATAAATGTGTACATTTTTCTACCGAAAATGTACAAATTTAGCTCGTAAGGTGGTCTTGCGTGGTATATTGCCGGAGGTCTAGACAACACACTAAACACCTCCCCTTAACTCTCCAACTTGTTAACCCCTTGAAGCTCTCACGCGTTTTAGCAGTTTATTTTGGCTATCATTAGACGATTTTATGCAGCGTAGGAAGGATCTGTGGGTATTAAAAGGGGTAAATACTATCTCAATCAACCCTCTGAATTCCGTATACCGTTACTAATCTGAATCAAATCGTCTGATAGTAGCCAGAAAACAGAACAGAAACGCGTATTGGAGCTTGAAAGGGTTAAGGGCCTTCATAACCGATATAGGGGGAATCACATCGCCACATTTTCAGAATTTTTCTCGGCAGTTTTAATCTGGAAACAACTTGTATAAGAATATCCGACTCTTAATTTAGTCTATGTTCAGCTTGGTCACCGATACCCGAACCAAAGAACCGAGAGATCAAGAATGAACCCCTCTTGTACCGGC
The DNA here is from genome assembly GCA_032716605.1 of Paralithodes platypus. NCBI lineage: Eukaryota > Metazoa > Arthropoda > Malacostraca > Decapoda > Lithodidae > Paralithodes > Paralithodes platypus. The sequence goes on along the minus strand of CM064483.1, from coordinate 20,628,694 downwards.
TATGTCTTTTTAATTTGATTTTAGTTATATTTAGAGGATTTTGTGCGGATTAAGAAGGATATGTGGTAGCAAAAAGGGTTAAGTAGAATAGATCGAAGCCTGTAAATTGCTGGAGGCCCTTTTGTAAACTGAATAAAATCGTCTAATAGTAGCCAGAATAAAGTTAAAAGGACGGCACCGGTATTGAATGGGTTAAAGAAGAATGTATTCCTTAGACTTTGTTTTTGTGTATGCAAGAGACAAAAGGCAGGCTGCCTGTATGAGTGTCTCTCCCAAAGCCAAAAGAGTGACAGAGCCAAGTCCAAGGGACGTTGGGGTCAAAATTCCTGAACACACGGAGTTAAAGGCAGTTGAAGTCATAGGATGAAAGAATTATTGATTGAGGGATAGAGTTCCAGGCTTCACTTGTTGAGTAGAAGAAAGACTGAGAAAATTTGCCAATTCTTGGGTTGGAGAGCTGGATAGAATAGGAGTGAGACTGTGTTGAAAGGCCAGTACTCGCCGCACTGACAGAGCTCTGAAGAACACTGATTATTGTAATAGCGATAGAAGAGTGAGAGAGACTGCCAGGCATGTTACTAGAATGATGTTACCAATCGAAAATGGCCAACAAACAGCACGAGTAACTTCAGTTTCACCCATTCAAGATCCGATTACACATTTCTTATCTGTTTTATGACTATTAATAGACAATTTTATTCAGATTAGGAAGGGTAAATGGAGGTCAGAGGGTTAATTGAGAGATATTCTTTACCTTTATAAATCCCACAGATCCTTCATAAACTGTATAACTCGCCTACAGAGAGCCATAATAAACTCGCCTACAGAGAGCCATAATAAACTCGCCTACAGAGAGCCATAATAAACTATATAGAATCGCCTACAGAGAGCCATAATAAACTGTATAGAATCGCCTACAGAGAGCCATAATAAACTCTCAAAATGCGTCATAATCTAAGGGTTAAGGGGTGATCCGTCACTTTTTGTCATTTTTGTTATTTATTTATTATTTTTCTAGTTTCCTCGCTAGACTTCCATCAAGCTTAAAATGAAGCCCCCTAGACCCCCTTTCAAGATAAATTTGTAAATTTTTCGGTAGAAAAATGTCCTGGCCGAAGGCCGATTCCTCTTAAATTACAGGCTCGCTATCGCTCGCCATGAAAAATTCGAGACCTAATTGACAGGAAAGGTCTTAAAATTGACAGAAATGGGGCGAAAGTTTATAAAATCGCCAAACTAATGGGTCTAAAGATGAGGGAGAAGGTGGTCTAGAAAAGCGACTCGTCACCCCTTAATTAACGTGAATTTACAAAAGTACTTTCATAAGAATTGTGTTGCCTAAATTATCAGCTTTCAGTCTAGTTGCCGATACCAGTGCAAAATATTTTAACAATAGTCTCAAAATATAATTATCGGAATATAATTTTGGATACAAACTTACCGGAACAAAAACTCGTGTAGAATCGGTGACTTCTCTCTTCTTCTCATTAACCCTTTTAGTATTCGATGACGCCTTTCTTCATTTTGTGCTGGCTATTATTAGACGATTTTATTCAGCTCAGGAAGAACAGGTGACGGGTTAAATAATTGAATTGAGATGGATTTTGACCTCTTTGATGCCTAGAGATCATTCCGAAGTGGCATAAAATCGCCATAATTTGTTGTTTTTACCTCTTTGATTGCTAGAGATCATTCCGAAGTTGCATAAATTCGCTATCATGTTTTTTTAACCTCTTTGATTGCTAGAGATCATTCCGAAGTTGCATAAATCGTGTAATGATAGCCAGGATAAGGTGGAAAAAATAAGTCCTCGTCGTCGTTCATTACGGGGAAATTATTGTTTTTTCTGGATCCCCTTCTCCCTCACGTTCAGCCCCATTAGTTATGAGGTTTTATGTCGTTCGTTCCATTAGTTTGGCGATGTTAAAACCTTTCACCCCATTTATTTGTCAATATTAGGACCTTTCGTGCCATTTAGGCACGGTCTAGGGGGGGTTTATTTTAAAACTTGATGGAGGTGTAGCGAGGAAACTAAATCATATATACACACGCACACACACACGCACACACACACGCACACACACACGCACACACACACACACACATATATATATAATAGGGCCACAAAATACACCCTATCCCATTAATAGTATGCCGTATTATTAGCCAGAGCAATATTTACATCATGATCGTAGAATATGTAGCGTGCAATGAAGTCATGCATCAGGAAAGAGCAAATACCAATTAACTCTTAATAACAAACAACTACACCAGCTGCTTGAGAGAGAGAGAGTGAGTGAGAGTGAGAGGGGTGTAGGGGGGTAGTTAGGAGGATATTGTTAACTATGTATTAGTTCAAAATATTGCACAAACAGGCCAAATATTGCACAAACAGGCCAAATATTGCACAAACAGGCCAAATATTGCACAAACAGGCCAAATCGGTAAATAATATGTCCTTCAACAAATGAGTAAATAGTTAACATAATTAATTTAGTACGGACATGTCCCAAAGTTTATCTTTAGAATTCTCACTGTTAATGTATTTATCTAGCCATTTAATTGTGGATGAGTGTTTGGTTTGTGAATTTGTATTTTGTTTGTTGTGTGTTCATTGTTTGCTGTTGTGTTGTCCCTATTCTGGCTCTGTCTTAGGTCGGCCACCCCGAAAACAAAGGAAAAGAGGGAAAAAAAAATAAGAAAAGTTTGGATTGGGCCTGAGTATATAGAACAGTATGTAATAATTTGGTTTATTCATATCACGCACTAATTAAACAACCGCGTTCAGTTTGGCTATACTGTAAACATTGTGTGTTATAATGTGGATATCGTTTTTACCTTACATATAAACACATGTTGGTTTGCCGTTAGTTGTTATACCGTACGAACATATTACATTGATGGAGCCACATTATTTTTTGTGTTACTTTATTTGTTAGTGTTTTTATATCGCGTACCATTTAATTCAACGCGTACACAATTTAGTTACTCTACAACTCTACTGTATATCGTACAGTCGCGCTAATAAGTCATGTCCCAGCTGTCATTATGTTTGGCTTGCTCTGTGCTGTCTTAATGTCTGTCAGATGTCGAATAGAGTGGGTAAGTGTTGGAACATGTTTGTATATTTCACTGGATATGAAGAAATGAAGCTTAGATATTGCAGATACCAATTATTGATCAAAAACATACTTGGTGCAGAGACATCACTTATTAGCGTGACTGTACATGCATCGTTCATCAATGGTACCTAATCATCGGGTCTTTCGTTATTTTTAAATCATATCGCGTACTAATTAGACCACCGCGTGCAGTTTGGCTGGTCTGTACGGTAAGTGTATCGTTCATTGATGGTAACTTATCATAGGGGGTCTTGGTATTGTATTCATACCGTGTACTAATTAGACAAGTGCGTACAATTTGTCTAGTCTGTACATCGTTTGTTAAGGGGAGATGGGCCGTTTTTCTGGCCCCCATCTTCCTCCTGTTTAGCCCCATAGTTTTCAGATTTTATGATATTTTCCCCATTAGTTTGCCGATTCTACGACCTTTCGCCCCATTCCTTTGTCAATATTAAGACCTTTCGGACTATTTAGGTGTCCATTCTTTCCCTGGCGAACAATAGTGAGCCTGTAATGTTGGAAGAAGCGGCCTTCGGCCGGGACATTTTTCTATCGAAAAATTTACAAATTATTCTAATGGAGTTTTTTTTATTTAAGTTTGATGGAGGTCTAGGGAGGAAACTACAAATATAATAAATATATGAATTAATCGACCAAAAAATAAACTCTTCCCCCTGTTTTTGTTCTGTCCCTCTCTATCTTTCTCTGGCTTGTATCCATTTGGCCCCATTCAGCCTACTGTTTTAAGACATTTATCCCCATCCAGGTGTCCAATTTTTTACTGGTGAGCGGTAGCGAGCCAGCATATTTTTTATTTTTGTTTGACAGCAGGCTAAATTTGTACATTTTTCGATGGAAAAATGCTTCCGGCGAAGCCAGATTTCATCATATAATGCTGGCTGGCTATCGCTCGCCAGGAAGAAATCGGCACCTAGATTGGGATAAACGTCTTAAAATAGTTGGCTGAATGGGGCCGAATGGATACAAGCCAGAGAAAGAGAGAAAAGGACAGAAATAACAAAAAGCAGGTGACCCCCCTTAATGGTACTACATGATGATTCCCGGGTCCGGGGCATTATTAGCTAGAGGGATATTTGCATCATTATCATAGTATCTGTTGCATGCAATGAAGCCATGAATCAGGAAATATCAGTTATCAAACATCCCGGCCAGATTTATTAAGAGAGTTGCCAGATGCCCGAGAGTTTGGAAAGATGGAAGGGTTGCTGGGTAAAAAACAGTACCGGCAATTTAGCTTTTGGCCGCCATCTTGACTCTTGCAGACAATATCCATAGAGCCTAGGCGTGAATCTGCTTGACCTGGGTTTGATCCCTGCCAAGCGGATATTTAGTGGGTGTCGTAGTACGTCCTAGCATGTTTCACATGCTTGCACCCAGTCGGGGGACACCTCGATGACGTATACAGACTAATAACACACATAACAAAGCCATTCCAACAGCTTCCTCTCTCTCCAAGACTCCCCTCTCTACACTCTTCAGAAAATAGAAAATGTAGAAAGTAGGTACGAGATGCCGTTGTAAAGGCTTGTGTCCCTCAATACCTTCACCACTTGACCAATAGATGTAAGCGTTGCTGGGTAAGAAACAATACCGACAACTAAGCTTTTGACCACCATCTTGACTCTTGAAGACAATAGAGCCACATAAAGGATAACAAGGTTGTCTGCTAACCACACGACAGTTTCGGCTTCCCTGTGGCCTTCCAGAATGTGGGTATATAGTCTCCAATTAAGGGAGTAGGGTTTATTTTTGTGTATGTACAGTATATATTTTGTTCATATTTTTGTTTAGTGTCCTCGCTAGATCTTCATCAACCTTAAAGAACACCCCCAAGGCCTCTGTTTACTTAGGTACTCAACCCCGACGACGATGCGCAGTATATTTTCTTTCCCTTGAATAACACCAAAGGGGGGACTAAGCTTATTTATTTTTTCCCCTGGCCGTATGCATATTGGAGGAGCGGCCGTCGAGGGGGGGGGGGGAGGGGGGGCGCTGATATACTGCGGTGGAGCTGGGAAAGGCGAGGCTCCATGGCTGCTTAAGGGAGCCCACCTCGCTTTTTTTCTCTTTCTCTCCCTCTTTCTTTGGCTTGTATTCATTCGGCCCCATTCAGCTTAGCGTTTTAAGATGTTTACCCCCATCCAGGTGTCAATATTTTCCTGGTGAGCGGTAGAGAGCCAGCATATATATTTTTTGTTTTGACAGCAAGCTAAGTTTTTACATTTTTCGATTGAAAGATGTCTCCGGCGAAGCCGGATTTCTCCATACAATGCTGTCTCGCTATCGCTCGCTAGGAAAAAAATCGACACTTGGATGGGGATAAAAGTCTTAATACAGTAGGCTGCTGAATGGGGCCGAATGGATACAAGCCAAAGAGAGAGGGAGAGAAAGAGAAATAAAAGCGAGGTGGGCTCCCTTAAAGATAAAATACGAGGTAAAAAGAAGAGAATAAAAGGCGGGGAAAGAATTGAGCCATTGGCAACTCCCCGCGTCCTCCGTCCTCCTCCTCCCCCCCCCCCCCCCCCCCGAGTCCCTTTGGTAGACAGTGGTCGGTCAGCCTCCCTCATGTTGGGGCTGCTTAACCCTTTCTGTACCAGCGACGTCTTTTTGCTTTTACTTCAGCTGCATTTAGACGTTTTTATGAAGCTTAGGAAGGATATAATGGTAGCTTAAAGGATTAATTGAGATAGTCGGTAATCTGTTAATGGCTAGACATCCTTCCTAGGCTGAATAAAACCGTCTAATAGTTGCCAGAATATAATGGAAAGGACGTCACCGGTACTGAAGGGGTTAAAATAAGTCTCGCTATGCACCTAAACATTTATATTTGCACAACATGAAACAAATTGCCGAACTGGATAAGTGCATAGTTATAGCTCCAGTTGGAATAGATGTAGGTAATTATTAAGGGGAGGTTTTAAGTGTGTTTCCTAGACCTCCATCAAGCTTGAAATTACACTCCCTTGACCCCCGTTCAAGATAAATTTGTAAATTTTTCGGTAGAAAAATGTCCCGGCCGAAGGCCGGTTCCTCTTAAATTACAGGCTCGCTATCGCTCGCCAGGAAAACATCGACACCTAAATGGCACTAAAGGTCTTAAAAGTGGCATAAATGGGGTGAAATTCTTAAAATCGCCAAACTAATGTGGCGAACGTCTTAAAATCTCAAAAGCAATGGGGCTAAACATGAAGGAGAAAGGGGTAAAGAAAAAAATCCCTCAAGTGGAAATCTCCCCTTAAGTAACACCCCGTTCCTAACATTAATCATCAACTACAAACTCCAATGTACTTGAATAAACTAATGATAGCATAATTATGGTCCTCCCGGGATTCGAACTCGGGCCACCACCCAGAACATAAGCATCTAAATAAACCATTACACTTACGACACTAAAAAGGCAGAGAGGTAATGAGTTTGGACTGCAATGGTATTATATCATTTGTATTTAGGTTGTATTAATATTCTATCCACGGCATTGGTTCAGGCCTCGGTATATCCTGTCATTCAGTCCGAGACCGCAGGGTTGATCCGTGTGTGTGTGTGTGTGCGTGTGCGTGTGCGTGTGCGTGTGCGTGTGCGTGTGTTTTTTTTTTTTTTTTTATGGTACCACCTGTGTACTGTAGATCTGTGTTGAAAATAGTTCGGTTAACTTTAGTCCAGTTAATCAGGGGCTGTTCTCGGGCAACATGGTGGGCAGGAGTCACGGGGAGAGGAATACCATAAGATCATAACAGCAAATAACAACATAAATACAGTCGGGAAAAAAGTGATAACTAAACCGAACCATTATGGCGACCAGAAGAGCAGATGACCTATCTCACTTACTAAATTATCTCTCCTCCCCCTCCCGCCCCCCACGACCCTCTCCCGAACCCTCCCGCCCCCCGGGCCCCCCTGAGATGCACGATACCTCAAGAATAATGGCGGTAATTCTCCGAGCCGACACATCGCTCACTCATCTCTATTGCCGGCTGCTGAAAATCAAATCTCCCGTAATGACAGGCTTGCATTCATGTTGTATATTTTGCAAGAAGGGTGGGGGGTGAAACGGCGGGGGGTGATGGTTGGAAGGGGGGATGGGTGAGTGGGGTAGAAGGGATGTATGGGGATGGAGGAGGTGTATGAGTGATGGGGGTGGGGGATGTATGGGTGTTGGGGGATGTATGGGTGTTGGGGGAAATAGGTGAGTTGGGTAGAAGGGATGTATGGGATTGGAGGAGATGTATGGGCGATAGGGTGGGGGTATGTATGGGTGAGTGGGGTAAAAGGGATGTATGGAGGTGGATGATGGGCTTGGGGGGGGGATGTATGGTAGTGGAGAGGATGTAGAAGGGACATATGGGTGATGGGGGTGGAGGGGATGTAATGGTGATGGGGGTGGAGGGGATGTAATGGTGATGGGGGTGTATGTAGCCACAATAATAGGAAATTGAGTCTATGGCACTTACAAATCAAACCTCCCGTAATGACAGGCTTGGATTCATATTGTTTATTTTGCAAGAGTGGAGGTAGGGGGTGGGAGGGGGGGGGGAGTGGGAGGAGGGGTAGTGCATGTGTGATGGATTGATAAGGTCAGCAAAGGGGAATTTATTTATTTATTTGTATTTATTTACCGTGCAATATCTATGTATGTAATTTGTGTATTACTTTTTGTTTTTTTTAGTTTCCTCCCTATACAAAAAAAAATATATCTCCATCTAGCGTTAACATATACCCCCAAGACCCCCATTCGAGATAATGTTTGCATTTTTCGGTAGAAAAATGCACCGGCCACAGACCGGTTCCTCCTAAGTGGCGGGCTCGCTATCGATCGACAGGAAAAACATCGACATAAAAAAAATACGAGAGGTCTTAAATTCGTCAGACTATTGAAGCGAATGACTTAAGATTTAAAAACGAATGGGGCTAAACATGAGCGAGGAGGGGATCCTCCAAACCCCCCACCCCCCTCCCTCCTGCCCATGGGAGGGTGAGTTTTGGTTGATATGGGTGATGTATGGTTGGGTACATAGATTGGATGGTTGGAGTTTGTGAGGTGGAGTAGAACTGGGGGGGAGGGGGGGATAGGGATGTTGATTTTAACCTCTTGAGGGTTATCGTGCGTCTTGCCAGCTTTTTTCTGGCCCTTATAAAAACTACTTTATTCAGCTTAGTATGAACTTTTGGAGCTAGAGGTTTAGTTGAGATAGCCTTTACACTAGAGAGCCTACCTAAGTTTTATAAATATCGTCTAGTGATAGCCAGAATAAACTGTCAAAGTGCGTCATAATCCTTAACGGGTTAATGAGAGGAGTGGTGGGAAAGGAGGGGGACTAGGGGGTTTAGCGAATGAGGGAGGAGGGGTGAGCGATGTTAGGGGATTAATGAGAGTGACAGAGGATTAAGGGCAGGATTTTGTCACTTCTGAACTCCCTTCTCCCTCATGTTAAGCCCCATTAGTTTTGAAACTTTAAGACGTTCGCTTCATTAGTTTGGCGTTTTTGTAAACCTTTCGCCCTATTTCTTTGTCAATATAAATACTGCTCATGCCAATTGGGTGACTAATTTACCCTGACAAGCGATAGCGTGCCAGTAATTTAGAAGGCTGGGATTTTTTTTTTACCCAAAAATGTATACATTTATCTCGAAGGGGTGTTTAGGGTTTACTTTTATACTAAGCTTGATAAAGGTCTAGGGAGCAAACTATCCCTCTCCCTACTCTTAATGAAGATGGTGGAATTACGGGGAGAAAATAAGATCTCATTTAATAACAGGCTTGCATACGTGTTGTATATTTTGCAAGAGTGGGGTGATGGCGATTGTGAAGGGGGGGGGGGGGTATTCCTGGGTGAGGCTGAGGGGAAGATGTCAATGGGTGAGAGGAGGAATTAACCCTTTTAGTATGAGAATGCCTATTTAATTTTGATGTGGATACCATTGGAAAAGTTACGCGTGTATTCTTAAGCAGTTCTTTCCCTTCACAGTGTTGTTAATGGACGAAATTACTTGAACAATGACGTTACGTTCAGAAATGGGAATGCTAATCCCTCTTATCTCTATAACAACACTCATTCCCACAAAATTCGTTCGGCATCAGGCGCTGCGAAGGGAAAGAATTGTATAAGAATACTAGCGTAATTATCTTTGGAAGGAAGGAACGATGATGTCCTTTCCATTTTATTCTGGATATCATCAGACAATTTTATTTATCTAACCGTTGTATCAGTGGCAGTGGAAAAGTTAATTAGATAGCTTGTACGCCTTTGTTTTCCAGAGGTACTTTATAAGCTGGATGATATCCCTTCGTGTTCGCCATAATAATAGGAAAATTTGGCCATCGTACTAAAAAGAAAATTTTCCGTAATGGTAGGCTGCCATTCATTGTGTACATTTTTGCAAGAGTGGGGGTAGGGGTAGGGGTGAGGGCTGCATGGAGGGTGTTGGGAGGTGGGTGAGGTATAAGGGTGGAGGTTGGGGTAGGGGTGAGGGCTGCATGGAGGGTGTTGGGAGGTGGGTGAGTTATAAGGGTGGGGGTAGGGGTAGGGGTGAGGGCTGCATGGAGGGTGTTGGGAGGTGGGTGAGGTATAAGGGTGGAGGTTGGGGTAGGGGTGAGGGCTGCATGGAGGGTGTTGGGAGGTGGGTGAGTTATAAGGGTGGGGGTAGGGGTAGGGTGAGGGCTGCATGGAGGGTGTTGGGAGGTGGGTGAGTTATAAGGGTGGAGGTTGGGGTAGGGGTGAGGGCTGCATGGAGGGTGTTGGGAGGTGGGTTAGTTATAAGGGTGGGGGTTGGGGTAGGGGTGAGGGCTGCATGGAGGGTGTTGGGAGGTGGGTGAGGTATAAGGGTGGAGGTTGGGGTAGGGGTGAGGGCTGCATGGAGGGTGTTGGGAGGTGGGTGAGTTATAAGGGTGGAGGTTGGGGTAGGGGTGAGGGCTGCATGGAGGGTGTTGGGAGGTGGGTGAGTTATAAGGGTGGAGGTTGGGGTAGGGGTGAGGGCTGCATGGAGGGTGTTGGGAGGTGGGTGAGTTATAAGGGTGGAGGTTGGGGTAGGGGTGAGGGCTGCATGGAGGGTGTTGGGAGGTGGGTGAGTTATAAGGGTGGAGGTTGGGGTAGGGGTGAGGGCTGCATGGAGGGTGTTGGGAGGGGGGTGAGTTATAAGGGTGGGGGTAGGGGTAGGGGTGAGGGCTGCATGGAGGGTGTTGGGAGGTGGGTGAGTTATAAGGGTGGAGGTTGGGGTAGGGGTGAGGGCTGCATGGAGGGTGTTGGGAGGTGGGTGAGTTATAAGGGTGGGGGTTGGGGTAGGGGTGAGGGCTGCATGGAGGGTGTTGGGAGGTGGGTGAGTTATAAGGGTGGAGGTTGGGGTAGGGGTGAGGGCTGCATGGAGGGTGTTGGGAGGGGGGTGAGTTATAAGGGTGGGGGTTGGGGTAGGGGTGAGGGCTGCATGGAGGTGTTGGGAGGTGGGTGAGTTATAAGGGGGTGGGGTGGGGGTGAGGGCTGCATGGAGGGTGTTGGGAGGTGGGTGAGTTATAAGGGTGGGGGTGAGGGCTGCATGGAGGGTGTTGGGAGGTGTGTGAGTTATAAGGGTGGGGGTAGGGGTAGGGGTGAGGGCTGCATGGAGGGTGTTGGGAGGTGGGTGAGTTATAAGGGTGGGGGTGAGGGTTTGAAAGGGTTTATTTATTTAACTCAGGCGACCCCATGCTGGGCTATATGAGTACATAAGTTACAATCAATTTTAGCTCAGACAACACACAAGATAAAATAAAGAAAACAATTATATACAAACAGTATGAACATCTACGTAAGCTTAAAATATACTATAATTTATCTAATGAACTTAGCAAGATTAAGCAAGATGGCTGTATGGAGGGTGTTGGGGGAAAGGGGTGAATGAGAGGTGGGTGAGTTCTATGGGTGAGGGGTGGGGTGGGGGATGTATAAAGGGTGTTGGGGGAAATGGGTGAATGTGAGGTGGGTGAGAGGTGGGGTGAGGGCTGTATAGAGAGTGTTGGGGGAAGTGGGTGAATGTGAGGTGGGTGAGAGGTGGGGTGAGGGCTGCATAGAGGGTGTTGGGGGAAATGGGTGAATGTGAGGTGGGTGAGAGGTGGGGTGAGGGCTGCATAGAGGGTGTTGGGGGAAATGGGTGAATGTGAGGTGGGTGAGAGGTGGGGTGAGGGCTGTATAGAGGGTGTTGGGGGAAATGGGTGAATGTGAGGTGGGTGAGAGGTGGGGTGAGGGCTGTATAGAGGGTGTTGGGGGAAATGGGTGAATGTGAGGTGGGTGAGAGGCGGGGTGAGGGCTGTATAGAGGGTGTTGGGGGAAATGGGTGAATGTGAGGTGGGTGAGAGGTGGGTTGAGGGCTGCATAGAGGGTGTTGGGGGAAATGGGTGAATGTGAGGTGGGTGAGAGGCGGGGTGAGGGCTGTATAGAGAGTGATGGGGGAAATGGGTGAATGTGAGGTGGGTGAGAGGTGGGGTGAGGGCTGCATAGAGGGTGTTGGGGGAAATGGGTGAATGTGAGGTGGGTGTGATACGGGGTGAGGGCTGTATAGAGAGTGTTGGTGGAAATGGGTGAATGTGAGGTGGGTGAGAGGTGGGGTGAGGGCTGTATAGAGGGTGTTGGGGGAAATGGGTGAATGTGAGGTGGGGTGAGAGGTGGGGTGAGGGCTGCATAGAGGGTGTTGGGGGAAATGGGTGAATGTGAGGTGGGGTGAGGGCTGTATAGAGGGTGTTGGGGGAAATGGGTGAATGTGAGGTGGGTGAGAGGCGGGGTGAGGGCTGTATAGAGGGTGTTGGGGGAAATGGGTGAATGTGAGGTGGGGTGAGGGCTGCATAGAGGGTGTTGGGGGAAATGGGTGAATGTGAGGTGGGGTGAGGGCTGTATAGAGGGTGTTGGGGGAAATGGGTGAATGTGAGGTGGGTGAGAGGTGGGGTGAGGGCTGTATAGAGGGTGTTGGGGGAAATAGGTGTGAGGTGGGTGAGAGGTGGGTGTGAGGCTGCATAGGGGGTGTTGGGGGAAATGGGTGAATGTGAGGTGGGTGAGAGGTGGGGTGAGGGCTGCATAGAGGGTGTTGGGGGAAATGGGTGAATGTGAGGTGGGTGAGAGGTGGGGTGAGGGCTGTATAGAGGGTGTTGGGGGAAATAGGTGAATGTGAGGTGGGTGAGAGGTGGGGTGAGGGCTGCATAGAGGGTGTTGGGGGAAATGGGTGAATGTGAGGTGGGGTGAGAGCTGTATAGAGGGTGTTGGGGGAAATGGGTGAATGTGAGGTTGGGTGAGGGCTGTATAGAGGGTGTTGGGGGAAATGGGTAAATGTGAGGTGGGGTGAGGTCTGTATAGAGGGTGTTGGGGGAAAGGGGTGAATGTGAGGTGGGGTGAGGGCTGTATAGAGGGTGGTGGGGGAAGTGGATGAGTTCTATGGGTGGGGGTGAGGGTGTTGGCGGGAATGGGTGAATGGGAGGTGGGTGATGTGGAATTTACTCTTTGTGAACAGTCATACCCCGTTCTGTTCTATGCTGGCTATCATTACAAGACTATATTCTAATATATGATTGTAGGTGATACAGTGATAGTGTCTAATTGACCACTTGCGAGTTTCAGGCTATAAGGAAGTTGGAACTGTAAGCATCAATATAAAATAAAACTGCAATAATAATGTACTGTAGGTTTCTGATGGATAGAAGGTGTACATAATGTGGGTGTATGTGTATTTAAATGTACTACCACCATATTTTAGCTGGTAATTCTGTTTATTATCGATGTCTACAGCTCCAACTTCCTTATGTGTTAATAACAGATATAACATTATTGTGTATACACACATAACAGTTGTAAAATGTCCTCCATAACAAATTATTGAAGCCCATACAAATATTTATGATTAATGGGCTCAGCCAGTAATTAAAACATCTATAGTTGTGAGATTTTGTAAGTATGTTTGGCTAAATAAAATTGTTTGATTTTATTTTTATTTTATTTAATTTGAAGGGTGCGGGTGAGGGGGTACAAAGAGGGTGTTAGAGGAAAATGGTGAATGGGGCGAGGTCTACAGTATGGATGGAAGAGGGAATTTATTTATTATATATATATATATATAAATTTATTTACTTATTTATTCTATTTTATTATTTTATTATAGTTTTGAACAAAGAAGGTTAGATGTATAAATGGTAAATGTGTTCTGAACGATTGTCTTTCTATTTTTACTTATTTTTTGTTTAGCATTAGAATATTTTATTTATCTTAGGTAGACCAGTGACATTAAAAGAGTTACCTATATTTATTGCTGTAGATTTTTAATAAGCTGGTCAATATCCTTTAAGGGGAGATTTATAATTGAGGGATTTTTTTATTTACCCCTTTCTCCCTCATGTTTAACCCCATTGCTTTTGAGATTTTAAGACGTTTGCCCCATTAGTTTGGCGATTTTATGAACTTTCGCCCCATTTATGTCACTTTTAAGACCTTTCGTGCCATTTAGGTGTCGATATTTTCCTGGCGAGCGATAGCGAGCCTGTAATTTAAGAGGAACCGACCTCCGGCCGGGAAATTTTTCTACCGAAAAATGTACAAATTTATCTTGAAAAGGGGTCAAGGGGGTGTAATTTCAAGCTAGATGGAAGTCTAGGAAACACACTAAAAATCTCCCCTTAATGTTATCCACAATAATAAAACATATACCCCATAGTACTGAAAATTAAAATGTAAAACTTGCAAACTAAACAAACCAAAATTGGGACAAGGACAATATAAAGTCAAATTAAATTATCAAAATCGCTATGTGGAAACAATGCTTACTAAAATGAAAATTATTAAATAAAAGAACACAATCCACCACATAGGGTGTACATTACTACATGAGCAAGTTAATCTGTTTCCTAAGCAAACTAATCGCACATATAACAACGCACTATCGTCACGTTAAAGGAATTAGTCAAGTTTGGGAAGTCCGGGACGTTCTGGTAAATATAATCTGTAATTATTATATTTTTTCACCAACCAACTTTACTTCTACACTCAATTAATGAAATCAACAAATACATGTGGTACTCCAAGGACTCGAACCTAGGACACTCACACCGAAATTCCGCGCATTTATGCATTACGCTAGCAAGACAGTTACATTATCGCTAAGCTTTGCATTTATGTTGTATCTGTTGCAAGAGTAGGGGTTTGGGGGTGAAGGAGGCATAATGGGGAGGGGGGGGGGGGGGGGTAGGAGAAATGGGTGGGGAGAGGGGGAATGTCTTTGGGGAGTAGGGGAAACGAAACCATTTTAGTATGCCTATTTAATTTCCATATAGAGACCTTTGGAAGAGTTTTAATTAGCTTGTGAACGATATAATAACCCTTTCCGTTATATTATGGCTAGCATTAGAAGATTTGATTGATCTGAGGTGGACCAGTGGCAATCGAAGGGATGGTTGAGCTGTGTTTTACCCCTTTGATTACTATAGGTTTTTAAGGGGAGACTGACCGTTTATTTGGTCTATTAATTCATTTATTCATATATTTTTTTAGTTTCCTCGCTAGACCTCCATCAAGCTTAGAAAAACACCCCTAGACCCCCCTTCAAGATAAATTTGTACATTTTTCGGTAGAAAAATTTCCCGGCCAAAGGCCGGTTCCTCTTAAAATTGCAGGTTCGCTCTCGCTCGCCAGGAAAAATTCAATACCTAAATGGCACAAAAGGTCTTAAAATTGACAACGAAATGGGGCGAAAGGTGTTAAAATCTCCAAACTAATGACCCGAACGTCTTATAATCTCAGAACTAGTGGGGCTAAACATTAGGGAGAAGGGGGTCCAGAAAAACGGTCTTCCTCCCCTTAATAGGCTATGCTGACTGAGATGGTTTTTACCCCTGTGATTTCTATAGGTTCTTAACCCTTTTCAGGCTCCTAAGATGCCGCTTAGTATTAATATATAAGATTTTCCTTATCTCATAATTGGCTCTCCAAAATTATTGTTCTGCCAATAACCTCGCTTAAAGAGGAGTCACCGTTTTTTTTTTTTTTATCTTTCTCTCCTTTTCTCTTTCCCTGGCTTGTATCCATTCGGCCCCATTCAGCCAACTGTTTTAAGACGTTTATCACCATCCAGGTGTCGATTTCTTCCTGGCGAGCGATAGCGAGCCAGCATTGAATGGAGAAATCCGGCTTCGCCTGAGAAATTTTTCTATCAAAAAATTTACAAATTTAGCTTGCTGTCAAAAACAAAATATATATATGTTGGCTCGCTACCGCTCGCCAGGAAAATATTGACACCTGAATGGGGGTAAACGTCTTAAAACAGTAGGCTGAATGGGGCCGATTGGATACAAGCCAAAGAGAGAGGGAGAGAAAGAGAAAAAAAAAAGCGAGGTGGTGGGCTCCCTTAAAGCCAACTGCACAGGTTCAAAAAGTAAACTAAAGGTTTCTAAACTCCCCGGATGGTCACAAAAGGGTCACGAAATGGTTAATAAGCTTCATAAAATACACTATCGCTAAGCACTAAACAATACAGATATATGCAAAAGGACATCGTAATAATAATAATGTCGACAATAATGACAGGCTTGCATTCGTGGTGTATATTATGTAAAGAGGGAGGGGGGGGGGGGGGGGAAGAGGGGAGTGAGGGAATTTAAGGAGGGTGACCTGTTTTTGTTCTGTCCTTTTCTATCTTTCTCTGGCTTGTATCCATATGGCCCCATTCAGCCTACTGTTTTAAGATATTTATCCCCATCCAGGTGTCAATTTTTTACTGGTGAGCGGTAGCGAGCCAGCATATGTTTTAAATGTGTTTGACAGCAGGCTAAATTTGTACATTTTTCGATAGAAAAATTTCTCCGGCGAAGCCGGATCTCTTCATATAATGCTGGCTCGCTATCGCTCGCCAGGAAGAAATCGACACCTAGATGGGGATAAACGTCTTAAAATAGTTGGCTGAGTGGGGCCGAATGGATGCAAGCCAGAGCAAGAGAGAAATGGAGAAAAATAACAAAAACAGGTCACCCCCCTTAAGGGGAATTGGTGACAATAGGTAGATGGAGGTGGTGGTGTGGGAGGAGTTGGATCTATGGGTTGGGGGATTGGGGAGGCTTAATAGGAGGATGGGCGATTTAGTGAGAGGGTAGGGTGGAAACACGGGGGAATGGATGACAAACTTATGGGAGATTAAGGGGGGTAACCTGCTTGTTTCTCTGTCTCTCCTTTTCTCTTTTTCTCTGGCTTGTATCCATTCGGCCCCATTCAACCAACTGTTTTAAGACGTTTATTGCCATCCAGGTGTCGATATCTTCCTGGCGAGCGATAGCGAGCCGCCAGCATTGTATGGAGAAATTCGGCTTCGCCGGAGACAAATATACAAATTTAGCTTGCTCTCAAAAACAAAACATATATATTCTGGCTCACCAGGAAAATATTGACACCTGGATGGGGGTAAACGTCTTAAAACAGTAGGCTGAATGGGACCGAATGGATACAAGCCAAAGAGAGAGGGAGAGAAAGAGAAAACAAATCGAGGTGGGCTCCCTTAAGCGATGATGGGGCTATGGGTGATGATGGATATTTAATAAGGTTAATAAAGGGTAGGTGGAGATTTAATAAGGTTTCTAATAAGGGCGGCGTGATGATGTGTGGGGATAGGAGGTTTTAATGAGGGGAGGGCTGGCAGGGAAGGGAGGATACTTCGAGGGATAGAGGGAGGAGTTGGAATGAAAGGGTTAGCTATGGGTGATCATGGATTAGCCTCTTGAATCAACTGACGCACATTTTTGCCATATTTCGAGCTACATCCATACGATTTTATTCAACTTAAGATTTGTCCATAATGATTAATTCGGACAAATTTTAGCCCGTTGCTTCCTAGACATCATTCCGAAGTTGAGTACAATTATCTGGCAGTACCATAAATACCGGTAAATAAAATCATTCGTCGGCTGATTGAAAGGCTTAAGGGGGGTGACCTGCATTTTGTTATTTCTGTCCTTTTCTCTCTTTCTCTGGCTTGTATCCATTCGGCCTCATTCAGCCAACAATTTAAGACGTTTATCCCCATATAGGTGTCGATTTCTTGCTGGCGAGCGAAAGCGAGCCAGCATTATATGAAGAAATCCGGCTTCGCCGGAGAAATTTTTCTATCGAAAAATGTACAAATTTAGCCTGCTGTCAAACAAAAATAAAAAATATGCTGGCTCGCTACCGCTCACCAGTAAAAAATTGACACCTGGATGGGGATAAACGTCTTAAAACAGTAGGCTGAATGGGGCCAAATGGATACAAGCTAGAGAAAGATAGAAAAGGACAGACATAACAAAAAGCAGGTCACCCCCTTAATGTTATTACCGTGTGATTATATGAAGGAGAGTTGGGTATCAATTATATGAAGGAGAGTTGGGTATCAATTATATGAAGGAGAGTTGGGTATCAATTATATGAAGGAGAGTTGGGTATCAATTATATGAAGGAGAGTTGGGTATCAATTATATGAAGGAGAGTTGGGTATCAATTATATGAAGGAGAGTTGGGTATCAATTATATGAAGGAGAGTTGGGTATCAATTATATGAAGGAGAGTTGGGTATCAATTATATGAAGGAGAGTTGGGTATCAATTATATGAAGGAGAGTTGGGTATCAATTATATGAAGGAGAGTTGGGTATCAATTATATGAAGGAGAGTTGGGTATCAATTATATGAAGGAGAGTTTGGGTATCAATTATATGAAGGAGAGTTGGGTATCAATTATATGAAGGAGAGTTGGGTATCAATTATATGAAGGAGAGTTGGGTATCAATTATATGAAGGAGAGTTGGGTATCAATTATATGAAGGAGAGTTGGGTATCAATTATATGAAGGAGAGTTGGGTATCAATTATATGAAGGAGAGTTGGGTATCAATTATATGAAGGAGAGTTGGGTATCAATTATATGAAGGAGAGTTGGGTATCAATTATATGAAGGAGAGTTGGGTATCAATTGAAAAGGAGGACTTGGAAAATGGAAGGCTGAGAACACCATAAAGATAAAGATAATAAAGATCGTGATAAATAGTGAAGAATAGGAGTGTATGACTGTCAGAGATGAATGGAAGGTGAAGAGTGGAGAAGAAGGATGGTTAAGGGGGGTGACCGGTTTTTCTTCTGTCCTTTTCTATCTTTCTTTGGCTTGTATCCATTTGGCCCCATTCAGCCTACTGTTTTAAGACGTTTATCCCCATCCAGGTGTAAACATTTTACTGGTGAGCGGTAGCGAGCCAGCATATTTTTTATTTTTGTTTGACATCAGGCTAAATTTGTACATTTTTCGATAGAAAAATTTCTCCGGCGAAGCCGGATTTCTTCATATAATGCTGGCTCGCTATCGCTCGCCAGGAAGAAATCGACACGTAGATGGGGATAAACGTCTTAAAATAGTTGGCTGAATGGGGCCGAATGGATACAAGCCAGAGAAAGAGAGAAAAGGACAGAAATAACAAAAAGCAGGTCACCCCCTTAATGAAGACTGGAAGGATAGAACGACAAGGCAGGACGGAAAGGTGAGGATAAAGTCTGAAGAAAAACCAAAATGACAAATAGAGTTTGAAGAATGGTAAGGGATGCATGGGCAGGTTGACATAATGGATAGAATAACACAACAAAGAACAAGAAATGACAATATGATGGAAGTTGATATATGGGAGAAGAGATATTAACCCTTTCAAGCTCCAATACGCATTTCTGTTCTGTTTCTGGCTACTATTAGACGATTTTATTCAGATTAGTAACGGTATATGGAAGTCAGAGGGTTGTTGTTTGTTGTTGTTGTTTTTCCCCAAGCTGCCTGGCCGAACAGCCCCAAGGCCCCGAGCAAGGCCAAGGCCATAACCGAGCGCCCCCACAGAACCCTCCCCGCCGACCACAATAAAGCCTGGGTGACCGAAGCCACTCCATGGCGGGGAGCTGAGGAGGGTGCGGAAACGCCCGGGAAACCAAAGCCCCACCCAGGGCCCTGTGCCCCTCAGCAATTATGAAGAGAAAGTCAGAGGGTTGATTGAGATAGTATTTACTCTTTTAATACCCACAGATTCTTCCTAAGCTGCATAAAATCGTCTAATGATAGCCAAAATATACTGCTAAAACGCGTCAGAGCTTCAAGGGGTTAACCATTCCTGTACCGGCGACGTCTCAGCTACATTTCAGCTACATTTAGAGAGTTTTATAAAGCTTTGGAAAGATATAAGGTAGCTAAAAGGATTAAGGAGAGATTTCCACTTCAGGGATTTTTTTCTTGTCCCCTTTCTCCCTCATGGTTAGCCCCATTGCTTTTGATATTATAAGACGTTCGCCCCATTAGTTTGGCGATTTTAAGAACTTTCGGCCCATTTCTGTCAATTTTAAGACTTTTCGTGCCATTTAGGCGTCAATTTTTTCCTGGCGAGCGATAGCGAGCCTGTAATTTAAGAGGAACCGGCCTTCGGCCGGGACATTTTTCTACCGAAAAATGTACAAATTTATCTTGAAAGGGGGTTTAGGGGCTGTAATGTTAAGCTTGATGGAGGTCTAGCGAACTGACTAAACACCTGCCCTTAATTGAGATGGCCTGCATTTATGGGTAGACGTCCTTCTTAAGCTAATAGTTGCCAGAATATAATGCAAAGGATGCCACCGGTACTGTTGGGGTTGAAGTGAAAATAGCAGGCTGACATGGAAGTGAAAACTGATAATACAAGTGAGAATGGAAAGGCTAGGGAAGAATGGACTGGACACAAGGGAAGATAGAGATGGATAGAGAATAATGGAAGTGGACAGATATAAAGTGAAAGAAGGGAAGGGTAAGTAAAGATGAAAACTGAGAATAAAAGGAAAAATGGTCGTGGGAATGGAAGGTGGAGAATGAAAATGGTCGTGGGAATGGAAGGTGGAGAATGAAAATGGTCGTGGGAATGGAAGGTGGAGAATGAAAATTGTCGTGGAAATGGAAGGTGGAGAATGAAAATTGAACAATACAATTTGACGCTAAGAAAAAAATACCAAATATGGAAGCATGACTGAAAACCCAAATGTGGTTATTAGAAGATAGCATTTTTAGAGAGAAGGAAAAACTTAAAGATGAGAAGTTTGCCTGTGCGAGATTAATATTACTCTATGGGAATCAAGTGGTTAAATAAATACCTCTCATAAATCTACACATTTTATATATATATATATATATATATATATATATATATATATATATATATATATATGCCGACAGACAAACGTTTTCTTTCATAATTTCCCTCTAAACGCATGCTTGTGTTTTCCCTCAATCACCGTTGTCATGTTATCATATAGGAGTGTGCCAGATACTTGTACAGACTTTTGTACAATATTAGGTCCATGCATCATCATCTCTAGTCCTCCACTATACTCCGTTTACAATACAATGGCAGGAAATCCTGACTTCACAATGCTTATGAGCTTATGGTTGGCAGTGGTTGAGTGGGATGACCCTTGAAAAGTACTGAAGAACTTGTATTATGTCAAATACATTTTATAAGATTTAACCAATCAGGGGGAACCGTGGTAAATCGGTGAAAAAGTTGCCAAGTTAAATTGAATGGATTATACCGTCCACTATTTTAAGCCAACTAACTTACCTACCGATTTTTTTATGTGAATGAGGGAGACAAAAGGCATAACTGCCTGCAGCGAGTGCCTCCCCCAGATTTCAAAAAGTGCCAGGGCCGAAATCAAGGGACGTTCGAGCTAAAATGCCTGGACACACAGAGTTTGAAGCAATTTAAGTCATAGTCATATCACTACCTACCTATCCATCGTCACATCCTATCTACCTATCATCACAACCTACCTATGCCAATCATCACAACCAACCTACTTACCTACCCATCATAACTACCTATTTACATACCAATCATATCTAACTACCTACTTTCCTACCCTGGCTACCCATCATCTCTACCTACCTACTTACCTACCCATCATCACTACCTACCTACCTACCCATCATCTCTACCTACCTACCTACTTACCTACCCATCATCACTACCTACCTACCCATCATCACTACCTTCTTACCTACCTACCTATCATCACTACCTACCTACCCATCACCACTACCTTCTTACCCACCCATCACCACTACCTTCTTACCTACCCATCACCACTACCTTCTTACCTACCTACCTATCATCACTACCTACCTACCCATCACCACTACCTTCTTACCCACCCATCACCACTACCTTCTTACCTACCCATCAGCACTACCTTCTTACCTACCTACCTATCATCACTATCTACCTACCTACTTACCTACATTTCCATCATCACTACCTACCTACTTACCGTTTCCCTACCATCCACCACAAATATTCTTACCTAAATGTTCCCCTTCCCAGCTCCCTACCTACCTACATAATTATATCTACCCAAATCTCCCCATCTACCGGTAATCTCCTCTCCAACCACCACATACCAACTGACCACTTCAACCATACCCACCTACATACCTCCCTACCCACCTACCACCAACCCATACATCACGGAACCAACCCACCTAATTATCCTGTAGTAAGATTTTTTTTTTTTTTTTTTTTTTTTAATACTGTACCATACCGTAATAATCAAACGCAGAGGCGATGTTTTAGCTTTTGACATGTACATTGTTAATCCTAAACTCACACTGTACGGTATTATTACGTACTAGTATTGTCTTTACTTTGATTTTTACGTTTTTTTGTTGTTTTCATTGCGAGTATGGACAATTGGACATAGTATTTAATTGTAAAGAGAGGCTAATGACACTAAAGGATCCAGTATGGCGGAAGTTGGGCGATCTTTGCTATTATAGGCTCTCTACCACCACCCTCTACCCACCTTCCACCCCAACAACCTTCCAAATTATTCAACCATCCCATGATCCCAACTATCACGCCCCTTCCCTCACTTCAACCTAGCTACTACCACTACAACCCCGCCTACATCCCCACCTACCTCCTCAGCACCTACCTCCCTACCTACCTCCTCACCTACATCCCCACCTACCTCCTCACCTACAACCCCGCCTACATCCCCACCTACCTCCTCACCTACCTCCCCACCTACCTCCTCACCTACCTTCCCACCACCACCATCAGCTCATCTCAAACAAACTAACCACCCCTCCTCAAACTACTTAGAAACTACTACTTCTTACCCACTAACCCCCCCCCCACCCACCGACCCCCATAACCCAGCATCCTCATCCACTCAAGATACACTGGAGTTCTCGAAAAGGGGCTGGATCCAGTCCTGAAGCTATTCTTGGCTTGCAGTGAGCTGGCATAATAATCCAGAAGGGTTGATAGCTTCTGAAGTTCTATTTTAACTAACAAAACATAATACAAAATATATATCCAACCCACACATCCGCCTAACAGATTCGGTAGTAAGAGAGAACACCTTTTGGTTTCCTGTGTATGCCATTTTGGTGCCATAATAATTAACCCCTTCTGTACCGGCGACTTCTTTTTAACTTTATTCTGACTACTATTCGACGATTTTGCTCAGTTCAAAAATGTCCTCCAGCAATGAACAGGCTTCGTTCTATCTCACTTAGCCCATTTTACTACCACAGATCCTTCTTAAATTGCACAAACTCGTCTAAATATAGGAAAATAAAATTACAAAGACGTCACCGGTACAGAAAGGGTTAAAGAACTAGTTGATGTTTGACATTTTAGTGTATAGAATGTGTTGATCCAAAGACCAAACAGTATATTTTGCACCAGTATTGCCGAACGCTTATTATTGGCGTGGACATAGTTGAGTTTAAACCTAGACTACTGACGCCAGTGGCATCAACATGGCTCAAGTTTGTTGGTCTCTGTTATTATAAAGTCTCTTATCCCCCTTATCATCTCTCCACCCCTACATTACCCCCTCATACCAAGCATGCCACACCGCCCCTCCTCGTTCCCCCCTCCATTCCCCCTCACCTCAAGCATGTCAAACCGCCCCCCTCGTTTACCCCCCCCCATTCCCCCTCACCTCAAGCATGTCAAACCGCCCCCCTCGTTCACCCCCCCCCCCATTCCCCCCTCACCTCAAGCATGTCAAAAAAACCGCCCCCCTCGTTCACCCCCCCCCCCCATTTCCCCCCTCACCTCAAGCATGTCAAACCGCCCCCCTCGTTTCACCCCCCCCCCCCATTCCCCCTCACCTCAAGCATGTCAAACCGCCCCTCCTCGTTCCCCCCTCCTTTTCCCCCTCACCTCAAGCATGTCAAACCGCCCCCCTCGTTTACCCCCCCCATTCCCCCTCACCTCAAGCATGTCAACACCGCCCCCTCGTTCACCCCCCCCCCCATTCCCCCCTCACCTCAAGCATGTCAAACCGCCCCCCTCGTTCACGACCCCCCCCCCCCATTCCCCCCTCACCTCAAGCATGTCAAACCGCCCCCCTCGTTCACGCCCCCCCCCATTCCCCCCTCACCTCAAGCATGTCAAACCGCCCCCCTCGTTCACCCCCCCCCCATTCCCCCTCACCTCAAGCATGTCAAACCGCCCCCCTCGTTCACCCCCCCCCCATTCCCCCTCACCTCAAGCATGTCAAACCGCCCCCCTCGTTCAACCCCCCCCCCCATTCCCCCTCACCTCAAGCATGTCAAACCGCCCCCCTCGTTCACCCCCCCCCCATTCCCCCCTCACCTCAAGCATGTCAAACCGCCCCCTCGTTCACCCCCCCCCATTCCCCTCACCTCAAGCATGTCAAACCGCCCCCCCTCGTTCTCCTATCACCCCCCACATTCGCCCTCACCCCACACATGCCACCACTCCCCCACCCCCGCCCCACATCACCCCCACATTACCCCTCATCCCACTACTTCCCCCCCCCCCCCTCATTCCCACATTATACCCTCACTTGCCACCTCGCCCCCCTCCCCCCAGAACCCCAAAATAATCCTCACCCCTAAAATGCCACACCGTCCCTCCTATTTCCCCCATCACCCCCGCATTTCCCCCTCACCCCACACTACCCCTTACCCCCACACAGGCGCTCCTCACTCCCATATTATCCCTCGCCCCACACAGGCCACCCTGCCCCCTTCCCTCATCACCCCCATATTACTGTCATCACCCCACACATGCCACCCAGCTATCCTCTCCCAAATGCCACCCTCCCCTCTTCCCCCAACTCGCATCACTCCCAAATCACCCCCCCCCCCCCCACATTGCTACCTGTCCCCCGCCCCTCCCACCAGCACATTTACCCTCACACCTCCCCCCACATGCCACCTGCCCCACATCTCCCTCCCCGCCCCCTCGCCACCCACCTCAACCTCACTTAAACCACCCACGACAAATTCTTACATTGGCTACTCACGAACTATGATCCAGTTTTTCCCGCCTTGCTGTCGGTTTTCTGCGAATAGTTTCTATTTTATTTTAATAGTAGTTCGTGTATCTTGCTATTTACGCTTGGTTTAATTGCGTACTATATTTTCACCCAACAACAAGTACATATAAATGTGATTATAATATGTTTATAACTTTGAATTCGAAACTATTTTACACACACACACACACATATTCTTCCACGTACACACCACCCACATACCAGGGTCACACACACACACACACACACACACACACACACACACACACACACACAGAGACAACAGGGAAGACAAACCCCCACGTAGATCTGGTATAACATACCAAGAAAATGGGTGGCACAGTCGCGTTCAACAGTCTTGGGGTTATTATAGTTTTCTGTTTTCTTTTCTTTTTAAAGTATTATTATTGAGGATATTTTGCTGTGTTTGCCATTTTCGACCAATGTATTTAGTTTGCCCTCTAGGCTAACAAAACGCCTTCCCAGACTCCCTTCATAAGAATTGCCCACCTAGATACCCTCTTCAAAAAAAGAGCAAATAACTACAGTAGTGCCAATGGTTATATTTGTATCTATATATATAAAATTGTAAAGTGTGTGCTTTGTCTGTTTATGACTGCCCAAACCCCCAAACCCTTACGGCTATGGAGACGAGACTTGCCTGGGGTACTCGGGGGGGGCGGGGGGGGTCCCAGTTTTTTTTTTTCAGCGAAAAACCTGTAGAGTTAGAGTTCGTTATCATAGTGCAACCATCTCGAGACTTATTTTTAACCCTTTCTGGGCGTGGGGGCCTCGACTAGTAAGGAATGAAACCTAAATAATTAGTCCACGAATATCTATGACTGACTGTACCTTTTAATTCACGAACTAGATTGGCAATGATCTTACCTCCAGAACCCTCCCAGGCTTACGAGTTTATGATTACTCTTAAGGGGGGATGCAAGTATTTAGTTCATCATTTATATATAATTTTATATATTTTTAAAGTTTCCTTCCTAAACCTATATCAAGCTTAAAACCAACACAATCCAAGTTCCTCCTTCAAGATAAATATGTAAATTTTTCGATAGAAAAATTTCCCGGCCGAAGGCCGGTTCATCTTAATTTACAGGCTCTCTATCGTTCGCCAGGAAAAAAAATCGACACCTAAATGACACGAAAAGTATTAATATTGACAAATAAATGGGACTAAAGGTCTCAAAATCGCCAAACTAATGGGCTGAACGTCATAAAATCTGAAAACTGAGAGGGCTAAACATGAGGAAGAAGGGAGACCAGAAAAACGAGCCATCTTCCCTTAATAACATTTGATCACACACTCCTTAATTCCTCCTGCATCACTCTAATTACTCGCGCCTCTCTGTTATCAGCAGTTCTCGTCTGCTATCGCTCGCTCAATCTTCTTATCTTGTATCTTGATTGATCTTATTATCTCTCGAGTTACTTGTGCCAACCGCTCGCATTCTTCCTTTCGATTAAGGGAGCCCACCTCGCTTTTTTTTTTCTCTTTCTCTCCTTCTCTATTTGGCTTGTATCCATTCGGCCCCTTTCAGCCTACTGTTTTAAGACGTTTACCCCCATCTAGGTGTCAATATTTTCCTGGCGAACGGTAGCGAGCCAGCATATATATATTATTGTTTTGACAGCAAGCTAAATTTGTACATTTTTCGATAGAAAAATGTCTCCGGCGAAGCCGGATTTCTCCATACAATGCTGGCTCGCTACCGCTCGCCAGTAAATTTTTTACACCTGGATGGGGATAAACTTCTTAAAACAGTAGGCTGAATGGGGCCAAATGGATACAAGCCAGAGAAAGATAGAAAAGGGCAGAACAAAACCAGGTCCCTCCCCCTTAATGGTGAAGTCGTTCGGTATGTCGTACTTTGTTATCATGGCTAACATGATGGTATGGCCTTCAGCTAAGGAAAGGCCTATAACAGTCAAGGGGTTAATTATAGCCCAAGATATTAGCTAGGAAACCCTTTTACTCTTTATTTCGGTTAAGCCGCTAAGGGGAGGTTTTTAGTGGATTCCCTAGACTTCCATCAAACTTAAAATTACTCCCCCTAGACCCCCTTTCAAGATAAATTTGTAAATTTTTCGGTAGAAAAATGTCCCGGCCAAAGGCCGATTCCACTTAAATTACAGGCTCGCTATTGCTCGCCAGGAAAAAATCGACACCTAAATGGCACGAATGGTCTTAAAATTGACAGAAATGGGGCGAGGGTTCTTAAAATCGCCAAACTAATGGGGCGAACGTCTTAAAATCTCAAAAGCAATGGGGCTAAACATGAGAGAGAAAGAGGTCCAGAAAAAAATCCTCCAGGTGGAAATCTCCCCTTAACATGAAACTATTTTACTCACTACTCACTTTCATTGATTTCATATATTAGGTTTATTTGTAAGTTAATTGGTAGGTTGGTGAACACAAATATGAATAATTTATGATCTACATATAGGCGAAATCTCTCTCTCTCTCTCTCTCTCTCTCTCTCTCTCTCTCTCTCTCTCTCTCTCTCTCTCTCTCTCTCTCTCTCTTCTCTCTCTTCTCTCTCTCTTGTTCGTCTGTGTGACACGATTGAATAAAAGCGGGTGGTTGAATAGGAGTCTAGTATTCCACGGCAAAGTGCGTCAGTTGTCACCGAAACTGTTGGGAGTGATATTCGTAAACATGTGGACGTCCTTTACAGTATATTCTGGCAACTATTTTATACAGCTTAGCAAGGACCTCTTCCAAGTATTCGGCTACAGACTCTCAATTAATCCTTTTAGCTACCATATAACCTTCTTAAAATCCTCTAAATGTAGATAGAATAAAATTAAAAAGACGTCTCCTGTACAAAAGGGGCTAAGGAACCGAGTTTTAATTTATGAAAGATAACTTAATATCCCCCAGTATCTCAAATAGTGTCGTTTATTGATATTCATTTCGCTCATCGCATCAGTCTTTGGCCCGGACATTTTGCTACCGAAAAATGTATAACTTTATCTTGAAAGAGGGTCTATATTTGTTTTGTTAAAGCTTGATGGAGGTCTAGCGAGGAAGCTAAATAATATTTAAATACATATATAAATATATAGACCACAAAATAACCTCTACCCCCTTAGGAGAAAAAAGCTTCCTGGAATACTGAAAGGATTAAAGTTGATGAATGCGCTCGTAAATAATGTAATCTTCTAGCGTGGCATTCTATATACGGTACCAAAATCGAATACCATAACAGTGTCATTTTCCTGTTATAACTATACAAGGTAATCAACTGTTGGTGACTGAGCAACTCTACCAAAATGTCAAGCATTACCTCCAGCACCAACTCAACCAATATTGTTAGGTTAGGTTAACCCCGTTTGGATTATGACGCATTTTGACAGATTATTCTGGCTATCATTAGACGATTTTATACAGCTTAGGAAGAATCTGGGGGAATGAAAAGGGTTAAGACTATCTCAATCAACCCCTTGACTTCCATATACCCTGCCTAATCCGAATAAAATCTTCTAATGATAGCCAAGAACAGAAAGAAACGCGTCATCGATCCTCAGAGGGTTAAGTTAGGTAGTTTAGTAAGAACTTCAATTTGACACTGATATAGTAAGCCCTAGTGTATTTGGCGCTGGTTGAGATCTGCTATAGTCTGTTCATTATGATTAGGAGAGAAATCTTGACCCCCCCCCAACTACTCCCGAGAGGGAGTAGTTGGAGTATAGAAGAAAAAAAATACTCAAAAAGATCTGTAGCATCTATCTATCTATCTATTGCCGGACGCCTTACTCCCTTTAATGAGGGTTGCCATACACAGAAGGCCCCCAAGAGGACCTATCCCCTGTAATAAGGACAGCCCGTGCCAATTTACTGTAGGACTTCCAAGATTGACCACTCAATTTAGGGTCCGTCCGACCCCGAGGCCCTCTATGTATCATTTTAGCACTATTTTTCTACAGTGGTGTTCGGCTAGTACATCCACTAACCTGCTTCACCCTTATGTAAGCAGTGCCGATTTGTATCAGGGTTACTCCCCTAGACAGTTTGCCGACCAAGGCTGACGAGTCCTATCCACCTGGATTTTTATAAGGTTATCTCCCCTAGATGGGTTGCTGACCAAGGCTAACGAGTCCCATCCACCCGGCTGGAGCATATAGGCTGTAATTTCCACAACTCGTATCTGGCTGACTCTTCCCGTGGGACCCCACTTATTCACCTCCTTATTACTATTAGTCCTCTT
This sequence comes from Paralithodes platypus, assembly GCA_032716605.1. Taxonomy (NCBI): domain Eukaryota; kingdom Metazoa; phylum Arthropoda; class Malacostraca; order Decapoda; family Lithodidae; genus Paralithodes; species Paralithodes platypus. Next base: position 20,600,022 of record CM064483.1, on the reverse strand, counting down.
TCCTTATATGGTGGATCATTTCTTAAGTATCATTGAAATCTCTCATTCCTTCTATCACTAATATTGGCTTCCTAGTTTTCATTCTAATTTTGCTGCCTTATGTTGTTGATTATCACATATCGAGAATATGTACGTCCATGATACGAAAGATATAATAAATATTTAGGAACAAGTACAGTAAAAGGTGGTGGTTGGTCTGTAGAAAATAGGTAGGTGGTCGGTAGAAAATAGGTAGGTGGTCGGTAGAAAATAGGTAGGTGGTCGGTAGAAAATAGGTAGATGGTTGGTTGGAAATAGGTAGGTGGTTGGTTGGAAATAGGTAGGTGGTTGGTTGGAAATAGGTAGGTGGTTGGTTGGAAATAGGTAGGTGGTCGGTAGGAAGTAGGTAGGTGGTTGGTTGGAAATAGGTAGGTGGTTGGTTGGAAATAGGTAGGTGGTCGGTAGGAAATAGGTGGTCGGTAGGGAATAGGTAGGTGGTTGGTATGAAATAAGTAGGTGGTTGGTAGGAAATTCGTGGTAAGTAGGAAATAGGCAGGTGGTTGGTAGGTAGGAAATAGGTAGGTGGTCGGTAGGTAGGAAATAGGTAGGTAAGTGGTAGAATAAGGTGGCAGGTAAATGGGGAAATCAAGATGGTAAGTGGGTGATGGTGGGTGGATGGGTTTTATGGGAAAAGGGAGGGGTTGGTGGTGGAGTGGGTTGGTCGGTAAGATGTGGTTCATAGGTGGTAGATAATGATGATGAGAGAGAGAGAGAGAGAGAGAGAGAGAGAGAGAGAGAGAGAGAGAGAGAGAGAGAGAGAGAGAGAGAAGGGTAAGATTGTAGTGGTTAATGAAGAGGATTATGGTTGATGCGTGGGTTAGTGGGTAGGTTAGGGCATCATGGTAGAGTGTGGGCCTATGATGGTGTGGAGAGGCAAGTAGTGGAGTGCATGTAGTGTAGGAGGTAATATAAGGTTGATGTGTAGTGTAGGTGGATGTACAGTACTGTAGGTGGATGTACTGTAGGTGGATGTGTAGTGTAGGTGGATGTGTAGTGTAGGTGGTAGATGTGTACTGTAGGTGGATGTAGTGTAGGTGAATGTGTAGTGTAGGTGGTAGATGTGTACTGTATGTGGATGTAGTGTAGGTGGATGTACAGTACTGTAGGTGGATGTAGTGTAGGTGGATGTACTGTGGGTGGATGTGTAGTGTAGGTGGTAGATGTGTACTGTAGGTGGATGTAGTGTAGGTGGATGTACAGTACTGTAGGTGGATGTACTGTAGGTGAATGTGTAGTGTAGGTGGTAGATGTGTACTGTATGTGGATGTAGTGTAGGTGGATGTACTGTAGGTGAATGTGTAGTGTAGGTGGTAGATGTGTACTGTAGGTGGATGCAGTGTAGGTAGATGTACTGTAGGTGAATGTGTAGTGTAGGTGGTAGATGTGTACTGTAGGTGGATGTAGTGTAGGTAGATGTACTGTAGGTGAATGTGTAGTGTAGGTGGTAGATGTGTACTGCAGATAGACGTACTGTAGGTGAATGTGTACTGTAGGTGGATGTAGTGTAGGTGGTAGATGTGTACTGTAGGTGGATGCAGTGTAGGTAGATGTACTGTAGGTGAATGTGTACTGTAGGTGGATGTAGTGTAGGTGGTAGATGTGTACTGTAGGTAGACGTACTGTAGGTGAATGTGTACTGTAGGTGGATGTACTGTAGGTGAATGTGTAGTGTAGGTGGATGTAGTGTAGGTAGATGTACTGTAGGTGAATGTGTACTGAAGGTGGATGTAGTGTAGGTGGTAGATGTGTACTGTAGGTGGATGTAGTGTAGGTTGATGTACTGTAGGTGAATGTGTAGTGTAGGTGGATGTAGTGTAGGTAGATGTACTGTAGGTGAATGTGTACTGAAGGTGGATGTAGTGTAGGTGGTAGATGTGTACTGTAGGTAGACGTACTGTAGGTGAATGTGTACTGTAGGTGGATGTACTGTAGGTAGACGTACTGTAGGTGGATGTAGTGTAGGTGGTAGATGTGTACTGTAGGTGGATGTAGTGTAGGTGGTAGATGTGTACTGTAGGTGGATGTAGTGTAGGTAGATGTACTGTAGGTGAATGTAGTGTAGGTGGTAGATGTGTAGTGTAGGTGGATGTAGTGTAGGTGGTAGATGTGTACTGTAGGTGGATGTAGTGTAGGTGGTAGATGTGTACTGTAGGTGAATGTGTAGTGTAGGTGGATGTACTGTAGGTGGATGTAGTGTAGGTGGTAGATGTGTACTGTAGGTGGATGTACTGTAGGTAGATGTACTGTAGGTGAATGTGTACCCGGTACTGTAGGTGGATGTAATGTAAGTGGTAATATATGGTAGATGTGTGTTATAGGTGGATGTATTTATATGTAGGCTAGGGTTGCCAAGATAATGGACACATGATGTGGAGAACTGATCGCATTTAACCACAATACCAGATTAATGCATGGTAATAATGAACATAAATGGTCACACCCAATTCAAAGAACATTAATATAAAAAGGTAAACTAAGAAATCCGCCATTAATCTATACTAGAGGGGCACTTTGTAGAGTGCATACATCCGCCTACGCTGGCAGGTTCTTTACCATTAATATCATTGGTCTAAATTTTCTTCTGGATCTTGGTTCCGGGATATGATCCGGATCACCTCTTAAATCGAATCACGTCTTCCTTGGCGCATATCCTATCTGCCCACCAAATTTAGTGAACATTTGTTGATAACATTGTGAGATATCTTGTTTACAGACAAACACAAAAACAGAAGCGAATTTCGTTGGCGTAGGTAACCAGTGAGAGCATTAAATCTTGCCTCTCATCTACAACACTTGTCCCAGGCTTATGTTTTGCCTGCTATACATGGGAGGGCAGTGGTAGGGTAGGTGGGTGAGGAGGTGGTGAGTGTGTAGGTGGGAGGATAATTGTTGGTACGTGGAGTGTTTCGGTAGGTGGGAGAAGAGGTAGGTAGGCAGGTGGGTGTTGGTGTGGGTAGGGAGATGGGAGGTAACTGTAGGTGGGTGGGTGGTAGGTAGATGGGGAGGTAACTGTAGGTGGGTGGGTAGCAGGTATGATATGTAGGTGGGTAGGTGGGTGCAAAGTGTGGGGATGGTGGGTAGGGAAATGGGGAGGTACCGTAACCTTAGGTAGGTAGATGGGTGGGTAGGGAGATGGGGATGTAACTGCAGGTAGGTGGGTAGCAGGTATGGTAGGTAGGTAGGTGGGAGGTAACTGTAGGTAGGTGGGTAACCGGTATAGTATGGTAGGTAGGTAGGTGGGTGTTAGTGAGGAGGTAACTGTAGGTATGTAGGTGGGTTGGTGGGTGCATGGTTGTTGGTCAGTAGGGGGATGGGGAGGTAACTGCAGGTAGGTAGGTAGGCAGGTAGGTAGATGAGTATGGTGGGTAGGGAGATGGGGATGTAACTGCAGGTAGGAGGGTAGCTGGTATGGTATGTAGGTAGGTGGGGATGGTAGGTAGGTGGGAGGGTGTCAGTGAGAGGGGGCGGGGAAAGTGGGTGACGGAGTGGGCATCGAGGGCTGATATGAGGGTGGCAAAGGTCAGTGAACGGAGGGTGTAGGTAGGTGTGTGTGGGTAGGTGGGTGTCTGTAGGTAGGTAGGTATTGGTGAGTGGGAGGGTGTCAGTGAGAGGGGGCGAGGAAATTGGGTGACGGAGTGGGCATCGAGGGCTGATAAGAGGGTGGAATAGGTCAGTGAACGGAGGGTGTAGGTGGGTGTATGTGGGTAGGTGGGGGTCTGGGTAGGTGGGTAAGTGGGTGTAGGTGGGCGTGTCTCAGTTACTCAGTTACTTGTTCGTCAAGGGGAATCCACGCAATGCGAGCTAAGCTCATTATTATCGCGCCTCCTTAACTGGGAATGTATTGCGTGAAATGCATGTTAAGTGTTTTATGTACTGTTGGAATGGCTGTGGATGTGTGTGTAGTCTGTATTTTAGCCAATTGGCGACATCGGAAACGAAGGCTTAGGGTGGATCTGTATGGTACCATTCTCACTATAGACGGTACCGTCTCGCCCGAAGGCTTAGGTAGCCATCAGCTTAGGTGAACCATATGATACCCATCTCGCCTTGTACCATTTTTGCCAACCCCAGATGGGACGTCACAACGTCGTCCACTTATTCCAGGTACCTATTTACAGCTAGGTGAACTGAGGCTAACACATGAAAGGAGACAAGCCCAATTTGTCTCCGCCCGGCCGGGGATTGAACCCCCGACCCCTCGTGTGTGAGACGAGAGCTCTACCTACTAGGCTACCTGTTGGTAGGTGGGTGTGTCTGTGGGTAGGTGGGTGTCTGGGTAGGTGGGGATATCTGGTGGTGTCTGTGGGTAGGTGGGTGTTTGTCGGTAGGTGAGGGTAGGTGGGTGTGTGGGTAGGTGGGGGTATCTGGTGGTGTAAGTGGGTAGGTGGGGGTATCTGCTGGTGTAAGTGTACTGGTTGAGTGGGTGGAAGAGTGGTTGAGTGCCTGGCTGGGTTGGTGAATGAGTGGATAGCATCGTGGTGAGTGGATGAGTGCGTGGTTGAGTGTTTGACTGACTGGGTGTTGGATTGTTTAATGGGATAAATACATAACTAAATATATATTTCTGAGTGGAATTAAGTAAGAGAAGCGGAAAGTAAAATATACCAACAACATTCACGTACTTAGAAACATTAATTGACATTAGCTCTTTAAATTACAGACGACTCTTTAACTCCATACACATGATTTAATTAAGCTTAGGAAGGCCATTTGGAATTGATTAAGGTAGTCACGTGGCAGTTTTTGACCGACATTATTCTGAAAACATTGTTTGTCTATTTAATTATTGTCAACTACACTAAACACAGATTATTTTTAATATCTCGATAACGTTTCAATTTGTAAGCAAGCCTACTGTAATCTGTTCATTTTAAGTAGCCCAAAAATCTTGACCAGTAACCTCTATAACATAAAAATTACGATTTTTTAGAGATAATACCATTTAGGAAGAGTCAGTCACAGAGTAGGTGTTGAAATTTACAGCCGATTTGCTCTAGCCTTGTTTGAGGGATCACAATTTCTGGCGAGTTGCCGAAAATATTGTCTGGAATGGCACTCGTGTATCTCCGCCATTAAGTCCTGAACATACGAGATCCCCATTAAGCTGAATAAGATCATGCGGAGATAGCTATAATAATATCATGCGGAGATAGCTATAATAAGATCATGCGGAGATAGCTATAATAATATCATGCGGAGATAGCTATAATAATATCATGCGGAGATAGCTATAATAAGATCATGCGGAGATAGCTATAATAATATCATGCGGAGATGGCTATAATAAGATCATGCGGAGATAGCTATAATAAGATCATGCGGAGATAGCTATAATAATATCATGCGGAGATAGCTATAATAAGATCATGCGGAGATAGCTATAATAATATCATGCAGAGATGGCTATAATAAGATCATGCGGAGATAGCTATAATAAGATCATGCGGAGATAGCTATAATAAGATCATGCGGAGATAGCTATAATAAGATCATGCGGAGATAGCTATAATAAGATCATGCGGAGATGGCTATAATAATATCATGCGGAGATAGCTATAATAAGATCATGCGGAGATGGCTATAATATCATGCGGAGATAGCTATAATAAGATCATGCGGAGATGGCTATAATAATATCATGCGGAGATAGCTATAATAAGATCATGCGGAGAGAGCTATAATAAGATCATGCGGAGATAGCTATAATAAGATCATGCGGAGATAGCTATAATAAGATCATGCGGAGATGGCTATAAGATCATGCGGAGATAGCTATAATAAGATCATGCGGAGATAGCTATAATAAGATCATGCGGAGATGGCTATAATAAGATCATGCGGAGATAGCTATAATAAGATCATGCGGAGATAGCTATAATAAGATCATGCGGAGATAGCTATAATAAGATCATGCGGCGATAGCTATAATAAGATCATGCGGCGATAGCTATAATAAGACCATGCGGCGATGGCTATAATAAGATCATGCGGAGATGGCTATAATAAGATCATGCGGAGATGGCTATAATAAGATCATGCGGAGATAGCTATAATAAGATCATGCGGAGATAGCTATAATAATATCATGCGGAGATAGCTATAATAAGATCATGCGGAGATAGCTATAATAATATCATGCGGAGATGGCTATAATAAGATCATGCGGAGATAGCTATAATAAGATCATGCGGAGATAGCTATAATAAGATCATGCGGAGATAGCTATAATAAGATCATGCGGAGATAGCTATAATAAGATCATGCGGAGATAGCTATAATAAGATCATGCGGAGATGGCTATAATAATATCATGCGGAGATAGCTATAATAAGATCATGCGGAGATGGCTATAATAATATCATGCGGAGATAGCTATAATAAGATCATGCGGAGATGGCTATAATAATATCATGCGGAGATAGCTATAATAAGATCATGCGGAGATAGCTATAATAAGATCATGCGGAGATAGCTATAATAAGATCATGCGGAGATAGCTATAATAAGATCATGCGGAGATAGCTATAATAAGATCATGCGGAGATGGCTATAAGATCATGCGGAGATAGCTATAATAAGATCATGCGGAGATAGCTATAATAAGATCATGCGGAGATAGCTATAATAAGATCATGCGGCGATAGCTATAATAAGATCATGCGGCGATAGCTATAATAAGACCATGCGGCGATGGCTATAATAAGATCATGCGGAGATGGCTATAATAAGATCATGCGGAGATGGCTATAATAAGATCATGCGGAGATGGCTATAATAGGATCATGCGGAGATTGCTATAATAAGATCATGCGGAGATAGCTATAATAAGATCATGCGGAGATGGCTATAATAAGATCATGCAGAGATGGCTATAATAAGATCATGCGGAGATGGCTATAATAAGATCATGCGGAGATAGCTATAATAAGATCATGCGGAGATGGCTATAATAAGATCATGCGGAGATAGCTATAATAATATCATGCGGAGATGGCTATAATAAGATCATGCGGAGATGGCTATAATAAGATCATGCGGAGATGGCTATAATAAGATCATGCGGAGATAGCTATAATAAGATCATGCGGAGATAGCTATAATAAGATCATGCGGAGATAGCTATAATAAGATCATGCGGAGATAGCTGTAATAAGATCATGCGGAGATAGCTATAATAAGATCATGCGGAGATAGCTATAATAAGATCATGCGGAGATAGCTGTAATAAGATCATGCGGAGATAGCTATAATAAGATCATGCGGAGATAGCTATAATAAGATCATGCGGAGATAGCTATAATAATAATAATACATTAAATAATAAGGCCAAGGAAGGGGATTGGCTCGGGGGTATTGTTGGAGACTAATGGACCGGGTGCAGGCCTTTAGTATTATTAAGGTGGCGCCCATTAGAGTCTTTGAACCTTTAAATGTCAAGTTCTGAAGCCTTGGGTACATAATAAGAGCATTGTGTGGTCTCGATTGTGTTCGATACTGCTTCAAGTGGTTGCGTAACTATTAAGGGAGCCCACCTCGCTTGTTTTATCTTTCTCTTCCTCTCTCTTTGGCTTGTAGGCTATACATTCGGCCCCGTTCAGCCTACTGTTTTAAGACGCTTACCCCAATCCAGGTGTCAATATTTTCCTGGCGAGCGGTAGCGAGCCAGCATATATATATTTTTGTTTTGACTGCAAGCTAAATTTGTACGTTTTTCGATAGAAAAATGTCTCCGGCTAAGCCGGATTTCTCCATATAATGCTGGCTCGCTATCGCTCGCCAGGAAGAAATTGACACCTGGATGGGGATAAATGTCTTAACACAGTTGGCTGAATGGGGCCGAATGGATGCAAGCCAGAGAAAGAGAGAAAAGGAGAGAAAGATATAAAAAGAAAAAAAAAACGGCGACCCCCCTTAATTGCTGTGCACTAGTTGAGATATGGAGCGGTGAAGTGATTTATGGCTCGCCCTGGCTTATTTAGAGTCTCAAGGTGAACTTATATGAGTTGAACCTTTGGCAATAATGTGTTTGGAAGTGTGTAATATCATTGACATTCGGTATCGCACCAACGCTTTTCCCCTCCACTGTTATCGTCAACACAGGTCTGGCAGCATTTGAGGTATAATTGTTAAATAATGTATACACCTACATTCCTTTATTTTCATAATAGTTTGCGATGCCGGAGCAATAGATCCAGAAATACTACTAGAACCATTGTTGAGCGGTAACTCCTGTTCCGGCGACGTCTTTTAATTTTAGTCTGGCTATATTTAGACGATGTTGTGAAGTTTAAGAAGGATTGGGGGTAGTTTAAGGGGAGATATCTATTTGAGGGATTTTTTCCTGGACTCCTTTATCCCTCATGTTTAGCCCCATTGTTTTTCTAATTTTAAGACATTTGCCCCATTATTTTGACGATTTTAAGAACTTTCAACCCATTTCTGTCAATTTTAAGACCTTTCGTGCCATTTAGGTGTCGATTTTATCCTGGCGAGCGATAGCGATCCTGTAATTTAAGAGGATCCGGCTTTCAGCCGGGACATTTTTCTACCGAAAAATTTACAAATTTATCTTGAAAGGGGCTCAAGGGGGTGTAATCTTATGCTTGAAGGATATCTAGGGACCAAACTAAAAACCTCCCCTTAAAGGGTTGGTTAAGAGAGTTTGAAGCCTCATTATTGCTAGAGGTTCATCCTAAGCTGAATAAAATCGTCTAATCATTGCCAGAGTATAATCAAAAGGATGTCACCGGTACAGAAGGGGTTATTACAAAGGATGTCACCGGTACAGAAGGGGTTATTACAAAGGATAATGGCTCTCGTGTGATACCCTCTTGGTAGTATGCATTAACCCTTTTGGTGATCACATACAACCAACAGTATCTCTCCAGGATTTGTACCAGGTTAATCGTCCCCACTCTGTCCTCCATAATGTAACAACTTCCGCTTATTGATAGTCATTTATCCCCAGAACTTCTACTCTCTGTAATTCACTTCCTTGGAGTTGCATTTCTCAAATGTACAACCTACAACAGTATTAGTCCAATTGTTACAAACATTTTATGAATGGAGGACGCCTTAAGGTACATGGACCTTTTTTGTTTTGTCTATCTTTTTCCTTCCTCTATTTATTGTCTCTGAATATATATATATATATATATATATATATATATATATATATATATATATATATATATATATATATATATATACGGTATATATATATATATATACGGTATATATATATATATACGGTATATATATATATATATATATATATATATACGGTATATATATATATATATATATATACGGTATATATATATATATATATATATATATACGGTATATATATATATATATATATATATATATATATATATATATATATATATATATATATATATATATATATACGGTATATATATATATATATATATATATATATATATATATATATATATATATATATATATATATATACTGTATATACAAAAAATTGTCAAACTTACAAATGTGATAAGAAAAATTATCAATGAGTAACTGGCATAGGTGGTCGAGGGCGGCAGGTGCGAGGAGTAGGGTAGTGCAAATAGGTACAGGTGTGTGTGTGTGTGTGAAGTAGGTTTGTGCAAATAGGTACAGGTGTGCGTGTGTGTGTGTGCGTGTGTGTAAGATAGAGAAGTAGGTTAGCGTAAATAGGTATAGGTGTGTGTGTGTGAAGTAGGTTAGTGTAAATAGGTATAGGTGTGTGTGTGTGTGAAGTAGGTTTGTGCAAATAGGTACAGGTGTGTGTGTGTGAAGTAGGTTTGTGCAAATAGGTACAGGTGTGTGTGTGTGAAGTAGGTTAGTGTAAATAGGTACAGGTGTGTGTGTGTGAAGTAGGTTAGTGTAAATAGGTATAGGTGTGTGTGTGTGAAGTAGGTTAGTGTAAATAGGTATAGGTGTGTGTGTGTGCAAATAGGTATAGGTGTGTGTGTGTGTGAAGTAGGTTAGTGTAAATAGGTACAGGTGTGTGTGTGTGAAGTAGGTTTGTGCAAATAGGTACAGGTGTGTGTGTGTGTGAAGTAGGTTAGTGCAAATAGGTATAGGTGTGTGTGTGTGAAGTAGGTTAGTGTAAATAGGTATAGGTGTGTGTGTGTGAAGTAGGTTAGTGTAAATAGGTACAGGTGTGTGTGTGTGAAGTAGGTTTGTGCAAATAGGTACAGGTGTGTGTGTGTGTGAAGTAGGTTAGTGTAAATAGGTATAGGTGTGGGTGTGTGTGTGTGAAGTAGGTTAGTGTAAGTAGGTACAGGTGTGTGTGTGTGAAGTAGGTTTGTGCAAATAGGTACAGGTGTGTGTGTGTGTGAAGTAGGTTAGTGCAAATAGGTACAGGTGTGTGTGTGTGTGTGTGTGTGTGTGTGTGTGAAGTAGGTTAGTGTAAATAGGTACAGGTGTGTGTGTGTGAAGTAGGTTTGTGCAAATAGGTACAGGTGTGTGTGTGTGAAGTAGGTTAGTGTAAATAGGTACAGGTGTGTGTGTGTGAAGTAGGTTTGTGCAAATAGGTACAGGTGTGTGGGTGTGTGTGTGTGTGTGTGTAAGATAGAGAAGTAGGTTAGTGTAAATAGGTATAGGTGTGTGTGTGAGTGTGTGTGTGTGTGTGTGTGTGTGTGTGAAGTAGGTTAGTGCAAATCAGTACAGGTGTGTGTGTGTGTGTGTAAGAGAGGTTGGGGGGGGGGGGTATATGACACAACAATAAATAGAAACGAGAAATACATTTAAGATTCAAGAACAAATATAAAAAAATAAAAAAATAAAACCCAAAAACACATTAGTAAACGGGACCTCCAGAAATGATCTAATAATTCAAAGACGAAACTGGAGAGCTGTGTGTGTAGTAAGGCAGTACAAACAAGTTGAGAGAGAGAGAGAGAGAGAGAGAGAGAGAGAGAGAGAGAGAGAGAGAGAGAGAGAGAGAGAGAGAGAGAGATTAAAGTAAGTAAGAAGATATATAATAATCATAATAAAACAAAACCACCCAAAATCTTAAACGGGACCTCCAGAAACCCTCTCATAATACGGAGAAAGAACGGGAAACTGTGTGTGTGCAGGAAGGCAGTACAAATAAGTGTGTGGATGACCAGAATCGGCCAGCCAGGGGAGGATGAGTTGGCAAGAGTAATATAGGACTTTTAGGATATAGGCGCTGGACAACTCTCTTCATTATAGCGCCATGTTGGAGACTAAAGGGGGGAGTTGTCTAGATTATAGGTATTTTTGTACACGCTCACTGGACAACTCTTCGCCTTAGACTATACCTTGTTCATATTAGGTAGGCCAAACAATCTTTACCCCAAACCTCTATAACACACAAACGACCAGAGTAATCGAGTTCATATTTCTACCGTTTGCGAAGAGTCAGGCAGGGAATAGGTATGCACATTTACAGCCTATTTGCTTTAGCCCTCTCTAAGTTACAGAGGTTGGGGTTCACGATATCTGGCTTACCTATAATGGATGAACTATAACATGGTTTGTTATCAGAGTTACTGTAGAGTATTTTGAGATGTGCTCATTTATTTTAGTCTTAGTGGAGTATACAGTATATGATCATGTGCTACTACATAAAACAAAACACTCTGTAATAATGTAGGTGGCAGTGCTCAGATAATAGACTCCAGTACAGCATTAAATAAAACAAAAGTTCTATATAAATATCACACACACACACACACACACACACACACACACACACACACACACACACACACACACACACTAAACTATAGTTAACCAGCGATATAAACTGTGTCTTTTCTATAGGTGTTTTAGACTGAACATCTTCATTAGGCCAACTTACCCCGGTAGATCCTTTCATTCAATAGCTTTCAACCAATGCAGACTCAACTGGGGCATAAGCAATCCTAGGATGAGTTGGCAAGACTGTATGATATTATAGACCTTGTAGAACACGGGAATTGACTACTTGCGAGTTTCATGCTATAAGAAAGATGGAATAAATATCAATATTTAATAGAATTGCAGTAATAATATAGGTTTCTGGTGGATAGAGCGTATGTTTAATTTTATTTTATATAGTTATCACAACCATATAATTATTAGCTTGCCATTCTGCTAAATATACAACATTGTCTATCACTCTAACTTCTTTATAGCCCGAAATTCGTAAGTGATCAATTGTACAAGTGTTCAGTGTCAACTCACCCAATAGACAATTTAAACCAGTAGCTTTCAACCAGTACAAACTCAGTCAGGGTCTAATTAAACTAGGAGTTAACCTTTAAGACTACCGGACAACCATTCTATTATAGCCCGACTATAGTCCATTCATTATACGTAGGCCACAAATATTATCCACTAACCTCTATAACTAAAACACGACTAGATTGTTCGAGCTAAAAGTTCTACCATTTGGGGAGAGTCAGCCAGGGGATAGTTGTGGAAATTTACAGCCCATTTGTATAGCCCTTTTTAGAGTTACAGAGGATAGAAATTAAGATTTCTGGCCTTCTTATAATGAATAGACTACCAATGAATAGAATAGTACACCATTGTCACCATTAGTTTTCAATCAATACCAGCGCAGCCAATTCCACACTGCCTATTTAGTCCAAACTTAATTTAATAATATTGATGAAGATATAAGGTTTGAAATGGTCTATTGGTTGAGTTGGCAAGACCATAGGCCTCGTAGAACATCTGTAGTTGGCAAGACAATAGGTCTTTAGAACATCTGTAGTTGGCAAGACAGTAGGCCTTTAGAACACCTGTAGTTGGCAAGACAATAGGCCTTTAGAACATCTGTAGTTGGCAAAGCAATAGACCTTTTCGAACACCTGTTCAATAGGCCTTTAGAACATCTGTAGTTGGCATGACAATTGGCCTTTTAGAACATCTGTAGTTGGCAAGAAAATTTGCCTTTTAGAACATCTGTAGTTGGTAAGAAAACAGGCCTTTTAGAACACTTGTAGTTGGCAAGACAGTAGACCTATTAGAACATCTGTAGTTGGCAAGACAATAGGCCTTTTAGAACATTTGTAGTTGGCAAGAGAGTAGACCTTATCGAACACCTGTACTTGGCAAGACAATAGGCCTTTTAGAACACTGGTATTGGACAACTCTTTCCCTGTAGTTTACGTAAGCATAATCCTTTTAGAACATGGGGTGATGGACAACTCTTTACCTGTAGTTGGTAAGACTATGGGCATTGTAGAACACCTGGAGTTGGCAAAAGACTATATCACTTTTATAATAAGAATACTTGGCAATTTCACTCGTAATTGGGTTAATTTTCGAGAGGTACCAAGACTATACGCCATTTATGATACGAGACTGAACAACCTTTCACTTTAATGCCATATTGGGGACTATACTATATGTATACGAGTATTGAAGAGCTCAGAATTTAAGTTTGTAATAGCACATTCTTGGCCTAGGTAAAGTAAACGGAATACAGTTATTCTTGGCCTAGGTAAAGTAAACAATACAGTTATTCTTGGCCTAGGTAAAGTAAACAGAATACAGTTATTCTTGGCCTAGGTAAAGTAAACAGAATACAGTTATTCTTGGCCTAGGTAAAGTAAACAGAATACAGTTATTCTTGGCCTAGGTAAAGTAAACAGAATACAGTTATTCTTGGCCTAGGTAAAGTAAACAGAATACAGTTATTCTTGGCCTAGGTAAAGTAAACAATACAGTTATTCTTGGCCTAGGTAAAGTAAACAATACAGTTATTCTTGGCCTAGGTAAAGTAAACGGAATACAGTTATTCTTGGCCTAGGTAAAGTAAACAGAATACAGTTATTTATATTCTTTGGATTGTATTTCCCGATGTGATAATTATTCGTGCTTTTATGTGATTTTGCATAATGAAGGGGATATTTGTATGTATGTAGTAATTGATTAGTATATATATTTATTAATCGGTTTACATGTATTTTAGTGTTCTCCCTAGATCTCCATATAACTTAAAAAATACCCTCAAGACCCTCTTTTTATATATATATATATATATATATATATATATATATATACAGTATATATATTTTTTTTAGAAAAATTATTGCACCCAAGGCTGGTTCATCCTAAATTATTGCACCCAAGGCTGGTTCATCCTAAATTATTGCACCCAAGGCTGGTTCATCTTAAATTATTGCACCCAAGGCTGGTTCATCCTAAATTATTGCACCCAAGGCTGGTTCATCCTAAATTATTGCACCCAAGGCTGGTTCATCCTAAATTATTGCACCCAAGGCTGGTTCATCTTAAATTATTGCACCCAAGGCTGGTTCATCCTAAATTATTGCACCCAAGGCTGGTTCATCCTAAATTATTGCACCCAAGGCTGGTTCATCCTAAATTGGCCTCGCTATCGCTTGCAAGGACAACACCGACACCTGAATGACATGAAAGGTCTTAAAATTGCCTAACTAATAGGGCGAATGTTATAATTATAATATTAAAACTAATGGGGCTAAGCAGGAGGGAGAAGAGAGTTCAGAACCCCCCCCCCCTTTTTAAGTGCTACCGGTCTTAATATTCCGTAATGATATAGGTGGATGTAATGTGATCACAGAAACCAATACAGCATATATTATTTTCGTGCTCCGATTCACTTCCTTACATTTGTGGCATTAAGGGGAGATTTCTAGTTTGTTTCCTACTCTTCCAGCAATCTTAAAATTTCATCCCCTTGACCCCCCATCAAGATAAATTTTTAAATTTTTCGCTAGAAAAATGTCCCGGCCGAAGGCCGATTACTCTTAAATTACAGGCTCGCTATCGCTCGCCAGGATAAAATCGACACCTAAATGGCACGAAAGGTCTTAAAATTGACAGAATGGGGCGATTTTTTTTTTAAATCGCCAAACTAATGGGGCGAACGTCTTAAAATGTCAAAAGCAATGGGGCTAGACATGAGGGAGAAAGGGGTCAATAAAAAAATCCCTGAAGTGGAAATCTCCCCTTAAGAGCTCTAACCTTTCGTCTCCATTTCACATTATCACGACCTCTTCAGAGAGAAATCCAGTGCATTTACGGGTTCTGGAGAAGTCGACCCAAGACCAATTCGACCCGCTCTTGGACAACGAATGCAATCCCGTTTTGGTGGACATGCCCCTCGAATTCGACCCGCCGCGATTTCGACCCGTTTATACCCCCCCCCCCTCCTTCTTACCTAAGCTTAGGATAAGTTAGGTTAGGTTAGATTAGATTAGGTTAGGTTAGATTAGGTTAGGTTAGGTTAGGTTAGGTTAGGTTAGGTTGGATTAGGTTAGGTTGGATTAGGTTAGGTTGGGTATAAACGGTTCTTAATCGCGGTGGGTCGAATTCTCCAAGCGGGGCGAACTCGTTTTGGGTCGAAAAAACGTCGGGTCGAATTGTTTTAGTGTCGAATTCTCCAGTAATCGCATTTACACCAACAAATAAAATGGTAACTATTTATTCAATCCCAGTTTGTTTGTCTTTAAATTCTTAGTAGTATTAGACAATACTTTATATTTTGTATTAACTTCACCACAACACCAAACACCCCCAATGAAATCAATTAAAGTATATATGTGATCCACCGGGATTCGAACCTGGGTTATCACACACAGATTTTTGCCACCTTAACCATTACACCACCAGGACGGTTCAAGGTTTATGCACACGCCAACGACTTATTATCCATTCTCGAATACTGGATATTAATCTAATCATGTTCATATTCCCAACCGCGCTATGGTAGGCCTAATGTTTAAGGGGAGATTTCCATCTTGAGGATTTTTTTCTGAACCTCTTTCTCCCTCATGTTTAGCCCCATTGCTTGTGAGATTTAAAGACGCTTGCCCCATTAGTTTGGCGATTTTAAGAACCCTCGCCCCATTTCTATCAATTTTAAGACCATTCGTGCCATTTAGGTGTCGATTTTTTCCTGACGAGCGATAGCGAGCCTGCAATTTAAGGGGAACCGGCCTTCGGCCGGGAAATTTTTCTACCGAAAAATGTACAAATTTATCTTGAAAGGGGGTCAAGGGGGAGTAATTTTAAGCTTGATGGAAGTCTAGGGAATCAACTAAAAATCTCCCCTTAAATGATACCACTACACCTTTAAGGGGTAGGGTTTGTTTATTGGTCGGTTTATATATGTGTTTATTATTGTTTTCTACGTAAACCTTGATCAAGCTTTAACAAAAAAAAAATCCCCAATATAAATTAGATAAATATGCACATATACCTAATATACCTAACAATCGTCTAAATATATCTAGAATAATATATATAA
Source organism: Paralithodes platypus (assembly GCA_032716605.1). Classification (NCBI taxonomy): domain Eukaryota; kingdom Metazoa; phylum Arthropoda; class Malacostraca; order Decapoda; family Lithodidae; genus Paralithodes; species Paralithodes platypus. The sequence continues at coordinate 20,583,722 of CM064483.1, read as the reverse complement.
AATGTCTTAAGGTGCACTCGGTCAAAAAAGTATCTGCACCCCTACCCTGATCATTTGGTGTATGCAGCTTGGTAGTATAGGTCGTAAGTCGTAGGTAGTAGGTCTTAGGTAGTAGGTCTTAGGTAGTAGGTCTTAGGTAGTAGGTCTTAGGTAGTAGGTCTTAGGTAGTATAGGTAGTAGGTCTTAGGTAGTATAGGTAGTAGGTCTTAGGTAGTAGGTCTTAGGTAGTAGATCTTAGGTAGTATAGGTAGTAGGTCTTAGGTAGTATAGGTAGTAGGTCTTAGGTAGTAGGTCTTAGGTAGTATAGGTAGGTCTTAGGTAGTATAGGTAGTAGGTCTTAGGTAGTATAGGTAGTAGGTCTTAGGTAGTAGATCTTAGGTAGTATAGGTAGTAGGTCTTAGGTAGTATAGGTAGTAGGTTTTAGGTAGTATAGGTAGTAGGTCTTAGGTAGTATAGGTAGTAGGTCTTAGGTAGTAGATCTTAGGTAGTATAGGTAGTAGGTCTTAGGTAGTAGATCTTAGGTAGTATAGGTAGTAGGTCTTAGGTAGTATAGGTAGTAGGTCTTAGGTAGTATAGGTAGTAGGTCTTAGGTAGTAGATCTTAGGTAGTAGATCTTAGGTAGTATAGGTAGTAGGTCTTAGGTAGTATAGGTAGTAGGTCTTAGGTAGTAGATCTTAGGTAGTATAGGTAGTAGGTCTTAGGTAGTATAGGTAGTAGGTCTTAGGTAGTATAGGTAGTAGGTCTTAGGTAGTATAGGTAGGTCTTAGGTAGTATAGGTAGTAGGTCTTAGGTAGTAGGTCTTAGGTAGTATAGGTCTTAGGTAGTATAGGTAGTAGGTCTTAGGTAGTATAGGTAGTAGGTCTTAGGTAGTAGGTCTTAGGTAGTATAGGTAGTAGGTCTTAGGTAGTATAGGTAGTAGGTCTTAGGTAGTATAGGTAGTAGGTCTTAGGTAGTATAGGTAGTAGGTCTTAGGTAGTAGGTCTTAGGTAGTAGGTCTTAGGTAGTAGATCTTAGGTAGTATAGGTAGTAGGTCTTAGGTAGTATAGGTAGTAGGTCTTAGGTAGTAGGTTTTAGGTAGTATAGGTAGTAGGTCTTAGGTAGTAGGTCTTAGGTAGTAGGTCTTAGGTAGTATAGGTAGTAGGTCTTAGGTAGTATAGGTAGTAGGTCTTAGGTAGTAGGTCTTAGGTAGTATAGGTAGTAGGTCTTAGGTAGTAGGTCTTAGGTAGTATAGGTAGTAGGTCTTAGGTAGTAGGTCTTAGGTAGTATAGGTAGTAGGTCTTAGGTAGTAGGTCTTAGGTAGTATAGGTAGTAGGTCTTAGGTAGTAGGTCTTAGGTAGTATAGGTAGTAGGTCTTAGGTAGTAGGTCTTAGGTAGTATAGGTAGGTAGTATAGGTCGTAGGTCGTAGGTAGTAGGTCTTAGGTAGTATAGGTAGTAGGTCTTGGGTAGTAGGTCTTAGGTAGTATAGGTAGGTAGTATAGGTAGTAGGTCGTAGGTAGTAGGTTTTAGGTAGTATAGGTAGTAGGTCTTAGGTAGTATAGGTAGTTGGTCTTAGGTAGTATAGGTAGGTAGCATACTGTAGGTAGTAGGTCGTAGGTAGTAGGTCTTAGGTAGTATAGGTAGTAGGTCTTAGGTAGTATAGGTAGTAGGTCTTAGGTAGTATAGGTAGTAGGTCTTAGGTAGTATAGGTAGTAGGTCTTAGGTAACTGTATAGGTAGGTAGTAGGTCTTAGGTAGTATAGGTAGTAGGTCTTAGGTAGTATAGGTAGTAGGTCTTAGGTAGTATAGGTAGTAGGTCTTAGGTAGTATAGGTAGTAGGTCTTAGGTAGTATAGGTAGTAGGTCTTAGGTAGTAGGTCTTAGGTAGTAGGTCTTAGGTAGTATAGGTAGTAGGTCTTAGGTAGTATAGGTAGTAGGTCTTAGGTAGTATAGGTAGTAGGTCTTAGGTAGTATAGGTAGTAGGTCTTAGGTAGTATAGGTAGTAGGTCTTAGGTAGTATAGGTAGTAGGTCTTAGGTAGTAGGTCTTAGGTAGTAGGTCTTAGGTAGTAGGTCTTAGGTAGTAGGTCTTAGGTAGTATAGGTCTTAGGTAGTATAGGTAGTATAGGTAGTATAGGTAGTAGGTCTTAGGTAGTATAGGTAGTAGGTCTTAGGTAGTATAGGTAGTAGGTCTTAGGTAACTGTATAGGTAGGTAGTATAGGTAGGTAGTATAGGTAGGTAGTAGGTCTTAGGTAGTATAGGTAGGTAGTATAGGTAGGTAGTAGTATAGATGAATATAACTGGAGGAAGATATGCTAACCCTACCGAGCTGTACACACCAGATGATCAGGGTAGGGGTGTACAGTAGATACTTTTTTGACCGAGGGTACAGTGGGGGTTAATGTATCTGGCACACCTGACTAGACAAACCTGTTAAGGGGAGATGGTTCGTTTTTCAAGATCCCTTACTCCCTCATGTTTAGCCCCAATAGTTTTTATATTTTAAGATGTTTGCTTTATTAGTTTGTCGATTTTAAGACCTTTCGCCCCATTTCCTTGTCAATAGTAAGACCTTTCGTGCTATTTAGGTGTCGATTTTTCCTGGCGAACGTAAGTGAGCCTGTAATTTTGGAAGAAACCGAAAAATGTACAAATTAATCTAGAGGGGACATTTAATGGATTTTTTTTTTTTAAAGTTTGATGGAGGTCTAGGGAGGAAACTAGAAAAATAATTAATACATGAAGAAAATCAACCAAAAAGTTAACCATCCCCCTTAAGCAGAGGAATTATAGGGTCACCAGACAACTTAACAGCAGGTATTTGGTTTTATCTGGACCCCCTTCTTCCTCATGTTTAACCCCATTAGTTTTGATATTATAAGACGTTCGCCCCGTTAGTTTGGCTATCCTTTCGTGGCATTTAAGTTTCGTTTTTGTTTTCCTGGCGAGCAAACATTCTACCGAAAAATGTGCAAATTTATCTCGAAGGGGGGTCTTTGGGGTACCGTAGTTATTTAAGCTTGATGGAGGTTTAAGTAGGAATAATTAAAACAATAATAATATATAATTAAATACATATATGAATAAATAAATAATTAAAAATCTGGCCTTAACCAGTAGACCAATTTCAACCAGAATATCTCAGTACTGGTGACCGGTCAACTCAACCAGTACCAAATCAACCAATACGGTTAGGTTAGGTTAGTACTATATTTTGACACTGGTTTGGTTGGTCTGGGTTAATTTGGCACTGGTTGAGAGCTACTGGTTGAAATAGTCTACTGGTTGAGATGACATGGAACCCCCAGTACTAACTCAACCAGTCATGGAGTGTTGGGTTAGGTAAATTGGCTTAGAACTTCAATTTGGCACTGGTTTAGTTGGATCTGGTCCATTTGACACTGGTTGAGAGTTATTGGTTGAATTAGGGTGCTGGATTAAGGGGGGCGACCTGCTTTTTGTTATTTCTGTCCTTTTCTCTCTTTCTCTGGCTTGTATCCATTCGGCCCCATTCAGCCAACTATTTTAAGACGTTTATACCCATCTAGGTGTCGATTTTTTCATGGTGACCGATAGCGAGCCAGCATTATAAGAAGAAATCCGGCTTCGCCGGAGAAATTTTTTCTATCGAAAAATGTACAAATTTAGCCTGCTGTCAAACAAAAATAAAAAATTTGCTGGCTCGCTACCGCTCACCAGTAAAACACCTGGATGGGGATAAACGTCCTAAAAGGGCGCATTTCATTTGGGCGATTAAGCATTTCATTTGAGCGAAAAAAACATATTATTTGGGCGCCAGTTATCATTTCATTTGGGCGATAAGTTAAACTCCATTTTGACGTACTCGACACTTCACTTGGGCGAGAATCATACCTGTTCCCTGTCAGTCTTATATACCTGTAAGCATGTTTATCATGACAAACCAAGTGACGTAAATCAAACTAAATGTTTCCACCTGCACATGAGTATGTAATAGGCATAGTCAAATATTTACAAATTTATTCTTACATTAAAAGTGCGTAATAAGCGTAGTAAAATCATAAACAATTTATTCCATCATTAAATGAGGTGTGTGTAGAGTGCATGATAGTACTAGGGAACACAGTTTTGATATAATTTATCATTGCATGTTCAAAGTCTTCATGAATTGACGTAAGATTCAAGTTTAGGTTTCTGTCTACATATTTCAATTATTTTGTGCCACAGGTCACCATAGCACTTTATTGGGAAATAGTGCGTAGACCAATGGCATGTAGGCTAGTTTCCATTCTTACAACCATGCCGTATACAGTTGGTAGAAGAATTTTGGACAACATTTAAAAGTTTCATCTACAAAAATATTTTCTATTTCATTGCAAAGACATTCTAGGTTACCATAGATGGCAAATATGGCTATAACTTTCTGTTCATCATTTACAAGTAAAACATTATCGTGTCAACTCGAAACAAGAATCCATAGAATATTAAATTCGTGTTTTTGTTTCTGTTGGTTTCCGAGATGGTGCCTTCTTTGGTCCTGCTCGAGGAATGAATGTCTCTGCCTCGTTTCTTCATCTCGCCCTTGTGTTCAATCGTATTCAAACGCATGTGTTCCTACGGCTCCCACTACTCTTAATTATCAGCCAACCTTGACAGACGGTGCTATAGCATTTACGCTGTTGTTGCCTTATTCTGATTTCGCCCAAATGATGGTTACCATTTCACAGAATTACTGATATGTTGTCGCCCAAATGACATAGTGAACTGCCGCCCAAATGATGGTTACCATTTCACGGAATTACTGATATGTTGTCGCCCAAATGACATAGTGAACTGGCGCCCAAATGATGGTTACCATTTCACAGAATTACTGATATGTTGTCGCCCAAATGACATAGTGAACTGGCGCCCAAATGATGGAATAACAAATCAAATATTTCGCCCAAATGAATTGCACCCGTCTTAAAACAGTAGGCTGAATGGGGCCAAATGGATACAAGCCAGAGAAAAATAGAAAAGGACAGAACAAAAACAGGTCACCCCCCCTTAATTGTGCAGGAACCGATGTATATACTTTGCTTCATTAGGACTATACCCTGTTCCAAGTAGATAGGCCAGAAATCCCGAACCCAACCTCTCATAAATCAGAAAGGGCTTGAGCAAATGGGCTGTACATTCCCACACCTGACTGACCCTTCACAAATGGTAGAAATATTAGCTCGATGACTCCAGTCGTTTGTGAGTTGAATAGGTTAATGTTCACGATTTCTGTCCTACCCATTTGGAACAGGGTATAGCTGATGTGCTGAGGTCAATATATAAAAATATTCTTCTTTGAAAACCACGATAGCTTGGTTTAGTTTTACAACCTCAGACGCTTTTTGAGTATGGCAGTAAATATGTTCTTGGGCGTCTATGTGTCAATATTAGTCTCTAATGACAGTGGGAAATTTGTAAACAAAAATAGTTGTTTTAGTAATTACGAAGACAATATTAATACCAAATTAATTATTGCTTTGAGTAGTTTCGCCCCATTAGTTTGGCGATAATAAGACGCTTCGTCCAATTCAAGTGTTGATTGTATTCTGGGCAAGCGATAGCGAGCATATCGCTCGCAAGTAACTCATAAAAAATTGGCCTTAATATTTTTGTGTAGAACAAATGTACAAATTTAACTGAATAGGCGTCTGGGTGTCTTTAGCTTGAAGGTAGTTTAGCTGAATAGGCGTCTGGGTGTCTTTAGCTTGAAGGTAGTTTTGGCAGGCGTTTTGTTAGCTTAGGGGACAAACTAAAATACATATATCGAAAATGGCAAAAAATAGCAATATCATCAATAATAATTAAACCAAATATCCTAATAACCCAAAGGAGGTCGGTCAGAGTGTATTGATAGACGACTAAAGTGGATTATCGGCCGAGTAATCCTGGACCAGTAGAATAAACCTTAATCCGCCTAAATCTTCCCTCCTGGCATCCGAGTACGCAAACTCTCCTTCTAACCAGGAACTGCCTCTTGGAGAATTGACCACATGCGAATCTCAGGATATAAGGAAGTTGGAGCTGTAAAGATCAATATTAAGGGGGTGGCGGGGGTTAGTTTGTTTCTTAGACTTATCAATCTTAAACCAAATACTATTTAGGAGTTATCTTAAATTACAGGCTCGTTTTCGCTCGCCAGGAAAAAAAAAAAAGACACATAATAGCGCGAAAGGTCTAAATATTGACAAAGAAATGGGGAGAAAGGTCTTAAAATTGCCAAACTAATAGGGGCAAACATCTTAAAATCTCAAAACTAATGGAGCTAAACATAAAGGAGAAGGGGTCCAGACAAAACATCCCCTTAAACAGAAATGCAATGATAATGATACTAATAATCCAATTGATTAATTTGGCTCCCAGCACCAAACCCCTCGCAATGAAATTAATGAAAGCATGTGATAGAAAGTATGTGAAATTTGATTTTGTGTAATTATAAATGCACGACACCCGTATTTTAACTGGTGATGCTGTAAAATATATCGACGTCTACGGCTCCAACTTCCTTATAGCCCGAACATTGCCAGTGGTTAGTTAACAATGGATACAACTGACGGAGTTGTACACACCTGTATGTATAGTCGTGGTCAATAATGCTGTCCATCGCATTTGACAGATTATTCTGGCTATCATAAGACGATTGTATACCGTTTAGGAAGGATTTTTGGGAATTATAAGGGTAAAGAAGATCTCAATTAATGGGAGATGGTTCACTTTTTAGGCGATGTTTGCATGTATTCATTAGTTTTCTAGTTTCTTCCCTAGACCTCCATCAAATTAAAAAAAACATCCATTGGATCCCCCTTCTAGATTAATTTGTACATTTTTCGGTAGAAAAATTTCCCGGCCAAAGGCCGGTTCTTCCAACATTACAGACTCACTATCGTTCGCCAGGGAAAAAATCGACACTTAAATAGCACGAAAGGCCTAAATATTGACGAAGAAATGGGGCGAAAGGTCTTAAGATCAACTAACTAATGGGGCAAACATATTAACATCTGGAAACTAAAGGGGCTAAGCACGAGGGAGAAAGTGGTCCAGAAAACCGGCCCAGGTCCCCTTAACCCTCTTGACTTCCGTATACCCTTCCTAACCTCAATCATATCGCCTAGTAGTAGTAGCCAGAACAAAGACCAGAAATACATAATTGAATCTTGAAAGGGTTTATAACTCCTTCTGTACCGGCGACGTCTTCTTAAGGGGAGATTTCCACTTGAGGGATATTTTTCTTAACTCCTTTCTCCCTCATGTTTATTTAGCCCCATTGCTTTTAAGATTTTAAGACGTTCGCCTCATTAGTTTGGCGATTTTAAGAACTTCCGCCCCATTTCTGTCAATTTTAAGACCTTTCGTGCCATTTAGGTGTCTATGTTTTCCTGGCGAGCGACAGCGAGCCTGCAATTTCAGAGGAACCGGCCTTCGGCCGGGACATGTACACATTTATCTTGAAAGAGGGTCAAGGGGGTGTAATTATAAGCTTGATGGAGGTCTAGGGAACAAACTAAAAACCTCTCCTTAATTACATTCTAGCTATATTTAGACTGTTTTGTGCAGTTTAAGAAGGATCTGTGGTTGTCAAAAAGGGTTAAGTAAGATAGTTCGAAGCCTGAACATTGCTAGAGGACCATTTTAAACTGAATAAAATCGTCTAATAGTAGCCAAACGGCGTCGGTACAGAAAGGGTTAAATCATTCTTTCCTGATGGGCTGTGTATGAGGGGGATCTGCCTTGTGTGGGCCAATCGGTTTTCTGCAGACTCCCGTTTTCTTATGTTCTTTGCAACGCTGTAGATGGACGAAATACTTTGAAAAATGACGCTCTCTGTAGACTACGCTAAATCCCGCAGTATTTGTTAGGTATCAGGCGCTGCTTAAGAGGAGATTTCCACTTAAGGAATGTTTTTTCTTTTCCCCCTTCTCCCTCATGTTTAGCCCCATTGCTTTTGAGATTTTAAGACGTTCGCCCCATTTGTTTGGCGATTTTAAGAACTTTCACCCAATTTATGTCACTTTTAAGACCTTTCGTCCCATTTAGGTGTCGAATTTTTCCTGGCGAGCGATAGCGAGCCTGCAATTTAAGAGGAATCGGCCTTCGGCCGGGACATTTTTCTACCGAATAATGTACAAATTTATCTTGAAAGGGGGTCAAGGGGGTGTAATTTCAAGCTTGATGGAAGTCTAGGAAACACACTAAAAATCTCCCCTTAACCCTTTGAATACCAGCGACGTGTGCTATATTTTATTCTAGCTATATGTTAACGATATTATGCACCTTTGGAAGGATCTGCGATAGTTAGAAGGGTTGGTGGAGATAGTTTGGAAGGATCTGCGATAGTTAGAAGGGTTGGTGGAGATAGTTTGAAGCCATATCATTGCTTGAGGACGTCCTTCCTACACTGAAATAAATCGTCTAATAGTATACCCAGAATATGATGAAAGACGCCCCGGGTACTGAACAGGTTAACCCCTGCTGTACCGCCGACGTATATTTGTCTTGATTTCGGCTACATTTAGAAGATTTTATGAAGCTTAGGAAGATAATACGGTAGCTAGCTAAAAGGATTAATTGAGATAGTCAGTAGCCTTATTTGTATTGATAGACGTCCTTCCTAGGCTAAATATAATCGTCTAATAATTGCCGAAATGTAATGAACAAGACGTTGCCGGTACAGAAGGGGTTAAGAGTTTTGGAAGCTATTTCAGGGTGAACAGACATCCTCTATTATTTCTTTACCTGTTTAAGTGGCATTTTTCTGGACCCCTTTCTCCCTCATGTTTAGTCCCATTGTATTTTGTTTAGATTTTAAGACGTTCGCCCCCATTAGTTTGGCGATTTTACGACCTTTCGCCCGATTTCTTTGTCTATTTTTGAGACTTGCTTTTGTGGCATTTTTCTAAACCGCTTTCTACTCGTGTTTAGCCCCATTGTATTTTTCTTTAGATTTTAAGAGGCGATTTTACGAGCTTTCGCCCAATTTCTTTGTCAATTTTAAGACCTTTCGTGCCATGTAGGTGTCGATTATTTTGCTGGCGAGCGATAGCGAGCCTGCCATTTAGGAAGAAAATCTATATTGAACGGCGGTCTTGCAGATATTACGTTTAAGCTTGACGGTGGTCTAGGGATCAAACTAGGGGAAACCAAACTCCTCTTAATTTAAGGAACACCCCCGTTCTTAATTTAAGGAACACCCCCGTTCTTAACATTAGTCCTCCAGTACAAACCCCAATGCACTTGAATAAATTAATGAAGGCATATCAGTTTTAGGGTTAAAAGTGTACCAGCAGTTGTGGCCACGTGTGAACAATTGCCTGGGAGGGGGTACACCATTTATTAACCCTTTCACCACCATCACGTCATGTTCACCCCTTTTCTGGTTACCATTAGACGTTTTCTGGTTACAATTAGACGTTTTCTGGTTACCATTAGACGTTTTCTGGTTACCATTAGATGTTTTCTGGTTACCATTAGACGTTTTCTGGTTACAATTAGACGTTTTCTGGTTACCATTAGACGTTTTCTGGTTACCATTAGATGTTTTCTGGTTACCATTAGACGTTTTCTTTAGTTTGTAATCTACCTCTAAGACTCACATGGGTAAATATGATCTCAATAACCCCTCTTCATAGCAGGTCCTTATAAAACGGCATAAACGCGTCTAACTTAAGCAATCACAGGTAAACAGGTGTCATGGTGCGGAAGGGTTAAGCAATCACAGGTAAACAGGTGTCATGGTGCGGAAGGGTTAAGCAATCACAGGTAAACAGGTGTCATGGTGCGGAAGGGGTAAGCAATCACAGGTAAACAGGTGTCATGGTGCGGAAGGGGTAAGCAATCACAGGTAAACAGGTGTCATGGTGCGGAAGGGGTAAGCAATTCTGATACGCCAATGATGTATTTTAAACTCTCCCTTTAAAGATATTCCTGCGTCAGTGCTGTCCCTATTTCATTGTTCATTGTTTTAAGGGGATAATTTGTGTTTATATTTATGTTACCCTGTAACCAAAAATCCTGCAACCACAGAACAATGGCGAGTTTACATTTGGGGAAACGTAAAATAGTCATTGGGGGTAAGTCTAATAAACTCCCCACATATTGTAGTCATAGCCTTCACGAGACTATCACCTGGTTCTTCAAATAGAACTAAGGTTGTTTCCTTATTGTACATCAGAGTTAAATACATTACAGAGCGGGAGTCTGGTAAGCTTAATGACCTGGTTTCGAAACCATGCCAGGCCCAGATATTTTCGGACGGATAAATTCCCTTATAACCCAGCATTCAATTGTTAGGCCTATTCATGTAATTATTTTTTATCTTAAGTTTGCTCCTTAGACCTCCATCAAGCTTAAAAATACCTCTAAGATGAAAAATGAATACTAGAGTCTGTGAAATGCTAGAAACATTAACGAAGAAGCTGTCGTGTAACGCCGTCATTAACATAGTTTGATATCACAGGCGTTCAATATAATTTCCTAGACGCGTCCGGGGAATGATGAATGCTGCACCAATGGGCTCCCACACAAAAGACACAGACACGAGGCAAACGGCTCCCACACACAAGACACACACATACACAGACACAAGGCAAAGGGCTCATATATTCAAGACACACACACAGGCACAAGGCAAAGGGCTCACACACTCAAGGCACACATACAGACACAAGGCAAAGGGCTCACACAGACAAGACACACACACACAGGCACAAGGCAAAGGGCTCACACACTCAAGACACACACACAGACACAAGGCAAAGGGCTCACACACTCAAGGCACACATACAGACACAAGGCAAAGGGCTCACACACTCAAGGCACACATACAGACACAAGGCAAAGGGCTCACTCACACAAGACACACACATACACAGGCACAAGGCAAAGGGCTCACACACTCAAGGCACACATACAGGCACAAGGCAAAGGGCTCACACACTCAAGACACACATACAGACACAAGGCAAAGGTCTCACACACCCAAGATACACACACACAGGCACAAGGCAAAGGGCTCACACACTCAAGACACACACACAGACACAAGGCAAAGGGCTCACAAACACAAGACACACACACAAACACACTGGTGTTCCCCAGGGATCAGTTTTGGCCCCAACTCTGTTCCTCATTCATATCAATGATCTCATATCTACCACTCATAATCCAATACATTCCTACGCAGATGACTCAACACTCCACAGTTCCTTCACATTTACCAATTCTTTCACCCAACCCGATCTTATAAATTCAAAAATAAACACTGCAATTTCTCTGAACCAGGACCTTTCTAGAATTAATGAATGGGGACAAAAGAATCTAGTTTCCTTTAATGCACAGAAAACCAAGTACATTCAATTTTCTAACCGACAAAATCTCACTGACTCCCATATATTTTTTAATGATGTAAATATTCCCACTTCCCCTAGTATTGACATTCTCGGTGTAACATTAACTACTAACTTGAGCTGGACACATTATGTTAGAAGCATGGCTAAGAATGCCTCTAAAAAACTGGGACTCCTGTACAGAGTTCGAGAATTCTTCACTGACGAGCAGTTGGCCGTAATATATAAAAGTCATGTGCGTTCTCAGATGGATTACTGTTCACCTCTGTGGAGTGGAAGTGGAGTGGTTGCATTGAGGCAGTTGGACAAAATTCAAAATAAAGCTATTAGATTAATCAATAACCCTGCAATCACACAGGACCTTCCTACATTATTCATACGAAGAAACGTTGCATCCCTTGCATTATTCTACAGATATTTTCACAGCAATTGTTCCGAGGAACTTGCTTCAATTGTGCCGCCTCTCCACATCTTTCCCCATAGAACGAGGCCAGCTGAGAGCGCCCATGAATTTACACTTTCTCCTCCACAATGCAGAACTTCTGCTTATCAAAATTCATTTATCCCTAGAACTACTACTCTTTGGAATTCACTTCCCTCGAGTTGCATTCCACAAACTTACAATCTACAAAAGTTCAAATCCAGTTGTTACAAACATTTTATGAATGGAGGATGCCTTTAGGCACATGGACCTTTTTGTTTTATGTGTTTTTCCTTCCTCCGTTCATTGTCTCAAAAAAAAAAAAAAAACAAAAAAAAAAAGGCAAAAGGCTCACACACTCAAGACACACATACAGACACAAGGCAAAGGTCTCACACACACAAGACACACACACACAGGCACAAGGCAAAGGGCTCACACACTCAAGACACACATACAAACACAAGGCAAAGGGCTCACACACACAAGACACACACACACAGGCACAAGGCAAAGGGCTCACACACTCAAGACACACACACAGGCACAAGGCAAAGGGCTCACACACTCAAGACACACACACAGACACAAGGCAAAGGCCTCACACACACAGGCACAAGGCAAAGGTCTCACACACACAAGACACACACACAGGCACAAGGCAAAGGGCTCACACACACAAACACAAGGCAAAGGTCTCACACACACAAGACACACATACAGCCACAAGGCAAAGGGCTCACACACACAAGGCACACACACAAACACAAGGCAAAGGTCTCACACACACAAGACACACATACAGACACAAGGCAAAGGGCTCACACACACAAGACACACATACAGACACAAGGCAAAGGGCTCCCACACACAAGGCACACACACAGACACAAGGCAACGGTCTCACACACACAAGACACACATACAGACACAAGGCAAAGGGCTCACACACACAAGACACACACAGGCACAAGGCAAAGGGCTCACACACACAAGACACACACACAAACACAATGCAAAGGGCTCCCACACACAAGGCAAAGAGCTCCCGTACACGAGAAACCTTTCCGTGGATGGTGGCTGTCAATTAGGTCTACGCGAGAAATTGGACTTTCTATTCCATAATATTAATAAGGGTCCCATTTCTGTTTGTATTGGCAAGAAATCAGAGACCAATATTTCGTATTATTAATAAGGGTTCTCGCAAATGAGACGCATTTTAGTAGATAGTGGCTGTCACTTTGATTGGGCGCATTACAAAAGCGCGGATTAAAAAAAAGTGATCGTGTTCGAACTTCACGCTGAAACAACCATCAAAAGAGCGGTACGGTTATTGAAGTAGACTTACTCCAACAACAATGTCATTAATTATCGTTCGGTGTCTCATATTGCCTCACACAATGATTGCACAGATAGTTGTGGGAGCAAGCCAGTCAGCCCACTGTGAAAGACAGCTACTGCGTGGACAAGTGAAACGGAAGGCGAGGGATGACATGCCGGCAAGACCTTCCAAGCTCATTAGAACGGAACTGCATAAATGTTCTGATAATGTACTGGAATCTGGTGATATAAGATGCATAGCACAATCATTATACCGAGAAAGACGGAAGGTGTATCCTGTATTGACCAAAAATCGTGAGGAAGTACAGTACATCATGCTCTCTATTCCTTGAACACTACTGCCACCAAGGAAAATGTTATCCTTGAATATAATCCAGAAACCGGAATTGTTATCCTTTCATGTGCAACTAATCTTGCATCCTCTGCTGAGGAGATCTTCGTTGATGGGACTGCTTTGGGCTGAAGTCCCCTCGAATGAAAAACCTACGAATAATTCTGCCGAATCTTTCCATGCTTATTTCAATGATCAATGTTATGAATCACATTCATCTCCAGACTTCTACGTATGTGAAGATTAAGAGTATCGGTCAACCAACCATTGCACATAAAGTTGACAGACAGGACCTAGGTGATCGATCAATAAATAACTATCCCAAATCCTGCTACACAATCTGACTTCCAGGTGAGTGAAAAACGCACTAATGATACAAAATTCAGCTGCTCCTTTGATAAAAAAAAAAAAAAAAAAAACGAGCTTCCGTAGATAAAACGCCGCGCTTTCGTAAAACGCCCCCTTGATTTTGGAAAGAAATGAGACCTGTATTCATAATTTGAATAGTGTATCATTTCCTTTTGTTTAGTCAAGAAAATAAAATTATGTATTCATATTATGAATATGGGTCTCTTATTTCTTGCCAAACCCAAAGTGGCTGCCATAATCCACTAAGATGTGTCTCGTTTGTGAGGACCTATTTTCTTATTAGGAAAATAAGGGTCTCTGGTTTCTTGCCAAAACAAAAAAGAAATGGGACGACGCGACGTCCTTGTTCACATTATGAATAAGAACATCTAATTTCTCGCCTAATTTATAATTTCTCTGCCTAACCAAAATGACAGCCACTATCAACGAAAAAGTTTCTCTGGGAACCCTTTGCCTTGCGTCTGTGTTGGGCCACAGTCAGCCTTTACGTGAAAACATTGGTATATAAGTCACATATACCAAATTCCAGCAACGTTTATAAGTCATATGTACGAAATGCCAGCCACTGTCCAATTGTCTATATCCTAAAGGTGTGTTGTGCAGTAAGGGTCTGGGTGGTGGGGGGTGGGTGGGGGTAAAGGGGGTAGGGAGGGGTGTAAGTACGCTTGAGTGACTCTGCCGCTGTCTGTCTGTGTGGGTGGATTATGAGCGAGCAGGAAGGGTTGGCTATGATGGAACAGGTCCTTTAAGATGGTTCACTTTTTGGTAGAATTTTTAATGTATTTATTATTTATTTTAGTTTCCTCCCTAGACCTCCATCAAACTTAAAAAAACATCCATCAGATCCCCCTTCTAGATTAATTTGTAAATTTTTCGGGAGAAACATTTCCCGGCCGAAGGCCGGTTACTCTTAAGATTACAGGCTCGCTATCGCTCGCGAGGAAAAATTTGACACCTAAATGGCACGAAAGGTCTTAAATCGACAACGAAATGGGGCAAAAGGTATTAAAATTGGCAAACTAATGGGCCGAACGTCAAATCTGAAAACTATTGGGGGTAAGCATGAGGAAGAAGGGTGACCAGAAAAACAGCCCATGTCCCCTTAACACGGCTTCACACTCGCTTATATTTTCACCTTGTGAGCCCAAATAATCACTAGTATGTTTGGGAAACGAATGAGGACAGGCGATTGGATGTGTTATTGAGTGGCGCATTGGTTACCACGCTCGGCTTACAACCGAGTTTGATCTCCAAGCAGGCTGAGACTGATGGGGCTGTCAGACTGTCTCCTCACACCCGCTGCTCCCCTGTCCATCTACTGTATTTATTTTAGTTTTTGCTTCAAGCTGATTGGCTGATGTTAGTATGGTATGTCCGAATAACATATTTCAGTTGAGAACGCAAACACAAGAAATATAATACACAGTTCTCTTGGTCAATCAGCTCGAAGTCTAGTTTCTAGCTCAATGGGAACAAATACAAATTAGCCTGGTTAACTTAAAATAATAATAATAATAATAATGATCAAATGGAACCTTAAGTTGTGACACCCCGTTCGGGAAGACAAACAGTGGTAATTTGGGTAATAGTAAGGGGAGCTTAGTTAAATAATCGTTTACGTCCTTGCACATTTTTAAGGTTTTGATCATAAATAGAAATGACCTAGACATTTTATAATCCACCGGCAGACAAGCTCTATTATCCCCCTAGCGGCCAGATTGGACAAATACAAAATGACCACCACCCGAAAGAGAGAAAACCATAGCTTTTAATCTAGACATCATATATAAATAAATAATACCTCCATTTCGGGGTTGGTAAGGACGATCTAGGAAGTCGATTATGACATTATCTTTGCGATTCAATTAACGCCAAAGTCTAATAAACAAATCAAGGTCAAAAGTGGTATAACACACGATATATGCTGGGTTTAAGCTATAAGAATGTTGAGAAAATGATGTCAACCCTGAATGTTTTTTTAAGAAGCTGAATTAATATAGGTTAACTGCATGTCAACCCATATAGACAATTTTCACAAACAATCCCTGTACTGGGTTCGGTGACTGCATCCAAGCATGTCGAGTTTTAACTAAGTACTCGTGGCAACCTGAACAGGTCATTTGCTTGGCACACTTGAGCCGAACTGAGAAGAAATTACATTACACTTATTTATTAACTCTCGAATATTTGAAATTAGGAGTTGGGCTTAATTTCTTAGCTTGGGTGCAGGAACACCGGAGTAATTGAGAACATGACAATCTACCATTATCTGAAAATATATAGGGTATAGTATTTCTCACTTGTGAGGCCATATGATCACTATCATACTACGTTTGGAAAAGGAATAGAAATATGCAATTGGATGTATAAAATAACCGTACATCTCGTAAGAAAATAATTAAATCGTGACTGAGTGTAGTTTCGATTTTACATGCCTTGATATGTTCTAATCTTAATCATGTGTTTCGGAAATTCTTGTATATCGGTTTTGCATATCTAGATTAGCGAATATCGGTAGTAAGTGATGAGAAGATATTTATCAATAACATACATTTATCTATCTGTACACTCGCTGTTATTTCATAGTATGAACGCAAATACAGTATTGGTTTGAGTACAGATCGGGACAAAAGTAATGGAAAATAATTCAATAATTTATAGACCTCGTATTGGAAACATTATTGACGTAATTAATTCGACTCCCAGTTGGGAAATAAAATGATCGTGAATACGGCTGGGAAGTAAGCTAAAAACAATGTAATTATTACTAATGAAAATTTGACAGTGCTGCGAATAGGCTATACAATTGGAAAATGTATACCCACTTGTTGAACACAGATTTTTAAAAATCTAAAGACACGACAATTTCGGCTCCTTGATAAACCTCTTGAATCACCTGAAGAGGCTGAACGGGAGCCTAAATGATCGGGGCTTCAGATTATAAACTCTTGTTTGAAAATGTGGGTTAAGTGGCATATTGTCACATGGGTATAAACAATAATATATGGTATTTGTTGAAGAAATGTTGATTATGTGATTATTGATAATAATATAATGTATATTAAGCTCAAATTGATTTTCACTTACATCTCCTAGTTGTAAGAGTAATTTATTATGAGTCCGGTTCGAAAACAATAATGATTTTAGTCTTGCATCCATTAACATAGGGTTTCCAGGAAATAAATAATGATATGAGCAAAAATCAAAGTACACAATTAAAGTGTACTGAAAATTATGTGCCTTATGTTTGCTCTATTGAACATTTTATTTCTGTTTTTGTTTTGTTATGTTTGCTTTCATAGCCACTTTATGTCCTACCATGTGAAATCCCTCAAACGAACGAAGGAAGTACGGTCGTGAGCATGAATACTGGAACACCTATACTAGTGATAAAATGAAAACGATGATAATTTACTGAATACCACTAATCTTAAGGGAGCCCACCTCGCTTTTTTTTTCTCTTTCTCTCCTTCTCTCTTTGGCTTTTATCCATTCGGCCCCATTCAGCCTACTGTTTTAAGACGTTTATCCCCATCCAGGTGTCGATTTCTTCCTGGCGAGCAATAGCGAGCCAGCATTGTATGGAGAACTTCGGCTTCGCCGGAGAAATTTTTCTATCGAAAAATGTACAAATTTAGCTTGCTGTCAAAAACAATATACATATATATATATACTGGCTCGCTACCGCTCGCCAGGAAAATATTGACAAAACGTCTTAACCCTCTCACGTTTTTGACGCGATTTTGAGCCTATTAGGGATACTTTAAAGCCTTTGTTACCATCAGGGGTATTTAGAAACCTTTAGTTTAGTTACTTCAACCTCTACAGTTGTCTTTGAGTTAGCTGTGGGCAGAAAACTAATTTTGGAGAGGTAATTATAAGAGTGAGAGAACTCTATTTATTATTGCTAATCTGGCAACCTCTGCGTCATAAAAACGTGAAAGGGTTAAACCAGTAGGCTGAATGGGGCCGAATGAATACAAGCCAAAGAGAGAGGGAGAGAAAGAGAAAAAAAGCGAGGTGGGCTCCCTTTTTATACCCCTTGAGGATTATGACGCATTTTAGTGTGTTTATTTTGGCGACCATTGGACGATTTTATGCAGCTTAGGACGGACCTCTAGTGATCTGAGGGGTCGATGCCAATTCAATTAGGCCTGACTCCCACAGATCCTTCCTAAGTCCAATCAAATCTTCTAATGATAGCCAAGGCGTCGTGATCCTCAAGGGGTTATAATAATGGCTTAAGGGGGGTGACCTGCCTTTTTTATCTTGTTTTCTCTCTTTCTCTGGCTTTTATCCATTCGGCACCATTCAGCCTACTGTTTTAAAACGTTTACCCCCATCCAGGTGTCAATATTTTCCTGGCGAGCGGTAGCGAGCCATCATATATATATATATTTTTGACAGCAAGCTAAATGTGTACATTTTTTCGATAGAAAAATGTCTCCCGGCGAAGCCGGATTTCTCCATACAATGATGGCTCGCTATCGCTCGCTAGAAAAAAAATCGACACCTGGATGGGGATAAAAGTCTTAAAACAGTTGACTGAATGGGGCCGAATGGATACAAGCCAGGGAAAGAGAGAAAATGAGAAAAAGATAAAAAACAAAACGGTGGCCCCCCTTAAGAATGATGTCAAGATAGTTCGTCAGTGTATCAGAACTGTTCCTC
The DNA here is from genome assembly GCA_032716605.1 of Paralithodes platypus. Classification (NCBI taxonomy): domain Eukaryota; kingdom Metazoa; phylum Arthropoda; class Malacostraca; order Decapoda; family Lithodidae; genus Paralithodes; species Paralithodes platypus. The sequence goes on along the minus strand of CM064483.1, from coordinate 20,565,258 downwards.
CATATTTGTCCAGTAATTCCTGTACGCGACTGTGTATTCGTGGACAGGAAGATCTTGAGGAGGGGATGTTTTTTTTTCTGGGCCCCCCCCTTCTCCCTCATGTTTAGCCCCATTAGTTTTCATATTTTAAGACGTTCGGCCCATTAGTTTGGCGATTTTATGACCTTTTGCCCCATTTCTCTGTCACTATTAAGACCTTCGTACAATTTAGGTGTCGATTTATTTTCCTGGCGAGAGATAGCAAGCCTGTAATATAGTAGCAAACGGCCTTCGGCCGGGACACTTTTCTATCGTAAAATGTACAAAATTATCTTGATGGAGGATCTTGGGTACCGGTATGTTTTTTTAAGGGGAGATGGTTCACTTTTTGGGCGATTTTTACATGTATTCATTATGTTTCTAGTTTCCTACCTAGACCTCCATCAAATTAAAAAAAACAAAATTATTAGATCCCCCTTCTAGATTAATTTGTACATTTTTCGGTAGAAAATTTTTCCGGCCTAAGGCCGGTTCTTCCAACATTACAGGCTCACTATCGTTCGCCAGGGAAAACATCGACACCTAAATAGCACGAAAGGTCTTAATATTGACGAAGAAATGGGGCGAAAGGTCTTGAAATCGACTAACTAATGGGGCAAACATCTTAACATCTGAAAACTAATGGGGCTAAACATGAGGGAGAAAGTGGTTTAGGGAGGAAACTTAAAATAATGATAAAATGATCCAGTGACGGTAGTACTATCATCCAGGCCAACAATCTTGACCACTAACGTCTGTATTATGTATATGGGCTTTCTCACAGGCCCGATTGTCGTTCGGCGAATGTCTATGAGGAGTCAACTTTAATATATTATATCATCAATTGTTTCTGTATTATTTGTCAGTCTTAAGTAATATTTGACTATATGATTTATGTTTGGTTGATTTATAGAGGTAATTTATGTTTGGTTGATTTATAGAGGTAATTTTCTGCTAAAAGTGGAGATAAAACTTATAAAAAATCAGTCGGAACGCATTCGCCGAACGAAAATCGAGCATGTGGGAACTTTAAGAGGAGGTTTTTAGTTTGTTTCCTACTCCTCCAGCAATCTAAAAATGTCACCCCCTTGACCCCCTTTCAAGATAAATTTGTACATTTTTCGGTAGAAAAATGTCCCGGCCAAAGGCCGGTTCGAACCCTACCCTCTTATATTACAGGCTCACTATCGCTCGCCAGGATAAAATGGACACCTAAATGGCACGAAAGGTCTTATAATTGACAGAATGGGGCGTAAATTCTTAAAATCGCCAAAATAATTGGGCGAACGTCAAAATCTCAAAAGCAATGGGGCTAAACATGAGGGAGAAAGGAGTCGAGAAAAAACTCCCTCAAGTGAAGGATCTCCCCTTAAATGTTGCTTCTGTTCGTGCTGTGTATTGAGTGGCCATCGCCAGTAATGGGGTATGTGGCTGGGTATATACATGCATTGAGTGGCCATCGCCAGTAATGGGGTATGTGGCTGGGTATATACATGCATTGAGTGGCCATCGCCAGTAATGGGGTATGTGGCTGGGTATATACATGCATTGAGTAGCCATCGCCAGTAATGGGGTATGTGGCTGGGTATATACATGCATTGAGTGGCCATCGCCAGTAATGGGGTATGTGGCTGGGTATATACATGCATTGAGTGGCCATCGCCAGTAATGGGGTATGTGGCTGGGTATATACATGCATTGAGTGGCCATCGCCAGTAATGGGGTATGTGGCTGGGTATATACATGCATTGAGTGGCCATCGCCAGTAATGGGGTATGTGGCTGGGTATATACATGCATTGAGTGGCCATCGCCAGTAATGGGGTATGTGGCTGGGTATATACATGCATTGAGTGGCCATCGCCAGTAATGGGGTATGTGGCTGGGTATATACATGCATTTATATATTTACCTCGCAAATTACCACTTGCACACTTTTGGCTAGAGAATCCTATTTCGAGCTGATTGGCCGATGGTAGGCTACTGTGTAATATATTATTTGTGTAAATGTTTGCATTTGCAAGATGTTATGTGAACCATAAGTCAATCAGCTCGAAATCGAATCCCCAATCCCAAAATGACCAACTGCCAATTCACCAGGTTAGCAAATTTAGAGAGTACCGGGAGGAGATCCATCATAAATTTCGAGAGTACCGGGAGGAGATCCATCATAAATTTCGAGAGTACCGGGAGGAGATCCATCATAAATTTCGAGAGTACCGGGAGGAGATCCATCATATATTTAGAGAGTACCGGGAGGAGATCCATCATAAATTTCGAGAATACCGGGAGGAGATCCATCATAAATTTCGAGAGTACCGGGAGGAGATCCATCATAAATTTAGAGAGTACCGGGAGGAGATCCATCATAAATTTAGAGAGTACCGGGAGGAGATCCATCATAAATTTCGAGAGTACCGGGAGGAGATCCATCATAAATTTCGAGAGTACCGGGAGGAGATCCATCATAAATTCTCCTTAATTGACCTGTACAACAATATACTATAGTCGGTTTATTGTCAGCTGATGATAAATTGAAAGGTTCCCTCTATATTACTCCGTTAATACGAAGCTTTTGTAGGGAAATATATATTGTTATTTATGAAAACTCGGTAACACTACAGTATGATACAGAGACATGCAAGTTTCATATTTGTCCATTAACCCCTTCTGTACCGACGACGTCTTTTCAATTATATTCTAGCATTATTAAGACGATATTGTACATCTTAGGAAGGATCTGTGGTAGAAAAAAGGTTTAGGCCTAAGTTAAATATTTCGAAGTCTGTTAATTGCTGGAAACTTTTAAAACTAAATTAATGGTCTAATAGTAGCCAGAATAAAGTTAAAAGGACGGCACCGGTATGGAAAAGGTTAAGTATCGAGAAATCAGCTGTTAAGGGAGCCCACCTCGCTTTTTTCTCTTTTTCTCCCTCTCTTTGGCTTGTATCCATTCGGCCCCATTCAGCCTACTGTTTTAAGACGTTTACCCCCATCCAGGTGTCAATATTTTCCTGGCGAGCGGTAGCGAGCCAGCATACATATATATATTTTTTTTTTGACAGCAAGCTAAATTTGTACATTTTTCGATGGAAAAATGTTTCCGGCGAAGCCGGATTTCTCCATACAATGCTGGCTCGCTATCGCTCGCCAGGAAGAAATCAACACCTGGATGGGGATAAGCGTCTTTAAACAGTTGGCTGAATGGGACCGAATGGATACAAGCCAAGGAAAGATAGAAAAGGAGAGAAAACCAAAGCCGGTGACCCCCCTTAAGGTAATCAATTTACCATCAGCTGAAATAATAACACAATAAACTATATGCAGGGAATAATAATAACTATATGCAGGGAATAATAATAACTATATGCAGGGAATAATAATAACTATATGCAGGGAATAATAATAACTATATGCAGGGAATAATAATAACTATATGCAGGGAATAATAATAACTATATGCAGGGAATAATAATAACTATATGCAGGGAATAATAATAACTATATGCAGGGAATAATAATAACTATATGCAGGGAATAATAATAACTATATGCAGGGAATAATAATAACTATATGCAGGGAATAATAATAACTATATGCAGGGAATAATAATAAACCAAATTATTTTGAAATGTTAAAATGATTATTAGGTTTAGCACAGTTTGACATTCAGTAACATACAGTAGATTCTAAAGGTAAATAGCCATGGGTATGTAAGGTAAATAGCTATGGGTATGTAAGGTAAATAGCCATGGGTATGTAAGGTAAATAGCCATGGGTATAATGCAAGTCTTGTTTGTATGTAATGTAAAGGAAAATAGCCATGGGTATGTAAGGTAAATACCCATGGGTATGTAAGGTAAATAGCCATGGGTATGTAAGGTAAATAGCCATGGGTATGTAAGGTAAATAGCCATGGGTATGTAAGGTAAATAGCCATGGGTATGTAAGGTAAATAGCCATGGGTATGTAAGGTAAATAGCCATGGGTATGTAAGGTAAATAGCCATGGGTATGTAAGGTAAATAGCCATGGGTATGTAAGGTAAATAGCCATGGGTATGTAAGGTAAATAGCCATGGGTATGTAAGGTAAATAGCCATGGGTATGTAAGGTAAATAGCCATGGGTATGTAAGGTAAATAGCCATGGGTATGTAAGGTAAATAGCCATGGGTATGTAAGGTAAATACCCATGGGTATGGAAGGTAAATAGCCATGGGTATGTAAGGTAAATAGCCATGGGTATGTAAGGTAAATAGCCATGGGTATGTAAGGTAAATATCCATGGGTATGTAAGGAAAATAGCCATGGGTATGTAAGGAAAATAGCCATGGGTATGTAAGGTAAATAGCCATGGGTATGTAAGGTAAATAGCCATGGGTATGTAAGGTAAATAGCCATGGGTATGTAAGGTAAATAGCCATGGGTATGTAAGGTAAATAGCCATGGGTATGTAAGGTAAATATCCATGGGTATGTGAGGAAAATAGCCATGGGTATGTAAGGTAAATAGCCATGGGTATAATGCAAGTCTTGTTTGTATGTAATGTAAATGCATGTAAATTGATATGTTAACACATCTTGGCATTCTATAACACACACAAGCTTCAACAATTAGGTTCATGGAATTAAGGTAAATATATTGATAGAAAACTGTTGAACTTCACAAACATACAAACAAATTACAACGGACATTTTGGTACATGTATCTCAAAGAGAAATATAGAAATAGCATTACAAAATGATAATGAATTTAACACACATGGATACAAATTACAGCGAAAATGTTGGTTCATGTATCGCAAAGAGAAATATAAAGATGGCATTTCAAAATTAATTTAATGCAAATTCAGTATAAGAAAGCCTCCAAAAATATACCGTAGTCTATTTCTATTCAACCGACGGTAAATCCAATCCCTTAGTAGCTTATTGCTCGATCATGTGAAACTACGATGGCGATAAATCATACTGTGTTAATTGTATGCCTGGTGTTCATTGATAACAAATTAGACTACATCTTCCTAATAGCTGAGTACCGGCAAACAGTATGAAGAGTACAAAGGAGATCAAGCAACAACAGAACATGACACTTTACCGTCAACTGGATATAAATACACTATATAGACAAAATTCAATACACAAGCTATCTAATTTAGTTACACAGTAGGCTATGGTGGAAAACACAAACACTTAAGCATGTCTTATAACTTGATTACATAACGATAACCATATATTTTCTCATATAATTTGTCCACACTATTTATATATACATACAATTAATTAGCAATATTTAGGAACATACTGCAATTATTATTTTAGTAAATCTGTAAACGAATTAAATTGTTTTTAAGTTCAATCCAAGTAGAGCCGACATTGGACGTGCGTTTCAGTAAGATGTTTATTGACTAATTTACATTTTTTCTATGTGAGTATTTACATGCACATAATTCCACAGCTCTCGGTAATATTGATATAAGATGAATATGTGCTTTTATCAAATACTCAATCAATGGACACCACAGGACCTACACAACAATAATGACAATAATATACTACTCAAGAGCAAGCAAGTCAACCAAGTCATTGAACTCAATGTCTCGAAATCAAATCGGCATTATAGCAATTGTCATCTTTACTTACAAACAAGATTCACACGAGTTTTTTTAAAGAGCGTTTTTGATGATCAAGTGTGTTCTGAAAAATATCGGAGTTCTGCTATAGTTAACAAGATAGAAAGTAGAATATTTCTTAGTGGATGAATTCTCATTAAACTATAGTTGTTTTATTTTTATGTATTGTTATATGTTAGTGAGGGAGACAAAAGTCAGAATTGCCTGTGGCGAGTGCCTCCCCCAGAGTTGAAAGAGTGACAGGGCCAAAATCAAGGGACTTTCGAGCCAAAATGCCTAGACACGAGGAGTTTGAATTTCCCCTGTCATACCAGAACTGAAGGAAAATAGCAGATACAGAATCGTGTGATCCTCTGATTATAATCCATCTGTACAGAGACACAGCTAGATAAACAGATAACTTGATAGATACAGTAGATAGATATAGATAACTTTTATAGTGGTGTAGTTGATGGACTCGAATGACTTGCTTGTGCCTGACCGGTAGCAAGTTGGGCAATAAATACAATCACACAGAGTATAAATATACAGTATCTACAGGCAGCCATCACAGATCATCGGTACAGTCATACACAATAATTCCAACATTACCAAACTTGCATCGAACCCGGACAAGAAGCCAAGCTACAGTGCACTATTATGCCTCAAACTCCTGTCATGGCTAGAACACTGAATACCGGTGCCAATTAAAATACGAGCAATTTGCGTCGAATTTTATCTCTCTAAAATATTTGGCTTAATGATTGCATATTGAACATATTTTAATCTAGTTTTAATGTTGCGTTTTTATAAAAGTGAGAAAGGATTTATGAGTCAGGAGTATTTAGATATATTTACCTATTGTTCAAGAGACAATTTTATCCAGATTAGGTAGGAATTGTGGGAGTCAGACGGATTATTGAGATATATTTTACCCATTTGATTATTATAGGGCCTTCCAAACTGTCAATAAACTATTTAGCACTGCAACCATACATGATACAATTCTAATCATGTTATAGACCCTTAGTTGATTAGTTAAAATAGGAATGACTATCAACCATTCTGGATACTTAAGCCAGCACACTGCAAGTCAAGAGTATCTTAAGGACTAAGTCCCATTTCGAGAACATAGTCACTTGTATTCACCCTTACTTGGCTCGAACATTTTATTTTGCTTGTCTGATACGATGCAAGTGCTTGGAATAATGACGACATTATTGTGTAGAGTGTTTACCTTCTTGCTCTACAGACATTGGAGTTAGGGAAATGCTTAGATGTGTACACGGAAAAGGAAAATGCTGGTTTATAGGGAACTTTGATTCGGAGATTATATAGATCCTCGGCCATGTTCTTAAACTTTACCCTTTGATGAGCAAAATAACAACTTTAGCTCCGGGAAACTATACTAGGTTCATCTTATTCGGACGATAAATTGTCATGGTTTTATAATGGTTACGGTACTGATTTTATTATGGAAATGTAAGTTTATTTAATTACATGTGAAACTCCATTATTAAGAGCTGTCGTAGTGTCTTGACCCTACCACCCCTGTCTCGCTTCATTAGTTTGGGAATTGTTCAGACGCTTCACCCCGTTAGTTTGGCGATAATAAGACGCTCTAGGGTGGTCTATGTGGGCATTATTTAGTTTTTGTTAGCCTAGGGGACAAACTAAAAGACTGTTTTCGAAAATTTCGAAAACGACCAAAATCCTCAATAATACTTAAACAAAATCATAATAACGCATATAAGACGTCGGACCAGATAATGTTAATTTGCAATAAGTGTGAGGAACTCGGCTCTTAGTGTATGACTGTTCTCGTTAGAACGAACAAGGTACCGGTATTTTACCGCTATATTTGATATAGTTTTTGTTCATAAAAAGAAACAGATACCGTACTTAACCCATTCATGATACGCATTTCTTTTCTGTTTTCTGGCTATATGGAAGTTAGTGTTGATTGGGCCAGTCTTTACCCTTTTAACTCCCGCAGATCGACCCTGAACTGTATAAAATCGCCGCACGATAGTCAGAATATACTGTTAAAGCGCGTCATTACTTTCAAGGGGGTTAATATTATTTTGTTCAATGTGGGATAAGCAAAACATTTTCAAGTGTTTAAGAATATGGCCTGTACATTGGGCAGCAGTTGTGGTATTTCTCTGGAACTTATAAATATTGGCGTTTGTAATTGCGTTTCTATTCACTAATATACAAATACATATTGGTTTTCAGTTGTCATACAGGGTGATTCAGTAAATTGTCATTAAGCATAAACAAATATCTATGTTTGATGTATGTTTTATACATTTCTTGTAATAGAGTATGTATGTTTAGTTTTATTACCGTAATATTATTTATGATATAGTTCAATAAAGATCGCTAATTACTGATAAAGCATATATTGTTAGCAAACCTATTATATAATATCCTTCTGGCAGTGTACAACAGAATTTACAGAAAGGGTTGTATATGAGGTCTATTGAGAAGTACGTATTTAGTTTTACAGTTAAAACCATTGAAAAATGTATATAGCTGTCCTGACAGATACTTTAATATGTTTGATATGCACTGAACGTACCTTCTTATACTATTTTATATGATTATTTTTGTCTAATAATTCGGTACATAATTTTTTTTTTGAGCGCCTCATTTATATTTTGAAAAGTAAGGATTGATTTAATGAATATCAGCAATTCTAAGTAGCCTAAGCGGGATGTCATGAAAAGCTTGAACACTTTTGTCTTAACATGTACCGGTATAGTAGACTAAAAATGCAGTAAATTAAACACTTGCACAGATTATAAGTTGTTTATTGTCGAATTATCTGAAAGCAATGAAACATATGCGGAGTTTTTTCCAGATTGAATATATTGTATATATATATATATATATATATATATATATATATATATATATATATATATATATATATATATACTATTTCACAAATACACGTGAGCTACTATTTTGTTACACTCTCAGCCGGGCTCGAACCACTGACAGTCAGGACGAGTGTCCATGTTTTAGTCAACTCTACCACGGCGTGATACAACGCCTTGGTTGAGTTGATTAAAGCATGGACACTCGTCCTGATACTCGGTGGTTCGATTCCGGCTGAGAGTATAATATATATATATATATATATATATATATATATATATATATATATATATATATATATATATGCGATATTTACAATTCATATGAAAACTATAATTATGGGCTGTAACTGATTCAGATTGAATTTTTGAAAACTATAGGAGTGCATAAGCTACTGAGAGACTTGAGTGAATGGATGACGATGGCAATAATTATGACAGGCTCTCCTACCCTCATTAGTATCACAAGTACAATTTGGCATCAAACTTAACATTGCGTCAGTTATCACATACCGCTTCAATAATAGATAGTAAATAGTAAATAATAATAATATAACAATTTGTTTGACTAGACAAGCAATAACAAAGAGCAACAATGTCCTAAGCTATACTGACAGACAGACAGACAGACCAGGCAGGGGAGGAAGGCAGTAGACCAAAACATTTATATATAATCAATTATTCACAAACATATGATGAGCAACTAAAAACCACATAACTATAATAAACTAAAGCAAAATGGTGTGCTCAACAATGAGAGACATGTTTACTACCGGTACCATACATATTAGTACCGATAATAATTGGTTCATGTTGTTAATATAATAAGTGTACACTAATTTATTACCAATTATGTATAATGTGCATATATGATTTTTGTAAAGACAAGACAGTTTCCAACCTTCTTGAATACGGAAGGGGCGAAACTACTCTGCTTTGACAACAAATATCAATGTTACTATGTGGGTACATTATACAGTCCTAAATATACAGAATCGTGTACTGTATTATGGAATGTAGATCCAGCATGTAGGTAGTGATTGATAACTTCAATCACACTACATATAATCGGGTTATTCCTAGGCTCTTTCTCCCAAATCAATGTATTCCAAAATTATTACCGCCAGAATAATTTCAAGAATAATATTTTTCAGTAAACATTTGTTTTAACCCTTTCAATCAGAAAACATGTTTACTAGCTATTCCCTGACGATTGTTAGAAATTAGGAAGGACTTCTCGTTCCCAACGTTAAACAAATCGTCTGAAGGTAGCTAGACAAATATACATTAAATAAAAGGTTAATTTTTACAATTTTACATTTAAATCTTCCAGACAAGGTTTATAAGATTACTGAAAACTACATTTGAAGATTGTTTGGTACCGGTATGCATTAACATATTTGGTGGAGTTGACAGAATACTGGGCACCATACCGGTGCCGGTACCGTACTAGATGATTTATCAAGTTTATTAAAACATACCAGAACATTTTGCTTGAAAACATATTTATGATGGTTTATGAAATTAAGAATCCACCAATCTTACTTTTTAAATTTTCGAAGTTAACAAATTAAATGCCTGATAACAATAAAAGCGGAACTGATATAAACTGTACCGGTACTTAGAAATATTTAAAACAATAAATCAATCAATAAATAATGGCGTTATATTAATTAGGGTAGGCCTAGATTTAAAAAAAGACAAAAACAAAAATATATGAATAAATAATATACCATACAATATATGCATGAACAATGTAAACATTAAACAGAGAAAGTAAGTGAATATGTTACCACCTTCTTATGGATACACCTCATATTTTTCGGTCTACTGCCAAGGGAAATTAATGCACAAGAGAATAATAATAGAATAATAATAATAACAATATATACACACTCCACCTCACGCCATATATATAAAAGCAAGGGTCATATTATACAAAAGCTAACTCTTTATTTACAGATGATGGCGAGTGTGAGAGCCGAGTCACTGTCTTTCTCACGGATTGGCTCCAACTCTCTCTCACTATCTCACACACCCCGCGCCAATCCCGTCACTCAACGCTAAAGTGAGTATTGGATACATTATGAGTCGGTGTCACACGAGTAGATTTATTGGTGGCATGTATCAGAGTCTGCTGGGGTTCCGGTGGGAGTCGTCGGAAAATGCTTCGTTAATTTCAAGAGGTGTTAACCATTTAAAGACTGTGACGCTTTTTGACAGTATATTCTGGCTATTATTAGACGAATTTTTCAGATTAGGAAGGGTAAATGGAAGTCAGAGGGTTGATTGAGATAGTCATTACCCTTTAATTCCCACAAATCCTTCCTAAGCTGTATACAATCGTCTATTGGTGGCCACAATAAACTGCTAAAACACGGCATATCCTAAAGGGGTTTCTTCCGTGGTTAATTTGACTATTGTAAGCATTACGTATTGAATTTTAGCATAAATTAAGCATATACTAAATTATTAATTAGTTCACATGCATGGGTTTCAACACATCCAATTAATATATTTGTGTATACAGTTATATTATATTTGCCTATCTTTTCAGTTTAGCGTTTAACAAATCCGCCATGTTCGACGTGAAATAAATAAAGTAACGTAATAGATTCCAGTTAAATTTATAATAATGTGTGAATCGGTTTCCGTGACTCCGATAGGTTCCCCGCTAATATTACCCGTGTGACACCGGCTTTACCGAGTCACTTAACACTTACAATGCCACATAAAATTATATAATTTCCAAGTGTATATTCACAGGAGACGCCATATACTTATAGTGTCTACGCCATTGTATGTTTTCCTATATTCACTGGGATTTGTATACACCATTGGAATGTATCTCGCGTGTCTTCATAATATATATACTCTATGGTTTCTGCCTCGTTGGTAAGTACGGTAGATATTCCTCATTCTTATTGACTCGGAAATATTTCAGATCAATATTTCTCACTTTGATATTGTTCAAGATATTTGCTAAATAACATTTGGAGTGTTTTTGTTTTTCAAGGTCTTTGGAATATAACACTTGGGGATTGTTTGTTCTATTATCCCCGCGACATATACATAATTATCGTTAATTTGATTATTTTAAAATACAGGTAATATTAATCATGAATATTGATTACGTATTAGTGTAATAAACTGCCGGAGTAATAAGATCTTTAACTCATTGTAATTTTGTCTTCATCTTTTGTTTATAATTTTGCAACATCGTATATTAACATTGAAAATACACAATGCTCATTAGTTTTCCATGGTAGCCTCTTGAAAAACATAAGCGAACTTTGACAATTTCCACTTAAAATATTCAAGGTATTTTAAACATACCGGTACCAAAGGATATACAAATTATTCACATGCCAAATAATCGTAAGTTATAAAATTTGCCACATCTCAGGTAGAAAGACTTATTGTTTACACCGGCGGCAACAGGTACACAAGACAGGTGTTGAAAAATTATCGGAGTCTTAACATTGGCAGTAAGGGGGTAGTGGTTAGTTTTTGGTTTATTTATATATTTATTCATACGGTATATATTTTAATTTCTTCCCTAAACATCCATCAAGCTTGAACACAAATCAAAAAACAAAAATTAGACCCCCCCCCCCCTTCAAGATAAATTTGTACATTTTTCGGTAGAAAAAATTTCCCGGCCGAAGGCCGATTCCTCCTAAAATTACAGGCTCGCTGTCGCTCGCCGGGAAAATATGGACACCTAAATGGCACGAAAGGTCTTAAGATTGACAACGAAATGGGGCGAAAAGTGTTGAAATCGCCAAACTAATGGGCCGAATATCTTAAATTCTCAAGACTAATGGGGCTAAACACGAAGGAGACGGGGAGCCAGAAAAACCAACCACCACCCCCCTTAAAACAGGGGATAAATACATTGGCCGACCAGATGAATGCTGAAGGCTTAAATACATTAGCGCATAAAATAAATGAAATTATTGCCGATATATTCATGCGCTTAATAATTTCTGTCAGAGAGAGAGAGAGAGAGAGAGAGAGAGAGAGAGAGAGAGAGAGAGAGAGAGAGATTGAGATTGATTATATTTCCATTTCCGTCCATATATGAAATTGCATGGTCATTCCAACCCATATTATGGTATCGTTACCCGCAGTGTAATCAAGAATTCCTTTTCATAATTATACGCTGTTGAAAAAAACTTATCGGAATTTCTCGTATAAGTTTAATTTAACCCTTTCAGTACAAAGTGTTGTTTTCCCTTTTTTGGATACCACTAAATGACTGTATTCAACTTCAGTGGGAAAAAAGGGTTTCAAATAGTTAATTGATTCTTATAATTTGTATACCTTTGATTAGTGGAGATCATTCTGAAGCTGAATGAAATTATCTAATAATAGCCAGAATGAAGTTAAGAAATGCATTTCAGTTTTGCATACATTAAACAGTTGCATAGTAGGCTATTGAATTACCGGCATACATTAAACAGTTGCATAGTAGGCTATTGAATTACCGGCATACATTAAACAGTTGCATAGTAGGCTATTGAATTACCGGCATACATTAAACAGTTGCATAGTAGGCTATTGAATTACCGGCATACATTAAACAGTTGCATAGTAGGCTATTGAATTACCGGCATACATTAAACAGTTGCATAGTAGGCTATTGAATTACCGGCATTTATTGCACATATTAAGGGGAGATGGTTCACTTTTTGGGCGATTATTGCAAGTATTCATTATTTTTCTAGTTGCTCCCTAGACCTCCATCAAATCTGAAAAAACATCCATTAGATCCCCCTTCTAGATTAATTTGTAAATTTTTCGGTAGAAAAATATCCCGGCCGAAGGCCGGATCTTCCAACATTACAGGCTCACTATCGTTCGCCAAGGAAAAAATCGACACCTAAATAGCACGAAAGGTCTAAATATTGACGAAGAAATGGGGCGAAAGGTCTTAAAATAGACTAACTAATGGGGCAAACATTTTAACATGTGAAAACTAATGAGGCTAAACATGAGGGAGAAAGTGGTCCAGAAAAAGCGGCCCATTCCCCCTTAAGTTTCAACATTTTTATTGGGGGTAACTCGCACAAGGCGTCACTGTATTGCACGAGAGATATTGCAATTTCACACATACTTGCCTAGAAGTGCGTGAAATGATAGCATGTAATCTTTTCGGGTAGGCAATTGGATACTTGAAATAACTATATATCGTTATTACCCCGCTTGTTCATCTTTTACTACTACCACAGCATAATATATACATGCATTAGCGGTTATTTTATACTAATTAATGGATACTCGGCAGAAATAAACCTAATTTTTCACATAGGATTCATGAGTATTGTTATCAATTGATCACGCATACAGTACACTCCATCTTTTATAAACACACATATATAGGCAATCACTATGTACACCACTCCACTACGTGTATAATAATTAATAATTATCTTGTGGTGTTTCCCTCACTGCCCACGTCTGTCACCACCCTCACACTGACAGCTTCAAGGGGGCACACGAGCGGCTCTTTCGGCAATTTTCGATTGGATAATCTTTTTTCATTGTATCGGCAATTAGACTGAAGGTAGATTTAATTTAGGTGACAATACAGTATATATACAGTATATATATATATATATATATATATATATATATATATATATATATATATATATATATATATATACTATAAAGAACTGTAGGCTAATGATAGACACATTTAGGAGACTAAGATGAATTAACACGACTGAAGTTAGAACATTTTAGGTAACTGGAAGTATTTTTTTGGCGACCAAAGCTCTTCTAGACTAGCCTGATGGAATACTAATTACTTGTTCATATAATTTAATTTATATAAAGTAAAGTAAAATGTACTATTTGGGTTGCTTGAATGTATACCAGACTTTAATATCAAAGCGGCAACATCAAAATTACCTAGGAAAATTGCTGGAAAACCCGCTCGTATGACACTCCCTGCTGTGTGTGTGTGTGTGTTTGTGGGCCCTCTCCGTTCCCCGCCACACTCAGGATCCAAGGGCTACTACCCCCACACCCCACACGTGCCTCTGTTTACCCACACTCTACACAATACAAACGGTAGAGGGCTAAAGGTGGGGAGGGGGAAGGGAGGGGAGGGAGCAGTCGGTGGAGGTAAGGGAGAGGGAGATGGGGAAAGGGACAGTTGGTGGGTGTAAGAATGGGGGGGGGGGTGATTCTGTTAAGGCGAATAATTGGGGAAGTCTGTGAAGAGGATTGGGTGTGTCTGTGAAGGGCGTTGGGGTGATATGGAGGGAGGTGAGGGAGTTGGAGGTGTGTGTGTGTCTTAGCTTTTATGGTGAGTTGGTCACGGGTTAAGTGTGTACCGTAAGTAAGCTATTGAATGTTGGTAAATGTGTGAATCAATTTGTTGGATTGGATTGGGAATGGTGTCGGGAGATGCGATGGACATTATTGGAAGCTTTGAGTGAAGAAAGTTGGTGATATGAATGTGTGAGAAGAAGTCGATGTGAATGGGAGGGGGACGAACTATGGGGGCCAGTTGTGTTAGAAATGTGTGAATTTATGTATAATAATAATAATAACAATAATAATAATGATATAGTTATTACCTGATTTTTTATGTGAGAGAGAGAGAGAGAGAGAGAGAGAGAGAGAGAGAGAGAGAACTGGATTATAAACATGTGAGAAGAATTTGGTATCTACTTTCAAAGGGTGGGTGCCTTGGTGTAGGACGATTTTTGTGGGAATGTTGATAGCAGTGTGGGGACGAGAGGGAGAGGTATTGGACACGAGTGCTTATGAATATTGAAGGGTTGAATTATAGTTCTGGTAAGGGGGCGAACAATGTAAACAATGCTTTCAAATGTAACAACAACAAAAACATAAAAACAGTGTTTTAATAGTTTATGCGAGGTCTTTTAACACGTAAGCGATTGAAATACTTATGTGTATATTTTTCTTACATTTGGATATATATATATATATATTTTGAGTATATATCACAAATACACGTGAGCCACTAAATGTGTTAATCTCTCAGTGGGGTTCGAACCGTCGACCCCACTAAGAGATTAAAACATACAGTATATATATTTGTTTTCAGTTTAGGCTGGGATTTGAGTGATGGAGAGGCGGTAGGCGTGAGGAAGGTGTATGGTGCTAAAGTGGGTGAGAAAGAGTTAAAGGGGAGGGAGTTAAAGGGAAGGTGTTAAAGGGAGGGTGTTAAGGGGTGGTGTTATGTTTGGAGGAGGTGCTATAAGGTACTATACGAAAGGTGTATGGTGCTAACGGGGATGAGAAACAGTTAACCCCTGTTGTACCGGCGACGTCTTGTTTATTTGATTTCAGCTACATTTAGCCGATTTTGTGAAGCTTGGGAAGTATAATATATGATAGCGAAGGAATAGTTGAGATAGTCTGTAACGTTTTAATGTGTAGAGGTCCTTTCTAAGTTTAATATAACCGTATAATAGTTGCCAGAATATAATGAAAGTATGTCCCTGGTACTGAAAGTGTTAATGGGAGGTTTTTACTTTTCTCTCTAGACCTCCATCAAGCTTTAAAAAAAAAGCCCCCTTCGAGATGAATGTTTACATTTTACGGTAGAATAATGTGCCTTTCGAAGGCCGGTTCCTTCTAAATTACAGCTCGCCAGGGAAAAAAATTACAACTAAAAGGCACGAAAAGTTTGAACATTGACAGAAATGGGGCGAACGTATTAAAATTTCAAAACTATCGGGGCAAAGCATGAGAGAGAAGGCGTCCAGAAAATAACCCTTAAGTGAAACTTCTCCCCTTAAAGGAAGGGTGTTATTTTTCAAGGAGGTGCTAAGGTACTGAGGTGTGAAGGGTGATAAGTAAGTGAAGGGGGCGGCAAGGGGGGGGGGGAGGGGGGAAGGGGGAAGGGAGTGATAAGGTAAACAAGTAAACAACATTCTTGGGATAATAAAGGAGAGACTGGATAAAGAGTGGGGGGGGGGGGGTAAACATATTATAAAGTAAAATATTACGGTTTGCGAATTGGAATGTTTTCATCTCACTATAAATTAATATTATTAATGATATAAGGAGTTGATAAAGTTTTTCGATGAAGTTTATATGGTAGCAAATATGTACTGTGTGTGTATGTGTATATATATACCGGTATATATATATATATATATATATATATATATATATATATATATATATATATATATATATATATATATATATATATATATATATGCTTCCACACTATAGGTGTGTAGAAAAGGGTAGGTTCACTGCACAAAGTTTAAAAAAATGTTAGTGCTAAAATTAAACTGCATCTAAAATATATTGCATGCACAAAATAAGGGTTTAAAAAGTATGTCCGAGTATCTTATTAGAAGGCTCGGACTGTTGTGTACATATTAAAATAATGTTTATTTAGATGCAATTTAATTTTAGCACTAACATTGTTTAAACTTAGTGCAGTGAACCTACCCTTTTCTCCACACCTTTAGTGTGGAAGCATATTCGCATATATTTTTACCACAAGAATCAATATTTTTCATGTTTTATATATATATATATATATATATATATATATATATATATATATATATATATATATATATAATATAATATAATATTAAGTGGCTATTCACGTATCGGTAGTTAAATTTGGTGTAAATAAAAACTCGCCACTAATAATAAATAAAATACAGTAGATTGTTAAGCACTGTATATATAACGCGTGAATTACGGCATACTATTTTATATCAATTACATTGGCAGTTGGTTTTAAAATAAATATACCAGAACTGTTTATAAATAGGTTCTATAAATTAGTGGCGTGTGCATTCATAATGAAGTTTAGAATTATCGGATCTATTGTTAGTGATAATGTAAAGGTGTTATAGTGGCTGTAAGTTATGGAGTTGTGGTGCATGCCGGCGTGTGGAGAGAGGACAGGTTGGGGTGGTGTGTGTGTGTGTGTGTGTGTGTGTGTGTGTGTGTGTGTGTGTGTGTGTGTGTGTGTGTGTGTGTGTGTGTGTGTGTGTGTGTGTGTGTGTGTGTGTGTGTGTGTGTGTGTGTGTGTGTGTGTGGTGGATATATTGTGGTGGTGGTGTGTATTTGTGTGCGTGTGTGTGGCGGTAGTGGAGCATGCCGGTGTGGAGAGAGGACAGGTTGTGGTGGTGATGGAGGATCGTGTGTGTGTGTGTGCGTGTCTGTGTGTGTGGTGGAGGAGGGTCGTGTGTGTATATGTGTGTGTGTGTGTATGTGTATGGTGGGGGGACAGATTCTGATGGTGATGTGTGAGTATGTGGTGTTGGTGGAGCATGCCGGTGTGGAGAGCGGACAGGTTGTGGTGGTGGTGGTGGTGGAGTAGGATCGTGTGTGTGGTGGTGGGGGACAGATCTTATCCCTCCTCTCCCAGCTCTCTCCACCTCGCCGGGGACTGTTGGGGACTAGAAGGGACTGAAAGAGGGCTGACTGGGGACTGAAATAGAGTTTACCAAGCACTGAAAGGCAGATTGCTTGCGAGTGAAATAGATAATACTTGGAACTTAAAAATATAAATTGTCGAAAGTTGAAACATTTATTGTAGGGGTCTTTTGAAGCTTAAAGACGGAATGGTGAGGGCTGGGTGGAATTGGTGGGGTTTGGAGGGGATTCGTTAATATTGGCAATGACTATTTTGACTGGTGATGATGGTGGATAGTTTAGAGAACATTTATATACACGGAATAAGTTCAAATTGCCAAGGAATTGTGGGACTGGTGGTGAAAAGCGGTACAGTAGTGAAATTTATGATGGTGTACGTAGATATTTTAGAATGACGGTATGCTGAATTTATTTATGTACCGGTATTTATTATCATTATTATTATTATTTGTTTTATTATTATTTGTATTATTATTATTAACTTGTGAGTGTGATGAAGACTCGATAGAATGTTTGATGAGGAAAGTTAAGAGCGGTGTGAAAATATTCGAGGTGGTGTGAGTGCGAGGACAGAAGGTGGCCCGGGGTGTGAGGGGATATGATTGGTGTAGGTATTGTTGAGTGCACAGTGTGGGGATATAAGCAAGGGGAGGGGAGGGGTAGAGGAGGGGAGGGAGGGGGGATTCACTCGGTAAGCAGATGTGACTTTGCCCGGGGGTTTCCATTGAACAGGTGGAGGGGGCCTGGAGGTGGAATATGACGAGTGTGGGCGGGTGGGGCTACATATGGAGGGACTGATGGTGGGGTGAGGATACATATGGGCGGTTGGGGCTACATGTGGGCAGTTTGGGGTTGTATATTGGCGTTTTCGGACTGCATATTTAGTTATGGGTGTGGTGGGGCTACATATGAAGGGGCTGTGGGCGTGGTACGGGCGGGGGCTGGGCGGCTAAGGTGTGGAGCTGGTGACTGCGGGTAGGGCGGCGGGCGTCAGGCATGGCAAATTTCAACTTCTCCCAAAAATGATTATCCCCCCACTTGAGATACGTATTGGTCTTGAGATATAGGCGGATATCGGGGTCCAGGTCTCTTTGGGGCACATCCCCCAGTAGTATGACGATAAGGCGTCGCCGTCGATCTTTCAATACCTCGTGATGGGCCGAACGGAACTCGAATCTGCACCATTCTGATTTGATGAAGTTTTCTGAGAGGATAAGAATGGTGCGTTTGCTAGTTTCCACGGCGCTTAAAATGGTGTCGGTGATGTAGGCGCCGACGGGGAAATCTCGGTAGTGCAGACAGAGTTTGTACGCCGGGCTGCCTCGCTCTAATTCCGGCGCCAGGATCTGCGTGACAAACACTTCGTCCTTGGAGCTGTAACTGACGAAGGCGTCGAAGGCTTTATCAGTGTCGCCCTCGTACTCACTACGGTAGAATAACCTGACGCCGTATTTTGCGTACACCCACACCCGCATACGGTTACGGTTGCAGAAGATGATGAGGGTGATTGTGAGAAGTATGGCAAAGGCGGCTAGGGTGATTGTAGGTAGGAAAACGTAATCCAGGTATGCCTCATGCCTAATGGTAGCCACGGCAGTCTCATTACTACACACAGAGAGATTGAAAGTTGCCAGGGGCGCCATGATTTCCACAGATCTATTGAGGGAGCAGAAGACTTTATCCGCATCTGCCACCACCCCTCTCCTCCCCTCCAGCCACGTCTGC
This sequence comes from Paralithodes platypus, assembly GCA_032716605.1. Classification (NCBI taxonomy): domain Eukaryota; kingdom Metazoa; phylum Arthropoda; class Malacostraca; order Decapoda; family Lithodidae; genus Paralithodes; species Paralithodes platypus. The sequence goes on along the minus strand of CM064483.1, from coordinate 20,545,627 downwards.
GCCTCCTTCAGGGTGCCACACTCGCACCACCACGGATTTCCACCCAACTGTACCCACTGCAGGTTCACATTTTTCTGAAACATGTTCACTGGTAAGGATTTTAGGCGATTGTTATCAAGTCTTAATATTTTTAGTGATGAGAGTAACATGAATGTTGTGTTTTGAATGCGAAATAACTCATTATTGTTTAAGTATAGCTCACGTAAATAGCTCAGATGTTCGAACTCGAAGCCTTTCAGTTCTTTTATATAATTGTTTTGGAGATACAACACTTCCAGCAATTTAAGGCCATTAAAGGTACGATTATGAATCACTTCAACACTACTATGGTTCAGAAATAGCACTTTGAGATTTTTTCTACCGATGAATGTGTGACTGGACAGGGAGGCCATATTGTTACCATCCAGATACACCTCAGAGGCGTCCATGGGTATTCTCTCGGGCACGGCATCGTAACCTGATCTAGAGCAGTCTACGATATTAGCCGCCCAGGACTCGTCGTGGAAACAGGTGCAATTTTCTGGGCACGTCATTTCACAGTCACAGGCGTCAAAGTCACAACAATGGCAGAGGGCGAAGCAATGTGACTCATACTCGCACAGAAACTGCAGCTTCTGCGCCTCCAGCAGGGGTATGACTGCCTTATTGTTCATGAGCCTGCAGTCTATGGTGTCTAGATCAATGACCGTGGGGTGGTGTCTGGGGTCATGGTGGCTGTTGATGGTCTGAAGCCACTCCATGGTACAGTCGCACTCCACCGGGTTGCCCCCCAGGTAAAACTCCGGCAGGTCTCGGGCCACATCCGGCAGGGAGAGACGGAGGGCGTTCTGGTCGAGGAGCCGAATCTTGTTGGCGAATAGATCCACTCGAGTTAGGTTTTTCTTTTTGAAGAAGGCATAGGGTTGGATACGGGTTATTAAATTATTATTTAGGAAAAGGATTTCTACACTGTCTGGCACTGAACTGGCACTAATGTCTGCCAACTTATTAAAGCTTGCGTCAATTATTTTCAAGCTTAATTGGCTTTCTAGCTCGAAATAATTTCCAAGTTCATTTACAAAGTTTGATCTGAGATCGAGGTATTGCAACCCTCTCGGAATAAATGCATAATCAAATATTTCTAAGTGGTTCTTAGATAAATTGAGCCATTGCAGGTTGGGCAGGTCGGATAATAGTCCATGAACATTTGTTAGCATATTATTGTCTAACCTCACAGCCTCTAAATGTTTGTTATTATCAAATGCCCCATTTTCTATATTGTAAATTTTATTACTGGAGAGGTCTAGCACCTGGAGGGCTGGCAAGTTTTTAAAGATAGGCTTGGTAATGGCCTCTATCACATTACTTGCTAACTTAAGTGCACTCAAGTGGTGGAGGTGAGTGAAGGAACTGTTGGTGAGAACACTTACATGGTTGGCACTGAGATCGAGTGTTCTGAGGGAGGCCAGACTCTGCACCAGCTTAGGGATATCCTGCAGGTAGTTGTGACTAAGCTGGAGGTCCTGTAGGTCGCTGGAGTTAGTCAGGGCGAGGCTGTCAACACTAAACACTTCATTATGATCCAGTCGCAGCACTTGTAATCCTCTTAGGCCCGCCAACGTTGCCTCACCCACCACCTTCAATCGGTTTTCTGAGAGTACGAGGGTGTGAAGCCGGTGCAGGCCGCTGAAGGTGTGGTCTGATATAGTCTCTATCATGTTTTGTTTCAGTTGAAGCACCTGTAGGTTGGTGAGATCGCGGAATGTCGCGGCATCCAGTCTGGTGATCCTGTTATTAGAGAGATCGAGACTGGCCAAGCGCAACAGGTCGGTGAAGGTTTCAGAATTGACCCAGGTATTCGTCAGCTGATTGTCAGTTAATTCCAATTCAAGCAGAAGACTGAGGCCAGTGAAAAGCCCTGGAGCCAACACACTGACGGAATTGTTTCTTATGTAGAGCTTGGTGAGCCGCTTATTCTCCTGGAAAAGCTCCGGCGGCAGGGCGGTAAGCAGGTTGCCTGACAGATCCAAAACTTCCAACGAATACATGCCAAACAGAGCTTTATCCTCCAGCTTACTGATACCGTTCAAGCTCATGTTGAGAGACTGGAGATTTTTTAATGCAGCGAAGGCGAATGCTGGAATACTGACCAAATGATTGAAGGAAATATCGAGATATCTGAGTGCAGGGGCGCAGATGTACTCAGACTGACTGAAGCTCAGCACTTCCACATCCTGAAGTTTGTTTCTGGAGAGGTTTACCAGACGTAAGTTATCCAGGTGGCAGAGGAGGCGCGGCGGCAGAGTCCAGATATTGTTGTCGCCCAGGTCTAGCCGCTCCAGGTTGCGCTGCCCACTAAAGGCGCCACTGGCAATTTTTAGGGACATCGCCGACCAGTCGGTATTGTAGGTCCGCAGTGTAAGGTTCTTCAGGTTAGTTAGGCCCAGGAATGCCTCCCGTGGCACCTCACCGATCTTGCAGTACTCAATATCCAGCTCCTGAAGGTCCCGCAGCCGCACGAAACTTTTGTTCTGCAGCGCACTTTGGAAAAATAACACGTCACTACATTCGATCCTGAGCCTGGCCGTATTCCGTGTGGGGATGACAGTGAAGTTTGTAGGGTCTAGTTCGCTGTTGATGGTCCTGAGGCGGCAGAGGAGGAAGGCTAGATCAGTGCCTGGCAGCGAGGTGACCTGACAATCGTCCTCGCCGGGGCTGTGGTAGTCCATGGTGCCCGTGGCGGCCCACAGCAGTGCTGCCAGGCTCCAGCACCACAGAATTCTCATGGTGCTGTTCAGCCTGCTTCACCACAGCGCCATTATCCTGGCTAGTCCGGGGCCGACCGGTCTCGCCATCTTAGGATGCGCGATTCAGAATCCTCATTACACCTTGGTAAAAAACATCTAAAATTGACTGGTCCCATCACTTCGTTTCACTTCCACACTCGGTAGTATTGCACTCCTTCCCACCACCACATCCTACCACACTGTAATTTCTTCCATAAACAACCAATTAACTGCTCCAATCAGGCGAAAATGCGGGAGCGAGCGCGAGTGCGTCAGTGCGCTGTGTATAGAGGCAGGTCCACTGGCCCCACGCATTCATCACTGGTCGCCCGCGGCACGCAACATGGCCGACCAGTAACTCCAGCGCTCGCCGCCAGAGTGCCCGCCCGCCCAGCACTCAACCCTCAACCCGTCTCTCCCTGCATAATGCCCTTCAATCACACACCCAAAACAAACACTTGAATTTTCAGCACTAAAAACGAGTGAATAGTAGAGTGACGGGTTCGAGCCGTATTCCCGTGTTGAATGTTATTGACGGTATTTGAGCAAAGTCTGGGAGGCAGCAGCAGCCACTGTTATCGGTACAAATCAGTAACGGTACCTTCCTGGGCCCTCAGATGACCCCCCACCAGAGCAAGCACAAAGAGAATGAAGCAGTCACTACCTCCCTACTATCCTCGAATACACTCTGATCCATTTCACTCCTCCACGGCTTCTGTTATTGCTCAATTAATTGTCAATGACCTGGGCGTTAACTCCGAGTCGGGGATGGATTGATAATATGGGTTAATGAACGGCGTCCGAACACGGGGAAAAGAAACACTCTCCTTTTGTGTGGGTATTGTAATAGGGAAGGTAGTAGTAAGAGTAGGGGGTTTCGCACGTATTAGTGGTCCTTTTAAATTTTAGGGTAAGGTAAAGATAGGTAGAAAAAGGATGATGTGCTGTGTTGGCTATAGTGAGGCTGCACACACACAGAAAACACACACACACACACTCAAGTACGTACACACGCACACGTAACCCCGCCCCGCCCCGCCCCGCCCCCCTCATCTCTCCCTCCCTCTCATCCAACCCCGTTCCGTGTTCCCTCTTATCTCCTATTCCTCACTTCTCGATAACACTTCTTGTTCTCACTCTCCCATACTTCTCTCTTTCCCCTGTTCTCTTATTCCTCACCTCTCTCTCTTTCGCTCTCTCTCTCATCCAACCCCGTTCCGTTTTCCATCCTACCTCCTTCTATTCCTCACTTCTCGATACCACTTCTTGTTCTCGCTCTCCCATACTTCTCTCTTTCCCCTTTTCTCTTATTCCTCACCTCTCTCTCACTCACTCACTCACTCACTCACTCACTCACTCACTCACTCACTCACTCACTCACTCACTCACTCACTCACTCACTCACTCACTCACTCACTCACTCTCTCTCTCTCTCTCTCTCTCTCTCTCCCCCCTAGCATTCCTCTAGACAGTGATCACCGAGTGCTCTTCCTGTTTATTTACATTCCTCTCCAGTTCTGGCAATATTAACAACATTCCTCCCCCTTGTCATTATCTCCTAGTACAAGAACACATATTTATCGTTCACACACACACACACATACTCTATCTCTCTCTCTTTCTCTACACACACACACACACACACACACACACACACACACACACACTCTCTCTCTCTCTCTCTCTCTCTCGCATCCATATTTGCCACTTTGTTATATTTTTCACAACTCTACCATATTTCACTTTATCATACTTCTCTCTCGCACTCACATTTAATTTCCAGTCCTCCCTTGATCCTATATTTTACAGTTAATACATATTTGTCCTCACAATTCTCCAATACATTCTTTTCTCTCTCCTTTTAGTCGCCCACACATATTTTTGCAATAATTTATGGCTATCTGCCCGTTAGTACATATGTTTTTTTTTCAACAGTTTCCTTTCTTCCAATTTTTCCTCCAGCTAGCCCACACCTTGTATTTTTACACCAATATGTTTATGTCCATTTCCTCTTCCGTATTATATATTTAATGCATTTCTTCCTTTTCATCTCACTTGTACGTTTCTTTTTAGCAAGCCCACAGTAAATGTGTATCAACAAATTATAAGTATTTCACGTATATATATATATATATAATTATTTATTAATGGACTGTGTTTAAAATGTATACATATCATTTCGTCTTCTCTATCCATTTATTGGAAAACTTAAATTACGTGATTTCATAGGCGCATATTCGTCTGCATATTTGTTCGTCATTTATCACCTGATATTTCCTTGTAGCTAGGGCAGCAATCCACAATTTAACCAGTTTGTAACTGTATCGGTTCGTCAAGATTTTGTATTCATTTTTTGTTTCATTCATAGTTCTTAACCCTCTTTCTTGTACACACCAACACCGAATAATGTTTCCACAAATTAGTTCTGTTCTGTTTTAGCACTTTTTTCCTCCTCCCCAACATTCCTTGTTTGTGGCAACTTGTCTTTGTTTCGTACTTTGGTAATTTACTCTTTGACCCTCCCTTGCCCTCCTTCTTCCTACATTCCCATCTCTCTCTCTCTCTCTCTCTCTCTCTCTCTCTCTCTCTCTCTCTCTCTCTCTCTCTCTCTCTCTCACTCTCTCATTATTCCCTTCTCTTACATACTTTTGCTTCCCCAGTCGTTTTTCATCGCCCCCCACCTATTCACACCATAC
>CM064483.1:20477770-20535066 GCA_032716605.1 Paralithodes platypus | reverse complement strand
CGCAGACTTAATACAATGCATTCAACAATAATAAATCTAATACATCAATCATAAGAATATGTTTCGGGCTTAAAGAACGATTGTGAGGATAATTGGGAATAAACGAGTAAACAATGGATTGTAACGCCATACAAGCTATATCAAAGGTATGGATAGCCGGATTTTAGAGGATGGGATAGTAATGGTAAAAGGGCCTACCATAACAGGCAGAGGAGGGATGAGTATGTAAAGGGCATCAGCGTAGAGGAGGTATAGTATGTAAAGGGAATACCGTAGAGGAGGGATAGTATGTTAAAGGGCATACCGTAAGAGGAGGGATAGTATGTAAAGGGCATACCGTAGAGGGTAGAGGGAGGGTAGTATGTAAAGGGCATAAACCGTAGAGGAAGGGAATAGTATGTAAAGGGCAATACCGTAGAGGAGGGGATAGTATGTAAAGGGCATAATACCGTAGAGGAGGGATATTATGTAAAGGGAATACCGCTAGAGGAGGGATAGTATGTAAAGGCATACCGTTAGAGGCGGGGATAGTATGGTAAAGGGCCATCACCGTAGAGGAGGGATAGTTATTGTAAAGGGCATACCCGTAGAGGAGTGATATTATGTAAAGGGCATACCGTTGAGGAGGTGGGATAGTATTGGTAAAGGGCATGACCGTAGAGGAGGATAGTAATGTAAAGGGCCATACCGCTAGAGGAGGTGGATTCGTATGTAAAGGGCATACCGTTAGAGGAGGAGATAGTATGTAAAGGGCATAACCGCTAGAGGAAGGGATAGTAGGTAAAGGGGCCATACCGTTGAGGAGGGATAGTATGTACATAAAGGAATACCGTAGAGGAGGGATAGTATGTAAATGGGCAATACCGTAGAGGAGGGATAGTATGTAAAGGGCATACCGTAGAGGAGGGATAGTATGTAAAGGGCATACCCGTAGAGGAGGGATAGTATGTAAAGGGCATACCGTTGAGGAGGGATAGTATGTAAAGTGCATACCGTAGAGGCATGGAGATAGTATGTAAAGGGCCATACGTAGAGGAGGGATACTAGGTAAAGGGCATACCGTAGAGGAGGGAGAGTAGATACAGGGCATACGGTAGAGGAGGGATAGTAGGTAAAGGGCATACCGGTAGAGGAGGGATAGTATGTAAAATGGAGCATAACCGTAGAGGAGGTGGGGATAGTATGTAAAGGGCATACCGTAGAGGAGGGATAGTATGTAAAGGGCCATTACCGTTTAGAGGCAGGGATAGTATGTAAAGGGCATACCGGTAGAGGAGGGATTAGTATGTCAAGTGGCATGACGGCGTAGAGGAGGGATAGTATGTATCAAGGGCATACCTTTGAGGAGGGATTAGTATGTAAAGGGCATACCGTTAGAGGAGGGATAGTATGTAAAGAGGGCATACCGTAGAGGAGGGATTGTTAATGTAAAAGGGAATACCGTAAGAGGAGGGATAAGGTATTTAAAGGGCATACCGTAGAGGAGGGATAGTATGTAAAGGGCATTACCGTAGAGGAGGGATAGTATGTAAAGGGCCATACCGCTAGAGGAAGGGATAGTATGTAAAGGGAATACCGTAGAGGAGGGATAGTATGTAAAGGGCCAATACCAGTAGGGGAGTGGATAGTATGTAAAGGGCAATACGTTAGAGGAGGGGATAGTATGTAAAGGCGCGATACCGTAGAGGAGGGATAGTAAAGGTGTAAAGGGCATACCGTAGAGGAAGGGATAGTATGTAAAGGGCATACCGGTAGAGGAGGGATAGGATGTAAAAGGGCATACCGTAGAGGAGGGATAGGAAAGGGGGGGGGGGGGGGGGGTTAAAGGGCATACCGTAAGGAGGAGGGATAGTATGTAAAGGGAATACCGTAGAGGAGAGATAGTATGTAAAGGGCATACCGTAGAGGAGGGATAGTATGTTAAGGGCATAACCGTAGAGTGGAGTGATAGTGAGGTAAAAGGGCCATACCTGGTAGAGGAGGGATAGTATGTAAAAAGGGAAGACCGTAGAGGAGGGATAGTATGTAATAGGGCATACCGTTTAGAGGAGGGATAGTATTGTAAAGGGCATACCGTAGAGGAGGGATAGTATGTAAAGGGCCTACCGTAGAGGAGGGATAGTATGTAAAGGGCATACCGTAGAGGAGGGATAGTATGTAAAGGGCATACCGTAGAGGAGGGATAGTATGTAAAGGGCATACCGTAGAGGAGGGATAGTATGTAAAGGGCATACCGTAGAGGGATAGTATGTAAAGGGCATACCGTAGAGGAGGGATAGTATGTAAAGGGCATACCGTTGAGGAGGGATAGTATGTAAAGGGCATACCGTAGAGGAGGGATAGTATGTAAAGGGCATACCGTAGAGGAGGGATAGTATGTAAAGGGCATACCGTAGAGGAGGGATAGTATGTAAAGGGCATACCGTAGAGGAGGGATAGTATGTAAAGGGCATACCGTTTTATATAAATATCACAATTGCGATTTTGTATGACCGGTCTATTAATGAAGGGATGATTCAAGCTTGTGTATCTTTCCACAATAGATGAACTCGAATTGTCATGACATTATTTATGGAAACATACATATGGACTTTTTACTTCAATTTCACGCAATGGTATAGATTAAGAAATAATAGATTGGTGTATATATTAGGCAATTACCCTTTGAAACAAGGGTTTAACAAGACTTAAGCTATCCGAATAATGAACCTGTAATAATTATACAGAAGTTGGAAGCTAATAAAGTTAAGTAAAAACAGTCAGTACATTATGGGGCTGTTAAAAAAAGAGCACGAAAATGGTTATTACGATAATGAAGGCCAGCGGAAAGATAATGAAGGCCAGCGGAAAGATAATGAAGGCCAGCGGAAAGATAATGAAGGCCAGCGGAAAGATAATTATATAAGCCCAAATAAAGACATGGACAGCGTGAACAAAAAACGTAAAAAAAAACAAAAAAAACGAGTAGGAGTCAGGAAATAAAAAGGGCCATCACTGTTTTATGAGCGTCTACTTTGTACACTTGTTAGGGGGATGGATGGAGAGGGAGATAGGTGTGAGAGAGCGAGAGAGAGAGAGAGAGAGAGAGATAGGTGTGAGAGAGAGAGAGAGAGAGATAGGTGTGAGAGAGAGAGAGAGGGAGATAGGTGTGAGAGAGCGAGAGAGAGAGAGAGAGAGATAGGTGTGAGAGAGAGAGTTATACTTACTAGTGCTACTAATTGAATGGACACTTAACCCATTCAGTATCGGTAACATATCCTTGTAACTTTGTTGTGGCTGCTATTTGACGATTTTAGTCAACTTAGAAAGGAGGAAACTAAAAAATATGTATAGATATGAATACAAAGATGATTAGGGGGAGGGCAGAACAAATACCATCCCCCCCCCCCCCTTAATAATGCATAGTAGATAAATAGGATGGTAGGGTGATAATAATGGAAGATGGATGGAAGAAAATGACACAAAGGAAAGCCATCAACGTTTTGTATGCTAATTCTCACTAAGCTGCTTTGTGAGGGGTTAGGAAGAACTGCCACAGAAAGCAAACTGAGAGCATGCTGGTCCCAAGAGCAAGATATACAGATATATACAGTATATAATAATTATTACACAAAATGATAATGATAATAGTAATGTAAATAATAATAATAATAATAATAATAATAATAATAATAACTATTATAATAATAATAATAATAATATAATAAATGAATAAGTGAATACATGGAAAGTGAACACTATAATGGATAATAGGGAGAGTAAAGAGAATAAGGGAAGAGCAGGAGGAGGATAAGAAAAGAAGAGAGAGAAGGGATAGTGAGAAGAGAGGCGTGAGAGGTGCATTGTCTCCGGTTAACTGATATAGGGTCGTGTGTGTGGTGTGTGTGTGCGAGTGTGTGGTAGTGATATTAAGTGTGTATGTGGAAGTACTGTACGCGTTTAGTGTGGTATTATTCTGTATGTGAGGTGAAGTGTCTGTGTGTGTGTGTAGTATGGTATTATTGTGTATGTTTGAAGTGTGTGTGTGTGTGTGTGTGTAGTGAGCTAGTATTGTATAAGTGTGGTGAAGTGTTGTGTGTGATAGTGTTCTGTGTATCTTTGACTGTGTTTTTGCTTTGTTGTGATGTGGTGTGTTGGTGTGTGTATGGTGGTGTGTATTCTCTATTTGTGTTTGAGCTCTCCTGCATGATCGTGTGAAGAAAGGCTACGGTCCATCTAACAAAAAAATACAATGACTTATTCACAATTATAAACAACGAAACTCAAAATATAACAGTAAATCCAGAACATCCGAAATAGAAAACGCACCGAAGCTCAAAATAAAAAGTAACTCGAGAACATCCGAAATAGAAAACGCACCGCAGTCATCGGAAACTCTTATAACCGTAAACGATAAAAGGGAAAGATAAGTGAATAATGTTGACAAAAGGATATTATGAGAAGAAAAGGTCGAGGGGCAGACGATCAGACAACAAAGGAGGAAAGGACAGGTAGTGAGGAAAGAGAGATGGGGGGTGGGAGGGGGGAGAGGGGGTGGGGATGAAGGGAAGGAGGAGGGGGGGAGGTACGAAGCAGTGTTTCTACATGGCTCTGGTGCGAAGGAAAGAGAGGGAAGTGGTGGATGAGGGAGGAAAGAAATATAAGAGGGATGAAGAGAGGAAAGTTAGGGGAAGAAGAGAAGGGGGGGGGGGGGAGTGAGGAAGGACAGGGGGAAAAGGAGGAATGTTTAGCAGGAGAGGGAGGGCCAGGAATAAGAGGAGGGAAGTTGGGAGGGAAGGAAAGTGGGAAGGGAGCGAATGAGGATTTGGTTGGTAAGGAGGCAACACTGTAAAGGTCGAAGAGAGAGAGAGAGCGAGAAGAATGGCAAAAATTGAAGGAACACTAGGGCAATTAATGAAACGACGCAATATAGTTAAAACTATAATGTACAGGAAGACTATTCAGATGCATAGATCTTGACACGAATAACTGGAATGATTGTAGAAGAGGTTGGAAAAAATCAATGTGAAAATTAGAGATATAAGTAGAGGATGGGTGAAATCGAATAAAAATGCCAAGTAGTGAGAAAATACAATGGGGAAAAGAATACATAACACAAACAGATACGGATAGAATAGGAATATGGAGAGAGAGAGAGAGAGAGAGAACACACGAGAACACACGAGAACACACAAAAGAGAACATGGGAAGTTGTGGTGGGCAGTGTGGGATCACTTCCTTCCCTCCCGTTGAAGTCTAGTCCACTCCTTCCTTTATCCTGCTCGCTCTCTCTCTCTCTCTCTCTCGCTTTCTCGCTCTCTCTCTCTCTCATATATATATATATATATATATATATATATATATATATATCTATCTATCTATCTATCTATCTATCTATCTATCTATCTATCTATCTATCTATCTATCTATCTATCTGTCTGTCTGTCTGTCAATAAATGTATATATTTATATTTTTATTTATTTATTTATTTATTTATTTATTCCTATATACTGTATATGTATTATTTATTTATTTACTTATGTATATAAATATATATATACTTACGTATTTATTTAAATATTTATTTACTTATTTAGCTATCTATCTATATATACTGTATATACTGTATAAAATGTATATATTTCTGAGTGTTGACAATTCGTTAGAAGTTATTGATAAAATAAATACCATGCCGAAAGTTACCTCGGTACATAGCTTCGACTTTTCAACTTTGTATACCAATTTGCCTTTAGATTTAGTATATTCAGAGCTTTGCTTTATTATAGATTTGCACTTTGACAGGTTCGTTGGGAATGGTAATTATTTCATAAATGTTTATACATATTTTAATAATGCATCACTTAGCTCTACTCCCACTAGTTCTGTATATTTTGATAGAACTAAACTTAAAGATGCCCTTAAATTCCTCCTTTTCAATACTTATGTTAGATTCGGGCCGTACATTTTCAAACAAATATTAGGAATTCCTATGGGTGGAAATGCTAGCCCTTTAATTGCAGACTTATTCTTGCTTGCTTTAGAATTTAAATATATAAAAGACTTAGTTGACAGTAGCAAGAAAAATAAAATTCCAGAAAAATTAGCACTTGCTAAACTGTTAAGTAATAATAGTAGATATATTGATGATATTCTTGTTTGCAATTTGTTAAATTTTAATCAAGTTGCTAAACTTATTTGCCCTAATTCTATTCCCCTCACACAATGTAACGTAAATTATAAAGTTGAAAATTTTCTTGATATAAATATAGAGATTGTTAAAGAACAGTGCATACTTAAAGTATATCACAAAGTTTATGATTTTAATTTTAACGTAATAAACTTTCCTTTCCCTAGTAGTAATATCGATAGTAAAATAACTTATAATTGTTTTTATTCCCAATTAATAAGATTTTGTAAAATCTGCACTAAAGTAGATGACTTTTGGGCTAGAGCTAGGTTACTATACAGACTCTTAGTGGACAGAGGTTTTGAGGCAAGTAAATTGTTCCATAAATTTAATCTTTTTAGGGTCAATTATTGTGACTGTATTCTAAAATTTGACATCAATAATTTTAATCAAGCATTTTTAACTTGAAGTTTCTTGTATAACCTCTGCTTACTTTTTGTCTGTATTTATTGTTTATCTTTTTCTTTTTCTTTTTCTATTATTATTATTATTAATATTAATATTGATGATTTTTTAAATTTATTGTTCTTGTTAAAAGAGTACTCTTTGTTTAAATCTGTTGTTACTTCATATTTTGTAATTATTTGTCTTTATATTATATGTATTCATTGTCGATAGTATCAATTGCTTACTTTTTCGATTTCCTTAGTTTATTTGTGCTATAAATGTAGGTTATTTGTAGGGTAGTTATTGATAGGGGTCACTTGAGGCATGCTATGCTTACAGGTACCTACCCGATAGCACTATCGTTAGTGAGTGCTGTACTGTATTTTATATATTATTTTGTAATAGTATAGATATTTTGTACTATTTTAATGTCTTGTCATGTTGCAAATTTGATTTTAAATAATATTTTGACATTTAACATATAGTTTCTTTATTCATGGAGAGTTTAGTAAAATTTGCCAGAACGTCCCGGACTTCCCAAACTTGACTACTTCCTTTAACGTGACGATAGTGCGTTGTTATATGTGCGATTAGTTTGCTTGGGAAACAGATTAACTTGCTCATGTAGTAATGTACACCCTATGTGGTGGATTGTGTTCTTTTATTTAATAATTTTCATTTTAGTAAACGTTGTTTCCACATAGCGATTTTGATAATTTAATTTGACTTTATATTGTCCTTGTCCCAATTTTGGTTTGTTTAGTTTGCAAGTTTTACATTTTAATCTATCTATATATCTATATATCTATCTCCATACAGTACTCGAATATCTGCCGAAGAGCTCCTCTGGAATACAGTAGATCCTATTATAGAGTACAATCTGTAGTAGCCTAACTGCGGCTGCATGGAATCTATACATTGTTTTATTAAATACTCTACAGTTGAGTATTGCATGGTACATTTTACTATATCCATTGTCAACATTTGATACTGTAATTTTATTTTATTTACATACCTAAGGGGGGTCACCGGCTTTTTTTAATATTTTTCTCCTTTTCTCTCTTTCTCTGGCTTGTATCCATTCGGCCCCATTCAGCCAACTGTTTTAAGACATTTATCCCCATCCAGGTGTCGATTTATTCATGGCGAGCGATAGCGAGCCAGCATTGTATGGAGAAATCCGGCTTTGCCGGAAACATTTTTCTATCGAAAAATGTACAAATTTAGTTTGCTGTAAAAATAAAAATATATATATATGCTGGCTCGCTACCGCTCGCCAGGAAAATATTGACACCTGGATGGGGGTAAGCGTCTTAAAACAGTAGGCTGAATGGGGCCGAATGGATACAAGCCAAAGATAGAGGGAGAGAAAGAGAAAAAAAAGCAAGGTGGGCTCCCTTAGCGTATTACGTAATACATCAGGAGTAGGTAATTTATACAATAGTTTAATTATACAATATATATATATATTTCTGCAATGGTATTTGCAAACGTGTTTTTCGAGTAAGAAGTGACTATCTAATTTATGAATATTCAGGTTTCATGCATTGCTCTTTCAACGTTTTGTTTCTATTATTTCGAAGAATTTGATTGTAAATAGTGTCCTAATGTTCTATGTGGTTATATGTTGTAGTGTATTGTAAATAGTGTCCTAATGTTCTATGTGGTTATATGTTGTAGTGTATTGTAAATAGTGTCCTAATGTTCTATGTGATTATATGCTGTAGTGTATTGTAAATAGTGTCCTAATGTTCTATGTGGTTATATGTTGTAGTGTATTGTAAATAGTGTCCTAATGTTCTATGTGGTTATATGTTGTAGTGTATTGTAAATAGTGTCCTAATGTTCTATGTGGTTATATGGTCCTAATGTTCTATGTGGTTATATGTTGTAGTGTATTGTAAATAGTGTCCTAATGTTCTATGTGATTATATGTTGTAGTGTATTGTAAATAGTGTCCTAATGTTCTATGTGATTATATGTTGTAGTGTATTGTAAATGGTGCCCTAATGTTCTATGTGGTTATATGCTGTAGTGTATTTATACAGATTTCTTGGACTATGTATTCCTGTTATTTTTAATCTGTTAGTATTTACTTTACTTATGTCCTTAATCGTGTAATTATGAACATCAACTATTAACCCTTTATTATACCGTGACACATTCTGTTTATTTAAGTCTGTCTGCGCGGAATTTCGATGTGAGTATCCTAGGTTCGAGTCCTCGGAGTGCCACATATGTTTGTTGATTGCATTAATTGAGTTTAGAGGTGAAGTTGGTTGGTGGAAAAAACATAATAATTAAACGATTTCATTATTTGTTAAGAAGTGCAAGGGATTATTGAGATATATTTACTACTTTGATTGAGGTCCTACGTAAGCTGTATCAAATCGTATAATGTTGGCCGGTTTAAGTAATAAAAAAAAAACGTTATAATACTAAAAATAATACGACGTCCATTGTAAGAAGTCCCAGTGGTAAACCTCGCCAGTGTGTTTATCGATTATTCATCAGTTGTAGCCATTATGCAGCGCCTGAGCGAGGGTTGTTTGTAAAGGTCTGGCTTTATGGATACATTTTCCTTCTTTTGTTCCCCCAAAGCCCTTTTTGTCAAGATGTACCCTCAGAGGTATTTCACTTCTTTACCTTCTATTTTTTTTTTTTGGGGTGGGGGGGGAGTATATAGATAAATAGATAGACTTTTTTTTTATATTTCTTTGGGTGTTTGGGGTGAACATAGTGTGTTGCCAGCCATGAAGCCGGAGTCACACGAGCCCTTTTTCGAGCAAATTTTACGGGCAATTGTGGCTCACTTTTTGGTCGATTTTTAAATGTATTTATTATTTTTCTAGTTTCCTCCCTAGACCTCCATCAAACTTTAAACACATAAATAAACACCCTCTAGACCCCCTTTCAAGATAAATGTGTACGTTTTTCGGTAGAAACATTTCCCGGCCGAAGGCCCGTTTACTCTTAAAATTACAGGCTCGCTATCGCTTGCCAGGAAAAAATCGACACCTAAGTGGCACGAAAGGTCCTAATTTTGACAAAAAAATGGGGCGTAATATCTTATAATCGCCAAACTAATGGGCCGAACGTCTTAAAAACTGAAAACCAATGTGGCTAAACACGAGGGAGAAGGGGGGCCATCAAAACTATCCCATCCCCCCTTAATAAGAGTTGTCGTCTGTATTCACGCCACCCGCTCTTCATCTTTTTATTCCCCCA
Source organism: Paralithodes platypus (assembly GCA_032716605.1). Taxonomy (NCBI): domain Eukaryota; kingdom Metazoa; phylum Arthropoda; class Malacostraca; order Decapoda; family Lithodidae; genus Paralithodes; species Paralithodes platypus. The sequence continues at coordinate 20,525,284 of CM064483.1, read as the reverse complement.
AGATCTTTATTAGGATCTTGGCTTCATCTTATAAGGGGAAGGGAGTTACTTTTGCTCCCTCAGGTTTAGTCCCATTATCTTTGAGATTTTAAGACGTTTGTTCCATTAGTTTGGCGATTTTAAGACATTTCGCCACATTGTTTTGTCAATATAAAGATATTTCATACCATGTAGGTGTCGATATTTTCCTGGCCAGCGATAGCGAGCTTATAATTGTAGGAGGAACCGGCCTCCAAATGTACATATGCAGTATATATATATATATATATATATGGGATGTTTTTTCAAGCTTGATGGATGTCTAGCGAAGAAAGTATAAAATATATGAATATATGGATCAAAACTAACCACTACCCCCTTAAGTGAACATGGCCATCAGCGTGTAAAGAGAATTGGGAGGATGTCACAGCTAATACTTTTTGTTTTTTTTTCTTAAGGGAGCCCACCTTGCTTTTTTCTCTTTTTCTCCCTCTCTCTTTGGCTTGTATTCATTCGGCACCATTCAGCCTACTGTTTTAAGACGTTTACCCCCATCCAGGTGTCAATAATTTCCTGGCAAGCGGTAACGAGCCAGCATATATATTTTTTTGTTTTGACAGCAAGCTAAATTTGTACATTTTTCGATAGAAAAATTTCTCCGGCGAAGCCGGATATCTCCATACAATGCTGGTTCCCTATCGCTCGCCAGGATGAAGCGACACCCGGACGGGGATAAAAATCTTAAAACAGTTGGCTGAATGGGGCCGAATGGATACAAGTCAGAGAAAGAGAGAAAAGGAGAGAAAGATTAAAAACAAATGGTGACCGCCCTTAAGTTTTCCATATTGAACTCCAGCTAACTTAATAGATGCCCCCAAGACCCCCCCCCCCCCCCTCCTTCGAGATAAATTTGTGTATTTTTTGGTAGAAAAATTCCCCTGCCAAGGACCGCTGCCCTTTTGTGGGCTCGCTTTCGCTCGCCAGCAAAATATCGACACCTACATAACACAAAAGGTCTTAAAACCGCCAAACTAATATGGAGAATGCCTTGTAATCTCAAAATTAATGGGGCTAAACATGAGGGGGGAGGGGGTATGCCATGATGTATTCTCTCATTTATGCTGGCTTTTTATCATACAATATTGTTTAGTATAAGAGGGACATGTGGAAGTCAGAGGGTAGATTAAGATAATCTATACCTTTCTGACTCATAGCAGCATTTAATCTTCTATTGATGGCCAGAATACAGAGAATAAGGACGTCACCGTATGCTAAAGGTTTAAGGGGTATTTACTTGTTAATTTATTCACGTATTTATGATTAAGTTTCCTCCCTTGACCTCCCTCAAGCTTAATATATTATCCTCAAGATCCCCCTTTGAGATAAATTTGTTCATTTGTTTGTATAAAATGTCGCGGCCGAAGGCCTGTTCCTAAAAACAATTCAGGCTCGCTCTCGCTCGCCAGGAAAATATTGACACCTAAATTGCATGAAAGGTCTTGATATAGATAACAAAATGGGACGAATGGTCTAAAAGTCAACAAACTAATGGGGCAAACGTCTTAAAATGTCAAAACTAATGGGGCTAAACATGAGGGAGAAGGGGTTCAGATAAATCAACTACCTCCCCTTTTAGGTCTTTTGTGGAGTTATTCCCCATTGAATGTAGAGAAAACATAATCCGTAGTTGATATTTTGTCCTGGAACTTTTGACCACGACCCTACTGTACACTCTGATACCATAGTCTCTAGCCCACTCATAAATATTCGTGGACTTTACCTATATATATTTATGGAAGTATATCTCTGAAAAGACCCTACTGTACATTCGTATACCATAGTCTCTAGCTAACTCCTAGATATTCGTGGACTTAAACCAACTTACATAATATATAGAAGTTTATCTCTGGAAACGAATTTATGAATATAATTGTCTCTACATCAATTACAAAACTGTATACTACTCATTGAAAAGCAAACTCAATCAAAAAATCAATCCAGGTAATTATAATTGCACAAAGAAAAACATAGGGGGCCCATGAATATATTATAATTATGTTGTGTTATGATATTATAATATATGTTATTTATTGAAACGCGTTCTATCCAAAAACATATCCAGATAATCAAAATAGCATAAAGAAAAACATAGGGATCCACGAATTCTTATGAGTGAGCTATACATCAATTACAAAATTATATACAGTATACTATTCATTGGAAACCAAGTTGTATCCAAAAATCAATCAATTGCATGAAGAAAAACAAAGGGGGTCTACGAATTCTTCTGAATGAGTTAGACACTATGGTATCTGAGTGTACATAATGGACCAAAGTGTGGCATGCCCTGATACATATTCGTACCCTGAGAATTTAGCTCATTATCAGTATCCACCAGACATCGGGGACATCTTATTTTTTTGGCTGTACAGTAGGTCTCATAAGTCATAGAATACTTAAATGGTTCTACTTTGATTCTTCTCCTTGTTTAAGATGAATATTCTCCTCAACTCTTTCAAGATCCGGTTATGCATTCCTATTCTGGTTTTTGGCTATTATTTGACGATTTTATTCTTCAGTTTTGGAAGAGTATATGGAAGTCAAATGGTTAATTGAGATAATGTTTACCCTTATAATTCCAACAGATCCTTCCTAAGCTGTATAAAATCGTCTGATGATAGCCAGAATCAACTGTCAAAATGTGGCATAATCTTCAAAGGGTTAACTCCTACTATCTGTTAGAAATTTGACCAAGACATCCAAGCAGCCTAGACAGGGGTCGGTGAGGCATATGCTTTCTGATCTCGTGTCTATGAGGATCCTCAAAAAAAAACGCAGTCACCTCCCCCTTGAAGGCGCGGCACATGCCCTCTTTGCCAAAATCTCTTCCCACCCTTCTAGATGACAATGACCAAGATTCCCCTCCTTCACCTGGAGCCGCCTGGAAGAGAGCGGAACATCAACACTTCCCCCAGTCTCCCTTTGGCCGAGCCAAGGCACTACAACTGATGATGGAGAAGAATACCAATCAAGATTTTGGCCAAGACACTCGCTCGGCCTCCTCCCCTCCTAACCAAGATGGGCAGGTGAAAGTACACCAGAGTTTCTACCAAAAGCCAAGCTCAAGAGCCTGGCTGGAAGATCCTGTAAGGCCTCTGATTGGCTGGCGGAAAACTTTCCTATCTTCCAGCAGGGTATATAAGGCCCCAGAACCAGTCCAAGAGCACACTTCACTTCTCATTCACTTCTCCAGTAACAGCAGAAGCAGCAACAACTCTCCTACCCTCTCTCCAGACTAACCATGGCCACCCAGGACCAATCAACCAAGTTTTCAGGGGTGGTCAAATGGTTGAATGTAAAGTGAGGCTATGGGTTCATTGCAAGGACTTCTGATATAAAAAAAAAAAAAAATCTGTATTCATCGACAAAACATTGTCAAGAACAATTCAAATAAGGCAATTGCTTCAATAGGAGAAGAGGAAGAAGTGGAATTCTCTATCATGGATGGAAGGAATGGCAAGAAGTCCACCAGGGTGACAGGAATCTATGGCAGACATATCAAAGGATCACAACACGCCCTGGAGAAGCGGAGTTGGGCTACCATCCCCGGAGTGAAGACTGGCTTCAAGACGGATACCATCACTGTTGTTATCCATACAGCCATCGCACTCGCTGGGGATAACAGAAGCCAGCTCTCTACACTCCTACCCGCTCTCCTCATAGCTAATTACCTTCTAACTATCATCATTCCACCGGATCTCCTCGCCCAAACACCCACAACCACGAGGAAATGACCAAATTCAGCACAGAAAAAATCCAAGAATACTCCAAGGCCACAACTTCTACTGTCCCGACCCCTGTGCTTACAACGAAAGGAAGTGGAGCTTGCTGCAACATCTACTGGCCAAGGAACAACGAAGAAGCCTCCAGCAGAAGAGAAAACATCATCTTCTCCAATGGAGGCCCACCCATCAACTCCAGAACTCCACGCCGAACAACCAAACTGCGACCCAATGACTCCAGACCACAGCAATCGCATCCCATTCACCCCCTGGTTGCAGCTGAAGGAACTCAAGGATGGCGTAAACCCACCAGCCCCGAAACACAGACAGGTGATAAAGCTGGAAAATCTAAATTCCTGGACATCCATACCTCCCCTCCGCACGGCTAACGGAGCCGACATGACAACTACATCTTAACAACATCAACGTGAACAGCAATGTGGCTAGCCCACCATCTCTCCAAATCTCCTAGTCTTCATATTTCACCGCCTTTCCTGACAGGTAGGCAAGGCCTCTCCTCACATTCAAGTTAAAGTTAGTGGAGCCCACAGTCACTGTTCCCATGAACCTGACTTCTCCTCCCCTGCAGCCCCAGCAGCCAATCCCCTTTACTCCTGTAACACTTGAGGTGTGTGGCAGACTGGCAGTGAACCTATAGTTTAGTGAACGGAAGCACATAAATAGGTTACTTAAAAAAGGACCATTTGACATACACAAATAAGATAAATGATAGATAAACCTTATGCCTTTCGCAGCCACTAATGGGTATATCCCCTGCATCAGAGTGTGCGGAGCTGCTAGAGCTTTGAGTCTTGATCGAGAGCTACAAATTGGGCGCCCCTGATCCCTAATTCAAAGAGTTGACTACTCACTGGGAAACTGACCTCCCGAAGCTGCTTGGAGCCTGGGACCAGGATAACCTCCGAAGTGCCTGTTCCATAATATTAAGCCAGCCGCCCCTGACGAAGCCCGAGAGGTCCCGCTACCCAAGGGATCCTGCTGTCAATTCCCTGTGTGTGGCCCTGCTGTCGATGTCCTTGCGTGTATTCCAGCTGACTATGAACCGAGAGACCCTGCTGCGACCCCTCCGGGAGGTGTACTGCAGACCAAGTACTGAGCCTGCCGATGACGCCCTGGTCCTGGAGGGCCTCCCTACCACCTTTTGAACTAGCTGTGTTATACGGCTATAAAATCGTTAAGCGTTTTTTAGGAGTATTGCTTGGGTCTCTATTGAAAACTATCTGCAGTTCCTTGAACTCAGATCTTAAAGTTATTGATCACGAAACCTGTAACTTGCTTCACCCATAAAATCCAGTTAGTTTAGAATCAAATCAAGTAATTTATTAGCTTGTTACATCGCTTGCTGTTCCCATGAACCCAAATTGCCGAGCTAGGAATGATAATTGATCAGACAGATAGATGCTTGCTGTTCCCTGAGCCCAAGTAGTGAAAGCTAGCTAGCTCTAGACCTAATTAGCTTAGTATCTCTATTGAATTTAGTTATTGCAATACCAAAAGTGTTAAGGCTAGTGTCTGTTTTTCCCTAAGCCCAGGCAAGACAGGAATCGTAGGATGTTTACATAAGGTGGTTCTCCGGAATACGAAACCAAAAATAAATTTTACTATTTCACAACTCACGAGAGTGCTTACGGCCACGTTTGGTCCAGGTAGAGCAAGAGATTGTACTTGGGTAAAATTATATTATTGTCTGTGGTCGCAAGAGACCCTTGATTATGATATGATTTGAAGTTGAACTAGTGTATATTGTTGAAGTCTATTATAATTTGTATAGCGTGTGCCCTTTTATATTAAATATACTAGTGTTATGTACTGTATATGTTTACCATTGTTGGACTTATCCAGCTTTGTACTATATAACCCAGGCCTAAAACAAAACAAAACCCCGCAACACTATCAGATGACGTCAACTTAAGTTTCACTCTGACTACCAGAAACAATTGTGTTAAATTTTCTGAAGGACTTGTTAGATTTAGGGGTTTAATTTACATACTGGTATTCTTTCTCCATTTCATTTCTAGAGTTTTTTCTGTACGTGTGTACAGTTGGCTAAATAAGTCATGCTCCGCTGCCATTAAATTTTACTCGCTGTGTGCTGTATTAAAATGTCTGTCAGATGTTCAATATGGTGTGTAAAGATAGGAACATATTTGCATATCTCATTCGAAACGATGAATTAATGCTTAGACAGTGCTGATACCAATTATTGATCAATATATACTTGGTGCCGTGACATCACTTATTAGGTCGATAGTATAATCCTCTGACTACATTATTGACAAATTATGTAATTATCGTCTGATGGAAGGGGTTGATACTTGACTGTTAAGTATGTGCTCGTGTTTTATAGCGTTAGTTCTTATTATAGCTAGAGACGTGAAGGTGTTCTACGACTTTTAGCATTGACTGTACATTCTTACCTCTTCGGCTGTATGTGATATGATCCAAATTTGACTAAAGAAAATGTTCACTCTTTGCTATAGATTATAATGGTTTCAAATTTCCGTAATATCATAGATTCACATACATTTTCTTGTGCCGTGTATTTTTTCTATATATATAAGCAAACTCGAATTGTATTATTCAGGAATGCAATTCAAAATATAATTGCAAACTCATTAATGCAAAGACTTAACTCCTAAACAGATTTTCACTCTTTTCTTCACATAATCGTTCTATTACGTATTTTGTCCACGTTGATCATCAGCAAACCATTGAACCCGTTATTTGCATAACTACGTTAATATATTCATAGGAGAATGCACAGGGTATTTTCAAAATGATAAGCCTAATTGACAGACACACCAGTAAAAGAATGAGAGAAAATGTATTACTTAAGATATATTCGATTTACATTTTTATTTTTGAGGGAAATGGTAATGTTATACGAACGTAATTATAATATTTGGCAATGGAGTTGGTTCTGAACAAGAAATAGTACATATCAGTATAAATATTCATGTTTGTTTTGATAACCAGTTAACCCATTTGAGTTTCACGTTTAAATCTGATATGCAAATTGGTTGGAATAATACTTTTGTGGATGTAATAATTGCTTATATTTGATATTCCTCTGACAAGCTGTAAGCTTAGGCTGTACATCATGATGTGCATTCACTAGTTACACTGGTATTAATTTCCTCATATGATCTAAAAAGCATAGTTTCAGAAGCTATAGTTGATAACTGATGTATGTACAATTGCAGATACTAGTATCACTGAATGCAAACAAATCACTCTGTCGTGAATACAACCTAGGAAAGCTAAACCCACATGACAAACAAATACAAATAAAATACAAAACAAAAAGTAAAAGGTAAAAACACGACAGTTTCGGCTCATATTGATCCCCACCTGAAAAGGGTTCAAGATGAGCCGACATTGTTGTGTCTATACAATATATGTTTTTGTTTATGTTGGTATATTTTTTTGTATTTACTTAACTTGAATGCTTGACCTCTGAACGGAGAATTTGTGTTTGCGCTATGTCAAGGAATTAAATAATCTAACTTGGTTTTGCTAAACTTAACCCATTCAGTACCAGGGACGTAATTTTTAATCGTATTCTGACAACTATTAGACGCTTTTAGTCAGCATAGGAAGTGCCTCTAGCCATAATACAATTTCAGACTATCTCATCCAACCCTTTTAGACCCCACAGATCCTTCCTAAGCTGCATTATATCGTCTAAATATAAGTATAATAAAATATAACACGTCGCTGGTACTCAAAGGGTTAAGTCAAAATGTGGCGATATTCGGCCAAAGTCCTTAACTATAAACAACAGCGCATGGCTATTGAATATTGGGTACGCCGTATTAGCATACAATATGACTATTGACCTTTTCTAGCTCGTATATATTTGATTGGCAATTCCTTTTCTATATCTTAAGGGGTCCCACCTCGATTTGTTTTCTCTTTCTCTCCCTCTCTCTTTGGCTTGTATCCATTCGGCCCCATTCACCCTACTGTTTTAAGACTTTTACCCCCATCCAGGTGTTAATATTTTCCTTTCGAGCGGTAGCGAGCCTGCATATATATATATATATATATATATATATATATATATATATATATATATATATATATATATATATATATATTTTTGACAGCAAGCTAAATTTGTACATTTTTCGATAGAAAAATGTCTCCGGCGAAGCCGGATTTCTCCATACAATGCTGGCTCGCTATCGCTCGCCAGGAAGAAATCGACACCTAGATGGGGATAAACATCTTAAAACAGTTGGCTAAATGGGGCCGAATGGATACAAGTCAGGGAAAGAGAGAAAAGGAGAGAAAGATTAAAAAAAAAGCCGGTGACACCCCATAACAAATATATCGACAATTCATTATATTCCACCCGAGAACGAGAACAAATAATATTCGTACACATAATTAATCTGCGTCAACGACCCATGGACCTATTTCAGCTCTAGGTACGACAAAAGGCACTGCTGAAGGCGGAGTGTATGTTTGGTTTGGAATTATCGACATTACCATAATTGTTCCGCCATGAAGAGTAGTGAATGACAAGCAGCTAATTGATGTTTGCTTTGCCGCGCTGGAGCCGACCATTACTGACGGGGGGTGGTGGTGGTGGTTTGGGGATACCTGTGGAGGAATGTGGTGGTAGTGGAGGAACGTGGTGGTGGTGATGGGGTCTAGTGGTGGTGGAGGATAGCAGTGGAGGTATGTGGTGGTGGTGGTGGTGATGGGGCTCAGTGGGGGTGGGGCAGGGTGGTGGTGGTAGTGGAGGAATGTGGTGGTTGGGGAGAGAGATGGTGGTGGTAGTGGGGGTGGAGGGATGTGGTGGTTGTGGAGAGAGGTGAAGGTGGTTATGTAATGGTGGTGGTAGTGGTTGTGGTTGAGGTATAGAGTGGGTTGTGGTGTGGTAGGGGTGTAGTGATAGTGGTGGTGGAGGGGGGGGGGGGGTATGGATGGTGGAGGACAGGTATGATGGGTTGCTAACAAGGTGGTGGTGGCTGAGTTGATGAAGGTGGAGGAAAGGTGGAGAAGATGCTGGTGTGGTAGAGGTATAGTAGTGGTGGTGTAGTGATGGTGGTGATGGAGGTATAGTGGTGTGATGATGATGGTGGTGGTGTGGTGGAGGTATAGTGGTGATAGTTGTCGTAGGTAGTGGTGGTGTAGTGATGGAGGTGTAGTGTAGGTGGCGGAGAAGGTGGAGATTTGGTGGTGGTGTTGGAGGTGTAGTGGTGTGATGCTGATGGTAGTGGTGGTGGTGGTGGTGGTGGTAGTGGTGGTGTGATGGTGGTGATGGAGGTGTAGTAGTGTGGTGGTGGTGGTGATGGTATGGTGGTGGTGGTGGTGGGACAGGTGTGACGGGTTGCTAATGAGGTGTGGGGATGACAGGTGCAGTGAGACCACCATTTTTTCCCTCCCTCTCTCCTTCCCGTCTATCCCCTTCATCCCGCCCCCTTGTCCATACTGTCTCTCTAATCCTGCTCTTCTCCTCCACCTTACTTCCTCTGTTTATCTTACCTTACCCTCCCGTCTCTCCTGTCCATACTGTCTCTCTTATCCTGCTCTTCTCCTTTATCTCCCCATTCTTTGTTTTCTATCTTGTCTTCTGTTCTCTCTTCTCTCCTTCCGTCTCGATCCTGTCTTCCCGTCTGCCCTCTTACTGTCTCTTCTATCTATACTGTCTCTCTTGTCCTTTCTTCTCTACCTTGTCTTCCTGTTTTGTTTTTCTCTCTCTCCTGTCCTTCCGTCTCTATCCTGTCTTCCCGTCTATCCCCTTCGTCCCGTTTCTCCTGTCCATACTGTCTCTCTTGCCCTTCTCTTTTTTCCTGTACCTTGCTTCCTCTGTTTATCTTACCTTACTTTCCCGTCTCTCCTGTCAATTCTCTCACCTCTCCTTTCCGTCTCTATCCTGTATTTCCGTCTATTGCCTTCGTCCCGTCTATATTTTATGCCTGTGTGTCTTCTATTTGTCTCGTGTTTTCTATTCATTCTTTCGTTCTGTCCTTCCGTCTACATTATGACCCCTTTATCTGTCTGTTCCTACCTCGACTTCTGCTACTCTGTCTCTTTTATCCTCCCTGTCTCTTATACATTGGTGGTTTAGAGACAGGAGTGACGGGTTGAGAATGACAGGTGCAGTGAGACCAGCATTATCTCCTTCTCTTTCCCGTCTGGCATTTAGTCCTGTCTCTTGAATCCTTCCTGTCTCTTGAATCCTTCCCGTCTCTTCTATCCTTCCCGTCTCTTCTATCCTTCCCGTCTCTTCTATCCTTCCTGTCTCTTCTATCCTTCCCGTCTCTTCTATCCTTCCCGTCTCTTCTATCCTTCCCGTCTCTTCTATCCTTCCCGTCTCTTCTATCCTTCCCGTCTCTTCTATCCTTCCCGTCTCTTCTATCCTTCCCGTCTCTTCTATCCTTCCCGTCTCTTCTACCCTTCCCGTCTCTTCTATCCTTCCCGTCTCTTCTATCCTTCCCGTCTCTTCTATCCTTCCCGTCTCTTCTATCCTTCCCGTCTCTTCTATCCTTCCCGTCTCTTCTATCCTTCCTGTCTCTTTCATTCTTCCCGTCTCTTCTATCCTTCCCGTCTCTTCTATCCTTCCCGTCTCTTCTATCCTTCCCGTCTCTTCTATCCTTCCTGTCTCTTTCATTCTTCCCGTCTCTTCTATCCTTCCCGTCTCTTCTATCCTTCCCGTCTCTTCTACCCTTCCCGTCTCTTCTATCCTTCCCGTCTCTTCTATCCTTCCCGTCTCTTCTACCCTTCCCGTCTCTTCTATCCTTCCCGTCTCTTCTACCCTTCCCGTCTCTTCTATCCTTCCCGTCTCTTCTACCCTTCCCGTCTCTTCTATCCTTCCCGTCTCTTCTATCCTTCCCGTCTCTCCTATCCTTCCCGTCTCTCCTCTCCTTACCGTCTTCTCTATCCTTCTTTCATCTTTCCATGTTGAGTCATTTTTCCCCACAAACCTTTGACCAAATATTGTTAAAGGAATGTTTCAAAAGGTTTCGTCCTGGTGTTAGAAATGTTCACTAAAACCTGTAACACCTCTCACTGTAGGCTACCATACTACTCCACCTATGACTCTTAGTGAGTTATTTTCTTTTGCTGAAAAAAACTACAAATAATTGACTACTTGCATTTTTTTGGCTATTAGGAAGTTGGAGCCGTAAACATCGAACAAAAACAGAAGTGGAATAATAATGTACGTTTCCGATGTATGCAAAGTTTGATGTAGAGGATTTTTAGGTGCATATACTGTCAATGTACTACAACCTCATTTTAGCGGGTAATTCTGCTAAATATCGATGTCTACACCTTCAACTTCCTTATAGCCTGAAACTCTCAAGAGGTCAATTACAAATATTATATAAAATACAAATATTATATAACCGCAAATGGAACACAACAGCACCATCACTGACCTTCTTATCCCATAATCTCTCTCTCTCTCTCTCTCTCTTCTTCATCTTTCCCCTTTTTTGTCTCATTCCTGTCCTCCTGTTTTCTTGCTCTTCTTTCCTTCCACTTGTTTTCTTCCACTGCTTTTTCGCCTCTACTTCTCCTCCCCACCACCTCCCTTGAACCCCCGCCCCCTTCTTTTCTACCCTCTCCCTTACGTCTTCCCTCCTGCCTCCCCCTTTTCTCTCCCCCCTCCCTCATTTATCCCCCCCCCCTCATCACATCATCCTTGGTACCTCCCCCTTCTCCCCATCATTTCTTCACTCCTGCCTGCCCCTTCTCTCCCCCCTCCCCATCACTTCTTCCCTCCTCCAATCCCTCCACTTTTCTCTCCCTCCTCTCCCATTCACCGCTCCCCCCCCCCCCTTTCTTCTCCTCCTCCCCTCCCACCCTCTACCTGATACACCTGTGCAAGTGAATGGGTCAAGTTGCTAAAGGATATCAACGAAGAAGTAGGGTGGTGGAGGAGGTGAGTGTGTGTGTGTGTGTGTGTGTGTGTGAGAGAGAGAGAAAGAAAGAGGGGGGTCTCAATTTTCCTCCCTTCCCTCTCCTTCCTCCGTCATTTCCCTTTCGCCCTCTCTCCCCACAACCTACAGATCCTACCTTGTATTCTTATCATATGCACACCCTCACCATCTTCTTCCCTCCCAACATTCCCATTTTAACCCCTTGAGGAGCCAACACGCTACTTGTGTGTATATTTCAGACTATTATTGGACGATTTTATTTAGATTAGGAAGGGTATATGGCCGTCAGAGAGTTGATAAAGATAGTATTTATCCTTTTAACACTCACAGATCCTTTATTGATCGTTTATTGATAACCAGAATAAACTGGTAAAACGCGCCATAATCCTCAAAGGGTTAATCACCACTTACCTTCATTGCCTCCCCCCCCCTTACCTCTCCCTCATCTCGCTTGTTCCTCTTCCCCCTTTCCTTTCCCCCTCCCCCCCCCCCAATACACCTGTCCAAGTGAAGGTGTCAGGTTGCATCAGGAGATCAACAATGAAGGGAGTGGGTAGGGGGGATGTGACAGTAAGGGGGATGGGGGTCTTCTGGAATTCGTAACCTACATACTCGGGAGGATGTGAAAAAAAAATAGGGGGTGAAATAAAAACTAAAGAGAGAAGGGAGAGAATGTAAGAGGGAGAAAATGAGAGAGGGGGATAATGAGAGAGGGAGATAATGAGAGAGGGAGATAATGAGAGGGAGATAATGAGAGAGGGAGATAATGAAAGATGGAGCTAATGAAAGAGGGAGATAATGAAAGAGGGAGATAATGAAAGAGGGAGCTAATGAAAGAGGGAGATAATGAAAGATGGAGCTAATGAAAGATGGAGCTAATGAAAGAGGGAGATAATGAAAGAGGGAGCTAATGAGAGAGGGAGATAATGAGAGAGGGAGATAATGAAAGAGGGAGATAATGAGAGAGGGAGATAATGAGAGAGGGAGATAATGAAAGAGGGAGCTAATGAGAGAGGGAGATAATGAGAGAGGGAGATAATGAAAGAGGGAGATCATGAGAGAGGGAGATAATGAGAGAGGGAGATAATGAAAGAGGGAAATAATGAGAGAGGGAGATAATGAAAGAGGGAGATAATGAGAGAGGGAGATAATGAGAGGGAGATAATGAAAGAGGGAGATAATGAGAGAGGGAGATAATGAAAGAGGGAGCTAATGAAAGAGGGAGCTAATGAGAGAGGGAGATAATGAAAGAGGGAGATAATGAAAGAGGGAGATAATGAAAGGGAGATAATGAAAGGGGGAGATAATGAGAGAGGGAGATAATGAGAGAGGGAGATAATGAAAGAGGGAGATGATGAGAGAGGGAGATGATGAAAGAGGGAGATGATGAAAGGGGGAGCTAATGAGAGAGGGAGCTAATGAAAGAGGGAGCTAATGAAAGAGGGAGATAATGAGAGAGGGAGATAATGAAAGAGGAAGATAATGAAAGAGGGAGATAATGAGAGAGGGAGATAATGAGAGAGGGAGATAATGAAAGAGGGAGATAATGAGAGAGGGAGATAATGAGAGAGGGAGATAATGAAAGAGGGAGATAATGAGAGAGGGAGATAATGAAAGAGGGAGATAATGAGAGTGGGAGATAATGAGAGTGGGAGATAATGAGAGGGAGATAATGAGAGAGGGAGATAATGAGAGAGGGAGATGATGAGAGAGGGAGATGATGAGAGAGGGAGATAATGAAAGAGGGAGATAATGAGAGCGAGAGATGATGAGAGAGGGAGATGATGAGAGAGGGAGATGATGAGAGAGGGAGATGATGAGCGAGGGAGATGATGAGAGAGGGAGATGATGAGAGAGGGAGATAATGAGAGAGGGAGATGATGAGAGAGGGAGATGATGAGAGAGGGAGATGATGAGAGAGGGAGATAATGAAAGAGGGAGATAATGAGAGAGGGAGATGATGAGAGAGGGAGATAATGAGAGAGGGAGATAATGAGAGAGGGAGATAATGAGAGAGGGAGATAATGAGAGAGGGAGATAATGAAAGAGGGAGATAATGAGAGAGGGAGATAATGAGAGAGGGAGATAATGAGAGAGGGAGATAATGAGAGAGGGAGATAATGAGAGAGGGAGATAATGAGAGAGGGAGATGATGAGAGAGGGAGATAATGAGAGAGGGAGATAATGAGAGAGGGAGATGATGAGAGAGGGAGATGATGAGAGAGGGAGATGATGAGAGGGAGATGATGAGAGCGGGAGATAATGAGAGAGGGAGATGATGAGAGAGGGAGATGATGAGAGAGGGAGATGATGAGAGAGGGAGATGATGAGAGAGGGAGATAATGAGAGAGGGAGATGATGAGAGAGGGAGATGATGAGAGAGGGAGATAATGAGAGAGGGAGATAATGAGAGAGGGAGATGATGAGAGAGGGAGATGATGAGAGAGGGAGATGATGAGAGAGGGAGGAGATAATGATAGGGAGATAATGAGAAGGAGATAATGAAAGAGGGAGATGAGAGAGAGGGAGGTGGAAGAGGGAGATAATGAGAGGGGAGATAATGAGCGAGGGAGATGAGAGAGGGAGATGATGAGAGAGGGAGATAAGAGAGAGAGGGAGATGATGAGAGAGGGAGATGATGAGAGAGGGAGATAATGAGAGAGGGAGATAATGAAAGAGGGAGATAATGAGAGAGGGAGATGATGAGAGAGGGAGATAATGAGAGAGGGAGATAATGAAGAGGGAGATAATGAAAGAGGGAGATATATGATAATATGGAGCAGATTATGAAGAGGGATAATCTAATTTATTTATAACAGATAATGAGAAATAATGAATGTGATTCGATCGATGAGAATACAGGTCGGAGATGAAACATTCAGCGTAAGAATTATAATATTAATGACAATAATGATATAGATAAAAAGATGAGGAAAATGAGAGATGAATGATATATAGGACGAAGAGATATTAGAGAGATAATAATTATAGATTTCAAATATGAGAGAATAAATGCTAGATATGTAATGAATGGGGAGGGAGATGATGAGAGAGAAGAGAGAAGAGAGGAGATAAATGAAACAGAAGAGGGAGATAATGAGGAGAAAGAGAGGGAGATGAGCAGATGGAGATAAGAAAGAGAGAGAGATAATTATGAGATGAGAGAGAGAGAGAGGAGATAATGACGAGAGGGAGATAATATGGACGAAAGATTATGAAGATCAGAGATAATAAATTTATTTATTTCCAAACAAGAAATATGAAAACAACGAAATTAATGTTAAAATAAGGAAAAGCAAAATATGAAGATGAAAATAGAGAGACAACAGAGAGAGAGCGAGAGAGCGAGAGAGCGAGAGAGCGAGAGAGAGAGAGAGAGAGAGCAGTCGAGACATTTGATAAGGATCTATGACAGTTGTGGTTATGTTAAAGCTGTGTGATAGCTGTAAGTGATAGGAGTGTGTGGCAATGTTGGTGGTCAGTAGTGGTAGTAGTAGTTCAATTCAATTCAATTGTCTTTATTTCATAATAATTATATACACAGTTTACATGCATGTACATAGTTCATATCAGGTTTTTTCCTATAAGATCTATTAGCTTAAATGGATGACTAATAAGCTAATAGATCTTATAGGAAAAAAGAAAGGAATATGTAGAAAAATAAAGAAAGGCGAAAATCATCTACATATATACTATCAGACTCTATCAAGACAGGTCAAAATGGAAATCAGGAAAGCAAAAAGAAATTATGAAATAAGGATAGCCAGTGACTCAAAAAATAACCCTAAAGCTTTTTTCCAACTATATAAATCTAAAGTTGGAGATGTAATAGGCCCCCTAAAAACTTCAATAGGAGAAATAACAGAAAGTTATTTAAAAATGTGCAGTACATTAAAATAGTCAGTTTCTTTACGTTTTCACTAATTAAAATTTGTCGCAGATTCCAGAAGTCAATATGGTATATAGTGATAGTATAGAAAATATAAGTACAGTTAGTATAAGTAGAAATGATGTGCTTAAGGAAATTGACAGACTGAAACTTCAAAAATCGCCTTGTCCTGAAGAGGTATATGCTAGAGTATTGAAAGAATGCAGAGATGAGTTAAGTAGCCCATTAGCATTTTTATTTAACAAGTCACTAGAAACAGGTTTAGTTCCTGAAGCTTGGAAGCTTGCAAATGTAGTTCCGATCTTCAAAAAAGGTGATAAATCGATAGCATCCAATTACCGTCCCATTAGTCTCACATCAATCATAGGAAAGTTGCTAGAGTCTATTATTGCTAGGAAAATTAGAAGCCACTTAGAAAAATTTAACTTAATAAATTCTTCTCAGCATGGATTCACTCAGGGACGTTCTTGCCTTACTAATTTGCTTAGCTTTTTCTCAGAGGTATATGAAGCAGTAGATAGTGACAAGTCATATGATATTATTTATTTAGATTTCAGTAAAGCTTTCGACAGAGTCCCTCATGAGAGATTGATGAGAAAGGTTGAGGCACATGGAATAGGAGGATCGTTGTTGGGATGGATTAGGTCATGGCTAATTGGTAGGAAACAGAAAGTCAGCATAAATGGTACCAAGTCAGAGTGGGGAGCAGTCAAAAGTGGTGTCCCCCAGGGATCGGTATTAGGTCCCCTGTTGTTTCTTATATACATAAATGACCTAGATTTAGGTATAACTAGTAGGATAAGTAAGTTCGCAGACGATACTAAAATGGGGAGATCAATTGATTCAGATAGCGATATAGAGTGCCTCCAAAGGGATCTAGATACCTTACATGAATGGTCAGTAAATTGGCAGATGAAGTTTAACATTGACAAATGCAAGGTATTAAAGATAGGGAAGATGCAAACAAATGTTAAATATAAACTAGCTAATTTAGAATTAGAAAATTCAGACTGCGAGAAAGATCTAGGTGTGTTTGTTAGCAATGATTTGAAGCCTAGAAAACAGTGTATAAGCGTTCGTAATAAGGCAAACAGGATTCTCGGGTTCATCTCTAAGAGTGTGAGTAACAGAACTGCTGATGTTATCTTAAAACTTTACTTGTCATTAGTGAGACCCCATATGGATTATGCTGTCAAATTTTGGTGTCCTTATTACAGAATGGACATAGATTCATTGGAGAGAGTACAGCATAGAATGACAAAAATGATCCATAATATTAGAAATCTTCCGTATGAAGAAAGGTTGACGAAATTAGGTTTACATTCGTTAGAGAGACGCAGAGTTAGAGGGGATATGATAGAGGTGTTCAAGTGGGTTAGTGGGATTAACAAAGGGGACATGACAAATGTACTAAAGCTCAGTGATAGCGAAAGAACTCGTACCAATGGTTTCAAATTAGATAAATTTCGTTTCAGGAAAGATATAGGCAAATATTGGTTTGGTAACAGAGTTGTAGATGGGTGGAATGGACTACCAAATGCTATAGTGGGATCTAAAACGGTAGGGAGCTTTAAGATAAAATTGGATAAGCATATGGACGAGAAGGGTTGGGTGTGATGGGGGATCAGCCGGGTTGGGCCAATCAGCGCTCTGCAGACCCCCATAATTCTGCGTTAATCTCTAACCGTTTTGGTAAGATGATCCTCAGGGTATTAGAGTGTTGAGCCTATAATTGGGCTTTGTAATTGAATTGGGGTTGTGTGGGACAGGGATCTGCCTTGCTTAGGCCAATCGGCTTTCTGCAGACTCCCATTTTCTTATGTTCTAATGTTCTTATATCCAATAAAATCATTATGTAAAGTAAAATAGTTGTAAAGGTATGCATATATGAATTCTTACACCTGTTGTTTATTTACAGTATATAATCAAATTAATATTTTGTAGTATCAAGTTAATAACCGCATTTTATTATGAACCAATTATTTATTCGAATAATTATACGTCCGTATACATTAAACCTTAAAATCTCCCAACCCCCTCAGAAGCATAATTATGTGGTAGGACTGAGTGGTACTAACATAATAGTAGAAGTACACTGTTCGTCACATGATGGCTCGAGAATAAAGAGAAATAACAATGTGCTAGACCTAGTGGTACTGGTAACAGTCAGTGATGATGTCAGCTTCACTACCCATATCCTAACATTAGTACACCAGACAAGAGCCCAGGTCGGCTGGATATTGCGTACATTCAGGACTCGAGAAATGGAACCTATGGTAACCCTGTATAAGGCCTTGGTGATACCACTCTTGGAATACTATTGCCAGTTATGGAATCCATGGAAGTCACGAGAGAAACAATCATTGGAATGCATCCAGCGCTCCTTCATTAGTAAAATAGTGTCTGTGAAGAATGAAGAATACTGGCAAAGACAAAGTCCCTTAACTTGTACTCTCTAGAACGACGCTGAAAAAGATACTTGATAATCTATACCTGGACAATTCTCAATAACTTAGCCCCAAACCTGCTGGGAAAGGAAGAAGAGGAGTTAAAGATAAAAGAAAACCAACGACTGTGCCGTATGTGTATTATCAGGTCTATTAACAAAAGAACGTTGACAAGAGTTTAGACACTAAAAACAAAATGCCTTCGCTACACGGGATCCAAAGCTTTACATTTCACTGGCCAAATAAATAAGAAAAAAAAAACTACCCAATAGTTAAACAATTATAAAAGGACTTGGATGATTTCTTGTCATCCCTGCCAGACCAACCCATCCTACCCCTCTATTACCTCCGTGCTGCCAGCAACAGCATCCTTGACCAGCTGGCACAGAGGAGGGCAGATATACCCAATGCCCCGTACAGTGTAGGCACCGCAGCGGAGTGGACCAAGGGGCGATAACTGACAGCCCTCAACTACAACCACAGGAACTACAAGTAGGAAAGCGTCTAAAGGTAATTGGTAGTTGTAATAGTGATAGTTGATGAGTGGTAGATGGTAGTGGTAGTTTAGTGTATTGGTGATAATTGATGTGTGGAAGAAGTGAATAGTATAATAGTGGACGGATATGTGTGGTAGTGGTAGTTTAGTGTATTGGTGATAGGTGATGTGTGGTAGGAGTGAATAGTATAATAGTAAACGGAGATGTGTGGTAGCTGGTAGTGGTGGAGGAGGTTGATGGAATTTGACATAGTGTATGGTAGTTGTAATAGTGATGGCTGGTGTCTGGTAAGCGTGAGTGGTAGGTAGGAGTGGCAATGTAATAGTGGTAGTATTGAATGATCCAGAGCGACTAGAGTTGTGCATAGCAGCTTGTAGTTGTAGTGACAAGAGTGTGTGTGGTAGTTATTGTGGTTGTGAACATCTCGTATGTGGTAGGAGTCAGTGGTAGGAGAGCGACTAGAGGTGTGTGTGTGTGGTAGCTGGTAATGGTAGTGACAGGAGGGTGTGTGTGGTAGTAATTGTGGTTGTGTGTGGTAGTGATTGTGGTGTGTGTGGTAGTGACTGGTTGTGAACAGCAGGTATGTGGTAGGAGAGCAGCTAGAGGTGTGTGTGTGGTAGCCGGCAATGGTAGTGACAGGAGGGTGTGTGTGGTAGTAATTGTGGTTGTGTGTGGTAGTGTTTGTGGTTGTGTGTTGTAGTGACTGGTTGCGAACAGCAGGTATGTGGTAGGAGTTAGTGGTAAGAGAGCAGCTAGAGGTGTGTGTGGTAGCTGGTAGTGGTAGTGACGGGAGAGTGTGTGGTAGTGATTGTAGTAGTGTTTGTGGTTGTGTGTGGTAGTGATTGTGGTGTGTGTGGTAGTGAGTGTGGTTGTGAACAGATGGTATGTGGTAGGAGAGCGGCTAGAGGTGTGTGCGTGGTAGGTGGTAATGGTAGTGACGGAGAGTGTGTGTGGTAGTGAGTGTGGTTGTATTGTGGTTGTGAACAGCAGGTATGTGGTAGGAGAGCGGCTAGAGAGGTGTGTGTGGTAGCTGGTAGCGGTAGTGACAGGAGAGTGTGTGTGGTAGTGATTGTGGTTGTGAGCCGCTAACCACATTGGCTAGGTTGCAAGACACCACCACTTTCATATCTTGCAAGGAAAACAATGCATTCTTCAACAAACATCTCTATGTAAACAATTAAATATATTAGTCTTGTACTTTATAGTTTATATATACACTTTATCGAAAATAGTTTGCTATATATTTTAAGGTACTATTAAATGTGACTGAATTTCAAAGCAGGCTGAAGTTGTCTTGCCAGTGTATTATTTATTTAGTTTTGCTTATTTTTTTCCTGGCCTTCACACATTATTTTGGTTCAATTTTGTTCATGAATTCACTTCCTTATATTTTGCCAAGTTTATTTTGTTCCGCGCATTCTTTTTCTTACAGTTTCATCCCTATACTTCTATGAATTATTTTTTCTCCAAAGTGAAGATGATTTGTATTCGTAAGATTGTTTCATACTTAACTTTGGCTGTCAATTATATTATATTTGTGTATATCCTTGTTTGTGTTTGTTGTTGCTTTATTGCATACGTTGACGTATTATCAGTAAATATCTATCTACTGTATCTCTATCTATCTATCATATTTTATTCCTATCTATCTGTTTGTGTATTTATCTATTTAATCTAATTTTATCTTCCCATCCATCTATTTATCCATCAATCAGCCCATGTATCTATCTATCTATATCTATCTATCTATCTATCTATCTATCTATCTATATATCTATCTATCTATCTATCTATCGCTGGTTATAACCCGTTCAGTATCGGGCCCGTCCTTTTATCATTATTCTAGCTACTATTAGACGATTGTATTAAGTTTAAAAGGCTCCTCCAGCAATTTATAGGCTTCGCACTATCTCACTTAACCCTTTTTACTACCAAAGATCATTATAAAGCTGCATAAAATCGTTTAAATATAGCTACACTAAAATGAGAAAGACGTCGCCGCTACAGAAGGGGTTTAATTATATTAAGAGGGAGGTATAGTCGCCTTTTCTGGACTCCCTTCTCCCTCATGTTTAGCATAATAGTTTTGAGATTTTTAGACGTTCGTTCCGTTTGTTTGGCGATTTTGAGACCTTTCGCCTCTTTTCTTTGTCAGTAGTAAAACATTTCGAACCATCTAAGGTGTTGATTTTTTCCTGGCGAGCGATAGCGAGCCTGTAATCTTAGAAGGAACCGGAACAAATGTACACATTTATCTTGAAAGGGGTCTAGGGGATATTTTTGTTTTAAGCTTGATGGAGGTCTAGCGAGGAAACTAAAAATAAAATAAAATGCATAGCTATATAGACCAAAAAGCAAGCACTACCCCCTTTAGGTAATGGTTTGTCTCATATATTTCAGCACCTACTGGGTCTGATTTGTCACTCCCTTTAGGTAATGGTTTGTCTCATATATTTCAGCACCTACTGGGTCTGATTTGTCACTCCCTTTTACATTACACTATCGCTTCTTCCTCACTTATTACATATGTCTGCACTCGTTCACCACATTACACTATCGCTTCTTCCTCATTTATTACATATGTCTGCACTCGTTCACCACATTACACTATCGCTTCTTCCTCATTTATTACATATGTCTGCACTCGTTCACCACATTACACTATCGCTTCTTCCTCATTTATTACATATGTCTGCACACGTTCACCACATTACACTATCGCTTCTTCCTCATTTATTACATATGTCTGCACTCGTTCACCACATTACACTATCGCTTCTTCCTCATTTATTACATATGTCTGCACTCGTTCACCACATTACACTATCGCTTCTTTCCCATTTATTACATATGTCTGCACTCGTTCAACCACATTACACTATCGCTTCTTCCTCATTTATTACATATGTCTGCACTCGTTCACCACATTACACTATCGCTTCTTCCTCATTTATTACATATGTCTGCACTCGTTCACAACTTACACTATCGCTTCTTCTTCCTCATTTATTACATATGTCTGCACTCGTTCACCACATTACACTATCGCTTCTTCCTCATTTATTACATATGTCTGCACTCGTTCACCACATTACACTATCGCTTCTTCCTCATTTATTACATATGTCTGCACTCGTTCACCACATTACACTATCGCTTCTTCCTCATTTATTACATATGTCTGCACTCGTTCACCACATTACACTATCGCTTCTTCCTCATTTATTACATATGTCTGCACTCGTTCACCACATTACACTATCGCTTCTTCCTCATTTATTTCATATGTCTGCACTCGTTCACCACATTCTGCCATTAACTTTTTGTCGTTGTATGATTTATTTGATTTATGTATTTATTATATATTTGTTTTGCTCTGTTCTCTTCCTCTTCCCTTTCTCCCTTATTCCCCCTTTTCTCGTATCATCATCATCCTTCTCTCCCCATCGTCTTCCACCAACTTCCTTTCCTTCTGTTCGCTTGTATGTCCTTTTTTCTTGTTTTCCTTTATCTTCTTCCCGAACGCTTTTTTACGGTCACTTTCGATCGACAACGTCAAACTGGCCCTAATTCGTTTTTGTTTTGTTTTTATTATTTATGTTTCGTTATTGGTGTCGGCAGCTAGAGTCTGTTTAACCAGCTGACGGTTAAAACAATCCTATATTGGCTACTTTCTCGATACTTAATCAAATAATATGAAACTACTGTGTCTCTATCGAATAATTAAACAATTTCCATAAGCATTAACAGCATAGTTTGGTTCACAATCTTCGTAATAGCCGAGTAATTAAGGTGAGGACATGACAGCTTACCGCCAGCTGAAAGTAGATTATAGACTGAAAACAGATTATCATAGTTTGTCTGAAGCCTTATAGAACTTGAATTCATAACTTCCAGGCCAAAGTTACCGAGACAAAAATGCTGGAAAGATTGCTCGTGTGACTCTGTCTTGTCTTTAGCTTACTCATCTTCTTTCCCTAGTATTATGCTCTCTCTTTCTCTCAATTTCCCTGTTCAATATTTCGGTACGATTTTACAAGGCTAGCGCTCTGAATGCTTTCTAGAAGTTATTCGAGTTGTTTCTGTGTGAGATTTATAGTGTGGATTATATTTACTATCTTAAGGGGGCAACGCCCTTTCTCCCCGTCATATAATCTCATTAAACTAACCTGACAACCTAACCTAACCTAACCTAGTATCATACGTGGGGATGCCGTCCCCACACCTCGAAAACGTGTCAAATTGCTAAATAATAATGAGAAAACACTCTGCACACTCGTCCATAATGGCTACCGGCGACTCCACTGAACGGTAGTGAGTGGCCTGCATTTCCAGGGGAAGCATTAGCATTTTCCATATCGTGAACATTATGCGTGCTTTTACCCCACAGTTCCCCTCATCCTTCAAGCCCTGCCATCTTGTGGGGGGCGAGTGTTAACATCGTTGGGGGTATGGTGAAATAATTTAAGAAAAATTAGTGTGGAAGTACAACGGTGAAATTTAGAAAACATACGAGTTTTTACTTTAAGTTCAAGAAAGTCACAGTTGTACCTTTTATTGTCACAAGTAGTACACTCCCCAAAAATATACCGGTACTCTCTAGGATTTATTTATTTATTTTATTTTTGTTTATTTTTATTTTTTTTGCATACCTCCCTCCCGTGTTGAAACATTTTTCCTTTTCGTTGGGATATCTAGTTTCCATTCTGCAGTGTTAATCTTCCCTTTCCACTTTTCTTCTTCTTCCTTCACCTCTTCATATATTCTTCACTATCCCCTTCATTTTCAATCTCATCCTAATCCATCTCATTTCCTTCTTACCATTCTCCTCCTTTTCCCATTTCTATCACTGTTCTTTCCATCCACCCCTCCTCTTCCTTCCTTCAGTTTCCTCTCCTCCTGTTCATCTTTCTCCTTTTCCTCCTCCCCTGCCTCCTTTCTTTCCTCCTCCCTTTCGTTCTTACCCCTCTCAAGTTCCCCTCTATTACCTATTTTTGTTATGTGAGTGAAGGAAACAAAAGGCAGAACTACCTGTAACAAGATTCTCCCCCAAAGTTGAAAGAGTAACAGAGAGACAAATTCAAGGTACATTAGAGTCAAAGCGTCTGTAGTTGCTTGCTTTCCTTCGCCACTTTTTGCAAGCGCAAAACTCCACCTCAGCCTTCTCTTTTACTCACCCCTTTCGTTCCTTTCCTCCCTTCCTTCTTCTCCTCCTCTCCCTCACTCTTCCCCATCTTCTTCTCCTCCCTCCTTCTTCTCTCCTTCCTTCCTTTTCTTCTTCTATTTTCCTCCCTCCTTTCCATTTTCCCCTTCTTCCCCTCCTCCTCCACCCATTACCTCCTCCTCCTCCTATCCCTACCTCCTCCTCCTCCCCTCCCACCCATTACCACCTCCTTCTCCTCCACCCATTACCTCCTCCTCCTCCCCTCCTCCTCTTCCTCCTCCTACTCCACCCATTACCACCTCTTCCTCCTCCACCCATTACCTCCTCCTCCTACCCCCTCTCCTCTTTCCAGCCCACTCCCTCGCCTCCTTGCTTTCGTTCCGTTTTTTCTGGTATTGTACATGTTCGTCTCATTTAAGTAAACACGGGTTCTGCTTCAGCAGTGAGCCCACAGTTAGACAACAGAGAAGGAGGGGAAGTTGGGGGAGAGGAGGAAGAGGGAGGTGGGGGAGAGGAGGAAGAGGGAGGTGGGGGAGAGGAGGAGAGGAGGAGAAGGGGAAGGTTGGAGAGAGAAGGAGGAAATTAAAAAGAGTAGAGGAGGAAAAGATGAATAGTAGAAGAGAAAAAAAGAGGAAAAGAAAGAGGGGGGGGGGGAGAGGTGAAGGAAGAAGTAGAACAGAGGGGAAGAAGAGGAATAGGAGGAGAAGGACAAACAAAGTAGGATGCAGAAAAGGAAACTTAAATACAAATAGGAGCAGGGACCATATAAAGCATGCTGAGGGGGAAAGACAGGGAGGGGAGAAGAGAGCGAATATAATACACAGGAGAGACAAAATGTGTACTTATCCTAACTAGATTATTTGTAACTATAGCCTGTTCATTATGACGAGGCTAGAAACTGGGCCCTCTAGCCTCTTGTAATTCAGGGAGGACTGAAGCAAACGGGCTGTAAATTTCCCACCCATATGTCCTGGTTGACTCTTCCCAGGTGGTAAAATAGCAACACGATGACTTTCCCCACCCACCAGTTCCTCTAGTTAAAAATGGTAATACGATATTTGAATGAATCACTATGCTTCAAAAAAAAATAAAAATAAAATAAATACAATAAATCAATCAATAAACAAATAAATAAATAAATACATACATAAATACACAAATAAAAACATAAATAAGAATAAAGAAATTAAAAAATAACCCTGAGTGAATTTATAAGAAAAGTTTGAGACTTGAACTAACGGTATTGGTATGTGGGACAATCTAACATAAGGTGTAAATACAAAAACATTTACAATGCCATCAGTGCTTCCCCAAAGAGCTTGGTGCTGTATATTCTTGCTAGGACGGACTACAAAAGGGAGTCGAGCTAATAGTTAACCCTTTCAGCATTATGACGCCTTGCTTCATAATATTATGGATCGCATTAAGTTGGTAGTGCTTGTTTTGTGTATTATTTATTTATGTATTCGTTTATTTAGATGGTTTCCTCGCTAAACCTCCATCAAGCTTTACAAAAAAAAAAAAAAAAAAACATCCCCAAAAACCCCCTTCAAGATAAATTTGTAAATTTTTCGGTGACCGGTTCCTCTTAACATTACAGGATCGCTATTGCTAGCCAGGAAAAAAATCGACACCTAAATGGCACGAAAGGTCTTAAAATTGACAACGAAACGAGGCAAAAGGTGTTTAAATCGCCAAACCAATGGACTGAACGTCTTCACTTAAAATTTGAAAACTAATGGGAACACGAGGGACAAGGGGGACCAGAAAATGCAACCATCCCCCTTCAAGAGATTTTATTTAGGTTAGTAAAAATGTCGAATAAAACGGGTAAAGGCAATCTCAATTAGTCATATGATTCCCACTGGCTCTTCCTAAAGTGAAAAACAATTCTAATAGTAAGAAGTATACAAGGAAATTACGTCATTGTACAGTTGCCCACATAAGTTCTGTTCCTCGTCGTGATCTTATGTGTGAAAGTAAAATGGCATGAATGAGTTGCGAGTGTGGCTACTTTAAATGGCATGAATGAGTTGCGAGTGTGGCTACTTTAAATGGCATGAATGAGTTGCGAGTGTGGCTACTTTAAATGGCATGAATGAGTTGCGAGTGTGGCTACTTTAAATGGCATGAATGAGTTGCGAGTGTGGCTACTTTAAATGGCATGAATGAGTTGCGAGTGTGGCTACTTTAAATGGCATGAATGAGTTGCGAGTGTGGCTACTTTAAATCACCGGATAAAGTTAACCACTGCATAACCAACTACACTCGTAATACAACCATGCGCATTATAATTCCATGTATTAGGTCACAACGAGGAACAGAACTTATGTGGGCAACTGTACCTGCACCGAAAGGGTTAACCCATTGCTTACATCCATTCTCCCATCCATAGCAGGTGTAGATAATGACGAATTCAAAAAAAAAAAACGTAAATTTAGGAATACACACATGAAAAGGAATGAGAGCATTAACCCTGCCAGTACCGGTATCGTCCTTTTAGCTTTATTCTGGTTACTATTAGGTTACTTTATTCAGTTAAAAAGCGCTTCCAGCAATAACCAGGCTTCGAACTATCACATTCAACCCTTTATACTACCACAAATCCTTCTGAAGCTGCACAAACTCGTCAAAATATAACTAGAATTAAATTAAAAAGGCGTCGCCGATACAGTAGGGGTTAACCTTTTCAGTAACGGTGACGATGTTTTTCATTGGTGTCAGCCATACTAATCGACGCTTAATTGGCACAAAAGGTCTTACAATTAACAAAGCAATGGGGCGGAAGGTCTTAAAATCGCCAAGCTAGTGGGGCGAACGTCTTAATAATTCAAAACTAATGGGGCTAAATATTAGGATGCCAGAAAAGAATGGAGCTTCGTTAACTCTTTCAAATCAACGATAACCTTATTTAAATTATTCCAGTTGCCAACAGGCGATTTTAATCAACTTACGAAGAGTCTGTAGTAAATAAATATACAGTATAGTCAAAGAAAGGTAAAGATGATTGATGTAAGATAATGGAGTAGTGTGTTGAACCATACATCTGGGGATAATGAAAGATGCAATTATTCAGTTTTTGGCATCTTGTAACTCCTAATCATTTTTGTGATCTCCAGACAAACTTTGCCCACCAAGTAACCCACCACCTCCGCTATCAATACTTTGAAGAGAGGTATGCTGACCAGGATTCGAACCCACTCACTCCAGATATTTTTGAAAGAGTTGGGCACCGTATCCACTTGACCATCCGTTGATTTTTGAGTGGATACGTTGCCCAATTCTTCCAAAAATACCTTGAGTGAGTGGGTTCGAATCCTGGTCAGAATACTGCTCTCCCAACCTGTCCGACATTATCCTTAAATACTTTGAAGGACGGGAGAATATACATGTGCCGTTGAATGTCCAATTATACGACACAAAGTTAGAAAATAGTAAATGGTGGGTGCATCAGTAAGAATAGTAAATGGTGGGTGCATCAGTAAGAATTGTAAATGGTGGGTGCATCAGTAAGAATAGTAAATGGTGGGTGCATCAGTAAGAATTGTAAATGGTGGGTGCATCAGTAAGAATAGTAAATGGTGGGTGCATCAGTAAGAATAGTAAATGGTGGGTGCATCAGTAAGAATTGTAAATGGTGGGTGCATCAGTAAGAATAGTAAATGGTGGGTGCATCAGTAAGAATTGACCTTTTGTAAAAGTATGTAGATAGTAAGAAACTCACAAAATATAAATATTAAAAGATAAATCACTCGCTATACTTAATTATTGTATTTACCTGCTTCATACCCTCTGATGTTTTACAGCGTAGACATAGGTATGCAGCCCAAGTCACACGATCACTCCTACCGTCAGTTTTTGTAGTCACTGATTCCAAATAAAATAATGAACGAACTGTAGTAGTGAACTCAATTATCCGATTTTTTTTTTACCTCAACCATTACGGACATCATAATCTGATCGCTTTTAATCTTGACCAATCAAAGGAAGTAAGAACCAAAAAACATGAACATCTCCGACAAATGTTATATAATCACTCCTAACGGATCCCAGGCTCCTCAAATCGTTCGTGTGACTTCTAAACAACTGTAACAAGAAATATGTGAAGAAGGAAGAGTAGGGGAGAAGGGCGGTGGGGGGGGGGGGGAAAGGTGGCTATATCAAGGTAACTATAGCAAGAGATAGGTGAGGGTCGATAAATAAGTGGAGGCAAGGTAACTATGACTAGGTAACTATGACAAGGTAATTACGACAAGGTAACTATGACAAGGTAACTATGACAAGGTAATTATGACAAGGAAACTATGACAAGGTAACTATGACAAGATAACTATGCCAAGGTAATTATGACAAGGAAACTATGACATTATAACTATGCCAAGGTAACTATGACAAGGTAACTATGACAAGGTAACAAGGTAACTATAACAAGGTAATTATGACAAGGAAACTATGACATTATAACTGGCAAGATAACTATAACAAGGTAACTATGACATGGTAACTATGACATGGTAACTATGACAAGGTAACTATGACAAGGTAACTATGACATGGTAACTATGACATGGTAACTATGACATGGTAACTACGACAAGGTAACTACGACAAGGTAATTATGACAAGGTAACTATGACAAGGTAACTATGACAATGTAACTACGACAAGGTAACTACGACAAGGTAACTATAACAAGGTAACTATGACAAGGTAACTATGACAAGGTAACTATGCCAAGGTAACTATGCCAAGGTAATTATGACAAGGTAAGTATGACGAGGTAACTACGACAAGGTAACTACGACAAGGTAACTACGACAAGGTAACTATGACAAGGTAACTATGACAAGGTAACTATGACAAGGTAACTATGACAAGGTAACTATGACAAGGTAACTATGACAAGGTAACTATTACAATATAACTATGACAAGGTAACTATGACAAGGTAACTATGACAAGGTAACTACGACAAGGTAACTACGACAAGGTAACTACGACAAGGTAACTATGACAATGTAACTATGCCAAGGTAACTATGCCAAGGTAATTATGACAAGGTAACTATGACAAGGTAACTATGCCAAGGTAATTATGACAAAGGAACTATGACAAGGGAACTATGACAAGGGAACTATGACAAGGGAACTATGACAAGGTAACTATGACAAGGTAACCATGACAAGGTAATTATGACAAGGTAACTATGACAAGAGGTAGGTTAGGAAGGAATAGTATGTAGAGGCCAGATAAGAGAAGAGGTGGGTGGAACGTGGAAAATAAGCAAAATATTACGGCAATTTGATTCAAGGATAGGAGGAATTGTTTGAATGTTTGAGGAAATTGAAAACGGGGGAGAAACTGAAGACAATTATAACAATATGGAACTTGGAAAGGAAAAATCCGAGTAGAGTAAACAAATTCGTATTAAGTGTATGTCATTTGGAGATAAGAATGCAAAATAAATTCATAGCACAAAAATATTTTAATATCTGCCATGTCTCTGACCATTCACCCAGTCTGTTGAGGTCCATCCTGAGCTGTTCAACCCCTTTGAGGTCCTTCACATTAATTCCAAGCCTTATGACGAGAGAGTACAGAGGAGTGCAAAGAAAATCTAGCAACAACAGGTCTAGCAACCCCTAGATGTTGCTTGCCCTCTAAAAGTGTTCAACAGTGGCTTAAGGGTACATCACACAGTCAGGAGTGCGAGCTAGAGTCACTAGGAGTAGGGGACAATTCGGACTCGCGGGCCTATTCGGGTGCAAATCGATGACTCCTAGTTACTCTAGCGACTCCTAGTGACTTCTGTTAGACTCCCACTCGCTCGCGGTGAAAATCGATGACTCCTAGTGATTCTAGCGACTCCTAGTGACTCCTGTTAGACTCCCACTAGCTCGCACTCCTGACTGTGTGATGTACCCTTTAGAGTGGGTAAGGGACATTTGGAAAGGGAAGTACTGCCGTAGCACTAATTTCCCTGGCAAGGGTAGGGGATGTTAGTAGGGAATAATTTGGGTAAATAACAGAATGCGGCAATAAGTGATCCTTCGTGTATCTGCGGAAGAGTGAGTAAAATCTTAAATAATTTATTATACCTGTAGTGTTCCTCAATGTAACTGAGAAAAAAGGAGAAAGTAAGAATATAATCATATACAAATGCAGTCAGTCGCGGGTTTAAAGCAAGGTGTTGTTTAAGGATGAAATCCAAAAGTTTGCTGGGTCGGAATGGAACAGACTAACATCTGACCGGTTAGTTTGGAAACGGTTGGGAGAGGCCTTTGTCCTGTAGTGGACTAACTCAGGCTGCTGCTGATGATGATGATGTTTGTCTAGGTGATGTTTAAAGGAATCAACGGTGCTGCAGGCAGACTAACATCTCGGGGAAGCCCATTCCACAAGTTCACAAATCGATTGAAGAAGAAATACTTAGATTCATGTGAGTTAAATGATTTATCAATGATTTTGCAACCATTTCCTCGCGTGTAATTTGATTGGTCGATTGTAAATTACTTATTACAGTTCATGTTTTCGATACTTTTGATGATTTTGAACACTTGAATTAGGTCTCCTCTCAATCTGCACTGGGCTAAAGGAAATATATTTAATTATCTAAGATCCTCCTCGTATGATTTGTTTGTTTAGACTAGACATAATTTTGTTAACTATACGAGAGAGAGAGAGAGAGAGAGAGAGAGTGAGAGTGAGTTACAAGGAGTTACAAGGAATAGTTAGTATCTCAAACACCTTATGGTCCATTCCGAGGAGATACTCGAAGTGGAAGGAGAGACTGTTTAGTGCACTTCACTCTTTACAGAGTGTGCAAAATACTGTTCCAGAGAGTGTGAGAGAGAGAGAGAGAGTGAGAGGCAGAGAGAGGTATTGAGAGAGAGAGAGAAGGAAGCAGCAGTCATTACCTTGCATTACACATTCCACACTACCGGTGCTGCTGGGAATGATCAACCTGCCACCCAGATATTATCCCCCTCCCTCTCCCTCCACCCCTCTCTATCCCACACACACTCACACAGTCTCTCTCTGTCTCTCTCTCTCTCTCACACACACACACACACACACACACAGACACAGTCTCTCTCTCTCTGCTATCCTTTCCTTCCACTTTCCCATACTATCGGGTTTGCTATGTCTACTAGAAATATGTCCTACCACCTCGCTGGGATAGTAGGGTTTGTGTGGGTAGTGTATCAATGTGTGTGTGGGAGAAGGGGGTGTGGAGGGGGTTATTCCATAGCACTAGTATGCAAGCATGGTTTCTCCTCTCCAGTATTTAGGCTATAGAGGTATGGGTGGAGGTGGTCTTGCGATTAGTCCTGCGTTGTTGTTGTTTTGTTTTTTGTGTGTGTGAGTGGGTGGTTCGCGTTCTTTAGTGTGTGTCTGAATGCGTTGTTCGTATGTTATGCATGTCTAATGATTTGTATGTATGTTTATGAAATAACACTAGTATATGATTCAGTGTATTTTCTTTATCATTATTCCATATGTGGGTCTACATGAGCGTTTTTAGGATTGTGTTCTGAGTCTAAGCGTATGCATAGACATTTATGCATGCATGTGTGTGCCTAAGTGTGCAATGTGAGTGTGTATGAGTGCATTGAAGGTCACTGGAATGCATGTGCAAGTGAGTGGTGTGGGGGAGTATCTGTGTGTGTGTGCATCTGTGTGTAGGCACCTGTGATTATGTATACCCATGTGTGTGACTGTGCATTGTTTGTATGTGTAAAAGTATGCGCACGATTGTGTGTATGTGTATTAATATGCAGGATATTAGAATAGCCCACATCACCACCATGCCAGCTTCAGTGACACTAGGGCGTAAGTCCACCTCAACAACAGCACCAATGTGCCCTTCTCGTCTGGAACAGCCGCCACTACGACGACCTCACCATCTTGATGGCTACCACCAAACATCGCTCAAGCTTTTCTTGCTCTCAACAACACCAAACCAAGAGTAGCAGCCAATGAGACACTACCTCAGCCACCCACTAATAGAATCACAAACCTTCCCTTGCTTAGTGGTCAGTTAGGTATTCCCGATGCTACTACCCCAGTGAGGTTTAATGCTCACCAGCTAAGTTTGAGACTAGCACCCCCTGTGAGATCCGAAGCTTACCCGATAAGTTTAATACTAGCGAGATGAGAATCACCTCTATACAAATTAAAGGATGTGGTTTGAGACCATCCAAGAAGAAAAATAACTCTAGATTAATTAAAGGATGTAATCTGAGATCATCCATAGTGAATTCCCCTACTAATGATCGAAGACATTAGTTCCCACCTAACACTGAAAAGAAAAAATAATTGAGTCCACCACCTCCACCCGGAAAGTCACTTGTACAAAGTTAAAACAATATTGTGTCTGTTTTTAGAGCCCATTTAGTGTCAAACGTTATTCCCCTTCAGGAAACTACCCTAGACATCCCCTATCTTATATTATTTTGGTTATAGTTGAACATTCTGGTATCAACATAAGTAAGGACATTTGATAGACGGTTTTGATTGTGAACACAAGATACGATGTGAAACATTGTGTCTTAGTGTTTTTTAAATACTTACGGTCCCTCTCGGTCATAACATAGAAAATTGGGCAACAGAAAGAAAATGTATCTTCAGAAGGTAAACGCGGGGAGACTGAAGAATTGTGTATTTAGTCAATAGTGATCAAACCTCATTATATTTGTGAAGACCATTTTCATACACTCTGATTGTACTAAGTGATTGAAATTATATTATTATACTTATTCTAAACTTTTCAATAAGTCTAAGAACCTACAATAAGATTTATTTCCATAACTACCTCAACTCTGTGTTTATTACTTAACCCATAGTCAAAGCCAAGCACGTACGGTATTTAATATCTTCGTAACTCAAGTGAATTGAATGTTTACAGTGTTATTGTATTCTATGTTGTTTTGATTTCATGTGTAATGTCTCGGTTTGTGAGGCATATTATGTGTATAAATAATGTGTTGTTTTGTACCTATTGTATAACTCCCCTTGTATTTTTTTGTGTATATAAACATGATTCCTAAAATTTCTTTCCGTTAGAAGAATTCACAATACTTGTTTTGTCTAGCATAGCATGTACGTTCATGTGCCTATTCGTGTGCATTTGTGTGCGTGTGCGTTTGTGTTTGAGTGTGTGAACAAGTAAGTGAATGGGCATACATTTGTGCCGCTGTATTTACGAGTGTATATGTGTGTTTTTTGAGTGAATGCATGTGAGAACGACTGCATAAACTGTGTGTATAACTGTATATACTGTGTGTATGTGTGCATGCGTGTGTGGGTGTGTGTATGTATGTATATGTGTGTGTGTGTGTATGTAATTGCATGCGTGTGAATGTGCATGTGTGTGTGCGCGCGTGGGTGTGTGAGTGCTGGTATCTGTGCATGCGTGTATGTATGTGTGTGTGTGTGTGTGTGTGTGTGTGTGTGTGCGTGTGCTTGCGTGTGCGTGTGTGAGTGCAGGAAGCGGGCAGTCAGTGTACCGTGACCAAGTAATGCGCCGTGTAATACCTTCAGGCAACTTTTACCCTTTTTTCAGTTTTGGTAGTGTTTTTGTTCCCCCGAGCGAGTGTCATGAGGGACTGTTGGTTTACTGGGTTTGTCTGCATTGTCCGTGTGTGTGTGTGTGTGTGTGTTTGCGGAGCTAATTGGGAGGGATGTGTACAGGTGTATGCGTTTAGTTGGTTCTGGCCGTGTGTGTGTGTGCGTGTGTGTGCGGAGCTAATTGGGAGGGATGTGTACAGGTGTGTGCGCTTAGTTGGTTCTGGCCGTGTGTGTGTGCGTGTGTGTGCGGATCTACTTGGGAGGGATGTGTACAGGTGTGTGCGTTTAGTTGGTTCTGAATGTGTGTGTGTGTGATATTCGAATTATGTAGTGTTTGTCTTAGATTATAATGTAAAAATGTAAGCTGTGGTCAATAAACTATTAATCGATCTCTATCTACAGTATGTGTGTGTGGTGTATGTGTCTTGTTAATCTATATCTATCTACAGTATGTGTGTGTGTCTTGTTAATCTATCTCTATCTACAGTATGTGCGTGTTTGGTGTGTGTGTCTTGTTAATCCGATCTACAGTACATGTTAGTGTGTGTTTGTGTCTGTTAGTATTTCTAGCAATGTCTATGATTTTGCTTGTTGTGTGTGTGTGCGTGGCAAATTGGGAGGGATGTGTGTGTGTGTGTGTGTGTGTTTCATGTTGGTTCAATCTGTTTTATTAGTGTGCGTTTTGGCTGAGTATTTCGATGAATGTCTGAGTTTGCTTACTGTGTGTGTGTGTGCGTGGCAAATTGGGAGGGATGTGTGTCTGTGTGTGTGTGTGTGTGTGAGTGTGTAATATCAGATCCCTTAATAGTACTGTATACACATGTTAAATCCATTAAATTAAACTCCATTGCATTGTTTGTGGAGTACCTGCCCAGCCGTGGTATGGGTGTAGAGTCTGATGGCGTGCAAATAAATGGTACTTGCGGTCGTCATATAGTTCATTATAGCTTGTTAAATTATAGCTTAGTGCCTCAACATATACTGTACATCATATAGTAATTGTTATAATCATCGAGAGCGAGAACATGTGTGCACTATACTGTACATACATACACACAGCACACACGCACATACATAGACGCACGCATACACACACACACACACTCTCGCCTGCATCTACCTGTGGTTTGCTCCCCCCTCTCTCCCTTTCCACTTCCCTCGTGTCTCTCTCTCTCTCTCTCTCTCTCTCTCTCTCTCTCTCTCTCTCTCTCTCTCTCTCTCTCTCTCTCTCTCTCTCTCTCTCTCTCTCTCTCTCTCTCTCTCTCTCTCTCTCTCTCTCTCTCTCTCTCTCTCTCTCTCTCCTCTCTCTCTCTCTCTCTCTCTCTCTCTCTCTCTCAAGACACTGTATTGTCTGTGTTGATCTTATGATGAGTAAAATAAACTCATGTTGCATATGGCCAAGACATTTATATTCTGTGGGGCTGTAAATATAGGTTATTAAGGGGAGGTTTTTAGTTTGTTTTCTACTCCTCCAGCAATCTTAAAATGTCACCCCCTTGACCCTCTTTCAAGATAAATGTGTACATTTTTCGGTAGAAAAATGTCCCGGCTGAAAGCCGGTTCCTCTTATATTACAGGCTCGCTATCGCTCACCAGGATAAAATCGACACCTAAATGGCACGAAAGGTCTTAAAATTGACAGAAAGGGGTCGAAAGTTCTTAAAATCGTCAAAATAATGGGGCGAACGTCTTAAAATTAGAAAAACAATGGGGCTAAACGTGAGGGAGAAAGGAGTCCAGAAAAAAATCCCTCAAGTGGAAATCTCCCCTTAAACACACATGAACAAAATTGATCCCTACAACACCCCTTTGCTTACTAGAGATCTCTTTGCAAGTTTACTATTATTATCTACTGTTTTTAAAGACATAACACAAGGGCGTCGTCGTGCTGAAGGAGTTAAGGGGATTTACGTGATCTGTTTCAGGTTGGAAATGCACTTTTGCGCAAAATGATATTGGATATATTTTTTTTAAAGTGTTATGCATTTTTACTCAAGTTCCCAACAAATACGATGACACATTAAATTGACCGTCTCTCTCTCTCTCCCCCCCCCCCACCACCACCACACAATGCAAAATGTGCAATACATTTCGAGATATTTGTTTTTAGCTTGGCCCCTAAACTAACAATACCCCTCCACTGATCCCCCTTCAATCTAGAAACAGCCCCCTAATTGGCCACTGGTCATTTTCTCCTAAATTGCAGGCTTGCTATCACGAGCAAAGCCATATAATTGTCCCCTTTATTTGGTTTCGGTCATTTCAAGTTTTCGTATGGGTACCAAAGGGTTTTATTGAATATATTTTGTTTAACTCTATACATAATGTGATGATCTGTCCATTTAACGAAGAATATTTATGACAATTGTCTCTTCCTCTCATTGGATTTATACATGGTCCATGGGGCAGCAGAGACGACTTATAGCTACAAATACAATCTACAAAATAATGTGCTTAATGTTGTTGTGAGGCGCTTTTGTTTTCTTTATTTTTCTCTCTATATAATAACCTTGGTCAATAAGTTTCCATATCACTTAATAGCCGTTTAGTGGAGCTGAACATTGGCTTTCTTAGCTAGTGCTGATTCCTGAAGTTTGGAGTCTGGCCCATTGATTCACACAGTCATCAACATCCTTTCAGTTATTATATGTAGCTTCGTAGTGAATGTGGTTGTAGAAGATGGATTTTATGATTCATTTTCATAAATATAATTACAAACGGGAATAGCAGACCATCTTTTATAATAGTTCGGGGCAGTTTATAGATATTAGGGCAGTGTGAATTACTTTGATTATGCATTGACCCCTTGAGGATCATGACGCATTTTGACAGTATATTCTGGCTATTATTAAACGATA
The DNA here is from genome assembly GCA_032716605.1 of Paralithodes platypus. Classification (NCBI taxonomy): domain Eukaryota; kingdom Metazoa; phylum Arthropoda; class Malacostraca; order Decapoda; family Lithodidae; genus Paralithodes; species Paralithodes platypus. Next base: position 20,489,179 of record CM064483.1, on the reverse strand, counting down.
ATATTTAGTTTAGGAAGGGTGTATTTAAGTCAGAGGGTTAATTGAGATGGTCTTTACCCTTTTTATTCCCACAGATCCTGCCTAAGCTGTATAAACTCTTCTAATAATTGCCAGAATAAACTGTCAATACACGTCATGATCATCAATGGGTTAAGATGTACGGTCGCGCTAATAAAGGCCGCGTCCCATACAGTACGTCAAGACACGACAACGGCCGATGTTAGCCGATTTAACAACTTTTTGCCGAATCGACACGTTTGACACGAGGCTCGCCAGACAAGGACAGCCGCACGTCACTCACACGTCAGTCACACGTCAGTCACACGTCACTCACACGTCACATTTACGTCTGCCACACGTTAACTCGTGTTGTCAGTATGACACACGTCCGCGCAACACGTTCACAGTACGCTAAGTTGGATGTTGTTAGGATGTTAGCCGTCTGCCAGACGAGCAGCATATGTGCTGCGCAAGTGTGTCGCACGATACATACGTGTGTCACCCGACAGGGTCGACTCCTACGACAGAAGCACGACCAAGTACCCAACCCTATATAAAGGTTGGGGGCCGTAGACCCCCACACAGTCTACCACCAAACCTTGCCTTTTAAAATATAGCACAGGTGACACCTGACACCTGGCCATGTAAACGTTAACATATCTTTCATATTTGTTCTATAGATTTCTATCTCTGTTATATTTATCTCTTATATTTCCTTTTCCCTCTCAACATAGGTTTCACATTTGTTCTAAATATTTCTATCTCCTTTATAGTTTTCTATAACAATTGCTTTGCCCTCAACATGTTTAATATTTGCTCCATATATTGCTATCTCTTATATTTCTCTCTTATATTTTTGTTTTTCCTCTCAACATAGGTTTCATATGTGTTCTAAATATTTCTATCGCCTTTATATTTTTCTTTAACATTTGTTTTGCCCTCAACATGTTTCATATTTTTTCCATATATTTCCATCTCTTTTATATTTTATATTTTATTTTCACTCTCAACATGGTTCATAATTGTTCTATAGATTTCTACAAATTTCTATTTCTTTTCTAATTGATTTTGCCACTCAAAATGTTTCCTATTTGTTCTAGGTATTTGTAACAAACTTATACTTTCGTTAATTTATTTATTTTCCCTGACATGTATTTATATTCATTATTATTATTGTATTTATCATTATTTTATTTCATTCCTTCTGTACTTGGTTTGTTCTATGTTTGTTGCACGAGATATTATGGTAGGATTATTTGGTACTAACATTTCTATAAATATTTAGGTAATTGTAGTCATATTTGTGCAGAGTTAACTTAGCGTTTACATGAATTAAAATTACATTAGGTCAAGGATATGGCAAACAACATATTACAATTTTTTTTTTATTGTAAAAGTACAAAAAACAGATACGAAAATAGAGATATATAGGGGGGAAAAGAAATGCATTTTGCCCGATTATTTCCCGACTATTGTACGTCAAAAACGATTGCTGCACGTCCGAAAACCGATCGACATAGGTCAGCAACACGTCCAAAATTTAACGTTTTTTTTCCCCCGACCATCAAAAACAGTCGGCTGAAAAATAGCGTATACACTAATTATTGGCCGACTTCACGGACCTGTCGGCGGGCACCCCGTCCAGTTCCAGATCAACTCGAGTAGAGCCGATTGATTTACACGACTTTACTCGATCACAGACGATTTAGCAAAAATTAAAATATTTTGAAAAGATCGGCTCTTGTCGGGTCTTTACGTACTGTATGGGACGCCCGCTTAAGTCATGTCCCAGCTGTCATTACGTTTGGCTCGCTCTGTGCTGTATTAATGTCTGTCAGATGTTGAATAGAGTGGGAAAGTGTAGGAACATGTTTGTATATTTCACTCGATATGAAGAAATGAAGCTTAGATATTGCTGATACCAATTATTGATCAAAACATACTTGGTGCCGAGACATCACTTATTAGCGCGATTGTACAGGCCCTAATAACCCATGTTGTAATATACTGTATATTGCAATAATAATAGTATGGCGTTTTTTTAACAGTTTTTGTTTATAGGAGCAAACCCTATATAGCTGTCTTAAAACTGGACCCCTCCCATGTTAAACGTATATGATTAACACTATGTGGTCTTATGAGTTATTAGTAATATAATATATAATTATTATTCAGGATTTTGCTTGCTTTTGCCATTTTCGAGCAATGTACGGTACTTTAGTTTGCCCCTTAGACTAACAATACGCCTTCCCACAAGACTTCCTTCGAACCCATGCAGACCCCTTTCAAGCTAAATTTGTAAATTTTTCATTAGAAAATGGCCCGAGCAAAGGCCGTTTTCTTCTAACATACAAGCTATCTATGGGTCGCCCTGAACAAAATCGATATCTGAATGGGATGAAGCGTCTAAGATGAGGCGTTTAAGAGTGTGCTGGAAAAAGGGGGTGGGGATTAATAGTTGTTTGGCAAAGGAGGATAATTTCTAGTCGAGGACCAAATGAAGGTACTGACCAAGTTTCATAGAAGTCCACCTCTAACTGTTTGAGAAATCCTGTTTACAAAGAGACAGGTGGGCGGACTTTTACTTACCCAGACAGACTCAGTGGACTCCGTGTAGGCTGAGCTAAAACCGACTCCCTCCAATCACTGACCCGCGCCCATTGGTGGTGGTAATTAGTGTGGGTGGGTGGTTATGTTTGTGGGTGTAATGGGTGTGTTGGTGGTGGTAATTAATGTGTGTGGGTGGTTATGTTTGTGGGTGTAATGGGCGTGGTAGTGGTGGTAAATAATGTGGGTGGGTGGTTATGTTTGTGGGTGTAATGGGCGTGTGGGTGGGTGGTTATGTTTGTGGGCGTAATTAATGGGCGTGGTAGTGGTGGTAAATATTGTAGGTGGGTGGTTATGTTTGTGGACGTAATGGGCGTGATTGTGGTGGTGGTCAATATTATGGGTGGTGGTTATGTTAGTGGGCGTAATGGGCGTGGTGGTGGTGGTGGTAATAATGTGGGCGTGTGGTTATATTTATAGGCGTGGGGGTGGTGGTGGTGGTGGTGGTAAATAATGTGGGTGGGTGGATGGTTATGTTAGCGGGCGTAATAGGCGTGGTGGTGGTGGTGGTGGTGGTGGTTAACATAGCCAGAGTGGGGGTGTTGTCTTTAATAAGTAGTACACAGTTTGTCTCATTAGTTAGGCGATTATAAGATGTTTTGCTATATTCAGATGTTGATTATTTCCTAACCAGTGACAGCGATTCTGCAATTTAGAAGAAGTCGGCCTTTAGCCGGGACGTTTTTCTACTGGAAAATTTACCAATTTAGCTGGAAGGGGTCTGTCGAGCCTTTTTTTTTATTTTCATAATTATCATATATACATTATATATTATTATTATTATTATTATTATTTATTTTTTATTTATTTATTTTTATTTTTTTTTTGGTTGAAGAGGGTCTATGGGGCAAAACTAGAGAAAAGCTAAAACAATGCTAAAGTAATAAAATCCCTCAATGTCTATAAAAAGAACACCACCGCCTCAAAACGTGGGCTGCGCTAATGCTAAAATGTGTGTGGGTGGTTATGTTTGCGTGTGTAATGGGCGTGGTGGTGGTGGTGGTGGTGAAGATGTTTGCCGTGAGAGTCGGAGTGCCGGTGGAGTAGACAGGAGCACCCAGCCTTGACGGAGTGATGGAGGGGTGGGTGGGGGCCAGGGCAGGTTCAGTACACCCCGCGGGATACGCCCACTCCTATACACTACTATACACAGTTGCCAAGCCAGGAATCCATACACACTCCACTACTTTATGTGTGGAAGTAAAAATAGTGTAATTGACTTCCAAGAATAATTTGCTACAAAACAGGTAATTCATCATATCCATTAACCTATTCAGTACCGGTAACGTCCTTTTAACTGTATTCTGGCTACCTATTAGACCATTTTATTCAGTCTAAAATTAGCAGCAATTACCAGGGTTCGAACTATCTCGCTTAATCTCTTCTACTACAACAGATCCTTCTTAAGCTGCACAAAATATTGTTAAATATTATATAAATAATGCTAGAATAATATTCAAAAGACGTCGCCGGTACAGTAGGGGTTAAGACTTAAGTATTGCATACAAAAATACACTTCACATTCAGTCATGTTAATTTTCCTTCCATACATCAAATCAGGTACTAAGACTCATCCATGTGGGAGGAGGAGGTGGGGATCAGGTCAGAATTGGGTGAAGCCATGAAAAGAGTGAAGATGGGGATATCAGGAATCAGGCATCAGGAATAGATGGAGTGTGTGGGGTAATGCTGAGGTATGGTGGTGAGATAGTGTTCGAATGGGTATGGAAAATGTGTAAATTGGCATGGGAGAAGGGGAGTGCACCTGTGTGGTAACCACTGGGAAATATGCATTCTAAGCTTAGTAGGGAAGGTGTACAGTAGGGTAGTGATTGAGCGAGTGAGAGCGAGAACGGAGAAATGGATAGGTGAAGAGCAGGGCGGGTTTAGGAAGGGAAGAGGATGTTTAGATCAAATGTTTGCCCTGAAATGTGTTTTGGAGAAATATCTGGAGAAGCGACAAAAGTTGTATGCTGCCTTTATGGACATGGAGAAGGCCTATGGCAGAGTTGATAGAGAAGGTATGTGGAAAGTACTGAGAATATATGGAGTAGATCGCAAGTTGCTGAAAGCAGTGCAGAGCATGTATGAGGGTGCAAAGGCATCAGTACGTGGTGTGGAGAATGAGTAGAGCGAGTTCTTTGATCTGAATGTTGGGTTAAAGAAAGGGTGTGTGATGTCCCCATGGTTGTTCAATATATATATGGATGGAGTCATGAAAGAAATATAAGGAAGAGCAGTGGATGTTGGTGTACCGATGATAAGGGAGGGAAACGAGTGGAAGTTGCCTATACTGCTGTTTGCCGATGATACAGATAGTGAATGGGAGTTGTGGGTCTGGTAAATATGTTTGGAACAGTGTGTGAAAAACGAAATCTGAAGGTAAATGTGGGGAAGAGCAATGTTATGGTCTTTGAAAAAGGGTGCAGCCACAGACTGTGAGGTGAGGTTGAACGGTCAGGCTATGGAGAATGTCAGCTCATTTAAGTATTTGGGCAGTGTGATGAGTAAAGATGGGAGTATGGATGAAGAAGTGCGGAAGAGGGTTGTAGGAACACTGAAAGCAGTAACAAGGAATAGGGTGGTCAGCATTGAAGGACAGAAATCCTTGCATGACAGTGTGGTAACCCTGACATTGACTTACGGGAGCGACACATGGACGTTGGTGGAGAGACTCAAACCAAGAGTGAGAGGGGTGGAAATTATTTACTTGAGAAGTGCGTGTGGAGTTACATGGAGGAATAGACAGACGAATGAGGAAGTACGAGAGAGGTGTGGTGTGGATGTAGATTGTAGATGTGCTGGGAAGTGTGAAAAGGAACACCTTGAGATGGTTCGGCCATGTGGAACGTATGGGAAGCGAGAGAATGACTAAGAGAGTGTACGAGAGTGAGGTGGAAGGACAGAGAGGGAGAGGTAGACCAAATGAGAGGTGGAAGGATGGATTTAAGAAGTACATGAGCGAAAGCAGTGCTGGATGGGAGGAAGGGTGTCGAATGACTGGGGACAGAGGTGCATGGGGGCGTTTCGTTCGTGGCCACCCCTTTGGAGATCACGGCGTCCGAATATTGATAGATAGATAGAAGAAAGATGAACGATGAGGGTTAAAAATACTATTTAAATGTACCCTCTGACTTACATAAGCCCTTCCTAATCTAAATACAATGGTCTAATAATAGCCAGTAAAACGAAAAGAACTGCGTAATTGTATGTTGAAAGGGTTAACACGCCTCACATTTCCCGGGTGATCCTAGTCGGCGCACCCACTACACCGTTCAGTTAAGGGGACCCAGACGGTATTATGCAGCATAATTTACTGGTTTGGCTAAATGGTTTAAGGAGGGGGTTTAGTTTGCTCTCTAAACCTCTATCAAGCTTTAAAAAACACCCACAAGACCCCCCTTCGATATACATTTGTACATTTTTCAGTAAAAAAAAAATCCCTGCCGAAGGCCAATTCCTCTTAAAATATAGGATCGCTATCGCTCGCCAGGAAAAAAAATGACACCTAAATGGCACGAAAGGTCTTAATATTGGCAAAACAATGGGACAAAAGGTCTGAAAAACGCCAAACTAATGGGGCGAACGTCTTAAAATCTCAAAACTAATAGGGATGAACATGAGGGAGAAATAGGTCCCGAAAAAACAAATGCCTCCCCTTAATGGCAAGTATTGTTGGGAATCTGGCTGTTAACGGGGGAAGAGTATATTTAGCGATAGATTTATTTATTTATTGATTAATTATTTAGTTTCGTCCCTAGACCTCTCCAAACACTTTTCCTTCCTAGTCTTTCATCCCCCTGACGACTCCTTCTGCTGATCCAGTCCAATAAGCAGAATAGCAACAACAGCAATAGTGAGCCGAGCGGTAATAAACGTCTTATGGATTCCCAACGGAGGCAACAATAATAGTCTGTTACCGGGGTGCGTTGAGTCTGCTCGGCCGCTATGAATCAGTTAATGGGAGTCAGTGTTGTGAATCCTGGCGATACACAGTTAGAAGGCCGGAAAAGTAATGCTGATATATTACAAACCTGGACACCGTGACACACCTTTAGTCACGGTTTTAACTATAAACTAGAAAGTAATAATGATACAATAGGAGTGATAATACTTTAAGATGATATTGATTATAATATATTAAATGTGATAATTATATTATGAATAATATTGTTAATAGTACTGAACTAAATAATATTGATAATAATATTATACACAATAATAATAATAATAATAATAATTATTATTATTATTATTATTATGTTCTCCTCACCAACCAACTTTACTCCTAAACTCGATTAATGAAATTAACAAACACATGTGGTAGTCCGGGGATTCGAACCCAGGACGCTCACACCGAAAATCAACATAATAATAATATTATAATTGTTGGACAGTTCCCCAAACCATCCAAGCAGCCTCGTAAGGGATCAGTAAGGCACATCCTTCCTGATCTTATGACCATAAAGATCCCCAAACTCCCCAGTCACTTCCCCCCAGAATGCGTGGCACATGCCCCCTCAGATGGTGATGGCCATGATTCCCCTTTGTCACCTGGAGCCTCCTCTAAGAGGGCGGATCTTAACCATTTCCCCGGCCCCCCATTGGTCGAGCTAAGGCAGTCCAGTAAATGCTGGAGAAGATTCCTGAGTCTCCCATTGGCCAAGACGCTCGCCCAGCTACCCTCCTGATTGGCCAAGACGGACATATAGCAGAACTCCAATGCTGGAACTGTATTCCACACAATCACTTACGCCAACAACATAATCTACTGTCTACACTCCTTGAGAGCCCTGTGGGAAAGCCCGATCTCGGCCATGGCCTTCCTTAGGGACTCAAGGCTGTTCGGCCAGGCAGCCTAGGGAACGACAACAGCAACAACAATAACACCTTTTACTACCACCGACCTCCCTGGTACTACTCTCCTTGTCGCAGTTGGGGGGCTTCGGGGCTGGCGACTGGGGCTTGATGGGGGAGGGATGTGGTTGTTTCCCTCCCTCTCCCCTCGAGCTTTTGTCCTCAGCTTGACTAATTTTGAGTAGTTTTTCTTTCCTCATTCTATGTTTTTCCCCTTTTATTCTTATTCTGTCCCATTCGGCTGTCCTCGGGCAGCCTATATCTCACATGTCTCCCTGGCCTTGCTAGGTAGTTGACTCCTGACCCGTTTTGTCTCTTCGGTTGCTGATGTGGCCGAACTGACTTGATTCCCTTCGGTAATGCATTTTTTGCTTCTCAATGTGATTTTTCTTCTACCTTCGACCTGATCTCTCATTCTTCGCCCTGATCACTTCTTGGTTGGTGTTGCGGTGTAGCAGTTCTTGCCTCATCTTTCGGCCCTGCCCTATAAGAGTTCTGATGTGGAGCTCATGTGGTCCGGCTGAACTGGTGAAATGGCGAGAAATGTCTGCGTGTCTTTACCTTCCTCGATTTGTTCCCCTACTGCCCTTCCCTCTCTATCTTAGACTCGTTTAATTACTGTATATATCTTGATCGAACCCTTCGGGCCAGCCCTATGAGAGTTCTGTTTTGGAGCTCAGTGGTCTGGTTAAACTAATTTAAAAAGGGCGGGTGCTCAACCCCGAAAAGGGTTGAAATAGGGGAGCTATCCCCCGCCAAAGGCGGCTTTCTAGGGCCTTTCCTAGCTGATGCTGAGAGGATTGGGTTCTAGTCATGTGGTGATGGGCTGGTCTATCAGAGTGAGAACTGAGCAATCTCTGCCATACCCATAGCTTACTCTGACTGTTCCTTTTACTTATATATTTTCTAGATCTCAAGTGACGGCGTCTCTAACGTGGATTGACCTCCCAATCTACCAAGATTGGAAGCCAAAGCGTCACATTTTTCCCTTGCCCCTCAACTTTCTCTTCATAATTGCTGAGGGGCACAGGGCCCTGGGTGGGGCTTTGGTTTCCCGGGCGTTTCCGCACCCTCCTCAAGCTCCCCGCCATGGAGTGGCTTCGGTCACCCAGGCTTTATTGTGGTCGGCGGGGAGGGTTCTGTGGGGGCGCTCGGTTATGGCCTTGGCCTTGCTCGGGGCCTTGGGGCTGTTCGGCCAGGCAGCTTGGGGAACAACAACAACAACAACAACTCCAATGCTTCATACCTTCACACAAATCAAGACGCCAACTGGAAAATCCTGGATGCTCCCTGATTGACTGGCAGAAAACCACTATCTGCCAAAAGAATATATAAGGCCCCAGAACTCACCCAAAGTTCGACAGTCGCACTGCCCCTTGAACTCGACTTCCTTTCCCCTACAGCCCCAACAGCAACACTTCCTCCTTTTGCATTGTTTGAGGTGTGCGGCGGTGAGCTTAGTTCAGTGGACGAGAGTACAGAGGTTAGTCTAAAAGAATTATTTGACAGATCTGGAAGAGACAAATGACACAAAAATCTTAAACCTCCCGTAGCCACTGGTGATTTCATCCCCTGCAGAAGAGTGCACAGAGGTGCTAGAGCTCTGAGCCCTGATAGGTAATCACAACCTGGGCACCCCGGACCCCATTTTGAAGAATTAACATCGTACTGGAGGTGGAGCTCCCAAAGCTGCTGGAGACCGAAACTGCTGAAACCACCCGAGTCCCCCTGCAGTATTACTGACGAAGCCGCCCCTGAAGACAACGCTGTGTGGTCCTGCTACCAACGCCCTGAGAGGTCCTGCTGTCGACACCCTGTGTGTGGCCCTGCTGCCAATGCCTTTCTATGTGGCCCAGCTGACGACTACTGCTGCCCCTCCAGGAGGTGCTTTGCTGATGAAGTGCCGAGCCTGCCTACAACGCCCTGATCCTGGAGGGCCACCCGACCACCCTCGAACTAGCTGTTATAAGAATGGCTGATATATTCGTTAGACGATTGACAGAACACTAATAGAAGTGTTGTTAATGCCTTTATTGAGCCTATACATGTGTGATAGTAGCTGCCAGCGCTACTGGCCGCAAATGGGGAATGAAAAATTGAGAATGGAGAAAATTTGGCCTTGTGTGATGCCCGTTTAATATTTTTATATCTGAGTGATGGAGATCAGAACTATCTATCTATTGTCAGACGCCTTGATCACCAAAGGGATGGGCACGAATGAATCTCCTCCATTGGGGCAATTTATTTGATTTTCTATAGCTTGTTTCGTGGAATGGTTGCAAGATCCACAACACAACATATTTTCAAGGTGGCTGTATTAGAGCATTACAGTATAAAGTGTAGGTATTTGCTCACATTCACTCCAAATATAATGTAAAATTTAGAGAGAGAGAGAGAGAGAGAGAGAGAGAGAGAGAGAGAGAGAGAGAGAGAGAGAGAGAGAGAGAGAGAGAGACACCCAGCAACGGTATAATGCGATAACACGGTCACATTCTTTCATTAATATAATAAAAATCAATCCATTCAGCATCACCGAACATCAGAACTCCACACCCTGAATGTTTAACCCTTTCAATCTGATAACAAAGAAAAGGAATATTGTTTGCATTATTAGTTTTATCATTATTGTTATTATAATAATAATAATAATTATTATTATTATTATTATTATTATTATTATAATTATTATAATTTTTGGCATTATTATTATTATAATTAGTATTATTCGGTTTTTTTATTATTATTTTAGATATTTCCAGACGATTTTATTCAACTTAGGAGACACGTGTTTGAGTTGCAAGGTTATCCCCTTCTATATTTAATGATGTATTTCTTTCATCTGGTTATCAGTAGACGATTTGATTTAGGTAAGGAAAGAATTTTGGAAGCCAGAGGGATAAGTGAGATATACTTTACCTATTTGTTTCTTAAAGGGCCTTCCAAAGCTGAATAAAAATCGTCTAAAGATAGCCCAAATAAATCGGAAAATGGCGTCATAATACTGAGAGGGTTAATTGACATATTTATTATACTTGTGATTTCCATCGGGTATTCCTAAGCTGTATACATTCATAAAATAAAGTATCGTTGTCTTGTGGATGGGACTCGTCAGCCTTGGTCGGCAACCTGTCACGGGGAGTAAACCTGATACAAATCCGTACTGCTTACCTAAGTGTAAGGCAGGTTAGTGGATGGACTAGCCACTCACCACTGTAGAAAAATAGTGCTAACAAGATACACAGAGGGCCTCGGAGTTGGACGGATCCTAAATTGAGTGGTCAATCCTGTAAGTCCTTCAGTAAACTGGCTCGGGTTGTCCCTCTTACAGGGAATAGGTCCGCTTGGGGCATTCTGTGTATGGCCACCCTTATTAAGGGGAGTAAGGCGTCCGGCAATAGATAGATAGATAGTCTCATTGAAGATATTTTAGGGCACGTTTCTTCAATATCTTCGGGCTAGTATTAGACGATTTTAGGCAACCTGGCATGAATCTCAAGGAATCAAAGGGCTACACAATATATATATATATATAAATTAACCTTCTATGACCAAACAAATCCTTCACAAGCTTAAGGGGGAGGTAGTTGCTTTTTCTGGACCCCCTTCTCCCTCATGCTTAGTCCTATTTGTTTTGAGATATTAGAACCTTTCGTTCCATTTCTATATCAATATCAAGACCTTTCGTGCCATATAGGTATCGATTTTTCCCTAGCGAGCGATTTTTTTCCTGGCGAGCGATAGCGAACCTGTAATTTTGAAGGAAGCGGCCTTTACCGGATTTTTGTTCTACCAAATAATGTACAAATTTATCTCGAAGGTGGATCTTGAGGATAATATAGAGCTTGATGGATATCTTCGAACGGAACAAATACAATAATAGTTAAATATATAAATACACAAACAAATATACCCTACCCCCTTAATACAATAGTCTAACCATAGCCA
>CM064483.1:20452770-20472770 GCA_032716605.1 Paralithodes platypus | reverse complement strand
ATTACCAAATGCACTACATCCCATGCTTATTATTCGGTTGATTTCTTGCTAGTGATCTGGATTTGCCTTTATAAGCTGGCCTAGGTTATTGTATTCTTCAACTGCTTCTATCATATCTTCTTCAACATCTTCTATCTGATTTTTGTTCTATAAAATTGCGTTAGTGTTTAAATCGTTGCTTACTGTAGTTTTCGACTTAATCATACATGTTTGTTTATTATGTGCCGTAATATTTAATCTGTGTTATTGTACATGATTGGTGTGTGTGTGTGTGTGTGTGTGTGTGTGTGTGTGTGTGTGTGTGTGTGTGTGTGTGTGTGTGTGTGTGTGTGTGTGTGTGTGTGTGTGTGTGTGTGTGTGTGTGTGTGTGTGTGTGTGTGTGTGTGTGTGTGTGTGTGTGTGTGTGTGTGTGTGTGTTATAAGAGAGAGAGAGAGAGAGCGCAATAGATGTGTCCCAATTTTTATATTTATACACGTTATGCCCTCTATTTTATGTCAGGCCCAAGCAAAGCGAGGTGAGTAGACCTGTTACTTTATGTACACACCTTCCGCTGAATATACCAATGGATGTCCCAAACCTGATATTGTTGGATTCTATGTGTTCCCGTGACTGGCTTGGCGCACATTGAGACACAAATAACGCAGGTGACGCAGCACAGAGCAGAGAAGACAAATTAAAAGGGATATTTCAAATTAGACGTAGGCTAGGACTGCGCTCACTGTGTCCCAATGTGCATACCATACCGTGTCCAAACCAAGGTAGCTAATAGTTAACGGGAGATTTGTATTTATTTATTTATATATTTGGTTATATATATATATATATATATATATATATATATATATATATATATATATATATATATATATATATATATATATATATATATATACAGTATATATATATATATATATATATATATATAATATATATACAGAATATATACAGTATATATATATATATATATATTATAATATATACATATACATATATACAGTATATATATATATATGTATAATACATATATACAGTATATATATATATATATATATATACAGTATATATATATAATTATATAGTACCGGTATGTATATGTATTTATTATTTTTTTAGTTTCCTCCCTAGACCTCCTTCAAGCTTAAACAAGTATCCCCAAGACCCCTCTTCGAGATAAATTTGTGCATTTTTCGGAAGAAAATTGCAGGCTCGCTATCGGTTGGTCCCCAGGAAAAGATCGGCACCTATATGACACGAAAAGGTCTTACAATCGCCAAACTAATGGGGCGAACGTCTTAAAATGGCAAAACTAATGAGGTTAAACATGCCCAGACCCCCCCCCCCCCCTCCCCCTTAAGAGGGTGGATTGGTGGAGTGGGAGGAGGATTGATGCAAATACAAGTGAAGGAATACCTGGAGGATTGATTGGAAAGGTGATTAAGAGCTTGCTTGAAAGAATATTGGAAAGAGTGGATGCGTGTTCGAAAGAGTAATTGAGAATGATTGTGAGAGTGATTGGAAAAGTGATTGGAAAATAAATTGTAAGTGAGTGAGTGTCTTGACTGGCAAAGGGGAAGATGGAGGACGTAAAGAAACAGGAGAGAGAGAGAGAGAGAGAGAGAGAGAGAGAGAGAGAGAGAGATAGTGGGTGTTGTGGGTGTGTACGAGCAGAGAGAGAGAGAGATATCGTGTGTGTGTGTGTTTAAGAGCAGGAAAACAGTGGCGGAGTAATTGAGGACAGTAGGTGGCAATAGACGGTAATGACTGACGAACGATGATGGAACACTCGAACAATGACAGGAGCGGGACAGACGGTAAAAAGTGGATAAGTGTTGCACGGGAAAGTAAGTGTTGTAAGTTAATGTTGTTGCGAGTAATTGTTGTACAGCATAGTAAGTGTTGTAAGTGTTGTACAGGAAAGTTTGTGTTGTAAGTAAGTGTTGCACGGGAAAGTAAGTGTTGTAAGTGATGTACAGGAAAGTTTATCTTGTAAGTGTTGTCCAGGATAGTAAGTGTTGTACAGGAAAGTAAGTGCTGTACTGGAGAGTAAGTGTTGTGAGTAAGTGTTGTAAGTATGTGTTGTACAGGAAAGTTAATGTTGTAAGTAAGTGTTGTATAGGAACATTAATGTTGTAAGCAAATGTTGTACAGGAGAGTAAGTGTTGTAAATAGGTGTTGTACAGGAAAGTTAGTGTTATACAGGAGATTAAGTGTTGTAAGTAAGTGTTGCACAGGAAAGTAAGTGTTGTAAGTATGTGTTGTACAGGAAATTAAGAGTTGTAAGTAAGTGTTGCACAGGAGAATAATTGTTGTAAGTAAGTGTTAAGAGGAAATAAGATAAGGATCCTCCCAGTGCAGCGATCCCCTGAGGTAGTAGAAGAGCCCCAAGGGTATTATAGTGGTGTACTTCAATCAGGTAAAGTTGTGGCCCAGTGGATAAGATGGCGTAGTATTGCAATTATAAACCCTGGCTCAATCCCGGTATCTAGCATGATATATTAAGGGAGGATTATGCTATTATTGAAATGTCGGGTGAACGAAGGGAATTTAACCCCCGAAATTCTCCAGCCGGCGCGGGGATTCGAACCGCGGTTAGTAGGTCCGGTCACCCCAGGTCCGCGCGCTAACCCACTCTGCCACCTCGGACGTTAATAGGTTAGTAACCTTAGTTCTCCTTGAAAGAACCAGGTTGATAGTCTCGTGGATATCATCTCGTGATGGGTTTCTTAGACTTCACCATCATGACTATTTTACACTAACCCAAACGTTAACTCGGGTAGCAGAGAATTTGGGTGGTGGAATTTTTGCAAGGGCATTACACAACATCCTTCTTTGACTAGGCTAGACCCTAGCCGAAATTAAACGTCTTCAGGTAACGTAGCCATATCACCCCAACATTTTCAATAGTCCAGGTTTTGAGATGCCTGGCGCAGGTTCTCGTGATGGGTGCTCTATCTAGCTACCGGATCACGCACCCTGGCTGCCACCAGTGAAATGTCGGGTGAATGAAGGGAATTTAACACCCCGAATTCTCCAGCCGGCGCGGGGATTCGAACCGTGGTTAGTGACCACAGTAGGTCCGGTCACCCCAGATCCGCGCGCTAACCCACTCTGCCACCTCGGACGTTAATAGGTTAGTAACCTTAGTTCTCCTTGAAAGAACCAGGTTGATAGTCTCATGGATATCATCTCGTGATGGGTTTCTTAGACTTCACCATCATGACTATTATACACTAACCCAAACGTCAACTCGGGTAGCAGAGTATTTACGTGGAGGGATTTTTGCGAGGGCATTACAATTATCTTAACAAGTCTGGTAGATGCTTGATTTACTTTTACAACATGTTTTTCATTTTTTGTATGTCATCTATTCTATTTAGGTTTTGCAACTCTATAGCTATCCAAAATAGTCTATCTTCAAACGGTACCAATGCACAGAATACCCCCAATGCAGTTTATAATCAAATTGTGCAGGCGTTTTTTTTTTTTTTTTTTTTTTTTTTTTTTAGCTACTATATTCCTTGATAGATCCTGCGAGTCTCTATACTTCCAAATAATACTTTAATGGGACGTATTAAACAAAGGACTCCATACTTGAATTGGTATCAGGGGAGCCCTATTATAATCCCTTCAATACCTTCAGGTTAATACAATTATGTTATAATTAACATAGAAAAGTCCTCTCGTAGCCAAAGAATTAAACAATTTGGTGGACTAAGACTAAGAGTTATTTGTGGTGAACGACCGCCCATAGCTTAGAACCCACACCTTATGGCCTTTCTTACCTAGGGTCGAAAGGCAGAGTCTATGTCGAGGTCGGAGAGTCTGAGCTTGGGAGAACAAAGGCTGGCTTGAAAGGATGTGGTTCTGTCCAGTTAAAACATATATTATAAAGTTGACCATGAATACTTAAGGGGGGATGGGTCGCTTCTCTGGACCACTTTCTCCCTCATGTTTAGCCACATTTGTTTTTAGATGTTAAGATGTTTGCCCTACTAGTTAGTCGATTTTAAGATCTTTCGCCCTATTTCTTCGTCAATATTTAGACCTTTCGTGCTATTTAGGTGTCGATTTTTTCTCTGGCGAACGATAGTGAGCCTGTAATGTTGGAAGAACCGGCCTTCGGCCGGCAAATTTTCTACCGAAAAATTTACAAATTAATCAATAAGGGGGATCTATTTTTGTTTGTTTTTATTTGATGGAGGTCTAGGGAGGAAACTAGAAAAATAATTAGTACATA
Organism: Paralithodes platypus; assembly: GCA_032716605.1. NCBI lineage: Eukaryota > Metazoa > Arthropoda > Malacostraca > Decapoda > Lithodidae > Paralithodes > Paralithodes platypus. The sequence continues at coordinate 20,468,532 of CM064483.1, read as the reverse complement.
CAAAATTTGCCCAAATATTGAGCCATCTCCCCTTAAACACCTCCCCGTGGTAAAAGGTAATACTGAGCCCAAATCAGACAAATGGCCCAGAGCACAGAGTGGTGAGTGTAAGTACAAGCAGAAGATGGTGAGAGTATGTGCATTGTGCAGGTTTTGAGTTTGAGTGGAAGCAAAGAGTGTGAGTGTGAGTGGAAGTGCTGAATGTGAATACCAGCAGAGAGGCAATTGTAAATACAAACTGTGAATATGTTATATGGTCGTGTTTAATAGTTTTGTTAATTTGCTTCATATATTCTTTTATTTTTTCATGCTAAGCAAAATCACGAATCAGTACCATTCAAGGAGCCAAAATTTCAATTTAAGCTTAAAAATGAAAATAATATACCCGGTATATATATATAGTATTTACCTTTGGATATAAAACTAATATTCTCCAAAATAATAAGAAAACAGTAGATTGTTGATTATATTATACCGGTAATTATAATTTGTACTTTCCTCGGATGGTATCGATTTCCATTCTAACTAATGTGGTGAGTATGAGTGAACAGCTAAGAATAATAACAGATGCTACAGGACTAGTATTATTTATACTCGTTTAGGATTGCTTGGTTATGAGAATAGCAAACACAATAACATACATTTACAGTTATATAGATAGGTTTAGCTTTAGTACTCTTTTGCAATGGATATATATACTACATATATATACAGTATATATATATATATATATATATATATATATATATATATATATATATATATATATATAATATATATACCGGTATATATATATATATATATATATATATATATATATATATATATACTGTATATATATATATATATATATATATATATATATATATATATATACTGTATATATATATATATATATATATATATATATATATATATATATACTGTATATATATATATATATATATATATATATATATATACACTGTATATATACTGTAAATATATATACAGTACAGTCTATTATCACGAATAGCTAACATAGCATTGTTCAGAGATATAGGGAAATTTGTATGTCCTCTGACACATGGAGAGAGAAGAAAAGTAGCAATCAATCCATCCTCGAGGTAATATTCCTCCAGAAATTTCCCACGCAGTCCTATCCCTCCCCCCCCCCACCCCTTTCCCCTTACCCTACCCCCCCCCCCCCACCCCCACCCCCAATACTTTACCCCTCCACGACCTAATGCATACCCCCAACCTGCCCTGCCTGATATCTAATGACAGGTTGGGAGAGAGGTATCCTGACCAGGATTCGAACCCACTCATTCCAGGTATCCGTTCATGGCCGAATGGTTACAGTGCCCGATTCTCCCAAATATACCTGGAGTGAGTGGGTTCGAATCTTGGTCAGAATACCTCTCTCCCTGCCCTGCCTGATCCCTGAGGAAGTGGCTACCCATCCCCGAAGCCTATAAATAGTCCTGCCCTTCTGCTGAACCCCGAAGCATCGGCCCTGGTTGACGACTGAAGTAGCCGCCCCTGCAGTCTGCGGATTCCTGAAGTAAGTACTCTGCCAGTCCCTGAGCTGGCCACCCATTAGGACGCCCCGAGAGGTCCCGCTACCCGAGAGATACTGTTGTCGATGCCCTGTGTGTGACCTGCTGCCGATGCCATGTGAGAGGCCCCAGCCGATGACGATGCCCTGGTCCTGGAGAACCCCACCCACCCCCTTTTGATTTCCACTGCTGCACCTACCCCCTATAACCAACTGCCCAGAACTGCAAGAGCTAAAAGCCCTAATAGAGAGTTATACCCAAGGCGCCCCAGACTAATATTTCAATGAGCTGTCAACTGACTAGGAGACGGAGTTACCCAGATTATAAAAAGAGGAAGCCAGGTCAGCGAATGAGGCGCTCATACCGTACTACTGAGGCCGCCCCCTCCTGACAATGCCTTGAGAATTCCGCTACCCAGAGAACTGCTGACAACACCCTGGTTGTGCCCTGCTGCGAAGCTGTGAAGGAGGCACAGCCGACGACGAGGTGACAATCTGCCTAGAGATAAGCCAGGAGGATCAGCCCCATCACCTTTTGATTAGTCGTAATAGACAATTATAGGATCGTTAGATGGTCGATACAGTACTGTTAGAAGTACTGTTAGGAATATACATTGATAAACACTTTCTGCTGTTCCCTGAACCTAGTGGTCATTGCTCAAGTAATACAATTTGCTTCATACCTAAAATACAGTTGTATTAGAAAGTAAACAAATAGATAGTTAACAGACTTACTGTTCTCCAAACCTAAATCCTGCCAAGTTAGAACCTAGTTACCTAGATAAGCTGAAACTTGTTGTTCCCCGAACCTGAGAAATCAAGCTAGTCTTTAGTTACCCTCTAATTAGCTTAATGCATGTGAGCTTAGAATTGCTGAAAACTAGAGTTAAAGTTAGGATTTGTTGAACCCTCAGCCCATGGAAGATAAGTATTTGGAACACAAAGACCTTAGATATGCTTTTATTACTTGTTAAAGTTAGGTCTGCCTCACAGGCACTCAGGTTCGACCAATTAACAGTAACATTCTTCGGAACATGTAACCCTATTGACTTATAACATAGTAATTGCGAGAGTGATCCTGGAAGAGCTAATTGCGTACTGAATAAGAGGGTTTCATTGTTGACACGACAAGAAGTGCTTACTGCTATTATGTTAATTATTTGAGTTCATTGTTGTCCTCCTTTATGTTAAAGAGTTAATACTTGCTCATATTAAAGAGTTATAATACTTGCTTATGTTGTAGTTAATATGCTCACCTCTTAAAGGGTTAATGGTATTGGCTGCGTTTTTGAGAGGTCCAGTGTTTTACATATATAATTGAAGATTGTGTATCTTTTACTATTACTGTGTATATCTTGTGTTTGTACAGTACATTATACTGTATGTCCATAACTTATATGTTTATAAACTTAATGTATCATCTGCTTGAGTTATCCAGATGAGCATGCAACAGACCCAAGCCTTAAGATGATTGCATAACAATTAATATTGAAAGTGTTAATATAGAAAACGTTATGCTTGAATACAGAGTGAAACTGGAGTGACTGCAATCATATTGAGTGTGTGAGAGTTAGAGGGGGAGGCTTAGCTGGAGTGTGAGGGGGGGGGGGGATGTTGCGGCCTAATGCGGTGGTGCGGTTGCGGTCCGACTGCGGCAATATGTGTGAGAGAGAGAGAGAGAGAGAGAGAGAGAGAGAGAGAGAGAGAGAGAGAGAGAGAGAGAGAGAAAACAAAAACAGAATTGTCTCCCCTTTGTGTCTTACCCCTCGCTATCACTTACTATTTTGTTATCTATCTTACTGTCTTGTTATCTATCTTATTATTGCCTTATTGTCTTGTCATCTATCTTTTATTGTCTTGCTGTCTTATCACTCTTGCTCTCATTGGCTATCTCTTGCTCTTAGTCTCTCCTGCTGTCTCTTTTAGCTTGCGTAAAGAATTAAGGGGACACGGACTGCTTTTTGGCCCATAAATTCATTCATTCATAAAATCTTTGTTTCCTCGATAGACATCCCTCAAACTTAGAAAAACATCTCCTAGACCCCCCCTCCCCCTTCCCTCAAGATTAAATTTGTACATTTTTCGGTAGAAAATTTTCCCCGCCAAAGGCCGGTTCCTCTTACAATTACACACTCTATCGCTCGCCAGGAAAATTTCGACACCTAAATGGCACGATAGGTCTTAAAATTTATAACGAAATGGGACGAAAGGTCTTAAATTCCCCAAACAAATGGACCGAACGTCTAAAAATTTAAAAAATAATTGGACGAAGCACGAGGGAGAAGGGGGTCCAGAAAAACGGTCTGCCTTCCCTTAAAGGTCTATGAATAGTGCACTTAGCTGTATTGCTCGTGGTGGGTGGGGGGTTGTTGTTGTTGTTGTTGTTGTTCTTCTTCTTCTTCTCCTTGTGTGTTATCTGATGGGTGTTGGGTTCATAATGTGTCAGTCGTTACTTGCCTTCATACTATGGCGGCCTGACCGTGGGTAGGGCAATCAGCGGCGACTCCTGTGTGTGTGTGTGTGTGTGTTTGAGAGAAAGTGTGTGTGTTTGTATGTGGTATATATATAGATAGATGTGTGTGTGTGTATGTATGTATGTATGTATGTATGTGTGCGCGTGTATGTATGTATGCATGTATGTACTGTATATGTATGTGTGTGCTCCTTGTAATGGACCTACCTGGGAGCCACATAACATAGTAAGTACCGGTACCGTAGCGTGAAGGTGGGTGAGTTAATGAGCCGTATCGTCACCCATAACCACCACCTTATATACATCAAGGGCAGGTTTTTCTTTCCGGACCCCCTTCTCCCTCATGTGTAGCGATTGCGAGCCTGTAATTTAGGAGGCATTTGAACTTCGGTCGGGACAATTTTCTACCAAAAAATGTAAAACGTTATCTCGAATGGTGGTCTTGGGTGTGTGTGCTTTATTTAAAGCTTGATAGAAGTCTAGCGAGCAAACTACCGCCCCCCCCCCCCCCTTAATGCTAGACGACAGTTAGTACATAAGTGTTATGTTGTTGCCTGATTTATCTCTAGTTGTCATCCAATATAACTATTTTGTTTTATATCTGGCAATAGTCGATTCGGTGTGATGTGAATAAAAGTTATGGCTCTCTCTCTCTCTCTCTCTCTCTCTCTCTCTCTCTCTCTCTCTCTCTCTGTGATACTAAATATTCCTTGTAAATACTTATAAGCCTCATATTTTCAAGAAGTACCTCACAGTAGTCTAATATCAAGAGTGGGTGCACTGTGTATGATTATGGAAATGTCTAATTGGACATAATGTTGGCTCACAGATAGATAACAATGAGCCGTGATAAATTATCTTTCTTCTGATTGGACTCCCATCACTTTTGGAGCTCCACAGGAGTCTCTCATTCACCAACTGATGCTTATCATTTATGTCAGTGACTTGGATGTGTGCCTGTAAAGTGTGGCCTCCAAGATTGCAGCTGATAATGAACGTGAATAAATGTGAGGAATATTGAAGGAGTTGAAGAGCTCTGCATGGATTTATGTATGCTGGGTAGATTATTAGAGACATGGACAGATGCTCCTGAACTTAGATAAATGAAAGGTGATGTTATTGGTCAAGCAAATCCTATTTCGGAGAATTCATTATTAGAACAGTATCAAGAAACAGCTGATTTGATAGGGACTCGGGTGTTTAATGAACTGCATTACTGTGAGAGACAGTTCCGGAAAAAGAAGAACGAGACAGTTTTCATGTCATGTTCGATTTAGCAATAATTTGGCTAATTCTGGACTATGCTGTGCTAGTCTAGTCCCCAGTACTAAGGAAGGATATAGGGCGATTAGTCTAGTCCCCAGTACTAAGGAAGGATATAGGGCGATTAGTCTAGTCCCCAGTACTAAGGAAGGATATAGGGCGATTAGTCTAGTCCCCAGTACTAAGGAAGGATACATACTGCAACTCACGTAGTCTATGCATATGTGAATGGAAAGGCGATTAATGGGGCCTTAACCACTAGGGAAGTCCTCTCGATAAATTACCCCTGAACCAATATCAATTAGTATGTTCCCCCCAACTATACTAAGGAATCGATATAATGAAATTTACAAACACATATAGTCCGTGGATTCGAATCCCGGATGCTCACACCGAAAATCAACACCTTAGTCTCGCACCACGAAGACTAAAGAATGGTGGACACTGCCTACGATTTATTATGCAACTTCGAATCCTGCAGTATCTAAGCATGTACCCACATCCCAACTGCAACTCACGTAGGCAAATGTGAATGGAAAGAGCGATTAATGGGGCCTTAACCACTAGGGAAGTCCTCTCGATAAATTACCCCTGAACGGATATAATTATTAGTTCCTTCCAACAACCCAGTATACTAAAATCGATTAGTGCGATTTTACAAACACATGTGGCAGTCCGTGGATTCGAATCCAGGATGCTCACACCGAAAATCTATTATGCATCGCACCACGAAGACAGTTAAAGAATGGTGGACACTGCCCGCGATTTATTATGCAACTTCGAATCCTGCAGTACTAAGGAAGGATATAGGGCGATTAGTCTAGTCCCCAGTATGCATATTAAGGAAAGAGATTAATAGGGCGATTAGTCTAGTCCCCAGTACTAAGGAAGGATATAGGGCGATTAGTCTAGTCCCCAGTACTAAGGAAGGATATAGGGCGATTAGTCTAGTCCCCAGTACTAAGGAAGGATATGCTGTGCTAGTCTAGTCCCCAGTACTAAGGAAGGATATAGGGCGATTAAAATGAGTCCACGCGCGGGCTACAGTACTCATTATGAAACAAAGCTATGAGAGTTGATTGAGTGCTCTTGGTCTCTTATTTTACTTCACTAAATACATATCCACGGAATGGACCGCCAGTCTTTGAGATATTAACTATTCCTTGAAACTATATCTCCCAGTAGCAGTTGAATAGACTATGAATAGACCTCATTCTTTCATTATGATCTAAAATTCACGTATCGCCATGACATACTGCATATGCATTTTCACGACCCACCTCCCCCCACTCTCTCTCTCTCTCTGTCTCTCTCTCTCTCTCTCACCAATAACAGTTCAATACACCTCATTAGTCATTATAGCCCACCAATCACGTCTCCCCAGCCATTCAATCCCCCGTTAGCACGTCCTCCCCCCCCCCCCCCCCCCGGCAAGCGCACAAAAAGACCAGCCAACCCCGGGGTATTATGTTAATTTATTATCAGGCGATATTCAAACAGTATCAAGGGGAGATGGGCGTATTTATTTGCTTAATTTTTTATCTTAAATTATATTATTTTTTAGTTAACTCCCTAGACCTCCATCAACCTGTAAAAAACACCCCCTTGTTCCCCCTTCAAGATAAATTTGTACATTTTTTCGGTAGAACCGGTTACTCCTAAAGTCACAGGCTCGCTATCGCTCGCCAGGAAAAAATAGACACCTAAATGGCACAAAGGTATTAATATTGACAAAGATATGGGGCGTAAAGTCTTAAAATCGCCACAATAATAGGCCGAACATCTTGATATATAAAAAACCAATGGGGATAAACACGAAGGAGAATGGGGCCAGGAAAATCAGCCCATCCCCCATTAAATTTGATATCCGTCTTGGCTATCGCGGAGTCTGACGATCATGATATATAATTATCTTCTGAATCTTGCCAGTTTTGCAGGCTGTCGTCAGAGTTGGTGGTTTGGTAATAATGTTTTTCAATATATACTGCAAACTCAAATAATCGAACAGTAATATCCAACGCATTTAATTTTTCGAAAGTGTATTAAATTTACAACTAATTCCATTGTGTTCAGTAGAATTTATAGGATGTGGTGCAGCAAATAGTCATGATTATATTATTTTCACACCACCACCACCAAATAACAAAAATAACAACAACAACAACACCATCTTACCTATCATATTCTATTTTGTCAGGCCTAACCTAAAAACAGCTGACTACAATCTTGGGCCTTGGTTAATTCACTGTTTGGTCGATTTGTTTGTATTATTATTTGTGTTTTCTAGTTTCCTCCCTAGACCTCCAGCAAACTATAAAAAAAAAATCCATTATATCCCCCTTCTAGATTAATTTGTACATTTTTCGGTAGAAAAATGTCCCGGCCGAAGGTCGGTTCTTCCAAAACTACAGGCTCACTATCGTTCGCCAGGAAAAATATCGACACCTACATAGCACGAAAGGTCTTAATATTGATAAGGAAATGGGGCGGAAGGTCTTAAAATCGACAAACTACTGGGGCAAACATCTTTAAAATCTGAAAATGAATTGGGCTAAACATGAGGGAGAAGGGGATCTAGGAAAAACGACCCATCTCCCCTTAAGATATAATATATATTGAAGTTGAGTTTAAGAATCGCGGTCTGACAAAAACCTGCACAAACCAAACCAAACCACAAGTATTTTGTGATGAAGCACGGGTATATTTTTGGGTTGACAAGCAAAGAGAGGTGTGCGTGGTGGTGACTGCTCTGGATAGTCGCTGGCATTTAGGGGAGCTTTTAGTTTTGTTCTGGACCCATTTACCTCTCATGTTTAGCACCATCTATTGTGACATTCTAAGTCAATTGCCCATTAGTTTGGCGATTATAAGACCTTTCATGCCATTTACGTGTCATTTTTATCCTGGCGGGCGATAGCTAGTCTGCAATTTAGGAGGAACCGGCATTTGGCAGGGGCATATATCTACCGAAAAAGAAAAAAAATGCACAAATAGATCTCGATAAGGAGTTTAGGAATATTTTTTAAAAGCTTACCAGAGGTTTAGGGGGGAAACTAACAAAAATATATATTAAAACAATTTATGAATACATTTATAAGAATCTCCCCTTAATGCTTATACAGTAAATACATTTTTCTATTTTTTGTCTCTCTCTCTCTCTCTCTCTCTCTCTCTCTCTCTCTCTCTCTCTCTCTCTCTCTCCCTCTCTCTCTCTCTCTCTCTCTCTCTCTCTCTCTCTCTCTCTCTCTCTCTCTCTCTCTCTCTCTCTGTGCGCGCGTGCGCGCACGCCCTGGGTGAGTCTAGGAAGAGTGAAGGACACACCCTCATTATAAAGCTCTTTGTCACAACTGAAATGCTAATTATCGAAGGTTTTGAGAGATATATAGTCACTACAAAGATTATGAATACCTTTTAAAACACCGGCTTGACTGACAGAGGTCGGGTAAATGAATATGTGGAAAGCCTTTGTTTCTATTTTTAGTTATTGCATAAGTCAGAGTATTACATTATATTTGTCTAGAAAGTTTATTATATGTTACAATGAAAACTGTGCAAGATACTACACTTCCTAGTTTTAGGTTCAATAGTTCCAGTGGTAGTGTCTTTTTTTTTTTTTTTAAAGTAAACAATAGTTGTAGTTGGGAAGGGTAAAGAAAGAATAATGTAAGAGATGGGAGCACCATATTGTACTTCAAATCAAAGCCTATACATATTAACATATAGAGAAGACTAAAAGTTAACTGGTTCTTTGTCTTGGGTTCGATTCCAGCCAAGGCGGATATATTTAGTGGGTGTGGTAGTAAGTCCTAGCGAGATTCACATGCTTGCACCCAGTCGGGGGATTCCTCGACGATGTTTACAGACTAATAACACACATAACAAAGCCATTCCAATAGCTTCCTCTCTCTCCATCACCCATTCTCCCTTCTCAACATTCTTCGAAAAGTAGATATGAGATGCCGTTGTAAAGGCTTATCCCTCAATACCTTCACCTGAAGATGTATTGTACAGGAAAAGAGAGAGAAAGAAAATAAACAAGACATTAATGTAGAGGTTTAAAGTAAGGCAAACGCATAGTCAATGGAGAACATAGGAAAATAAGCAACACCTGATTTATTAACCCTTACGAAGCTGCAGAGAGAGAGAGAGGGAGAGAGAGAGAGAGAGAGAGAGAGGGAGAGAGAGAGATGATCGAGTGAGACCTGCATACATCGTTGAACAAGGGAGGAAACAAGATAAGGCAGGGTAAGTAGCAATCCACAGTAATGGCCGAGAACTTTAGAGTATCATTATTATCGGAGGAAAGAGAGAGAGAGTGTATGTGTATATGTGTGTGTGTGTATGTATGTGTGTGTGTGTGTGTGTGTGTGTGTGTGTATGAGAGAGAGAGAGAGAGAGAGAGAGAGAGAGAGAGAGAGGGGGGGGGGGGAGAAGGGTAATTGAGTGAGTGAGACATGCAGGAATCGTTGAAACAAGATAAGATGGTGTTGGGTAGCAATCCACAGTAATGGCTGGGGACGAGAGAGTACCGTGATTATTGAGGAGAAAGAGAGAGAGAGAGATAGTGTTTTTTTGTTCTATGTGCATGGAGGAGACAAAAGGCAGGTTGCCTGTAGAGAGTGTCTCCCCCAATGTTAAAAGAGTGACAGAGCCAAATTCAAGGTAATTCAAAATGCCTGGACACTCAAAGTTTAAAGCAGTCTAAGTCATAGGATGAAGGAAAGATTGATTGAGGGAGAGAGTTCCAGAGTTCACTTTTTGAGTAGAAGAAAGACTGAGAAAATTTGCCAATTCTTGGGTTGGAGAGCTGGACAGAATAGGGGTGGGACTGTGTTAAAATTGCGGGTGCCTCGCACTCGCCACAAGGGAAGGGGTATACACTGAGAGAGCTCAGAAGAATACTGATTGTTGTAATAGCGATAGAAGAGTGAAAGAGATGCAACATTGCGATGTGTAGAAAGAGATTGTAGGGAACTAGTAAGAGGAGGCGAGTTGATGAGGCGAAATGCTTTTGATTTTACTCGTTCAAGAAGTGCGGTATGGTTGGAGCCTCCCCACACATGCGAACAATACTCAATACAGGGGCGCACTGTGTCCCGATACAGAGCAAGAAGCTGTGCGGGGGTGAAGAACCCACGGAGGTGGCTGAGGATACCTAACTCTTGGGAAGCTGTTTTAGCAAGAATGGTAATATGATCTTTCCAAGAAAGGTCAGATGAAAAAGATACACCTAGAATGTTGAGAGAAGATGAAGGGTTGAGTTGTGTGTCGTTGAAGAATAGTTGATAGTCTTGTGGAAGATTTTGATGGAGAGATAGAGGGAGAAAGTGGGTCTTGGAGACATTGAAAGTAACAAGATTTTATCTGCCCCAATCAGAAATAATAGAAAGCTCAGAAGATAGACATTCTATGGCCTCACCACACTTGATTAGGACTGCTTGCATGCTGGATTGATGTGAAAAACTAGTTGAAAGTGTAAGGTAGAGTCATCAGCATATGAGTGGATAGGACTAGAGGATAACAGTTGAGGAGATCATAGATAAATATTAGAAAGAGATTTGGAGACAGGACAGAACCCTGAGGAACACCGGAGTTGATAGGTTAAGGAAGTGAATGATGGCCGTCCACAACTGCAGTTATGGAGCGGTTTGAAAGGAAATTTGAGATAAACGCACAGATAGAGGGATAGTAACCGAAGGAGGGTAGTTTGAAAATTAAAGACTTGTGCCAGACTCTATAGAAGGCTTTCGATATGTCTAGAACAATAGAAAAAGTCTCACCGAAGTCCTGAAAGGAGGATGACCAAGAGTTAGTAAGATAAGCAAGAAGATCACCAGTAGAGCGCCCCTTAAGGAAATTGTACTGGCGATCTGAAAGTAGATTATGAGTAGCTAAATGCTTAAGAAGTTTTGAGTTAAGAATAGTTTAAATAACTTTAGATATGCAAGAAATGAGAGCAATTAGACGGTAGTTGGAGGGCTGAGAGCGGTCACCCTTCTTTGGGACAGGTTGAATAAGAGCAAACTTCCAGCAAGAAGTAAAGACATTAGAGGATAGACAGAGATAAAGGAGCTTGCCTAGGCAGGGGGTCAGCACGGAAGAACAGTTTTTGAGTACAATAGGGGGAACACCATCCGGTCCGTACGCCTTATTAGTATTAAGTCCAGAGAGGGCCAAGAGTACATCTTTAGAAGAGATTATGATATTAGGCTTAATTTAAGTAGAGGGAGGAATAGCACCGGAATCATCCAAGGTGGAATTTTTAGCGAAAGTTTGAGCAAGAATTCAGCTTTGTCAGAGGAAGAGGTGGCTGTGGTACCGTCAGAATAGAAGAGGGGAGGAAAAGACGAGGAAGTGAAGTTGTGGGAGAGGTTTTTGGTTAGATGCCAAAAGGCTTGGGAAGAGCTGGAGTTTGAAAGTTCAGAGCATTTGTTATTGATGAAAGAGTTTTTGGCGAGTCGAAAAACAGAGTTGGCTTGATTCCGGGCAGAGACATATAACGTACGGGATTCTCGAGTTTGAAGGCGACGGTACCGTTTGAATGCTTCCTCCTTATTGCGAACAGCAGTAGAACAAGCGTGAGTAAACCAAAAAATTTGTGAGTTAGTCTGAGAGAAAGAGAATGGGATCTACGTTTCCATATCCGAAAGGATTACCTCAGTAATACACTCGGCACTCTCTGAAGGTCCCCGGCCAAGAAAGCAAAAATAATAATAATCAAAGAAGTACTGCCGTAGAGCCTCCCAGTCGGCAGCGCAAAAGTACCACGAGCGCAGCAGTGTGTGTGTGTGTGTGTGTGAGGTGATTGAGTGAGTGAGACATTCGTGAATCGTTGAGCAAGGAAGGAAACAAAGATAAGATGGTGTTGGGTAGCAATCCACGGTAATGGCTGGGGACGAGAGAGTACCATGATTATTGAGGAGAGAGAGAGAGAGAGAGAGTAGTGTGTGTCGGCTATAGAAGAGAAAAGGGTGTAGGGTGATTATCCTAAGGGTTAGGATGGTATAATTGTGGGGTGAAAGGTTACTATGGTGGGTTGATGAAACTTAAGATTATAGGGAGACTGTAAGGGAACCTTCAGACAGAGAGAGAGAGAGAGAGTGAGTGAGTGAGTACAAAGGAGTACAAAGGAAATCAAGCCACAACAGGTCTAGTGACCCTTCTAGGCTGCTTGTCCTCCAAAACACTGAGGATCAAGTGTCCAAACAGTGGTTTAGAGTGGGTAAGGGAACATTGGAAAGGGAACTACTGCCCTGGAACTAAAGTCCGTGGCAGGATTAGGAAGTTTGTAGGGGACAGATGGTTTAGTAACTGAGGGGAGGATAAAATAAAGTTATTCATTTACAAACGCAGTCAGTCACGGGTTTGATGCGAGATATTTGTCTATGCGAAGTTTAAATGAATCAACGGTGCTGCAGTCTATAACATCTCGGGGAAGCCCATTCCATAAGATGACAACTCGATTGAAGAAGACATTTTTAGCTTAGTGTGAGTTAAAAGATTTACCAATAATTTTGCACCCGTTTCCCCGCGTGTAATTAGATTGGTCGATAGTGAAGTACTTACTACAGTTTATATTGTCGATGCCTTTGATGATTTTGAACACTTGTATTAAGTCGCTTCTTAATCTGCGCTGGGTTAAAGGAAATAGGTTTAATTCTCTAAGACGCTCCTCGTATGGTTTGTTGTTTAGGCTAGGTATCATTTTGGTAACTCTACGTTGAACTCGTTCTAGCTTGTCTATATCTGTTTGGTAATAAGGGCACTAGGATTGAACGCAGTATTCCAGAAGAGGGCGGACTAAGGAATTGTAAAGGGTTAGGATAACGGTCCTTTGGATTTTATGCTCAAATGACCTCCTATAAAAGTCCATTATTTTGTTTGCCTTCTTAACAACTTCTGAACATTGTTGACTCGCTGTTTTAGGTTGCTCGATATTGTTACTTGTCCCAGATCGGTTTCTCTGTTTACATTCTTAAAGCTGAGTGGCCATTCATCAAATAGTTTTTTGCTTCTTCTCATTTTTAGTGTATCCGATATGTAGTACTTTACATTTATCTGCATTGAAACTCATTTGCCAAATTTGGGCCCCAACATTGACATCTTATCTAGATGTGTGTTACATATCGTCCCAACGTTGTTCTTTTGAAGAGTACTCTATTTGCATTTTTTTGTATCGTCAGCAAATTTTGAGGCTTGTACAGGTGAGACCCTCCATCTAGTCGTTGAATGTAAATTAGAAAGAGAATTGGTCCCTAGTACCGATCCCTGGGGTAACCCCGCTACTTACATTGGGTCTATTTAGATGCCTTACCGTTTATGACTATTCTTTGCTTTCCTGTCGCTGAGCCAATTTTCTATCCATTTCAACACACCGTCTTGTACCTTACCATGCGCTTTTAGTGTGTAGGCAGTAAACGGTTTGTGTGGGAACTTTGTCAAAGGCCTTTTGAAAATCAAGGTATATAATATCTACAGCTTTACGAGAGAGAGAGAGAGAGAGAGAGAGAGAGAGAGAGAGAGAGAGAGAGAGAGAGAGAGAGAGAGAGAGAGAGAGAGAGAGAGAGAGAGAGAGAGAGAGCGAGAGAGAGAGAGAGAGGAGAGAGAGAGAGAGAGAGAGAGAGAGAGAGAGAGAGAGAGAGAGAGAGAGAGAGAGAGAGAGAGAGATAATCGAGCGAGTAAGTATGATTAACGAGGAGATGAGCGTAACCTGAGCACTGCAAAGGCAAATTATAACGATATTAGTTGATTCCTATGATCCACCCAGAGCAAGACAAAGAAAGTGGGAGGTGGGGAGGATATGGAGGGGGTGGGGAGGAAATGGAGGTGGTGGGGTGAGAAGGGGATGGAGGTGGTGGGGTGAGAAGGGGAATGGAGGTGGTGGGGTGAGAAGGGGAATGGAGGTGGTGGTGGGAGAAAGGGGAATGGCAGGTGGTGGGGGGAGAATTTTTTGGATGAAAATGTAGGTTTTGTGTATAATTGATTTGGTAGTTATTGAGCATAGTAATGAAGATGTATGACAGTCGAGATATGTAATGGGAGAATGAGAGGTGTGTGTTAGTGTGAGGTGGACTGCAGATGATGGGAAATGGTGTTAAGTGAATGACATTGTTTAGGAGATTTGTTTGATTTTTGTTTTATATTATTATTAGTTTCCCCCTAGACCTCTATCAAGCTTAAAACGATATCTCCAAGACCTCCCTTCGATTTGTAAATTTTGTGGGAGAAAAATATTTCGGTCGAAGGCCGGTCCCTCCGAAATTGCATTCTCGCTATCGCTCGCCAGGAATTAATTGACACCTTTATGGCACGAAAAGTCTTAAAATTTACAAAGAAATGTGGCGAAAGGTCTTAAATTAGGCAACTAATGTTGCAAATATTTTCAAATCTCAAAACTAGTGGGGCTAAGCATGTGCGAGAAGGGAGTCCAGAAAAGACAAAAATCTTTCATATGCATAGTCGATTCACCCTCACCGAAATTCACTTCTAACCTAAATTAACTTAGTCTAGGTCTACTTTTAATTTCACGTTTAACTTCATTTTAACTACTGTACGTATGCCTTAACTTTCAGTTTGACATTTAAATTTACTTATAGTTTGAGTTTTAATTAAAGTGTGTACAAAAGTATAATGATGAGAGAAATGTAAGTTAGTCTGAGGTGTTTTGCAGACTATGGGAAATGGTAATAGATGTATGTCTTTGCTTAAGGTTTTCGTCTATATTCCTAGTCGATTCACTTATATTAACCCTATCTGGTGCAAGGCGGATCTTTTGGAACCTACATGTTTCACTATCGGTTTGGAGATTCAAAATGTTTTGCCTCGTTAGTTTGCCGATTATAAGACACTTCACCCCATTTAGGAGTCGAGTCTTTCTGTGCGAGCGATAGCGACCCTAGAATTTAGGAGAAGCCAGCCTTTGGCCAGGACCTTTTTCTACCGAAAAATGTACATATTTAACTTGAAGAGAGTTTGCGTGGCTTTTTTTTTTATTTTCAAGTGTGTCTGGGGAAGCATTTTTCTTAGTCTTTGGGAGGAGGGGGACTAAAATTACAATGGTCGAAAATGGCAATACCAATCAAACCCCTTAATAATAATATAACAGAATATCATAATAACCCCCAAGACGTTGCACCAGATAGTGTTAACCTATCTCAACATAACCTATTCTAACCCAACCAAACTTTACTTTCACGTAACTTCAATTTTAAACTTATTTTAAACTTAACTTTATCCTTAATTTTAAACTTCACTTTTAGCTTAACCCTTAGAAGATACTTTGACGCATTTTTTCGGTTTTCTGCCTATCATTAGACGATTTTATTCAGATTAGGAAGGATATAATTATTATGAAGTAGGGGGGTTAATTGAGATAGTCTTTACCCTAATATATCCCACATATCTTTCCTAAATTGTATGAAATTATCTAATAATAGATAGAATAAACTGTCAAAATGCGTCATAATCTCCATATTCACATATTGTACAG
>CM064483.1:20381211-20452670 GCA_032716605.1 Paralithodes platypus | reverse complement strand
TTCATGACGTCTGGCGATTTTACGACCTAACGCCCCAGTTCTTTGTCAATATTAAGACTGTTCGTGTAATACAGGTGTCGATTTTTTACCTGGCGAGCGATAGCGAGCCTGTAATTTAGGCCGGGATATTTTTCTATCGAAAAATGTATAAATTTATCTTAAAGGAGGGTCTTGGGGGAGTTTTTTGTTTTTTTAGCTTGATGGAGGTGCAAGGTGGAAACTAAACAAAAAATATATACAAAAATATATATAAATGATACAATAAATATGCCTATCCACCCTTAACACTTTCGGCATACGAGTTGCTATGCTTCATTATATTTTACTGTCATTAGACGATTACATTAAGGGGGTGTTTTGTTCTGGCCCCCTTCTCCCTCATGTTTATCCCCATTAGTTTTGAGACCATTATATTAAAAGTGGTCTTGGTGGTACTTTTTTAAGTTTGGTGGAGGTTTAGAGAGCAAACATTTAAGGGGAGGTTTTTAGTTTCCTCCCTAAACTTCTATCAAGCTTAAAATTACTCTCCCTAGACCCCCTTTTCAAGATAAATTTGTAAATTTTTCGGTAGAAAAATGTCCAGGCCGAAGGCCGGTTCCTCTTAAATTACAGGCTCGCTATCGCTCGCCAGGAAAAAATCGACACCTGAATGACAGGAAAGGTCTTAAAATTGACAGAAATGGGGCGAATGTTCTTAAAATCGCCATACTAATGGGGCGACCGTCTTAAAATCTCAAAAGCAATGAAGCTAAACATGAAGGAGAAAGGGGTCCAGAAAAAAGGTCCCTGAAGTGGATATCTCCCCTTAAACCAATCCCCTTTATGCTTAGGAAATGTACCTCTTGTATTGCTGGAGGTCCTTCCTAAGCTGTATACAATTGGTTGGCGATGAACAAGAACAATTCAAAAAACGCGTCCTAGTATTGAATATGTTGGTATAAAAAATTCCTCTCGTTAATAGGGCGCAATGTATTTATCCCGAAAGCAGGTCATGTAGGCCACATTCCTAAACGGCCACAACTGAAACTTCCTCAGTAATAGGCCTAAGCAATTCAGATAGATTGGGTCATGTTAGGCTAGGTGTTATAGGTTTCGAGTACTTTGGAATTTAGCGTTCGGAATTTAGCGTTCAAGGTTCGAAGTTGGCGAGGAAAATTCCAAGGAGTTTGGATCCAGACAGGTGTTGAGTATAATTATCTTCTCTCTCTCTCACTCACACACACAGTCTCTCTCTTTCTCTCTCTCACA
Organism: Paralithodes platypus; assembly: GCA_032716605.1. Taxonomy (NCBI): domain Eukaryota; kingdom Metazoa; phylum Arthropoda; class Malacostraca; order Decapoda; family Lithodidae; genus Paralithodes; species Paralithodes platypus. Next base: position 20,451,422 of record CM064483.1, on the reverse strand, counting down.
TACAGTCTCTCTCTCTCACACACAGTCTCTCTCACTCACACACACACACACAGTCTCTCTCACTCACACACACAGTCTCTATCTATCTATCTATCTATCAATCTCACTCTCTCTCTCTCTCTCTCTCTCTCTCTCTCTCTCTCTCTCTCTCTCTCTCTCTCTCTCTCTCTCTCTCTCTCTCTCTCTCTCTCTCTCTCTCTCTCTCTCTCTCTCTCTCTCTCTCTCGTTCATACATCCCAACACCGTGATGAGGGTGTATAGAAAAACTCACGATTATTATAATTCGGGCCCCCTCCTTCCACTCCTGCCAATACCCCTCGGGTTCTCTTCTCGCAAGGGAGCCCACCTCGCTTTGTTTTCTCTTTCTCTCCCTCTCTCTTTGGCTTGTATCCATTCGGTTCCATTTAGCCTACTGTTTTAAGATGTTTACCCCCATCCAGGTGTCAATATTTTCCTGGCGAGCGGTAGCGAGCCAGCATATATATATATATATATTTAAGTTTTGATATCAAGCTAAATTTGTACATTTTTCGATAGAAAAATTTCTCCGGCGAAGCCGGATTTCTCCATAAAATGCTGGCTTGCTATCGCTCGTTAGGAAGAAATCGACACCTGGATGGGGATAAACGTCTTTAAAACAGTTGGCTGAATGGGGCCTAATGGATACAAGCCAGAGAAAGAGAGAAACAGAGAGAAAGAGAAAGAAAAGCAGGTGACCCCCCTTAATATCGCTTCTTTTACTTCTAATTTATTGTATGTTTTGTTATCCTCTCTTTTATTGTTGCTTCCTCCCTCTTCTAATCTGTTTACCCTCCCACTCTTTCTTTGTCAAACGTTGAATAAACTTAATTGGGTCCTACTCTGCATTTGTGTCATTACCTCGTTTGCCAATATCCCTCGGGTTTTGTTCTCTTTGGTCTGTCTTCTATCTCGCTTCTGGTCTTCTTATTTATATTATGCCTTGTTATCTTGTCTGTTTTTTATATCGCTTATTTGTCTTCTTATTTCTATTAATCCTTGTTATCCTCCCTCTTTTCTTAGTTTATTATCTTTTTCTCACCTTCATCTCTTATAATATTTGTTCTACGTTTTCATTTTCTCTCCTGTTTTCTTCTTAGTTTATCTGTATTTCTTTCTTCCTCATATACTGTCTAAGCAGCATCTCTCCTTTCCTTCTATTTTTGTCTCTCCCTTCTTTTCTTCCCTCGTGTTCTTAACCTCCCATTCTGCCTATATCCCTTTGGTTTTTCTCCTTAGTCTCTTGTATCTCGCTTATTTTTACATTTCATTCTAATTATTCTTCATATTTAGTATTCCTTCTTTCGTTTCCGCTTTACTCTCTCTCTCTCTCTCTCTCTCTCTCTCTCTCTCTCTCTCTCTCTCTCTCTCTCTCTCTCTCTCTCTCTCTCTCTCTCTCTCTCCACACCCTTGCTGTCTCCTCCATCTCCCACTTTACAATGTTCTCCCTTGTGTCCTTTTTCTTCTCACTTCCTGTTTTTATTTTATTTTTATATTTTATTTTTATTAATTTATTTTTGATTTTTATTAATTTATTTTAATATTATTGTTATTATTTTATTTTGTTTTGCTTTCCACTTCCACTCCTTTAGCTCAGTTCTTATTAATCTGTTCTTGGGCTTCATGGTGTGGAGGTTTGGTGTGAGAAAGGGTTTGGACCAAGTGACCACGGAAAACCCTGAAGTTAGACGTATTCATATTCTCATGATAATTTTCTTCTACCAGAACGATCATTAACCCCTTCTGTACCAGCGACGTCTTTTTAATTATATTCTAGCTATAGTTAGAGGATTTCATGCAGTTTAAGAAGGATCTGTGGTAGCAAAACGGGTTAAGCGAGATAGTTTGAACCGTGTTGATTAGTGGAGACCTTTTGAGTCTAAATTAAATCGTCTAATAGTAGCCAGAAGTTAAATGGACTGCACTGGTACAGAAGGAGTTAAGGGTCAACGACAATAGAGGACGATCACAATATCTTATCGTAACCCAACCCAACCCAACCTAACCTAAGCTATCGTAGCTGTCAAGTTAGATTAGTCTTAGGCAAAGTAGGGTTAGGTTAGATAACCCCTTCAGCACGATGACGACTTTCTTTAGCTTATAATCTACCTCTAGGACTCAAATGGGTAAATACGATCTCAATAAGCCCTCTTAGTAACAGAGGTCCTTCTTAACTGTATAAACTCATCTAAACTTAACCAGAATCAAAGGTAAAAAGGTATCATGGTGGTGAAGGGGCTAAGCTTAACCCTTTGAGGAGCATGACGCCTTTTAGCAGTTTCTTCGAGCTATTATTAGACGCTTTTACAGCTTAGGAAAGACTTCTAGCAATCAAATGGGTAAACTCGATCTCAATTGACCTTTTGAATCTCGCAGATCTCTCCTTTACTTATTAAAGTCGACTAGCAATAGCCAGAATAGAGTGTTTAAGGGGACCAACCTGCTTTTTCTCTCTGGGTTTTATCCATTCGACCCAAATCAGCCTACTATTTTAAGACGTTTCTCCCCATTCAGGTATCGAATTTTCCTGGCGAGCGAGAGCGAGACATCATTGCATGGAAAAATCCGGCTTCGCCGGAGAAATGTTTCTACCAAAAAATGTACAAATTAAGTCAGCTGTCTGAAACATAATCCAAAATATGCCGGCTCGCTATCGCACGCCAGGTGTAAATCAACACCTGGATGAGGATAAACGTCTTAAAACAGTAGGCTGAATGGGGACGAATGGCAGCTACCCAGAAAGAAATGAAAAGCAGGTCGGTCCCCTTAAATGCATCATATTCATCAAGGGGTTAAATTAAAACCCCTCCAGATCAGAGGTGCATTTTGACAGTTTAGTATGGCTATCATTAGACGATTGTATACAGCTTAGGAAGGATCTGTGGGAATTGAAGGAGTAAAGGCTATCTCGATTAACCCTCTGACTCTTACATGCCCTTCCTAATCTGACTAAAATCGTCTAATAATAGCCAGAAAACTGCAAAGAGATGCGACATCGTATCTTGCAAGGGCTATAGCTAGTGATCTTATAATATTATAAGGGGAGGAAGACCGTTTTTCTGGACCCCCTTCTCCCTAATGTTTAACCCCACTAGTTTTGAGATAAGTCGTTCGGCCCATTAGTTTGGCGATTTTAACACCTTTCGCCCCATTTCGTTGTCAATTTTAAGATCTTTCGTGCCATTTAGGTGTCGATTTTTTCCTGGCGAGCGATAGCGAACCTGCAATTTTAAGAGGAAACGGCCTTCGGCCGGGACATTTTTCTACCGAAAAATTTACAAATTTATCTAGGGGATGTTTTTCTAAGCTTGGAAGTCTAGGGAGGAAACTAAAAAAATATATGAATAAATGGATTAATAGACCAAACAAACGGTCAGTCTCCCCTTAAGTTGTATCCCAGAGTGGGTTCGCTATCATAATTTATTTGATGGCTAACCTAGAATTTTAGCTCGTTCATAATTCTCCGCTTCTTATTATATTTATGATTACTATTTTTATAAGCATTTACAGCATTCTTCTTGTGTTTGTTAGGTCGTTTTGCTTTTGGTGTCTCTCTTATCTCGATTATTGTTCTTATTTATGTTATTCCTGGCTACTCTCTCTCTCTCTCTCTCTCTCTCTCTCTGTTCTTGTTTTATTATCTTTACCCCCTCGTTTATCTTTCTTATATTTGTTTCCTGGTTTCTTCTTAGTCTCTCATTGTTTAGTTATATATAGTTTTGTTATTCACTCTTTGTCGCGAGAGAGATGCATATACAGTATATATATATTGAGTATATATCACAAATACACGTGAGCCACTAAATGTTTCTAATCTCTCAGTGGGGTTCGAACCGCCGACCGTCAGACTGCCGTGGTGTAGTTGATTAAAGCGTCAGCTATCGTCCTGACGGTCGGCGGTTCGAACCCCTCTGAGAGATTAGAAACATATATATATATTGACCCAAACGTCCCTTGAATTTGGCTCTCTGTCACTCTTTTTGCTTTGGAGGAGACACCCGTACAGGCAGCCTGCCTTTTATCTCCTTCATACACATAAACAAAATTAAGTAAATAAGTAAATATATATATATATATATATATATATATATATATATATATATATATATATATATATATATATACAGTATATATACCGGTATATATATATATATATATATATACAGTATATATATATATATATATATATATATATATATATATATATATATATATATATATATATTATAATATCAGCCATTCAAAGTACGGTCGCGCTAATAAGTCATTACTCAGCTGTCATTACGTTTGGCTTTCTCTGTACTGTATTTATGTCTCAGATGTTGTATAGGGTGGGTAAGTGTAGGAAAATGTTTGTATATTTCACTCGATATGAAAAAATGAATCTTAGATACTGCTGATACCAATTATTGATCAAAACATACTTGGTGCCGACACATGACTTATTAGCGCGATTGTACATGCCAATTCTAGATCGGTGACTTTATTATCGTTGCGCCGAGCTCATGTCTTTTTTGTATTTAATATATGTGTGGCAGTCATATTATATATAATTAATTAATATCCACGAATACATTTATCTTTCACTGTACTTCTCATTTATCAACATATTCTTCATCTATCCCAATTACTCTACTATCCTACTGTACTCCAGCCATCAGATCAGAATTCGTATGAAATGTTCAGTAACTAGTGCCTCAATTTAATTATTTTAGTGTATAGGATAAATTGATTATTTGTATATAAAATGTATTGTTGCTAATCACCCTGTGTTTTGTTCTAGGTAAGTTTGATCATCAGTTTCCTTGGTACAACTTCAACCGTGAGTATAACGTATAAACTGCAGTACTGTGGTTCTGTAATTCAATTTATTACATCTTTTGTTTATATATTAATATACAGTTTCGTTCTATATGTTAGTCAATATATACAGTATATACTGTATATAAACCGGTATATATATATATATATATATATATATATATATATATATATATATATATATATATATATATACTGTATATGTATATCATTATACTGTATATCATAGATCATGGTTGGTAGCACACACTGGTTATATACTTTACGCTTAAGGCGTAATATATATATATATATATATATATATATATATATATATATATATATATATATATATATATAATGTATACATACATAATTATATACTCCACTATCGCCCTCGTCACAAAGGTTTAATCAGAATTCTTCCTTGATCTGACCTGATATCACCTCTCTCTCTCTCTCGTCAGTGTGTTTGAATTAGTACAGTCCAGGACTGTATATATCAATGTCTTTGGTACAGTATGTGTGTGTGGGGTGGGAGGTTGTATGCGTGCTATGGTGGTGGTGTGTGTGTGTGTGTGTGTGTGTGTGTGTGTGTGTGTGTGTGTGTGTGTGTGTGTGGGGTGGGAGGTTGTATGCGTGCTATGGAGTACAAAGGAGTACAAAGGAAATCAAGCAACAACAGATCTAGTGACCCTTCTAGGTTGCTTGTCCTCCAAAACACTGAGGATCAAGTGTCCAAACAGTGGTTTAGAGTGGGTAAGCGAACATCGGAAAGGGGATTACTGCCCTGGAACTAATGTCCGTGGCAGGATTAGGAAGTTAGTAGGGGACAGATGGGTTAGTAACTGAGGGGGGATAAAATAAAGTTATTCATTTACAAACGCAGTCAGTCGCGGGTTTGATGCGAGATATTTGTCTAGGCGGAGTTTAAATGAATCAACGGTGATGCAGTCTATAACGTTTCGGGGAAGCCCATTCCACAAGTTGACAACTCGATTGAAGAAGAAATTCTTAGATTCGTGGGAGTTAAAAGATTTACCAATAATTTTGCAACCGTTTCCCCGCGTGTAATTAGGTTGGTCGATAGTGAAGTACTTACTACAATTCATATTGTCGATGCCTTTGATGATTTTGAACACTTGACTTAAGTCACCTCTTAATCTGCGCTGGGTTAAAGGAAATAGATTTAATTCTCTAAGACGCTCTTCGTATGGTTTGTTCTTTAGGCTAGGTATCATTTTGGTAACTCTACGTTGAACTCGTTCTAGCTTGTTTATATCTTTTTGGTAATAAGGGCACCAGGATTGAACGCAGTATTCCAGAAGAGGGCGGACTAAGGAATTGTAAAGGGTTAGGATAACTTCTTTGGATTTATGCTCAAATGACCTGCCTATTAAAGCCAATTATTTTGTTTGCCTTCTTAACAACTTCTGAACATTGTTGACTCGGTTTTAGGTTACTCGATATTGTTACTCCCAGATCGGTTTCTCTGTTTACATTCTTAAGCTGAGTGCCATTCATCGAATAGTTTGCTTTCTCATTTAGGTATCCGATATGTAGTACTTTATATTTATCCGCATTGAAACTCATTTGCCAAATTTGGGCCCAACATGACAATTTATCTAGATTGTGTTGCATATCGTCAACTTGTTCTTTTGAGAGTATGCTATTTGCAATTTTTGTATCGTCAGCAAATTTTGAGATTGTACAGGTGAGACCCTCATCTATGTCGTTGATGTAAATTAAAAAGATAATTGGTCCTAGTACCGATCCCTGGGGTACCCCGCTACTTACATTGGTCCATTTAGATGCCTTACCGGTTATGACTACTCTTTGCTTTCTGTCGCTGAGCCAATTTCTATCCATTTCAACACACCGTCTTGTATTCCATGCGCTTTTAGTTTTAGCAGTAAACGTTTGTGGGGAACTTTGTCAAAGGCCTTTTGAAAATCAAGGTATATATATCTACAGCTTTACTCTCATCGTAGAGGTTGAGGATATCGTGGAAGAAGTCTAAGAGGTTTGTTAAACAGGAACGTTTTTTACGAAAGCCGTGTTGAGTATCTTTAAGTATGTTATTTTCCTCTAAGTGATTTACGAGCCTGTCTCGTATGACCGTTTCTAGCATTTTACATACAACTGAGGTTAAGCTAATTGGACGATAGTTACTGGGTAGGGATTTGCTGCCTTTTTTGAATATCGGTGTTACGTTGGCTAGCTTCCACTGATCGGGCATAGTTCCAGACTGCCAAAGATTTATTGAATAGTAATGTCAGTGGTTTGGAGAGCTCATCCTTAGCTTCCTTTAGAACTCTAGGCGAGATTGTATCAGGTCCAGGCGTTTTATTTACCTTGAGTTTATCTAAACAATTCAATACTTCTCTCTCTGTAACGGTGATATTGCTTAGAACATCTGAATCGGCGATGGTGTAGGGATATCACTGAGGTCTTCTGTTGTAAAAACTGATGCAAAGAAGGTATTGAGGGCATTACTCATTTGTACTTCGTCTTTGGTGTATTCTCCATTTTCATCGACTAACGGTCCAACAGTTGAAGTAACTACTTTTTTCTTTCTGATATAACTATAGAATTATTTCGGGTTTGTTTTACTTTGATTCGCAATATGTAACTCTAAGGTCTTTTTACTTTGCTTAATTAACTTTTTGGCTTTGCGTCGTAGCTCTACAAATTTCAGCCGTTCTTCGTCATTTTGTGAGGATTTTAATCTATCATTAGCAAATTTTTTAGCAAGCAGGCAGTTTGAAATATCTTTATTCCACCATTTGGGCTTATTATTATGGCCTGGACGCCGTATTTTCGATGGTATGCAGTCTTGCACTGCTTTTAGGTAAGTGGCTTCGAATAACTTCCAAGATGTATTTATATCGTTATTGTGAATTAAAAAGCTCCAGTCAGTTTCTTTAAACATAGCTCTAAGTTTATGGAAGTTTGCTTTCTTGAAATTAGGGACTTTTTCGATGCTACTATTTGGTTCGTTACTAGTAAACTTTAAAGTGAAAGTTATCGTACGATGGTCGCTGTTACTGAATTCATCACCAACATTCAAATTCTCTATTAATTCTTCTTTTGTTGCAAGTACAATGTCAAGAACGTATGGTGGTGTGTGTGTGTGTGTGTGTGTGTGTGTGGGGGGGGGGGGGGAGGTTGTATGCGTGCTATGGTGGTGTGTGTGGGTGTGGGTGGGAGGTTGTATGCGTGCTATGGTGGTGTGTGTGTGTGTGTGTGTGGGAGGTTGTATGCGTGCTATGGTGGTGTGTGTGTGTGGGGGAGGGGGGGGGGGGCTGTCATCTATACCCCAACAACCCTCGTCACAGCAGGTTAACCAGTAATCTGCCATAATCTAACCCGATATCACCTCACGCGGTCCGCCCTCCCCCATAGCTCTCTCTCTCTCTCTCTCTCTCTCTCTCTCTCTCTCTCTCTCTCTCTCTCTCTCTCTCTCTCTCATCTATCTTCTCTCTCTCTCTCTCTCTCTCTCTCTCTCTCTCTCTCTCTCTCTCTCTCTCTCTCTCTCTCTCTCTCCTCCCTATCCACGTGTATCTAAGTATCCATATAGACCTTTATATTTATCCAGCAGTACGAGTCTCAGCTGCGTCATGAGTATTTTATCCTGGCTAGCGATATTATTCAGCTTACGAAAGATGTGTGGATGTCAAGGGGTTGAGCTCTACTTCGCCTAAAATAACTCATTAAGGGATACTGGTTTATTTTCGGTTCCGTTTTATTTATTTTTTTTATTTTATTTTTTAAATAATAAGATAAAATAAAATAAGATTAAAATAGGAAAAGTGGGGATTGGGCCTGAGTAAATAGATAGATAGATATATTTATTTATTGTTTTCACTAGGAATAATCGATGTTATCAAGAAAAGCCTCCTGTTGTTAAAGGGTTTAAAGTAGTGGTCTGTCCTAATCCGACCCTTATCACACCCTGGCCCGGTTTGTTTACCAGTGGAAGGTCACAAAGGTCATCCCCAGGTCACAGCTGATACGTAGGTTCATACCACATAGGACACTTTACAACCAGATTGACTCTAATTATTCTAAAAGAAAAAAGAAAAATCCATATAAATATTAAAGAGGAAAGGAAAATTTGCTTAAGGCAGAGAACATACAAAAAATGGAACATGCTTGAGTTAGGATTTAGGGCTCTGGAAATTGAAACAAACAAAATTAATTATATTTAAAATAAAATAAATATGAAATGGGAGATGCAATAGCCACAATATGAAGATAATACAAATAGCTAAGGTGTGGATAAAGGACACGGAATATATTGAATGTTGCAGAAGTTATGAGCATTTGGAAAATACGATAAAGGATTGAATAAAGAAAATAAAAATATGAGAGAGGTTTTACACCGTGCTAAATAGGATGTGGAAGATTTGTGGTCAACACTTGCTGGAGGGTGATAGAGAGTGAGAGAGAGTTTGTGTGTGTGTGTGTGTTAAGTGAAAAAAGGAAGAGATGAAGTATACATAACTGACAATATTAAGGGGGGTGACCTGCTTTTTGTTATTTCTGTCCTTTTCTCTCTTTCTCTGGCTTGTATCCATTCGGCCCCATTCAGCCAACTATTTTAAGACGATTATCCCCATCTAGGTGTCGATTTCTTCCTGGCGAGCGATAGCGAGCCAGCATTATATGAAGAAATCCGGTTTCGCAAGAGACATTTTTCTATCGAAAAATTTACAAATTTAGCCTGCTGTCAAACAAAAATAAAAAATATGCTGGCTCGCTACCGCTCACCAGTAAAAAATTGACACCTGGATGGGGATAAACGTCTTAAAACAGTAGGCTGAATGGGGCCAAATGGATACAAGCCAGAGAAAGATAGAAAAGGACAGAACAAAAACAGGTCACCCCCCTTAAAGGAACGAGGGTATTAAGGCCATCTATGACTGTATATTTCGTGCATACATAAATAATTATTTATTTGTCACATTTAGTGTTTGTGTGGGCTATTTTGATAATGCAAATGTTGGCAGAATTTATTTATAAGATACTGTGAATAATAATCCCACTATTTCCTATAAATTATCTGCATATACTGTATAGTGTGATTGTGGGGTTATATGAAACTCTTTCTTTCAGTACATGTAATAACAATATGAATGTTCCTCCTACCATATAGTGTGTTCGTGTGATCAAACACTCATTCATAGATCAACGCAAATTATGTTTCATATTTTCTTCCTTCACTCTTACACCATGTTTATGTGGTTATACAAAACTATGTCATTCGTAAACCAAAACACAACATTTATCACGGAGTTTCCCTTCACCACAAGTGTTTATTATGTGTAGTCATAGTAAGCGCTTTCATTTATAGGTCCGTTCAAATATTTATCCTTTTAATTCCCTTCAATCTCATTTGGTGTTTGTGTACTCATACGAAACGCTCCCACTCATAGATCAACGCAAACAGTAATCATGAATTTTTCTTTAAGGGGGGTCACCGGCTTTTATTTATCTTTCTCTCCTTTTCTCTATATCCCTGGCTTGTATCCATTCGGCCCCATTCAGCCAACTGTTTAAAGACGTTTATCCCCATCCAGGTGTCGATTTCTTCCTGGCGAGCGATACTTACTTACTTGTGTTACTTGTGTTGAGTTCGCCACTGCTAGTGGCACCGAGGAGTGCGCCGCCCCTCGTTCTGGGTGGTGGTTTGGTGCAGTAGACTGTTCGAAGGGGCAGCACGCTCCCCTGCGAAGATGGGCTCGTCTGGCACTTTTTGCAGTTCGACATCGAGGGCTCCCTTGAAGTTGTCTAACGAGACGCCCTTCATGTCTCTTACTCACCGCGGGAGTTTGTTGAAGAGACGTGGGCCTCTATGTGATAACCAGCCCTCTCGCAGAGAGCCCATAGCACCCCTGTTATTCATCCGGGGGATATCGCATTCCCAGCCTCTCCTATCACTGAATTTCATGGATATCGGGGTATGTATGTTTGGCACTAAGCCCTCTGCGATTTTCCACGTGTATATTATTAGGTAACGTTCTCTTCTAGGCTCCAACGAGTACAGTTTCAGTGTTTTTAAACGCTCCCAATAGTGTAGCTGTTTTACCGAACTTATATGCGAAGTGAAATTCCCTTGTACACTCATTTCACATGCTTTGTATGGGGATGTTAATACACTACAGTATTCAAGCCGCGGTAGCACTAGAGATTTGAAGAGCGTTATCATAGGTAATTCACCGCGTGTTTTAAATGTACGCAGAATCCAACCCGTTAGACGTTTCGCAGCCGCAACTTTGACCTGGTTATGTTCTTTGAAACCCATATTTTCAGACATTAACACCCCAAGGTCTTTCACACTGTCTTTCCTTCCTATTATGTGGTTAGATTCTGTTACGTAGTTCGTATTCTCTTTAACGACATTATTATCTCTGTATCTTATTAATTGATTTTTGTTTTCATTGAATTGCATGTTGTTTTCCCTGGTCCACTGAAACTACATTTATGTCTTCTTGCAGCCGGCCCGTGTCCTCTTGTGTGTTTACTATCTTGCTTAGTTTTGTGTCATCGGCACAAGAAGACACCGTACTGTGTCTTGTGTTGGCATCTATGTCGTAAATTAACCCTTTCACGCACATATGACGCAGAGGTTGCCAGATTAGCAATAAGAAATAGAGTTCTCTCACTCTTATAATTACCTCTCCAAAATTAGTTTTCTGCCCACAGCTAACTCAAAGACAACTGCAGAGGTTGAAGTAACTAAACTAAAGGTTTCTAAATACCCCTGATGGTAACAAAGGCTTTAAAGTATCCCCAATAGGCTTAACATCAAGTCATATGTCGGAGAGGGTTAAAATGAGGAAAAGAAGGGGCGCTAGCACTGTTCCTTGGGGAACTGTGCTTTTGACATCCGAATGCTTCGACGTGACTTGGTTTACTGCTACTGATTGTTTCCTGTTTACGAGGAAGTTGTATATCCACCGTACGATTTTCCCAGTTATACCTTTTGCTTTTAGTTTGTGGGCTATTATACCATGGTCACATTTATCAAATGCCTTAGCAAAATCAGTGTAAATGACATCCACGTTTTTCTTTTCTTCTTGCCTTTAAGTATTCTGTCATAATGTTCCAATAGTTGTGAGAGACATGATGTTCCCACTCTGAACCCATGTTGACCGGTGTTGTGTAGTTCATTTGCATCCATGAATGCTGTGATTTTGCTTCGCAGGACTCGTTCGAAAACTTTAATGATGTGGGAAGTTAGAGCTACTGGGCGGTATTTTTTTTGGTAGTGCTTTATTCCCTCCTTCATGCAGTGGGGCAAGCGAGTCAGCATTGTATGGAGAAACCCGGCTTCGCCGGAGACATTTTTCTATCGAAAAATGTACAAATTTAGCTTGCTGTCAAAACAAAAAATTATATATGCTGTCTCGCTACTGCTCGCCAGGAAAATATTGACACCTGGATGGGGTAAACGTCTCAAAACAGTAGGCTGAATGGAGCCGAATGGATACAAGCCAAAGAGAGAGGGATAGAAAGAGAAAAAAGTGAGGTGGGCTCCCTTAAATATATATCGTGTTGTGGTGGTCATAATAAAAGCTTACACTCATGATGCCCAAATAGTTATCCTATTATTCCATTCAGCTTTACTTTGCATTTGGTTGGTTATACGAGCCGCCCTTTTCACAGATAGTATAATGTGTTCCTTTGTGCCCCCCTGACCAGATGATGGGAGGATAATGGCAGCGGTAGACCAGACATGAACGATGTAGGGCCATTGTTCCCAGAAGGGTACTGTATGGCGAAATCATGACCACGATTATCGACGTCACCCGATATGACCGTATATATATACTGTATATATATATATATATATATATATATATATATATATATATATATATATATAATTTATTTGATATGTCTATAAAGGAGACAAAAGGCAGGCCTGTAACGAGTGTCTCCCCCAAAGGCAAGGGACGTTGGAGTCAAAATGCCTGGACACACGAAGTATAAAGCAGTCTAAGACATAGGATGTAGGAAAGATTGATTGAGGGAGATAGTTCCAGAGTTCACTTGTTGAGTAGAAGAAACACTGAGAAAATGTGTCAATTCTTGGGTTGGAGAGCTGGACAGAATAGGAGTGAGACTGTATTGACAGGCGTGTGCCTCGCACTCGCCGCAATGGAGGGGATATGCACTGAGAAAGCTTTGAAGAACACTTGTAATAGCGATAGAAGATAGATAGAAATGCAACATTGTGGCGTGTAGAAAGAGATTGTAGGGAACTAGTAAGAAGAAGTGAGTTGACGAGGTGAAATGCTTTTGATTCTCCTCGTTCAAGAAGTGCGGTATGGGTGAAGCCTCCCCACACATGCGAACAATACAGGGGCGCACTGTGCCCCGATGCAGAACAAGAAGCTATGAGGGGGTGAAGAACCCACGGAGACAGTGGAGCATACCTATATATATATATATATATATATATATATATATATATATATATATATATATATATATATATATATATATACACACGTGAGCTACATGTGAACTACTAAATGTGTTTATACTCTCAGTTGGAGTCGAACCACCGACAGTCAGGACGAGCGTTCATGCTTTAATCCTCTACACCACGGAGTGTTAAAGGATACTTAACCTTGTCCTATACTGTATATATTAAGGAGAATGGAAATCCTACTTAGAGGATGTATTTCAATTCCTACACAAGTCGTAGGATCCATTCATACACAAGTCGTAGGATCCATTCATACACAAGTCGTAGGATCCATTCATACACAAGTCGTAGGATCCATTCTCCAGGATACCATACAGGGATTTTTACAAGTACCCCCACGCAACTCGGGTTGAAGTGGTTTAATTTAATTTAATTCTCGCCCAGCCAAACACGATAGTCATTAATATCAAGTATATCTGACATATACACGTGAGCAACTAAACTATTTTACACTCAGCTGGAGTCGAACAACGACAGTCATGACGAGTGACCAGCTGTCCATGCTTTAATTCACTAAAATATGCCAATCTAAGACAATCAATCATAATACCATGCTTTAGACAGTGATTAATATGAGAAGGAATTTTGTATGAACTTCGCTCTTTAATAAATGTTGATGACAGGGGTGAAGGAATTCGCTTGTTGTCAAAGTCTGCCATTGGAATGTTTTGATGGTTTTGACGACCAAGGGGTTCCATGGTTCTGCTGACCCCGTGGTTGGTTGTGTCTGGTAACCTGAAACGGAAATGATTAGTGGGAGGAAGGAGGAGAGACAGGCAAACAAGAGGATCAAGGAAAGTGGGAGGAAAGAGAAGAAGCAGGCAAACAAGAGGATAAAGGAAAGAGGCTGGGGGGTAGAGGATTTGTTTGGTTTAAGTCATAGGAGGAGGGAGATAGGAAGGTCGGTAGTGACAAAGGATGTTTATGGTCTCTCCTGCCCCCACGTGTTCTTCACCCACACTCACAGGCGATTTAGCCACATTAAGAAAATAAGAAAATGGGAGTCTGAAAAAAAACGATTGGTCGATTTATTTATTTGTTTTGTTATTATTGTTTTAGTTTCCTCCCAAGACCTCCATCAAGCTCAATTAAAACATCCCCAAGATCCCCCTTCTAGATAAATTTGTACATTTGTCGATAGAAAAATGTCCAGGCCATAGGCCGATCCCTCCTCGCTATCGCTCGTCAGGAAAACATCGACACCTAAATGGCACGAAAGGTCTTAATATTGACAAATAAATGGGGCGAAAAGTCTTAAAATCGCCAAACTATTGGGCCGAATGTCTTACAATCAGAAAACTAATTGGGCTATGCACGAGGGGGAAGGGTGACCAGTAAAATAAACCATCCCCCCTTAACTCAATCTAACCGACCGTCATTTAACCTGATCTCATGACCGGCGTCACGGGAGGTCAAATATCCGATACTATGCCTTATTTCAAGTAAGTAGGCCAAACACAATAATATTAACCTCTATCACCCACAAACGACTAGAGTATCCGAGCTAATATTGTCATCATTTAGCAAGGGTCAGCCAGGGAATAGGTGTGGACAATTATAGCCCATTTGCTCTAGTACTTTTTTTATTTACAGAGGTTAAGGGGAGATCTCCACTTGAGGGATTTTTTTCTTGACCCCTTTCTCCCTCATATTTAGGCCCATTGCTTTTGATATTATAAAACGTTTGCCCCATTAGTTTAGCGATTTTAAGAGCTTCCACCCCATATTAAGACCTTTCGTGCAATTCAGGTGTCGATTTTATCCTGGCGAGCGATAGCGAGCCTGTAATTTAAGAGGAACCAGTCTTCGGCCAGGACATTTTTCTACCGAAAAATGTACAAATTTATCTTGAAAGGGACTCAAGGGGGTGTAATTTTAAGCTTGATGGAGGTCTAGGGAACAAACTAAATACCTCCCCTTAAGGTTCACGATTTCTGGCCTACCTATTTGGAACAGGGTATAATTATAGGCTCGGGGTGACTTTATCAGATTCAAACTAATACCAAAGAAAAGGCTGTTATTCGACCATTGCTGCTTTCTTGTTTACGATTTTTGTATTAACCCCTTGAGGATTATGCCGCATTCGGACCGTTTATTCTGGCTATCATTAAACGATTTTGTTCAGCTTAGGCAGGATCTGTGGGAAGTATATGGATAAAGACTACCTCAATTAACCCCCTGACTTCCATACACCCCTCCTAAGCTGAAAAAATCGTCTATTGTTAGCCAGAAAACAGAAAAGAAACGCGTGATCGGATCTCGAAAGGGTTAAAATCATAAACAAACACCATAAAACACGAATAAATTACCCAACCACTAAACATTGCTCCTAATTCGTATCGGCTACCCGACTCTGCTACAGATTATCCGATACAGATACCCATGTGACAACGCCATAACTTGGGGGTCACCGGCTTTGCTTATCTTTCTCTCCTTTTCTCTCTTTCCCTGGCTTGTATCCATTTGGCCCCATTCAGCCAACTGTTTTAAGACGTTTATCCCCATCCAGGTGTCGATTTCTTCCTGGCGAGCGATAGCGAGCCAGCATTGTATGGAAAAATCCGGCTTCGCCAGAGACATTTTTCTATCGAAAAATGTACAAATTTAGCTTGCTGTCAAAACAAACATATATATATGCTGGCTCGCTACCGCTCGCCAGGAAAATATTGACACCTGGATGGGGGTACACGTATTAAAACAGTAGGCTGAATGGGGCCGAATGGATACAAGCCAAAGAGAGAGGGAGAGAAAGAGAAAACAAAAACAAGGTGGGCTCCCTTAAGCTAAACACGTGGTCAGGTGTACCGGAAGTATGGTTTGGGACATGTTTGTAACCGGGGTTTTATCATGTTACAATCAGATGTGGTCGACATGGTGTATAGGTTCGTCCTATTATATATGTTCGCATGTTGTTTAGAATATATTATGTACAACTAATTATTGTTATTTAAATGTTGTATCCTGTAACCATTTGTGTATCTGCGTCAATAAAGATTTGTTAATTGAATTGAATTGAAATGTGTTCCACAATGTTGCTGGTGGCGTCTTCTTAAGGGAGCCCACCTCGCTTTTTTGCTCTTTCTCTCCCTCTCTCTTTGGTTTGTATCCATTCGGCCCCATTCAGCCTACTGTTTTAAGACGTTTACCCCCATCCAGGTGTCAATATTTTCCTGGCGAGCGGTAGCGAGCCAGCATATATATAATTTTGTTTTGACAGCAAGATAAATTTTTAAATTTTTCGATAGAAAAATTTCTCCGGCGAAGCCGGATTTCTCCATACAATGCTGGCTCGCTATCGCTCGCCAGAAAGAAATCGACAACTGGATGGGGATAAACATCTTAAAACAGTTGGCTGAGTGAGGCCGAATGGATACAAGCCAGGGAAAGAGTGAAATGGAGAGAAATATAAAAACAATCCGGTGACTCCCTTAACCTATACTAGCCCAACGTCCACCTAACTTAACCATCACGTAAAGTAGCCTAAACTTAAACCTAAACTAGCCTACTTCAAAGTAACGGCAAATCACTCCAGTGTATGCGAAAATACTATTGGCAGACGTCTTAGTACCCGAGAGAGAGAGAGAGAGAGAGAGAGAGAGAGAGAGAGAGAGAGAGAGAGAGAGAGAGAGAGAGTTGATAAGCGATGGTATTGTGAATTTGGAGGCGAAAAATAAATCAGTAATCAAACGGATAATGGTGACGAGAATAGGGTTAGTATCCACGTTTGTCGGCAGGAAATTGCCTGATTTAAATAGTGGGAAAGTTTATAAAGGATCAATTAGGATTATATAAAGGGAAGTCTGTGGTAAGAGGATAGGAAACGGGTACATTATAGATCACTAATGGAAACGTGAAAGGGCAAGAATACGCGGAGGAAAAGGGGAATGTGTGATGTTAACCCTTTGAGTACCGGCGACGTGTTTTACTTTCTTTCTAGCTAGATTTAGACGATTTTGTGCAGTTTAAGAAGGATCTGTGGTAGTAAAAAGGGTTAAGTGAGATAGTTCGAAGCCTTTTAATTGCTGGAGGTCCTTTTGAAATTGAATAAAATCCTCTAATAATAGCTAGAATATAATGAAAAGTACGTCGCCGGTACTGAAGGGGTTAATACTACAGTTTTTGTTTTTCCTACCTGGCAGAATGTGTTATAACTTAACAACTGATTTCTCGATACTTATTGGAACCGTCAAATACTAAACAAATAGACTATACTGTAGGTAGAAAAGTAGCAAGAAAACCCGATTGTAGACAGATGAGGGAGATGGTTAGAATGGTGGTAGTTGGTGTTATGGTGGTGATAGTAGTGGTAGTGGTGGTAGGGAAGGTGGTAGTTGGTGTTATGGTGGTGATAGTAGTGGTAGCTATGGTGATAGTTGGTGTTATGGTGGTGATAGTAGTGGTAGTGGTGGTAGGGAAGGTGGTAGTTGGTGTTATAGTGGTGGTAGGTATGGTGGTAGTTGGTGTTATGGTGGTGGTAGTGGTGGTAGGTATGGTGGTAGTTGGTGTTACGGTGGTGATAGTAGTGGTAGTGGTGGTAGGGAAGGTGGTAGTTGGTGTTATGGTGGTGATAGTAGTGGTAGTGGTGGTAGGGAAGGTAGTAGTTGGTGTTATGGTGGTGATAGTAGTGGTAGGGGTGGTAGGGAAGGTGGTAGTTGGTGTTATGGTGGTGATAGTAGTGGTAGGGAAGGTGGTAGTTGGTGTTATGGTGGTGATAGTAGTGGTAGTGGTGGTAGGGAAGGTGGTAGTTGGTGTTATGGTGGTGATAGTAGTGGTAGTGGTGGTAGGGAAGGTGGTAGTTGGTGTTATGGTGGTGGTAGGTATGGTGGTATTGGTGTTACGGTGGTGGTAGTTGGTGTATGAGGGTGATAGTAGTGGTAGGGAAGGTGGTTGGAAGGGTGGTAGTTGGTGTTATGAGGGTGATAGTAGTGGTAGTGGTGGTAGGGAAGGTGGTAGTTGGTGTTATAGTGGTGGTAGGTATGGTGATTGTTGGTGTTATGGTGGTGGTAGTGGTGGTAGGTATGGTGGTAGTTGGTGTTACGGTGGTGATAGTGGTGGTAGCTATGGTGGTGATAGTAGTGGTAGTGGTGGTAGCTATGGTGGTAGTTGGTGTTATGGTGGTGATAGTAGTGGTAGGTATGGTGGTAGTTGGTGTTATGGTGGTGATAGTAGTGGTGGTAGTTGGTGTTATGGTGGTGGTAGTGGTGGTAGGTATGGTGGTAGTTGGTGTTATGGTGGTGGTAGTGGTGGTAGGTATGGTGGTAGTTAGTGTTATGGTGGTGATAGTAGTGGTAGTGGTGGTAGCTATGGTGGTAGTTGGTGTTATGGTGGTGATAGTAGTGGTAGTGGTGGTAGGTATGGCGGTAGTTGGTGTTATGGTGGTGGTAGTAGTGGTAGTGGTGGTAGGGAAGGTGGTAGTTGGTGTTATGGTGGTGATAGTAGTGGTAGTGGTGGTAGGTATGGTGGTAGTTGGTGTTATGGTGGTGGTAGTAGTGGTAGTGGTGGTAGGGAAGGTGGTAGTTGGTGTTATGGTGGTGGTAGGTATGGTGGTAGTTGGTGTTATGGTGGTGATAGTAGTGATGGTAGTTGGTGTTATGGTGGTGATAGTGGTAGTAGTGGTAGCTATGGTGGTAGGAATGGTGGTAGTTTGTGTTATGGTGGTGATACTAGTGGTAGTTGGTGTTATGGTGGTGATAGTGGTGGCAGGGAAGGTGGTAGTTGGTGTTATGGTGGTGATAGTAGTGGTAGTGGTGGTAGCTATGGTGGTAGTTGGTGTTATGGTGGTGATAGTAGTGGTAGTGGTAGTAGCTATGGTGGTAAGAATGGCGGTAGTTGGTGTTATGGTGGTGATAGTAGTGGTAGTGGTGGTAGGGAAGGTGGTAGTTGGTGTTATGGTGGTGATAGTAGTGGTAGTGGTGGTAGTTGGTGTTATGGTGATGATAGTAGTGGTAGTGGTGGTAGATATGGTGGTAGTTGGTGTTATGGTGGTCATAGTAGTGGTAGTGGTGGTAGGTATGGTGGTAGTTGGTGTTATGGTGGTCATAGTGGTAGTGGTGGTAGCTATGGTGGTAGTTGGTGTTATGGTGGTCATAGTGGTAGTGGTGGTAGCTATGGTGGTAGTTGGTGTTATGGTGGTCATAGTAGTGGTAGTGGTGGTAGGTATGGTGGTAGTTGGTGTTATGGTGGTCATAGTAGTGGTAGTGGTGGTAGGTATGGTGGTAGTTGGTGTTATGGTGGTCATAGTGGTAGTGGTGGTAGCTATGGTGGTAGGTATGGTGGTAGTTGGTGTTATGGTGGTCATAGTAGTGGTAGTAGTGGTAGGTATGGTGGTAGTTGGTGTTATGGTGGTCATAGTGGTAGTGGTGGTAGCTATGGTGGTAGGTATGGTGGTAGTTGGTGTTATGGTGGTGATAGTAGTGGTAATGGTGGTAGTTGGTGTCATGGTGGTGATAGTAGTGGTAGTGGTGGTAGGGAAGGTGGTAGTTGGTGTTATGGTGGTGATAGTAGTGGGAGTGGTGGTAGGTATGGTGGTAGTTGGTGTTATGGTGGTGATAGTAGTGGTAGTGGTGGTAGGGAAGGTGGTAGTTGGTGTTATGGTGGTCATAGTGGTAGCTATGGTGGTAGTTGGTGTTATGGTGGTGATAGTAGTGGTAATGGTGGTAGTTGGTGTCATGGTGGTGATAGTAGTGGTAGTGGTGGTAGGGAAGGTGGTAGTTGGTGTTATGGTGGTGATAGTAGTGGTAGTGGTGGTAGGTATGGTGGTAGTTGGTGTTATGGTGGTGATAGTAGTGGTGGAGGTAGTGATTGGTGGTAGCTCTCCTCTAGATTCATTTGTACATTTTTCGGTAGGGCCGGTTTTTTCAAAATTGCAGGCTCACTATCGTTCGCCGGGAGTGAGGTCGACAAATAAATGGCACGAAGGGTCTTAACATTGACAAGGAAATGGGGCGAAAGGTCTCAGGCCCGCAGTACCAAACGTTCCCTTCCCTCCAAGGTATCCTTCCTTTCAAAATTCATAGTATAGAAACATTCTTTGGGATTTGTTTGGCTGAGCGAATGCTTTCGTAAACGGTCGCCGCGACCGTTTACGTCCAATATTATTGGAATCTGAAGAGGACCTTCGACCCTTCTCTTCGATGGTTGTCGGATCCCTTCGTTTGCTAATTGAATTTTATTATTTGTATTATTGTTTCAATTCGTAAATTAAAGGTTACAGAAGACATTCTTTAATGCAAATCAATTGCATAATGTACGAAACTATTAATATATATTAATATGGGTTACAATTAGCACATTTCCAAAGACTTTCGATATATCTTCAATGACGATGTTGAACTTGACAGGAGCCGTTGTACAGGCACCTTCACCTGAGGCCTATGTCGGCCAGCCTTGACAAATTGTAGATCACTTCATCAGATTTTATTCGCCCAATTACTACCCAGGTAAGGAAATTCACGACATTCCATTATACTTGCTTGTATTTTTGGCTTGGAATCCTCATTTGGTGACTATTATTATCTATCTATTTGAGGCATATTTCCTGAAATAAGTCTTGCAATTGACGAGGATGGGTGTGAATGGGATCTGCCGTGTGTGGGCGTGTCAGCTCTGCAGACTAGTTATATATGTTCATTTATGGAAGTATTTAAAGTAGGCCTAGGCCTAACCCAATCAGGGAGAACATGTTAGTCCCTATTTATAGCCTACTTTAGTAGGGTAGGGTAGGCCTATATTTTTTAATCCAATAGGCCTAACCTATGTTAAAATAGCCAACAATAGGATACCTAGGTTAACAAGTCCCAGATATTGAAAGAAAAAGTGGTAAAAATTAAAGAGACCTTGGACAGCCTTTTTAACTAGGCCTAGGCTAGGCCTATAATTATGTTTTGTTAGGTTAGGTAAAAAGGCCATCGTTGACTATTTTAACATAGGCTAGGCCTATTGGATTAAAAAATATAGGCCTAACCAGCCTACCCTACTAAAGTAGGCAATAAATAGGGACTAACATGTTCTCCCTGATTGGGCTAGGCCTACTTGAAATACTTCCATAAATGAACATAAGATAACGAGTCTGCAGAGCTGACTGGCCCACACACGGCATATCCCATTCACACCCATCCTCGTCAATTGCAAGACTTATTTCAGGAAATAGGCCTATGCCTCAAATAGATAGATAATAATGGTCACCAAATGAGGATTCCAAGCCAAAAATACAAGCAAGTATAATGTAATGTCGTGAATTTTCTTACCTGGGTAGTAGGCTAATTGGGCGAATAAAATCTGATGAAGCGGTCTTAAGGACCTATCCATATGGAAGCATACAACAGGAGTTGTGATTAGATGATACAATATTATATAACGGGTACCTATGTATGTAAGAATTGCAATAAATTATGTGAAATATATTGTTCATTCTTTATGCGGTACCTATAATTGTCCAAGCATCATATATTTAGTCATTTATAAAAGTAAACCTGCCTACTAGACTTTCTGTTTTTGGTACCGTATAGTACTGTAGACAGGGCAGGTGTTTGTGGTACCGTATAGTACTGTAGACAGGGCAGGTGTTTGTGGTACCGTATAGTACTGTAGACAGGGCAGGTGTTTGTGGTACCGTATAGTACTGTAGACAGGGCAGGTGTTTGTGGTACCGTATAGTACTGTAGACAGGGCAGGTGTTTGTGGTACCGTATAGTACTGTAGACAGGGCAGGTGTTTGTGGTACCGTATAGTACTGTAGACAGGGCAGGTGTTTGTGGTACCGTATAGTACTGTAGACAGGGCAGGTGTTTGTGGTACCGTATAGTACTGTAGACAGGGCAGGTGTTTGTGGTACCGTATAGTACTGTAGACAGGGCAGGTGTTTGTGGTACCGTATAGTACTGTAGACAGGGCAGGTGTTTGTGGTACCGTATAGTACTGTAGACAGGGCAGGTGTTTTTGGTACCGTATAGTACTGTAGACAGGGCAGGTGTTTGTGGTACCGTATAGTACTGTAGACAGGGCAGGTGTTTGTGGTACCGTATAGTACTGTAGACAGGGCAGGTGTTTGTGGTACCGTATAGTACTGTAGACAGGGCAGGTGTTTGTGGTACCGTATAGTACTGTAGACAGGGCAGGTGTTTGTGGTACCGTATAGTACTGTAGACAGGGCAGGTGTTTTTGGTACCGTATAGTACTGTAGACAGGGCAGGTGTTTGTGGTACCGTATAGTACTGTAGACAGGGCAGGTGTCAATTTGATGCAGAATAAGTATTGAAAATAAATGGTTTTCTATATTAGCCTAGTCAAAGGGGGTGATCACATTACTATTAACTTGAAACCCGAAACTTTATGATATTGCTTCACTGCCACTGAATGGTACTGAATTAAAACCTGGCACTTTTCATGTAGCAGAACTGTACAGTATAAAACTTGGGGCAAATTGGTGCAGCTGTGGTAAATAACCCCATAAAGTATACAGTACTCGGTACCTACTAAGTGATCTGTATAGGATTCACTATTCTGAACTTATACATACAGGTATTTGTATTTGAGGGAATACATAAGAGTTGAGACAGGCGAAGCCAGGGTAATTGGTGACCAGGCTACTGTAAGATTAGGAGTAGTGGGCGTACCACTACCGACATATAGCATAAATCATCTATAAAACATTAATCTAACCTAACCTAACCTAACCTAACCTAACCTAACCTAGTACTACATGAATACTAGGTTAGGTTAGGTTAGGTTGTTTGGTTAGGTTAATGCTTTATAGAAGAGTTATGCTGTATGTTGGTAGTGGTACGCCCATTACTCCTAATCTTACCCAGGCTACTGAACTGGAGCCACAGGCCTAGGCCTCTTCCAGAAAAAACATTTGTGAGTATTAGGCTATGGTAATATTCAGTTGAGAAACTCTGCCTCATAAAGCTAAACTAACTCAACCCAATCCCACAATCGGATTGCTACAATACTATACTGTGCCTAACTTACCTAATGTAACTAACCTTACAGACCCCATGCTGGCAATATATAAGATGACAATTAATTCATGGGGTGGCTTAGGGGGGAAAAGCCCCCCTTCAACCTATTATTGTATCCCACGGCAGTCAAAATATAAAGGAGCGTGCGAGTAGTGTAAACAAAGAAGGCGATACGTTTGAATACTACCGTACAACCTTCCCCCAACTTTTAGAAGCCGATTTGCTTCGGCTGGCTTCTGAAATTTACGGGATAGTTCTATACTCAAAAGTAAGGAGTATCGTTAGGCTACACTACTTCAAGAAACCTATCATAGCCTAGGCCTATTCCAAATTTGTAGGTTAGGTTAACTCAGAAATCGCTTTCCCCATTAGCTAACCTAACCTTGGCTATATTAATTTGCCAACAATTTTGCATTGTTTAAAGAGTAGGCTACATGTTGATTAAATATGCAAGTCCCATGGAGATTAAAAAATACTATTTAGCCATGAATTGTTTGTCTATAATTAGGCTAGGCTAGGATAGGTGACTATCCCTAGATATCTAAAGCCGATGAGAACAATTGTGTGATCCAAACACTTTCCCTGCTAAATTTTTGGAAAAACTCGGAGAGTCGGAGGTTACCTCGCTTGGATAGCTAGAATAGATTAGTTTTATTAGGTTACCATGGTTATTATAAACTAAATAATCCACTAGCCTCTCATGCCTAACCCATCGTCCAAAATCCAACCCTGGTAACCTCTTAAGGTTAGGCTAGGCCTACCCTGTTTTCAGTAGTTTTAATATTTCAAGATAATTACTTAACAATATAGGACTAGGCTAAATTCTCATCAAAATTGCTCATAGCCTATGTCCAATTTAAGCATTTCTTACTATGAAATGGAGGACTCAAAGCTTTACCTTTCCCATTTGGGAAGGGTCAGCCAGGGGATAGATAGCCTATGGCAATTTACAGCCCACTATCCTAGCTCTGGCCCTTTTTGAGTTAGAGATAGGCTAGGTTAGATTTCACGATTTATGGCCATAGGCCTAGATCTAGGCCTACTTGGAACAGGTGAACAGGGCTAGGCTTGAATATAACAGAAAAGCTTGCTTGATATTATAACCAAGCCACTTTTCCAGAGAGCCAAGCACAACCCAATTATTCAGCGAAAATCCATACCACAACCCCATGGCTATTCCTAAACTCAAAAATTTATTGGTGGTTGAAGGGAAATTAGGCTAGAGAAATTCAATGGTCCTCTGGGGAATCACTAGGGCCTAGGCTACCTTATTTTCGTCAATTGAGAATGTCCTAAATACAGAATAATAAGATTAATGCAATAAACTGGGTAAATAATACACCAGGGACCATCACTTTATTACGATTCGATTCCGTCTGTACTCCCGTGAGGCTGCCCGAGGCAGTAATTTGTAGACAAAACGTTCCTCAGGTATACCAACCGTAAGAAATGCACCGCGGCGAGTTTGACAGGCTTACCAACCCTAGGTCCGACGGCATCGCACGAGAGATTCTCACAAGGAAGCAACTGGTGGTACCACCTTCACGTGCGAATCCGACGTGCGAGTCCTTCGTCGAAGGGATCGCACGATTATCTTGTACTGCGGGCCATAGACTCTCGCTTAATTCCCAGAGACGGAGACACTCGGTAAAGAGGCATTACTCTTCTCGTAGTTATTTTTGCTTTTTGTGCGAGATATTCGTGTGCCGGAAGTGCGGAAAGAGTCTAGAAGTGGCGTTTGACGAATAGCGGACAATCTGGGAGGAGAATCGGAAGGAAATAGGCTGAAATAAGGCGAGATATTTGTGATATACGTAACCCTTTCAGGATACGATGATCTATCTATCTATCTATTGCCTGATGCCGTGATCCCCGAAGGGGTGGCCACGAACGAACCGCCCCCATGCACCTCTGTCCCCAGTCAGTCGACGCCCCTCCCCCCAACCAGCACCGCCTTCGTTCATGTACGTCCTCACTCCATCCTTCCACCTCTCCCTCTCTGTCCCTCCACCTCGCTCTCGTACACCCTCTTAGTCATTCTCTCGCTTTCCATACGTTCCATATGGCCGAACCATCTCAAGTTGTTCCTTTTCACACTTTCCAGTACATCTACCTCCACACCACACCTCCTTCTTACTTCCTCATTAGTCTGTCTATCCCTCCATGTAACTCCGCACGCACTCCTTAAGTAATTCATTTCCACTGCTCTCACTCTTGGTCTGAGCCTCTCAACCAACGTCCATGCTTCGCTTCCGTAAGTCAGTGTTGGGATTACCACACTGTTAGTCCATGAGCCAAGACCCGAATTTTGGGATATCGGTACCACCAGGGGTGACTAATTCTCTTAGGTGTTTTTAGCTTGCTACATGTCTCTAGTTTATGTTTTGATATGATAGCCCTTGCACATTGGTAGCTTAATGGTCGTTATCACTTCTTGAATAGACATACCCTACCGAAAATTCCGAAATTTTTTAAAATGTCAAATTTGGGGACAGGAATGCCTAAATGTCAACAAAATGCATATAGTAATTGTCACATTTAATACAAGTCCTGTAAATACACACTAAGCATGCCATGGGCTTGTACATACTATTATGGCAAATTACTACTCCTAAATATCATCTACGTCAGACTCGGAATCTGACTGTTGTGCCACCGGCTCTTCTTCAATAGCCTTGTTCTGACATGTCTGTAACCTGCACATGTCCGTGCATTTTAGACCATTGCTGAGGCAAGTACACTTAGGGAGTTCGCATGACCGCACACACTTGCAAGACAGTAGCTGCATAACAGCATCTGGTGCTGGTGAGCCTCGCATCCAGTTGACGGCAAGCTTACCGTCCTCATCTGTCATCCAACCGCAGTCTGTTGGGTTCGCAACAAATGGCTGGCTCTGAAGACTTCTCCTCCAGATCGCAGCCTGGTAGTTTGCACGCAGTGCATGCATGAAGAGGCAGTCCTCACAAGGAGGGAGTTGACTTGACTCTACCTCTCCACGTCTTGCACAGAACAGCTCATACCGAAGCTTGTTTACCTTAGTTGTGTGGGTAGATGGTAGGTACATGTGGCAGGTGATTTCCTGTAGCTTCTCAAAGAGTTCAGGAGACACTTCCCATGAGCGTCCAAGTTCGTGAAAAGCATGCTGGTATGTCTTGTCCATCTTCACCTGCTTGAGTGTCGTCATCTTCCCTCGGCCAGCGAATGCACTGACGGTATCACAGCCTGTAAAGGCATGCATACCAATCAATGAATCACACACGCTGCCTCCCAGTGTGCGGCTCAGTGTGGTGATATCCAGGAATCTTGTCCGGTTCTTCGTCCCGCACTTCTGGAACAGATGGGATGGGATCTTGTGGCACATGCCAAGACACAACACCATGACGTCTGTATCTTCTGCAGTGATGATGACAGACTTGTTCCCAGATTCTGCTGCATGAAGTGCATGGAGAAGAAGGCGTGTGTCTGCTTCTTCTTGAGTTGACTTAAGCTCAGGAGCCTCTTCCCACTGCTCTTTGGTGATCTTGAAGCAGCGCTGCTCACATGTGACATACAGCTCCTTGTCCTTGAGCTTCTCCCTGTGCTGTGGTGCCTTCCATTCTTCTACCAAGAACTTGATAAGACTTGCCTTGTTGGAGGAACTACCGAGTAACTTTCTCCACTGCTGGATGTTGTGCCCAGGTTGAATGCTCTTGAAATGAATTCCTGTGCCTGCACTTCTTTTGGCTCGTTCTGCATCCTTGATGGATGTCTCCTTGTAGATATCAAACACAACATCAATGCGCCTGCTCTTAGCACCTTCATGAACAGCGTGACTCAGTGCTGTACCTGCAAGCTGTGAAAAAGTTTTGTCGTTTCCCTTCAGTTTGTGGACCAGGCTCATCCCATCAATTATGGTAGCAGAGGGCTCGGGTATCACTTCTGCAGGAGAAACATTCCTCTCTAACTCCTTTGCGAGGGCAGCCTTGTTGGTCTTGCGGAGAGACCCATCACCGCTGGCAAGTGCCCAAGGCAAAGGCCCCAGGGGATGAGCCAAGACATCACTCATTTTGAGCTTTCTGTTCTCGGCAACAAGGATCATCTGGCCAAATAGGTTCCTGTCAGCCTTTAAGATAACCTCCTTGGCATGGTCTTGTGAGCGTGGCTTCATTCTGATGTTAGTGAACGTTCTCAGTTTCGTCTTCGTCATCGTGTCATGAAACTGTATAGTTGGCGTATCGATCTCCAGGCGCTCTTCCTTGAAGGCTTGATATGCATCCTCTCCTATTCTGTAGGCCCCTAGAAGGTCTTTGACAACTTCTGGTGGTGCCATAGTCGCAGTTGACAAACTGACAAGATCTTCTTGCTCTGCGTTGAAGGGGTTCAACCAGCTGGTCTCCATCAGTTGAACTAAAGATTGGACATCGGCCTCATCTCTTCTAATCCTGGGCATCTGTAAGTCTGGGTGGCTGAAGTCAGTATACTTTTGGCCTACTACCATAGTCCTGAGCTGCCTTAAGTACCTGCTGCGATACTCCGATGTCAGGTAGTACCTGGCGACAGCTCCGCCTTTCAGGCTGAAGCCTTTTGTGCCCCCTGGTGTCTGGGTGTCTTTGTTGATCGTCTCTTCGATTGTCTGGTCCACAGGGATCCGTCCAAAGGGATTCTTGCTACCGATCTGGACCGAAAAGCCACCTTGCATGAAGTGTTCATGGACCTCTGGGTGTTCAATGGGCAGTCGAGACATCAAGGCATAGTAGTAGGTTAGGAACCGGGCATAGTTCACTTTGTCATAGGCAAAACACCACGGTATCATCTGTCGGATTGCTCCTAGGTGGAGCATCCAGTTGCCTTCTCTGGAGGCTCGAATTAAGTCCAGCATGATCTCAACCATGTCCAGGTATGACATCCAGAATGCTGAGAGGTTGTGTTCATCTCTGAGGGTCTCAAGATAAACTTGGAAAAGCTTCATGATATGTGTGCATGATTCACTCTCCATCAGCTCTTGAAAGAGTCCCTGAGACACATTGCTGTGAAAGCTGTTGATGTCCTTGTGTTTCATCTAGATGGTGTATGTCCCTTGAATGGTTTTCTTCTAGCCATGAAAGGAAGCCTTTCCATGCAAGCCTCATCAGTGCTTCATACACGAGCTTGTGTAGTCTCACTGCTCTGTTGTACCTCTTGCCGTTCATCACTCCTGACACTGATCCTTCTGCGATGATACCTGATTCCACACACAGATCTCTAAGACCTGCATCTTGAAACCTCTTTCCTATGGTGGAGATGAGATTACAGATTGTGTGGAAGACGCCCATCCTGATGATAATGTTCTTGAACTTCTCTTGTTTCCAGATAACTTCGGCAGCTTTGGCATAGAGTGCTTGATCAAACACGCACACAATCTTGTTAAGCTGTAAGGACTGCATGATAGCATGCGTTTGTTCCAAGATTTCATTAACGGTGGACATTTCTGTTGCGGGAGCATTGATAGTGGGCAGGTAGCTTACAGTGTCCTGAACCACTGCAATGTCTCTGCGCATTTTGATGTTGAACCCAGTCCAACTGCTGATGGACTGGTCCTCATGGTCTGACATTCGAGTAAGAAGCCAGATATGGTTCTTTGTCTTTGAATCCTGGACTTCCTTGGTAGTGTCGACATACGCAGTCTCAATCCTAGGTGGCCCTGCCCGCCGCCCAACATTGTATATTGGCAGCATTGATGATGTCTGAGTGATGCTTCTTATCTTGGACTTGGTAATCTCTGGCAGGACTTTCTCTGGCACAGAGCCTGCAACCTTGGACTGGACAGCAATGCCATTGACTCTATGAGAAGTACCTGCTCCACTTAGGGTCTCTTCAAGTCGGTCAATGTTATCCCAGGCCAGGGTTGTGAACACACCAGGGTAGATGTTTGCTGGCAGTGGAATGTCATCCTTTGAGCATTCCAGCTTCTGGATACAAAGGGCTGTATCGATCTCCTCAAACATTGAGTAAGACACACAGTGACCAAGACGATTCAGAGTTCGGATCAGTTCTGTGTTTCCTGTCAAAGACTTTACAGCATTGGTCAGCAGTACGTGCTTGGGTGGTTTTGTCTTGCCACTGGTAACAGCAAAGACCAAGTCACTGCCAAAGGAAGTGGCAAGACGTTGAGCTCTTTCAGAGGGAGTTTCACACTCACACTCTCCTGTCAGCAGGGTGTGCAGGAATTGAGTGACTGCTGCAGGAATGACATTCTGATCTGTATCGGGAGGCCATGGCTGACTCACATCTTGTTTATTGATCTCATTCCTCAGCTGCATTCCTGCTTTGGTTAAGACATCTTCAGAGTTAGCTGCTCTTGCTTCTTGCAGGTCTTTTGCCATTTTGTGTGCTTGCCGGGCAAGGTCGTCCATTGAGAGGCTGCGTGGATAGATTAGAAGCTTTCCTTTCTCATCTGGGACAAAGCGTAGTGATTCTCCAAACTCGGTTTCAATCTTTCGGCGAACATGTTTCTTTGTCGCTGGTTTCAGTTGGATAATACCACGGGACATCATGGATCTCTCAAGCCTAGATGTGAGGTTTGTCATAGGCAGTACCTCTGGGTTGGGGAATAATTTGGTCCTTATATACAAGCAGAGTTCCTCGAGGGCTTCTGTCTCAACCTCTTCGTAGCGTGCTTCCTCGCTTTCTTCCTGATTTTCACCTGCACCCGACCTGGCGGCCGCTGGGAAATCATCTTTTGTGAAGAGTTTGTAGCACGACTTGTGGTAGTGACCCTCTGCAGCAACAAGGTCTCTGCTAACTAAACCAAGGATTCTCTGGTTGAGTTTCCTTATTGCTGCTCTGCGAATCTTCTCATCTGCTCGTAGCTCAACACACTGTATGAGTGGCTCCCTTGTCTTTGTTGTTTTTATGTACTTGCTTGACTTCTCGCAGAAGATACATACTTTGGCATACACCCTGCTAGTACTAGGGGCATCCCTTGATGCCCTCCTCCTGGGGTCGACGCTTGCTGATTCTATCTTGACACCCTTGGCAAGGATAGAATCCAGTGACTTCTTCATTGTAAAGAGACTACGACATTTACGGTGATAATGTATGTGTGGTATTCCTCCTTCTTCAAGGCCCTTGGCTGCTTCCAGGACTGGATCATGCTGCCTGATTTCTGCAGCCCTGAGCAATGTGTTCCAGGAGTCCAAATCCTGTGGTGACACCAGAGCATCGCTGTCATCATCAGAGCAGTGGATGATACAGTCGATCCGTGCTCTCTTCCTCGCAGATGGTTCCATCCTGCCGTCAAACAGTCGACACACACCTGCAAAAAATATCACCATTAAACCATGAACAAACAAACACATTACATGGAAACCACTCTACATATGTTTGCTCCTTCCAATAATAAATTATCCCCAAAATATAACAAAAAATCCCCAAATATGAAATAAACCCCTAAATATGGAGAAACTTGAAATACACATCGGAATAATTCTTGTAGAGAATCAAATAAGCTACAAGAGCTGTTAGAATATATTTTTCAATGTTCCCCATATTTAAGGATTTATTCTAGATTTAGAGGAAAATACCCAAAATATAGAGTATATTCCGAAATATGAGGAAATTTGAAAAATACCTAGGAACAACTCTGGTAGAGAATATAATTCTACATCTTTATTTTTGGGTAGCGCCCCTATTGCATCAAAAAAATTAGACTAAGCTACCAGTGCGAGAAGGCTATCATATCTTAATGTACTTACAGTCACTCTATAAACATTTTAGTACCATTCGTGTTTAGTCACCCCAGGTGGTACCGATATCTGGCCTGGCTCATGGACTATGTCATGCAAGGACTTCTTCACTTCCATACTGACCACCCTATTTCTTGTTACTGCTTTTAGCATTCCTACAACCCTCTTCCCCTGTTGTACCCTCTCCTGCACTTCTTCATCCATAGTCCCATCTTTACTCAACACACTGCCCAGATACTTAAAAGAGTTGACGATCTCCATAGCCTGACCGTTCAGCTTCACCTCACACTCTGTGTTTTCACCCCTTTCGAAAACCATAACCTTGCTCTTCCCCGCATTTACCTTCAAATTCCGTTTTTCGCACACTGTTCCAAACTCATTTACCAGACCCTGCAACTCCCATTCATTATCACTCATCAGAACTGTATCATCCGCAAACAGCAGTATAGGTAGCTTCCACTCAATTCCCTCCCTTTTCAGCGATACACCAACATCCACTGCTCTTGATAGTATTTCTTTCATGACTCCATCCATATATACAGTAGACAACCACAGGGACATCACACACCCCTGTTTCAACCCAACACTCAGGTCAAGGAACTCGCTCTGCTCACTCTCCACACGTACTGCCGCCTTTGCACCCTCATACATGCTCTTAACTGCTTTCAGCAACTTGCCCTCTACTCTGTATATTCTAAGTACTTTCCACAAACTTTCTCTATCCACTCTGTCATAGGCCTTCTCCAAGTCCATAAAGGCAACATACACCTTTTGTTTCTTCTCCAGATATTTCTCCACAACACAATTCAGGGTAAAAATCTGATCTACACATCCTCTTCGCTTCCTAAAACCTCCCTGCTCGTCGCCTATCCATTTCTCCGTTCTCACTCTCACTCTCTCAATCACTACCCTACTGTATACCTTGCCTATTACGCTTAGAAGCTTAGAAGATATATTCCTCGGTGGTTACCACACACTCCTCTTTCCCCTTTGCCCTTATATAGGGGGACTATTATGCCAGTCTTCCAGTCATCGGGTGCACTCCCCTTCTCCCATGCTAGTTTGCACATTTTCCATACCCATTCTATCACTATCTCACCACCATACCTCAACATTTCCCCACACACTCCATCTGTTCCTGGTGCTTTCCCCAACTTCACTCTTTTCATGGCTTCCCACACTTCTGACCTCCTGATCCCCACCTCCTCCTCCGCTACTTCTCTTCTTCTCCCTCCCATACCATATCCAGCTATGTTTGCTGGCTCTTCATTCCTTACATTTAGCAACTCGGATACGATGATGCAATCTTTCATTATGTTCTGGCTATTATTAGACAATTTTCTCTGTTGCAGTTTAGGACTGACCACTAGGTATGAAATGGGTAACAACTATCGTAATTAACCCTTTGAGATGATTATGATGCGTTTTGACAGTTTAGGCTCGCTACTAATAGACGACTATATTATAATGGTGTGTGGTGTGGAAATAGTGAGTTACACAGAGTTACACAGATACTCAGACCACACACACCTTGCGGTCCCTACTAGGTGATCCGGTCTTAATACTACTAGACAGGGACAGTTTATAGTAGAAAAATAGGACAGCAAAGTAGAAGGCTCTCTCCCCATCCTCCGTTCCCTAAGGCTAACGGAGTTGTAGATAGGTGGAATAGGCTACCAAGTGCTATAGTGGGATCAAGAACGATAGAGAGTTTTAAGATAACATTAGATAGGCATATGGACGAGATGGGTTGGGTGTGAGGGGGATCTGCCGGGTGTGGGACAATCGGCGCTCTGCAGACCCCCGTTATCTTGTATTGACCTGACCGTTTTGATGAGGTATATACGGTCCTCATGGTGTTAGTGAGCTGGGCCAATAATTAGGCCTTATAATTATTGGGGTTGGGTGTGAGATGGATCTGCCTTGTGTGGGCCAGTCGGCTTTTTGCAGACTCCCAGTTTCTTATGTTCTTATGTTCTTATATTAAATGTGTGTGATGTTTGAGTAGAAGGTACTTTGAGTAATGGTATAAGATTATAGCTGTAGATAATTATTATATACTGTGAAATGTTAGATATTGCGAGTATTGTAATAATAAGAACATAAGAACATAAGAAAATGGGAGTCTGCAGAAAGCCGATTGGCCTAAGCAAGGCAGATCCCTTACCCACACAACCCCAATTACAAACCCCAATTATAGGCTCAACACTCTAATACCCTGAGGATCATCTTACCAAAACGGTTAGAGATTAACGCAGGATTACGGGGTCTGCAGAGCGCTGATTGGCCCAACCCGGCTGATCCCCCTTCACACCCAACCCTTCTCATCCATATGCTTATCCAATTTTATCTTAAAGCTCCCTACCGTTTTTGATCCCACTATAGCACTTGGTAGTCCATTCCACCCATCTACAACTCTGTTACCAAACCAATATTTGCCTATATCTTTTCTGAAACGAAATTTATCTAATTTGAAACCATTGGTACGAGTTCTTTCGCTATCACTGAGCTTTAGTACATTTGTCATGTCCCCTTTGTTAATCCCACTAACCCACTTGAACACCTCTATCATATCCCCTCTAACTCTGCGTCTCTCTAGCGAATGTAAACCTAATTTCTTCAACCTTTCTTCATACGGAAGATTTCTAATATTATGGATAATTTTTGTCATTCTACGCTGTACTCTCTCCAATGAATCTATGTCCATTCTGTAATAAGGACACCAAAATTAGACAGCATAATCCATATGGGGTCTCACTAATTATTAATGACAAGTAAAGTTTTAAGATAACATCAGCAGTTCTGTTAGTCACACTCCTAGAGATGAACCCGAGAATCCTGTTTGCCTTATTACGAACGCTTATACACTGTTTTCTAGGCTTTAAATCATTGCTAACAAACGCACCTAGATCTTTCTCGCAGTCTGAATTTTCTAATTCTAAATTAGCTAGTTTATATTTAACATTTGTTTGCATCTTCCCTATCTTTAATACCTTGCATTTGTCAATGTTAAACTTCATCTGCCAATTTACTGACCATTCATGTAAGGTATCTAGATCCTTTTGGAGGCACTCTATATCGCTATCTGAATCAATTGATCTCCCCATTTTAGTATCGTCTGCGAATTTACTTATCCTACTAGTTATACCTAAATCTAGGTCATTTATGTATTATTTATTATGTTCCTTCCAACAACCAACCATACTCCTAAAATCGATTAATGAAATTTACAAACACATGTGGCAGTCCGTGAACTCGAACCCAGGATGCTCACACCGAAAATCAACACCTTATACATCGCACCACGAAGACAGTTAAAGGTTGGTGGACACTGCCTACGATTTATTATGCAACTTCGAATCCTGCATATCAATCTAAGCATGTACACACATCCCAACTGCAACTCACGTAGGCTATGCATATGTGAATGGAAAGAGCAATTAATGGGGCCTTAACCACTTAGGGAAGTCCTCTCGATAAATTACTCCTGAACCAATATAAATTATTATGTTCCTTCCAACAACCAACCATACTCCTAAAATCGATTAATGAAATTTACAAACACATGTGGCAGTCCGTGGACTCGAACCCAGGATGCTCACACCGAAAATCAACACCTTATACATCGCACCACGAAGACAGTTAAAGGTTGGTGGACACTGCCTACGATTTATTATGCAACTTCGAATCCTGCATATCAATCTAAGCATGTACACACATCCCAACTGCAACTCACGTAGGCTATGCATATGTGAATGGAAAGAGCAATTAATGGGGCCTTAACCACTTAGGGAAGTCCTCTCGATAAATTACTCCTGAACCAATATAAATTATTATGTTCCTTCCAACAACCAACCATACTCCTAAAATCGATTAATGAAATTTACAAACACATGTGGCAGTCCGTGGACTCGAACCCAGGATGCTCACACCGAAAATCAACACCTTATACATCGCACCACGAAGACAGTTAAAGGTTGGTGGACACTGCCTACGATTTATTATGCAACTTCGAATCCTGCATATCAATCTAAGCATGTACACACATCCCAACTGCAACTCACGTAGGCTATGCATATGTGAATGGAAAGAGCAATTAATGGGGCCTTAACCACTTAGGGAAGTCCTCTCGATAAATTACTCCTGAACCAATATAAATTATTATGTTCCTTCCAACAACCAACCATACTCCTAAAATCGATTAATGAAATTTACAAACACATGTGGCAGTCCGTGAACTCGAACCCAGGATGCTCACACCGAAAATCAACACCTTATACATCGCACCACGAAGACAGTTAAAGGTTGGTGGACACTGCCTACGATTTATTATGCAACTTCGAATCCTGCATATCAATCTAAGCATGTACACACATCCCAACTGCAACTCACGTAGGCTATGCATATGTGAATGGAAAGAGCAATTAATGGGGCCTTAACCACTTAGGGAAGTCCTCTCGATAAATTACTCCTGAACCAATAAATTATTATGTTCCTTCCAACAACCAACCATACTCCTAAAATCGATTAATGAAATTTACAAACACATGTGGCAGTCCGTGGACTCGAACCCAGGATGCTCACACCGAAAATCAACACCTTTTACATCGCACCACGAAGACAGTTAAAGGTTGGTGGACACTGCCTACGATTTATTATGCAACTTCGAATCCTGCATATCAATCTAAGCATGTACACACATCCCAACTGCAACTCACGTAGGCTATGCATATGTGAATGGAAAGAGCAATTAATGGGGCCTTAACCACTTAGGGAAGTCCTCTCGATAAATTACTCCTGAACCAATATAAATTATTATGTTCCTTCCAACAACCAACCATACTCCTAAAATCGATTAATGAAATTTACAAACACATGTGGCAGTCCGTGGACTCGAACCCAGGATGCTCACACCGAAAATCAACACCTTATACATCGCACCACGAAGACAGTTAAAGGTTGGTGGACACTGCCTACGATTTATTATGCAACTTCGAATCCTGCATATCAATCTAAGCATGTACACACATCCCAACTGCAACTCACGTAGGCTATGCATATGTGAATGGAAAGAGCAATTAATGGGGCCTTAACCACTTAGGGAAGTCCTCTCGATAAATTACTCCTGAACCAATATAAATTATTATGTTCCTTCCAACAACCAACCATACTCCTAAAATCGATTAATGAAATTTACAAACACATGTGGCAGTCCGTGGACTCGAACCCAGGATGCTCACACCGAAAATCAACACCTTATACATCGCACCACGAAGACAGTTAAAGGTTGGTGGACACTGCCTACGATTTATTATGCAACTTCGAATCCTGCATATCAATCTAAGCATGTACACACATCCCAACTGCAACTCACGTAGGCTATGCATATGTGAATGGAAAGAGCAATTAATGGGGCCTTAACCACTTAGGGAAGTCCTCTCGATAAATTACTCCTGAACCAATATAAATTATTATGTTCCTTCCAACAACCAACCATACTCCTAAAATCGATTAATGAAATTTACAAACACATGTGGCAGTCCGTGGACTCGAACCCAGGATGCTCACACCGAAAATCAACACCTTATACATCACACCACGAATACAGTTAAAGGTTGGTGGACACTGCCTACGATTTATTATGCAACTTCGAATCCTGCATATCAATCTAAGCATGTACACACATCCCAACTGCAACTCACGTAGGCTATGTATATGTGAATGGAAAGAGCAATTAATGGGGCCTTAACCACTTAGGGAAGTCCTCTCGATAAATTACTCCTGAACCAATATAAGAAATATATATATATATATAAGAAACAACAGGGGACCTAATACCGATCCCTGGGGGACACCACTTTTGACTGCTCCCCACTCTGACTTGGTACCATTTATGCTGACTCTCTGTTTCCTACCAATTAGCCATGACCTAATCCATCCCAACAACGATCATCCTATTCCATGTGCCTCAACCTTTCTCATCAATCTCTCATAATGTAATGGGATAATGGAAGGATGAGGAGAAAGATATTTATAAAATAATTATGAAAGACGAATGCATGAGCGAAATTGGCAACAAGAGGTGGAGAGACATTTGCCATAAAAAGGAAAATTAATATAAATGGAAAGGGAAATAGAAAGGTTATGATAATAATAAGGAAATATTTCTAATATATGGAAGAAGAATATGCGAGGAGAAGTAACTATAGAATTTGTGTGGAAGGATTAATAACGAATAATAAATGGGATATAGGAAATGTATGCTACTAATAGGTGCAATTACAATGTGATGGAAGTAGGATGAGAAAGATTATTAATACATGCTATGAGAGAAGGGAGAACCAAGGACAAGTATGACAAAAGCTATAAGAAGTTTGTGGTGGTAAAAAAAAAAAATCCCTGAACCCCTTCTCCCTCATGCTTAGCCCCATCAGTTTTGAGATTTCAAGACTAAAAATTTCACCCCATTTATTTGGTGATTTAAAGAAATTGCCTTCCATTTTTTGTCAATAGATCTTTCGTGCCACTTAGGCGTCTATTTTGTATATATATATATATGTACATACAGTATATACCTGACGATGTATACCGTATAATACAAAGCACGCCATCGTTCTAATAATAATATCATATATTCATGATTGTTTTTAGCTTCCTGGCTCCGAGAGGTTCTCTCAAGAGATATATCGAGCTTCAAAATAGTGTTCTGCTGATCCACGTCTGGGAAGATATACCTGATAACTTGTTTCCCAGGTCAACCGCCAGGAAGATAGGAAAAAAATATAATTAGTTTTAAGATAAAATATGTGGCTATTGAAGGAAGCAGATACTCAACCCCCATTCTCATCAACTCATCCTTGGTTTAAGATAATTAGCCGTCTATACTCGGTTTTACCCACTCTTGAGAAAATAACAGCCCACCTCTATGTCAATAATTCCAGCTGATTGGTTCTTGCGACCGTGTCAAATATCTCGTATTAGTTATGTATTCATAATTTATTTTCATTTTGATAATCACGGTCGCACAAGTCAATCAGCTGGAACTACTGCCACAAACTTTAGTAACACAAAATTACCAAGTCTGCATTATTTTCACTACCTGTCCTAAATAATACCATAACAAGTCACCTTATGAAGATGGCTCCAGCGAAAGTAAAAACTGTCGTGCCATCATAATAAAACGTTTTTTCCGGTATGTGGATAGAGTTTCTACATTCACGTACTTGCGACACTGTGCATTTTTACCTTTCTTGCCCAAGAGGTGTTGAATATAAATATTTTTTAATAATTTAGAGTACTGGTAGCGACTTATAATAGCGATTTTTTATAATGCTATATAATGATGCAGTGGTCTAGAATGGTTAGTGTTTGGTACAGGCCAGTGTAGAGCAAGGTAGGGTAGGGTATTCCGGTACAGTCGTGGTCGGTAGTTTGTGAAGGTTGTTTACCGTCATCTTATCTGATGACGGTAAACATTCCTTGGGGACTATAGATCTATTATCTGATGACGGTAAACATTCCTTGGGGACTATAGATCTATTATCGGTCCACGTGTCGTTTTTTTTTTTTTTTTTTTTGTATATGCTTGTTTTATTGTCTTCCAATCATCATTTTTTGAATTACTAAACTATTTTTTAGTGAATATTATGCATTTCTAGATATTCTGTTCGTGTTCCTTTTGTTCTATTTATATAAACATAGTGGTGTGCAAGGTATTAGAAGGGAGGTAGAAAGAAGGAGTATATATATATATATATATATATATATATACTGTATATATATATATAAATAAAGAGAGAGACAGCATGTGTGTTATGTGTGTGCATTGTGTGCATTGTAGGATTAGCATGGAGGCTCTTTGTCAATAATTCACAATGGCCTTGTTTGCTCTTGACTACCCTGTTTACCCATTTAGAGAGAGAGAGAGAGAGACGGTGAGCATGTACTGTATGATTAACATGGAAGTTCTGGTTGACAATAGTTCACAATAGCTACCTATGCCCCTGAGTACCCTGTTTACCAATTTAGAGAGTGTGTGTGTGTGTGTGTGTGTGTGTGTGTACTGTAGAAATTCCATGGAGTCTCAGGTTGACAATAGTTGACAATATCTACCCATGCCCTGAGTATCCTGTTTACCCTTTTAGAGAGAGAGAGAGAGAGAGAGAGCGATAGAGAGAGAGAGAGAGTGTGTGTGTGTGTACTGTAGGATTATACCATGTAGTCTATGGTTGACTATAGTTGACAATATCTACCCATGCCCCTGAGTACCCTGTTTACCCAGTAAGATAACCATCAGTTTGGGGCTAGCAACACGTATTATGAAAAACATGTATCCTCCTTCATTCACTGTCCCCCCCTTCACTCACTCAACCCCATAATTTGCCGGAAGATAACAGGTTTTTCACAATACGTAGACGGAGGTCTTTATAAAAAAAAAAAAAAAAAAAAAACACACACACATCAGGGGGACAGCTTTTGTCTGCGGCTATTCTGACCCTCTGTGTGTATGTCTTTAAATGTGTGTGTGTGTGTGTGTGTGCGTGTGCGTGCGTGTGCGTGTGTGTGTGTGTGTGTGTGTGTGTGTTAATTATTGTCCATCCATATAATTATCTGAAGATATGTTTTTTTTTGTTCTAACGTCTGTATTTAACGTTCACGGACAATCACATGTATTGTATGTCTCCAATAAATATCACTGTTGTTTACTATTAATCATTGTATTAATATGTAAGTGTGTCTGGTAGTTGGTATTCCTTATTTTAGGTAGAATCTACCACAAGTCACATATGTCAATTATGTGTGGAAGGTACTGCAGGTGATGATATCTTATACAGCCTCATCATTACGAGATATCCTTCATTAACACTAGCTGGTCCGATGTCTTGTGGGTTATTACGATACTCTGATTTATTATTATTGGGGACTTTGATTGCTTTTGCCATTTTCAAGTAATGTACTTTAGTTTGTTACCTAGGTTACCAAAAACGCTCTCTTAAACTTCCTTCGAACTAAAAGAAAAAGGAAAAAGAAAAAGAAAAAGAAATAAAAAAAATGCCCACCCATATCTCATTCAAGCTAAATTTGTACAGCATTCGATTTAAAATTGTCCCGGCCGAAGGCCGTTTTCTTAAGTTACAGGCTAGCTATCTATCACCCAGAAAAATGATCGACACCTGAATTGGATGAACCGTCTTATCGCGAAACATTAATTGTGTAAACCGTGTTAAAATATCCACACAAATTAAACGAATCAGGGGATCCAAAAATCCCTTCTTCAGACCAAATAGGGTTAACTCCTTGCTAGAGACCCTGTAATACCAGAGATCGGCCAACCTCCGCCATCTTGGTGCCATTTGTGACATTTTCTTCTCTTTGCTCTCAAATACCGTATCTCCATTGCCATAATAGACGGTTGGCAATACTGATGCAGGATATATAGTTTGGTATTTTAATTTATATATATATATATATATATATATATATATATATATATTGATATTAGTG
The DNA here is from genome assembly GCA_032716605.1 of Paralithodes platypus. Taxonomy (NCBI): domain Eukaryota; kingdom Metazoa; phylum Arthropoda; class Malacostraca; order Decapoda; family Lithodidae; genus Paralithodes; species Paralithodes platypus. The sequence continues at coordinate 20,410,935 of CM064483.1, read as the reverse complement.
TAGCCAGGGAGGATATTTTCTTTCAGGCAGGTGAGATTAAAATAATAGGCACAGTTTGCATTATTGAGTTTTTTATTGATACTCTCAATTTTTCGTACAGTTTTTCTGGTATTTTCAGGAAGTTGGTGAAGGAGGTTTGCAAAGGGTTCCGACGTTTCAATGGGTGCAGCCATCATTATCAAGGAGAAGTGAAGTTAGGTAACGGTAACTGTGAGGTAGAGTCCCACAAGTGTAGAAAGTAGAGGTTGAAGTTGAAGGTAAAGTGGTGAGTATGAAGAGTTGGAGAGATGAAAGATGGTGGGCTAACCACCTTGCTTAATCCTGGGGTTCTTAGTTGTAGAGTTGCAGCATTCTGGACTTCTTCAGATGGACGAGTTTCCTTGGTCTTGGTGGAGGGCTTTTCATCACAGGCTGGTCGTACACGGGCTGGTCGTAGATCATTGGCATTGATGGTAGAGGTTCAGCGAAGGTGTCAGGCTGGAGGTTTGCAATGAGTCGAGGTGTTGTTGGAGTTGCTTATGGTGGTGTTGGAGTTGATGTAAGCTCCACTTTACTCCTGTGCAGGCTCAGTGGTCGTGGAAGGTTGAGCTGCAGCTTGGGAGTATTTTTTGGCTTCGTCGGTGGTGGTCCTTGGCGTTTGGTGTTTAGTAGAGTCTTGGCGTCCCTTGGTGGTGTTCTGGCGACGATCTCTGGAGGAATGATGATAGTTGGGAGTTTGTTGGCCTTCAGAAGAGCAGGTAGAAGCACAGATATTCGGCTCCTGTCCTCCCCAGCAAGCACTATTGCAGTTTGCATTACAATAGTGATGATGTCGATCTTGTTGCTAGATATTGTTTTGGGGATTGTTGTTCCTTGCTGCTTCCTGGGTGCGTGTTTTGAGCCTATCACAGGTTTGTCGTAGACGGCTCGTACACCCATTGCCTCCTCTGTTCCCTTTTTCCCGATCTTGCGGTAGAAGATTACCTCCTCTCCTTCTCCCAGTGATGCTATTTTGTGGTCTGGGATGGGTTTGTCGATATTTTCTCTGTGAATAAAGAAATCTTCATCTCCACAGGTGATAAAACCATAACCTCTCTGCACATTGAACCACTTTACCAGTCCACGAGTGTAAATGTGGTGGTTTATGATAGGGCAAGCGGCAGACATGTTGGTAAAAACAGGAGGTCCCAGGGAAGGTGTGTTGCTGCTGGAGTTGAGTGAAGTTGGTGAAGTGATAAGTCGAGTTTATATAGGCGATACAAGATCAAGAGAGGGTTTATTGTGCGCTAGCTGCACGCTGGTTGGCTAACCTAAGACTAGCTCTGGTAGGCTGGCCGGACGCAGGAGTGGGCGGGGCCTCTGCGTCGTTCGTCTGCATGTGTGGAGGGGGCATTCCTGGGGGAATCATGGGGGGCCTCGCTGTGGAAGGGCGTGCCGAGGGTAGGATCTGGCTGTATTCCGCTTGTGTGTTTAAAGTAGGTTGGTATGTTTGTATATATATAGCTTCAAGAATGAATAGGTGGCGTGAGTCTATTTCTTTATCAAGAATAGATGTGTGTTTATCTAAGTCGGGTCTGGTGAGTTCCTGATGGTGTGAGGATGTGTGGTAGTGGTCCTTGATAGCTCCGGCTTGAAGGTGGAAGGTTAGGCGACGTGACAGACGAGTCCTTGTCAAACCGACATAAGTGTGAGGTCCACAGTCCTCACTGTTACAGGTGTGTCGGTATATGACATGGTCCTCTTGTGACGGTTTCTTAGCGGTAGCCGGGCTGTTACGAATGACTAGTTGTGATGTTTTCCTCGATTTGTAGTATATGGTGAGTTTAAGGTGTTGGTCAGGGTTCGTAGTTTTAACGTTGTTGCTAATAATGTCTCCTTATGTTTTCGTCTGTCTTGTGATCAGAGGACATGTGGTTTTTATAGTAAATTTTTATGTATTCAGTGTTTGTATTAGTAGGCATGTAATTTTTGTACCATGTTTCAAGGTGTTTGTTGATGGTGTGGGCGATGTCCGAGTTACTGTACCCATTGTTTACAAGCACCGTGGACCGTAAATATCGCTGGAGGCATTCACTTTCGCCGTTGAGACATAATCCGTTGTTGGTGGGTTTGGTGTAGACAGTGGTGGTAAAGCCTGAGGTGTTGTTGTTGTTTACGAGGACATCAAGGAAGGGGAGATGACCGTTAGAGGACTCCTCGAAGGTGAAGTTTAGACTGGAAGAGGCGATGAATCGTTGTTGAAGGTCACGTAGCTCCTGTGGGTCCTTCACACGCACGAAGATGTCGTCCACATATCTGCAGTAGACGGAGGGGCGGTTGGTAGTCGGGAGCTCTTCTTCGATGGTGCCCATGTAAAAATTGGCAAAGAGGACTCCTAGGGGACTGCCCATTGCCACACCATCAATCTGCTGATACATGTCACCTCGCGGGCAGGTGAAGGGCGCCTCTTTGGTGCATATTTCCAGCAACGTCTTCAGGGCTGTTTCTAGGAGGTCTAAGGGCGTGTTGTCTGGGCAGTGGTAGACTCGATGTAGGATGAGCTCAATGGTGCGGTCCACAGGCACGTTGGTAAAGAGACTCTCTACATCTAGGGAGGCGATGATATGGTCGTCAGTAGAGGGGGCATCTCTTAAAATCTCCAGGAAGTCAGCTGACGAGGAAAGACTGTACTGGCTGGGGGTGTAGGGGGTCAGAAGTTTGTTCAAAGTCTTGACAATTTGATAGGTGGCGGTAGGGATCTGGGAGATGATGGGGCGAAGGGGGTTACCTGGTTTGTGGGTTTTGACTGTGCCGTAAGCGTACCCAGGGGAGAAGTCACCGATGAGTTTTTTAAGGTGGATCCCTCCTGTCTTTGCGTTAATGGCGGTGATGGTGGTGTTGGTTTTCCGCTTTATTTCCTCGGTGGGGTTACGGGTGATTTTCCGGAATTTTGTAGAGTCGCTTAGGATGTGGTCCATCTTCTGCAGGTATTCATCTTTGTCGTGGATGACCAGGCTGGCAGCTTTATCGGCTCGTCTGATTATGATATTATTATTTTCACGAAGTTGTTTAGCCGCTAAGATATGGTTTTTGTTGATTAATCCGCTGTTGTGGGAACCACGTGTTTTAGCGGCTTCGGCTAGTAAGGTCGGTTGTAGGTTGGGTGAGGTTGTGAGTTTCCCATCCTTCTCCAGTTTTTGGATGTCGTCCAGGAGAATCTCGATCTCTAGTCGTTTTCGGTGTGGTCGGGGTTTAGAGGTGTAGTGGCAATGAGTCCTTTGTTGAGGAGTTCTTCTTGGTCGGGGGTCAGGTCCGTGTTGGTGAGGTTGATGTACCCTTTGAGGGGTCTGGGGAGTTTGATGTTGCCGCCATATCCTGAAACTTCCTGAAAATACCAGAAAAACTGTACGAAAAATTGCGAGTATCAATAAAAAACTCAATAATGCAAACTGTGCCTATTATTTTAATCTCACCTGCCTGAAAGAAAATATATATATATATATAGATATATACAGGTATATATATATATATATATATATATATATATATATATATATATATATATATATATATATATATATACAGTATATACACACAAAAATATAATAAAACACTTCTGTTTGATAATTGAGGCCCCCTAATGGCGTCCACAGAAGTTGAGCACTCCCATTTACTACAGGATCTCTAATTTACCCGCAAATCCTTGTTATTAACCCTTCCAGTACCAGCGACGTTCGCGTTATACTATATTCTAGCTATATTTAGACGATAGTATGCAGCTTAGAAAGGATGTGTGGTAGCTGTACGGATTGATTGAGATTGTTTGTAGCCTTTTGATTGGTAGACATCCTTCCTAAGCTCAAGAAAATAGTCTGATAGTTGCCAGCACAGTACAAGGCAATCTATTCCATATATCTACAACCCAATTCCCAAACGAATGTTTACTTATATCTATTCTAGATTGGAACTTATTTAATATGAAGCCTTTGTAACTGTTCTTCGCAGCTATTCATACCAACAGACAATATTTTTCAGCTTGGAAGGACGATCTAGAAATACAATAATAATGGGAATAATGTAATTTAATTTTGTATGTGGTACCTGATTGGTGTGTATTATTATCATTATTACTATAATTAGTAGTAGTAATATTATAATTATTATTAATAATATTATTAACTAAATTGAATTATAATTGGCGTTTACCGTAGTACAGTACAGAGCCATCTACTGTATGTCTGAATAGTTGGTAATAAAGTGACTCCAGAACTTTTGACCGCCGCTGTATGTCCGTGTCTATAACTCTGTCCATCCCTCTTTGTCGGTGGCAGGCCAACTATCAATTTATATCACTATTTTATACCCTATGTATATATAATACCCCGACCCTTAGGAACTTTTTATGATGTGTTTTACGACCACCGCAGTATAACATTTGCTGCAATATACCATTCTTCCCCCCTCCCCCAACTTTCTCCATTAAATCACACACTGCCATAATTCCCTTTAAACTGCTCATTTTGTCCTCCACACTCTACAGGGGCCCTTTAGAAAATAGGAATTGGACAACTGTTGACATTATTAGCCTTTATTTTATTTTGGCTGTCATTGGACGATTGTATGCAATTAATGAAGGTCCTGTGGAAATAGAACTAATTACGAATATGTTTACCCCTCTGATAGTTATATACATGTCCTTTAAGGGGGTAGGTGTTATTCATTAGTGTATTTATTCATTTATCTATTTATTTATTATTGTTTTAGTTTGCTCCCTAGAGCTCTATTAACCCTTTCGGCGGTTTTGCATAATTTTCATCTTATTTAGGCTACCATTAGGCTCTTTTCTTTAGCCTATAATCTACCTCTAATATTGAGAAGGGTAAATACGATCTGAATAAACCCTCTGAATAACATAGATCCTTCTTAAGCTGACTAAAATCGTCTAATTTTAGCCAGAATCAAAAGTAAAATGGCGTCACGGTGCTGGAGGGGTTAAGCTTAAAAAAAAAAAACCTAAGACCCCCTTCGAGATAAATTTGAAAACATTTCGGTAAACACAATTCCTGTTCAAAGGCTGGTTCCTCCAAAATTACATGCTCGCTTTCTTTTGCCAGGGAAAAAAATTACACCTAAATTGCACAAAAGGACTTCATATTGCTGAAGAAATTGGACAAAAGGTTTTAAAATCAATAGACTAGTAGGGCACCCATCTTAAAATCTCAAAACTAATGGGGCTAAACATGAAGCAGAAGGGGGTCCAGAAAAAAAAAAAAACCTCCCCCTTAATAGCTTGAGTTTCATACAGTTTATACAGGAAGAGAGAGTGCTGTCAAGTGCGTTGGGGGAGCTTCCATCTTCTTCCCATGTGAATTCAGGTGTGAGACAGGGGTGTGTTCTAGCACCTACACTTTTCAACAGTTGTATGGACTGGTTCATGGGCCGGACAGTTGGGCAGAGTCGCTGTGGAGCAGACGTCGGCAATTTCAAGATTACTGATCTTGATTTTGCAGATGATGCTGTGATCTTAGAGTAGATGTTGAATGTTCTCAGATTGGCCCTCGATACACTATATGAGGAATCGGAGCTGCTGGGTTTAAATGTTCTGGCTATCGAGTACCTGAGAAGCCTTGGCCATAACTACCAGGTGAACTAAATCAAGCTGTATTCCTGATTTTAGTTTTTATGTTTTTTTTAAATAGATACATTTGTTTTAATATCTAGATAAATTTTCAATAAAGATATATTAAAGTTTTAACTTTCTTGTTAAATGTCCACCTTTGCATGGCAATAAATCAACATAATCAACATATTACACATATTACATATTACATATTATATATTACATATTATATATTATATATTTTACTGGCGCCCAAACGTCTGGCGCCAAAATGTCTTGGGCCAAATCAGTTGGGCCCAAATGTCTATGACTGAGGAAATGCGATGTTATTCTAGCTTAATTATATGAATAGGTAAGGTATAAACACTGTAATTGTCCTAATCCTATCCTACTCCTTCCACTATACCTACTGCACATCATGCTATCCAAGAACAGCAATCTGGCAGTCTCTCAGGTTCCTCCAACTAACTCAACTTGGATGTGTACTTATTCAAGGTCGGTTTGAAATATTGACCCATTTTCTGTAAAAGTTTCAGACTATATTATTTTCCAAGGGTTCCGCCGTGATTTTAAAGTAGGGGTACCCCGGCAGTGGGTTGGCAAAGACATATATGCTTAGGGGGTAAAGTTAGAGATGAGAGAATGTGTGTGTGTGTTTGTGTGTGTGTATGTGTGTGTGTGTGTGTGTGTGTGTGAGAGAATGTGAGTGAGTTTAAGTATAGACGGATCGGGTCTGAATGCGGTAAAAATAACTGCGAACCAAATAATCGTAAACTGTATATTATAATGTCTCATAGTTCACTCAACCAGCCACCTATTACCTACCCACCCTACATCAATACCTTGCCCCATCTCTCACTCAACGCCACCCTACATTAAATATTGACCCTTTTTTCTCCAGCCCTAAAGCCGTTATTATACTAGAAACTTCAAGCCATTCGCGATGGCAGGTTTGCATATTAAGTGTGTCTCTAATGTCTGGAATTTATCAAGAAAGACGAACCGCAAATTATCGAAAACCTAATCCAGCTGACCTGCCTACATGAGGCAGATACTTCTCATGCCCAACTGACGTCGCTCATGGCTATCTAATTTTCCACCTTTCCTGAACTGATAACAGCACTATAGGCAATCTATTCCACATGTCTCCATCCCTGTTGAAACATTATAAGAAAATAAGTCTTTGCCTAATTTGTTTTAAGCGAACCTACATAATTAGAAGCCATTGGTACGGAGTATCTCGTTCAGCTATAACACTTTAATATTGTTCCTTTTATTAATTCCTTTCATCCACTGAAACTCATTAATGTAAGCCGACTGTTTTCATTTTCAACCTATCCTCAGATAATAGATTTATAATGTCTTGAATAGTTTTCGTCATTTTACGGTAACTGCCTCCATGGAGTCTACATTCATTCTCTGATAAGGCCACCAACACTGAATAGCATAATTCACACGAAGTTATATCTTGCTGGTTTTGCCTCTCATCTTTCACCAATCTGTTCATTCTTTCCTTGCTATTATTGCATTAAATACGATTAGGCGAGGTTAAATTGTTAGTTTAGGTAAGATAAGATTAGGATAAGTTTTATAAAGTTAAATGTGTTGATCTTAGATGTGGTTAGGTTAAATTAGATTAGTTTAAGTATTAAGTGGGTTAGCTTACAGTTTGAGTAGCCTAGATGTTGATAAAACTGTACTAAATGTAGGCAAACTTGACTTGTGAGCCGAGTTACTGTAAACCTTCCCTTATAATTATAAAGTCTCATAGCTCACTTAAAACTCAACCAGCTTCAAATTACTTCATCCGCCTTCTATCCATCACTCATATCCACCTACATTACATCCGCCTTACATCCATCACTCATATCCACCTACATTACATCCGCCTTACATCCATCACTCATATCCACCTACATTACATCCGCCTTACATCCATCACTCATATCCACCTACATTACATCCGCCTTACATCCATCACTCATATCCACCTACATTACATCCGCCTTACATCCATCACTCATATCCACCTACATTACATCCGCCTTACATCCATCACTCATATCCACCTACATTACATCCGCCTTACATCCATCACTCATATCCACCTACATTACATCCGCCTTACATCCATCACTCATATCCACCTACATTACATCCGCCTTACATCCATCACTCATATCCACCTACATTACATCCGCCTTACATCCATCACTCATATCCACCTACATTACATCCGCCTTACATCCATCACTCATATCCACCTACATTACATCCGCCTTACATCCATCACTCATATCCACCTACATTACATCCGCCTTACATCCATCACTCATATCCACCTACATTACATCCGCCTTACATCCATCACTCATATCCACCTACATTACATCCGCCTTACATCCATCACTCATATCCACCTACATTACATCCGCCTTACATCCATCACTCATATCCACCTACATTACATCCGCCTTACATCCATCACTCATATCCACCTACATTACATCCACCTTACATCCATCACTCATATCCACCTACATTACATCCGCCTTACATCCATCACTCATATCCACCTACATTTGACCTTTTACGTAATGTTCATCTTATTCTCGTTACCATTAGACGGATTCCTATAGTTTGTAATCTACCTATACGGCTCAAATGGGTAAATACGATCTCAATGAACCCTATTAGTAACATAGGTCCTTCTGAAATTGTATAAAATAATCTAATTTTAGCCAGAATCCGAGGTAAAAAGGCGTCATAGTGCTGAAGGGGTTAAATGTTAGATCTATTAGGTTATGTTAGGTGGGCATAGGTAAGTTACGCTGGGTTATGTTAGGCAAGTTAGATTATGTTAGGTAAGAAAGTATAAGTTTCTGTAGGGTAGTTTAGGTTAGGTTAAATTAGGTCTTGGTTAGGTTAGGAAAGTTATGTTAAGTTAGCTAGGTTAACCCTTTGAGGTTTATGACGCATTTGACAGTTTATTCTGGCTATCATTAGACGATTTTATGCAAATCAGGAAGGATCTGTGGTTATGAAGAGGGTAGATACTATCTCAATTCACCCTCTGACTTCCACATACCATCCCTTATATGAATAAAATCGTCTAATGATAGCCAGAGTAAACTGTCAATATGCGTCAAAATCCTCAAGGGGTTAGGGTAGTTGACATTTATATTAATTGAATTAAATGAGTACTAACTAATGATCCAAAACACCTTAAAGGGGGGGGGGGGGGGCGTATATATTTGTTCATTTATGTATCTGTATATTATATTTCTAGTTTCCTCCCTAGTCCTTCATCAAGCTTAAGAAAACGTCCCTCCAAGATCCTCCTTGAAGATAAATTTGTACATTTTTCGATAGAAAAATGTCCCGTCCGGTTCCTATTATATTAGTCTCGCTTTCGCTCGCCAGAACAAAAATCGACAGATAAATTACATGAAAAGTCTTAAGATTGACAAAGAAATGGGGCTAAAGGTCTTAATATCGCCAATCTAACGGACCGAACGTTTTAAAATCTGAAAACTAATGGGACTAGACATGAGGGAGAAGGGGGACCAGAAAAACGACCGATCTCCCCTTAAGCTGTCCATTACATAGAACTCCTAGCTCACTCCACCAGCTCTTCATTATGTTTACCTGTCCTACATCTATCAATCATCTCCACCCTTCACCTGTCCCCTTTCTCTAGCCCCACATACAGTACATCTATCGCCTTTCTCTAGCCCCACATACAGTACATCTATCGCCTTTCTCTAGCCCCACATACAGTACATCTATCGCCTTTCTCTAGCCCCACATACAGTACATCTATCGCCTTTCTCTAGCCCCACATACAGTACATCTATCGCCTTTCATCAAACCTTTCCTTGCTTTCCATTGTTAGGTTATGTTAGATTAGGCTAGGTAGGGTTAGTTTAGGTTACTCTTAAGATGGGTTTTGATAAGCTTAGACTAAGCTAGATGAGGATGAATCACATATTTTGTGTTTTATGTGTTTGGAGGAGATAAAAGGCAGGCTGCCTGTAACGATTGTCTCCCCAAAAGCCAAATGAGTGACAGAGAGCCAAATTCAAGGGACCTTGGAGTCATAAATGCCTGGAAACACGAAGTTTAAAGCAATCCAAGTCATAAGATAAAGAAAAGATTGATTAAGGGAGAGAGATCCAGAGTTCACTTGTTGAGTAGAAGATAGACCGAACATTTGCTAATTCTTGGGAAAATGTGAATGCGACCACCGAATTTTAAGTAATTAAACTAACGGTACACCTTTCCTTTTGCCAGACCCATAGCTCTCTCAACCAGCTATTCATTACATACACCCACCCTACATCTATCACTCACCTCCACCCTACATTCATTACAGACACACACCCTACATCTATCACTCACCTCCACCCTACATTCATTACAGACACCCACCCTACATCTATCACTCACCTCCACCCTACATTCATTACAGACACACACCCTACATCTATCACTCACCTCCACCCTACATTCATTACAGACACCCACCCTACATCTATCACTCACCTCCACCCTACATTCATTACAGACACACACCCTACATCTATCACTCACCTCCACCCTACATTCATTACAGACACCCACCCTACATCTATCACTCACCTCCACCCTACATTCATTACAGACACACACCCTACATCTGTCACTCACCTCCACCCTACATTCATTACAGACACCCACCCTACATCTATCACTCACCTCCACCCTACATTCATTACAGACACCCACCCTACATCTATCACTCACCTCCACCCTACATTCATTACAGACACACACCCTACATCTGTCACTCACCTCCACCCTACATTCATTACAGACACCCACCCTACATCTATCACTCACCTCCACCCTACATTCATTACAGACACCCACCCTACATCTATCACTCACCTCCACCCTACATTCATTTCAAGGGAGCCCACCTCGCTTTTTTTCTCTTTCTCTCCCTCTCTCTTTGGCTTGTATCCATTCAACCCCATTCAGCCTACTGTTTTAAGACGTGTACCCCCATCCAGGTGTCAATATTTTCCTGGCGAGCGGTAGCGAGCCAGCATATATATATATATATATATATATATATATATATATATATATATATATATATATATAATCTTGTTTTGACAGTAAGCTAATTTGTACATTTTTCGATAGAAAAATTTCTCCGGCGAAGCCGGATTTCTCCATACAATGCTGGCTCGCTATCTCTCGCCAGGAAGAAATCGACACCTGGATGGGGATAAACGTCTTAAAACAGTTGGCTGAATGGGGCCGAATAGATACAAGCCAGGGAAATAGAGAAAAGGAGAGAAAGATAGAACAAAAAAGCCGGTGACCCCCCTTAATCCTTTTCCCCAACCCTATAATACAGTACAGCTATGATTTTCCCTCTCATCTTTCATCAACCCTTCCCTTCCTTCCTTCCCATCGTAAACACCGTGTGAAGCCCCCTCATCATTTCCCTTTAACACCATCATTTCAACCCTTCCCTTCCTTCCTTCCCATCGTAAACACCGTGTGAAGCCCCCTCATCATTTCCCTTTAACACCATCATTTCAACCCTTCCCTTCCTTCCTTCCCATCGTAAACACCGTGTGAAGCCCCCTCATCATTTCCCTTTAACACCATCATTTCAACCCTTCCCTTCCTTCCTTCCCATCGTAAACACCGTGTGAAGCCCCCTCATCATTTCCCTTTAACACCATCATTTCAACCCTTCCCTTCCTTCCTTCCCATCGTAAACACCGTGTGAAGCCCCCTCATCATTTCCCTTTAACACCATCATTTCAACCCTTCCGTTATTAATCTTGGGCTGTCTCTTATTTCGCCTCATTCATCAGTCTTCCTTTCCTTCCACGTTTATGTATTATCCTTTTTGGTGTACCGTTATTGATGTTTTTGGTGTACCGTTATTGATATGTTTTGGTGTACCGTTATTGATATGTTTTTGGTGTACCGTTATTGATATGTTTTTGGTGTACCGTTATTGATATGTTTTGGTGTACCGTTATTGATATGTTTTGGTGTACCGTTATTGATATGTTTTTGGTGTACCGTTATTGATATGTTTTTGGTGTACCGTTATTGATATGTTTTTGGTGTACCGTTATTGATATGTTTTGGTGTACCGTTATTGATATGTTTTGGTGTACCGTTATTGATATGTTTTTGGTGTACCGTTATTGATATGTTTTGGTGTACCGTTATTGATATGTTTTTGGTGTACCGTTATTGATATGTTTTTGGTGGTGTACCGTTATTGATATGTTTTTGGTGTACCGTTATTGATAGCCATTTGTTTTCTTTGTTTAAGGGGAGGTTTTTAGTGTGTTTCCTAGACTTCCATCAAGCTTGAAATTACACCCCCTTGAGCCCCTTTCAAGATAAATTTGTACATTTTTCGGTAGAAATATTTCCCGGCTGAAAGCCGGTTCCTCTTAAATAACAGGCTCGCTATCGCTCGCCAGGATAAAATCGACACCTAAATGGCACGAAAGGTCTTAAAATTGACAGAAATGGGTCGAAAGTTCTTAAAATCGTCAAAATAAGGGGCGAACGTCTTAAAATTAGAAAAGCAATGGGGATAAACATGAGGGAGAAAGGAGGCAAGAAAAAAATCCCTCAAGTGGATATCTCCCCTTAATTCATCATTATTTCGTCTCCCATTTGATTTATGGTTTCCGTCACAATCAATATAGTTTTTCTTATTTTGACTACGTTAATTTGTGTTTATATAATCCCACTCTTTCCTTTTTTACTTACACTTTAGCACTACCATTATTACTTATTACTGTCTTATGTTGTTACACTTATCACTCGAACCCACTCACCCCAGGTATATTTGGGAGAGTCGGGCACCGTAACCACTCGGCCATGAGCGGATAGACCTGGGGTGAGTGGGTTCGAATCCTGGTCTCTCTCCCAATCTGTCCAACACTATCATTAGACAGTTATCACTCTTCGTCTCGTCTAATTTTTCCCTTCATTTATTGTTTAGTCTTTTTTTATCGACCTATTCATATCTTCATTCACCCATTCATTAACACTAGCCCATCTGACGTTTGGGATTTTTGTTTTCATTAATATTGAAGGTTTTGATTTCAATGCCATTTTTAACTAATATAATTTGTCCACCTCACCCCCCCCCCCAAAAAAAAAATAATAATACAAAAATATAAAAATATATAAATAAACTCACAAAATATCAGGCACCTTCCAAGCTGTATTTATATTTTTGTCAATAGGAATATATCCTGGACACGGCCGATTTCCTCTATTGTAAAAGATCTATCGCTCGGCCAGAACAAAAGTCGATGCCTTAATTAATGGGATGAAACATCTTATTATCGCCAAACTGGTGGTGTGAAATATTTTAAAATCGCCAAATGTAAAGGGGCGAAACGGAGGTGTTACAGATAGACCACCCCCGACTTAGATAGGGTTAAGGGGGGATGGTAGGATTTTCTGGCCTCCCTTCTCCCTCATGTTTAGCCCCATTAGTTTTCAGATATTCAGACGTTCGGCCCATTAGTTTGTCGATGTGAAGACTTTTCGCCCTATTTCTTTGTCAATAGTAAGACTTTTCTTGTCATTTAGGTGTCCATTTTTTCCTGGCGAGCGGTAGCGAGCCTGTAATTCCGGGACATTTTTCACACATTTATCTAGAAGGAGGATCTTGGGGGGATGTCATTTTAAGTTTGATGGAGGTCTAGGCAGGAAACTAAATAAGATAATAAATAGATATGTGGATCGATAACAAAATGTACCTTACCCCCTTAATCTATCGGTCAAATCCAGAACGTTGGTCCTCTTCTCCCTCCTCCATCCCCACGTTCTCTCTCTCTCTCGCTCTCGCTCTCTCTCTCGCTCTCACTCTCTCTCTCGCTCTCGCTCTCGCTCTCGCTCTCTCTCTCTCTCTCTCTCTCAAACACACTTTCTTTCTCTCTCTCTCTCATTCTCACACACACACACACTCTCTCTCTCCCTCTCCCTCTCCCTCTCCCTCCCTCCCTCCCTCCCCCCTTGCATCTATCCCGCCATCCACCCCTATCCTTTGATCTTGGGTTGCAGCGGGGCCCTCTTTTACTCTAACTTCCTGTCTCGTTTTAGTTGTTCGGCTGTTGTCTATTCTTCTGCCAGGATTACGCAATGGACATGTGAATTGAGTAAGACGATAAAAAAGTCTTCCATCCCTGGTAGCTATTTTTCTTTGTTTCGTTGTCCATCCATTCGTCTATTCATGAATTTATTTACACATGCTGCATGCATCATTTCATTACCGTATATTAAACCCCGTCAGCACGTTGGCGTACTTTTCATCATATTCTGGTTATCATTAGTCGATTTTCTATAGCATGCAAACTGCCTCTGAATAACACAGGTCCTTTAACTGCGTAAAATCGTCAAATTTTAGCCAGAATCAAAGATAACAAGGCGTCATCATGCTGAAGGGGTTAAACACCAGGTTCTCTTCCTCTTTAGATAAATAGATAGATAGATATACAGTCTATGTATATACCGTTTGTTGCAGCGGGCTTTTAATCCCTTCAACACGATAACACCCGGTTTACATTAAATTATAGCTAACCTTAAACGATGTTATGCGGTTTAGGAAGGACCTGAGTTATTTAGAGGGTTTATTGAGTTACTATATATTTGGCATTTTTGAGTCCAAGAGATAAACTATAAAATAAGAAAATCGTCTAATGGTAACCAGAATAAGACGAAAACTACTTCATCGTGCTGTAAGTGTTAATTGACCACTTGCGAGTTTAAGGCTATAAGGAAATTGGAGCTGTAGACATCGATATTTAGCAGAATTAACAGTTAAAATACGGTCGTAATGCTTTTATAAATATCTAAGATCATATTCTACAAACTTTCTATCCATCACAAACTCATAGAATGATTGCATTTCTGCTGAATATCCATGCTTACGGCTCCAACTTCCTTATAGCCTAAAGCTCGCAAGTGGTCAATTGACGACTTGGGAGTTTCAGGCTATAAGGAAGTTAGAGGCGTAACATCGATATTAAACAGAAATGCAATAATGATGTAGGTTTCTGATGGATAAAGAGTAGGTTGAATTGGGTTTCATGTATTTATAAATGAACTGCAACAGTATTATAGCTGGTAATTCTGCTAAATATCGATGTCTACAACTCCAACTTCCTTATAGCCTGAAACTCGCAAGTGGTCAGTTGGTCCCCCCCCCCCCCCCCCCCCCGGTTGTTCGGTTGCTGTCCCTTCCTCTTCCACGAGTATACAAAACACACGCACCTGGAGGGGAACGACCGAGAGCAGTCTGGTCGTGTGAGACAGTTGCTGAGGGACCGAATAGTTGGTTTATTATCGTCGTTCATTTCATTCGTTCATCAGTCCATTCATTCATCTTTTCATATACACATCTACCCTTCCTTTAAGGGGAGATGGGTAGTTTTGCTGGTCCCCCTTCTTCCTCGTGTTTAGCCCAATTTGTTTTGAGATTATAAGACGTTCGGCACATTAGGTTGACGATTTAAATACCTTTCACCCCATTTCATTGTCAATTTTAAGACCTTTCGTGCTATTTAGGTGTCGATTTGTTCCTGGCGAGCGATAGCGAGCCTGTAATTTTAAGAGGAACCGGCCTTCGGCCGGGAAATTTTTCTACCGAAAAATGTACACATTTATCTTGAAGGGGGGTCTAGGGAGTAGCAAGGAAACTAAATAATAAAGGAATATGCAAATTAATAGACAAAAAAATAGCCACTATCCCCTTAATTCATATACTAATCACTTGGTCCATATTCTTCACTCCATTATTGTTGCATCTATCTTGGCTTCCTTCCTTAGCCATGGATAGTCTGTTGCAGTGGGCCCCTTTACCTTAGCCATGGATAGTCTGTTGCAGTGGGCCCCTTTACCTTAGCCATGGATAGTCTGTTGCAGTGGGCCCCTTTACCTTAGCCATGGATAGTCTGTTGCAGTGGGCCCCTTTACCTTAGCCATGGATAGTCTGTTGCAGTGGGCCCCTTTACCTTAGCCATGGATAGTCTGTTGCAGTGGGCCCCTTTACCTTAGCCATGGATAGTCTGTTGCAGTGGGCCCCTTTACCTTTTTTGTTTCTTCTTGTTGTTTTCAAATCTCCCTCAACTACAAGGTAAAGGACACGAGAATGGAGGAAATTGCCCTGGTCTTTGGTAAATTACCTAATAATTTGTTCATATTTGTCGTCTATCTATTCATTTATACATCTATCCATACATACATCTACATTCCCATTAATAAGTAGGCCAAAACTCTTGACCACTAACCTCTAAAACTCACAAATGACTAGAGTACTAACACTATTTTGTCTACCATTTGGGAAGTGTCAGCCAGGGAATATGTGTGGAAATTTACAGCCCATTTACTCTAGCCCTTTTTGAGTTACAGAGGTTAGGGATCACTATTTCTGGACTACCTACTTAGAACATGGTATATATAGTATCTTTTCATCTTTCCATATAGTTCATCTATCGCGGTCCTTCCCTATTCTTTGATCATCTGCTACAGTGGGCACTTATATTTTTCTCCTTCTTCTCGTTGCTCTCCAATCTTCCTTCATTATATGGAAAAGGATACAGTAATGGAGGCAATTATGGGAAAACATACTTGACAACTGCTGGTCGTAAGGTTCAAGATGGAAAGACATACATATGGATATTTAAAATGTTGTGTTGTTCTTCGTCCTGTATTTACTCTTCCATCCATCCATCCATCCATGTACATAGCTATTACATATCCGTACAAATCCACATATTTATCACTTGGTTGTTTTTCCCTTTTCCATCTTTTTCATCTTTCACAGTAGCCTCCTTTGTCTTTCGATCATCTATTTCGTCAGATTTTTTTTTTTTTTTTTTTTTTAACCTTTCCCTTCCTCCTGTTGCTCTCAAATGTCCCTCCGCAATTACTCAAAGGACACGAGAATGGAGGAAATTGCCGAGAGCAGTTTGGCCCGTGAGTGGCAGCTGCAGATTTACCGTATGTGTTGTTTACCTCTTCGTCAATCAATCCTTCCTATCACCCATGCATTTCACTATATAGCCATCTATATATCTATCCATTAAATCAGTCAGTCAGTAGCAAGCCCTTACTCCCACAAGGGGTAGGGAGGATTAGCAAGAGACACAAGAAAGGAAAAAGAGGTGAAAGGAGAAGAACACATATAACAGCTCCATTAATCCACCCATTAACTACCTTGTCCATATTCTTGTTCCATCGATTATCCTCTTCTCGATTTTCCCTCCTTACATCATTGAAAAATTCCTTTACAATCCTTTAACCATCGATTACAGCGTTCCTTTTTAACTCCCTCCTTCCTGTTGCTGTCCTTTCTCCCTTCACTTCACTACTTTTACTTATCTTCCTCCTCGTTCCTGTTTCTCTTCATTTCCTTTCACTTAATTATCCTCCTCCTCGTATTTCTCCTCCTACTCCTCTTCTACTTTCTCTTCACATTTTCCATCTCCGCCTTATCCTATCTGTTGCTTCATTCTTATCTCCACTTCATTACTACTGGAAGACAATTGCCAAGAGCTGGTTAATCCCTTCTGTACCGGCAACGTCTTTTTTAACTTTATGCTGGCCACTATTACACAATTATATTCAGCTTAAAAGAGACCTTCAGAAATTAACAGGCTTGGAACTATCTCACTTAACCTTTTTACTATCACAGATCCTTCTTAAACTGCTCAAAGTCGTCTAAATATAGCAAAATAAAGTTAAAAAGACGTCGTACAGAATTTGCTAATGCGTGGCAGTTAAAAATTTACCCAATATAGTCTTTACCCTACTTATCCATTCATCCGCCCATCCATTCATGCACAACAAGCCACAAATCCATCAATCCGTCCATTCTTTACCGGATTTAATGTCTTTGTCCCATCGGTGTTCCTCCTTCCGGCCTCGAGATCCTCTAGTATTGTAGCATAAATTGAGCCACTTCTGCCATACTGGTGTCATTAACCTCTCTTTACACTCTAATATTGATGATTTTTTAACCCTTTCGAGATTGTGGCGCATTTTGACAGTTTATTCTGGCTATAATTAGACGATATTATACATGCTAAGAAGGATCTGTGGGAATTATATGGGTAAAGAAAGACTACAGTATCTCAATTAACCCTCTGGCTTCCATATACCCTTGCCTAATCTGAATAAAATCGTCTAATGATAGCCGGAAATCAGAGACGAAATGCGTATTGGATCTTGAAAGGCTTAATTAAGCAATAGTAATACAGGATACGTCTTTTGGTGTTTGGGTCAAAATTATACACGACAAAATATGAAATAACACTCAATTATTTATCATTACGGCACCACAAGGGCGTTCAAAGAAAAACATTTGTCAGTCTCTCTTAAGGGAGGAAGGTTGTTTTTTCTGGACCCTTTCTCCCTCATGGTTAGCCACATTAGTTTCGAGATTAATGACGTTCGCCCCATTTCTTTGTCAACATTATGACCTTTCGTGCCATATACTGTAGGTGTCGATTTTTTCATGGTGAGCGATAGCGAGCTTGTAATTTAGGAGGAACCGTTTTTCTACCGAAAAAAAAAAGTGCAAATTTATCTACAAGGGGGATCTTGGGGATGTTTTTAAAACTTGATGGAGGTCTATGGAGGAAACTAAAATAATAATAGACAAATATATAAATCGCCCAATAGATAAACCCCTCCCCCCTTCCTCCCTACCTCCCATTTACCCCTTATCCCAACTGTCTTATCTATGTACCATCTGTTAGAGCGGGTCCTTTTATCTTCCTTATTCTCCTTCTTCCTGTGGCTCGGTTGCTCTCCATTCTCTCGTCACTTCTACTACTCAAAGGACACGAAGCTGTAGGAAGATTGGCGAGAGCAGTCTGGTTCATTCCTGGCAGCTGCTGGGAGACCGAATATTTGCTTCTTTTTACATAAGAACATAAGAAAACGGGAGTCTGCAGAGAGCCGATTGGCCCACATACGGCAGATCCTTTTCACACTCAAACCATCTCGTCCATTTGCCTACCTACTGTTTTCATAAAGCTCTCTATTGTTCTTGATCCCACTATAGCACTCGGTAGCCTATTCCACATATTTACAACTGTCACCAAACCAATATTTGCCTATATCTTTTCTTAAACGAAATTGATCTAATTTGAAACCATTTGTTCGAGTTCTTTCGCTAACACTGGGCTTCTGTACATCGTTCATGTCCCCTTTATTAATCCCACTAACCCCCTGGAACACCTCTATCATATCCCCTCTAACTCTGCGTCTCTTTAACGAATGTAAGCCTAATTCCTTCAACCTTTCTTATTGAAGGTTTCTAATATTATGGAGCATTTTGGCCATTCTTCGTTGTACTCTCTCCAAGGAATCTATGTCTATTCTGTAATAGGGACACCAACATTGAACAGCATGGTTCCTTATCTTACTCACCTTGTAGACCTACTATAGTCTGTTTCCAGCTGACAGTAACTTGAATCCCTTAACAGCTGATTTGTCGATACTTACTGGAGAAAAAATAAATAAAACTACTACGTCTCTGCCTTGTATTAATGCACAGTTTTTATAATTAATAATATTCGCTGCAAAATATTTAAAATAACATAATTATCAAAATGGGATTTCACAATGGCATTTCATCGTCAGGTGAAAATGAACATACTATAGTGAATTCTAACTCCAAGCTTAGCCGTTTCAGTATGTTGACACATTTTATAATTTGATTGTGGCTAAAATATAACGATCTTATTCAGCTTTGGAGGGTGTTGTATGGATTAAACAGGTAATATCTATTTCATTAACCCCTTCAGCACGATGACGTAATTTTCATCATCGCTTGGTTATCATTAGATGATTTCCTATAGCTTGTAATCTATCTCTAGGACTCAAAGGGGTAATTACTCCCGCAATAAACCCTCTAAATAACATAGATCCTTCTTAAATGCAATAAAATCCTCTAATTTTAGCCACACTGATTTCCAAAGCTAAATTAAATCGACAAATGATTGCCAGATTATAAGGGAGAAATGAGTCATCGTACACCAAAGGGCGTAAGTACAGTAGCCTAATAAAATCGATCTTATTTTAATCTAACATATATACGCCAACATTTATATGGAACAGGTTGAGTCCGAAACAGTCCCCTTCCTAACCTATAATCGAAACAGTCCCCTTCCTAACCTATAATCGAAACAGTCCCCTTCCTAACCTATAATCGAAACAGTCCCCTTCCTAACCTATAATCGAAACAGTCCCCTTCCTAACCTATAATCGAAACAGTCCCCTTCCTAACCTATAATCGAAACAGTCCCCTTCCTAACCTATAATCGAAACTAAGCAGTTTTGTCTCTTAATGTACACAATAGATAATACAAACTATAATATAACATACTTTAAGGGGAGATATCCACTTGAGGGAGTTTTTTCTGGACTCCTTTCTCCCTCATGTTTAGCCCCATTGCTTTTCTAATTTTAAGACGTTCGCCCCATTATTTTGATGATTTTAAGAACTTTCAACCCATTTCTGTCAATTTTAAGATCTTTCGTGCAATTTAGATGTCGATTTTATCCTGGCGAGCGATAGCGAGCCTGTAATTTAAGAGGAACCGGCTTTCAGCCGGGAAATTTTTCTACCGAAAAATTTACAAATTTATCTTGAAAGGGGCTCAAGGGGGTGTAATCTTAAGCTTGATGGATATCTAGAGACCAAACTAAAAACCTTCCTTAAGGGGACGTTATTCTGTTTATCTATTAATTATTTAATATTACCGGAATATACAGTATATGTGTTTCAGTTAGCTCCCGAGACCTATATCAAACTTTAATTAAAAACATCCCTAAAACCACCTTCTAGATACATTTGTACATTTTTCTGTAGAAAAGGTCCCAGCCGATGGCCGCTTCCTCCTAAATTACTATCTATCTATCTATTGCCCGACGCCGTGATCCCCGAAGGGGTGGCCACGAACGAACCGCCCCCATGCACCTCTGTCCCCAGTCAGTCGACGCCCCTCTTCCCAACCAGCACCGCCTTCGTTCATTTACTCCTAAATTACACGGCTAGGAAAAAATCGACACCTACAGTATATGGCACATAACGTCTTAATGTTGACAAAGAAATAGACGAATGTCTTAAAATGTCAAAACTAATGGGGCTAAACATGAAGGAGAAGGGGGTTCAGAACAAAACCAATAATTCCCCTTAACAGGATCGACCCAAAATATAACATGTAATCTAAGCAAGCCCTCCCTACTAGAATGGAGAGGGGGATCGGGTGGTGGGGGTGGGGGGATGATGGGATTTGGCCGTACCGTTAGATCAAAGTAATTTCCATGTGTGTGTGTGTGTGTCTTTACCTACGTGCACTATTGTACTTGTGGTCTAGATTCATCTCTCTCTCTCTCTCTCTCTCTCTCTCTCTCTCTCTGTAGCCTATTCAGTTCACTTATGTATTAATTGATCTACTTTAATTTCTTCCTTGTTTCCTTAACTATTAAGATACTTTTCCTATTTACTATCTTAAGAACATAAGAAAATGGGAGTCTGCAAAAAGCCGATCGGCCTATACAAGGCAGATCCCTGTCACACCCAACCCCAATTACAAGGCCCAATTATAGGCCCAACTCGCTAATACCTTGAGTACTGCCCCTACCAAAATGGTCAGGGCAAGATTACGGGGTCTGCTGAGCACCGATTGGCCCACACCTGGTAGATCCCCCTCACACCCAACCCATCTCGTCCATATGCCTATCTAATTTTATCTTAAAGCTCTCTATTGTTCTTGATCCCACTATATCACTTGGTAGCCTATTCCACCCATCTGCAACTCTGTTACCAAACCAATATTTGCCTATATCTTTTCTGAAACGAAATTTATCTAATTTGAAACCATTTGCACGAGTTCTTTCGCTATCACTGAGCTTTAGTACATTTTTCATGTCCCCTTTATTAATCCCACTAACCCACTTGAATACCTCTATCATATCCCCTCTAACTCTGCGTCTCTCTAACGAATGTAATCCTAATTTCTTCAACCTTTCTTCATACGGAAAATTTATAATATTATGGATCATTTTTGTCATTCTACGTTGTACTCTCTCCAATGAATCTATGTCCATTCTGTAATAAGGACACCAAAATTGAACAGCAAAATCCATATGGGGTCTCACTAATGACAAGTAAAGTTTTAAGATAACATCAACAGTTCTGTTACTCACACTCCTAGATATGAACCCGCCTTGTTATGCCTTGTTACGAACGCTTATACATTGTTTTCTAGGATTCAAATCATTGCTAACAAACACACCTAGATCTTTCTCACAGTCTGAGTTTTCTAATTCCATATTAGCTAGTTTATATTTAACATTTGTATGCATCTTCCCTATCTTTAATACCTTGCATTTGTCAATGTTAAACTTCATCTGCCAATTTACTGACCATTCGTGTAAGGTATCTAGATCCCTTTGCAGACACTCTATATCTCTATCTGAATCAATTTTTCTCCCCATTTTGGTATCGTCTGTAAATTTACTTATCCTACTAGTTATACCTAAATCAAGGTCATTTATGTATATAATAAACAACAGAGGACCTAATACAGATCCCTGGGGGACACCACTTTTGACTACTCCCCATTCTGACTTCTATCTTCCTTCTATCCCACTGATCCATGTCCTTCAGTAATTTCAACTCTTCCTTCTCTATTATTTATCTTCCTTCCAACCCATCCCCTTCTTTCTCCTGCATTCCCTTTATTTTGTTGTTACTATCCTGCTTTTCTTCCTTCCTTCCTGCATTGTGTATTTTTATTGTCTTCTCAACCCTTTCAACCCTTCTTTTTCCTTCTATTTACCGCTTCCTTTTAATCATGCAAGCTCTTCCTTTCTTTATAACAATCTGTATTCCCGCCTTGTCCTAATTCCTTTCATATATTGTTTCCTTATTTTAGGTCCAACCATCCCTTCTTCCCTCCATCCCTCCCTCTCTCCTTCCCTCCCTCTCTCCCTTCCTTAACTCCTTACAACCCCCCTTCTTCCCTCCCTCCATTCCTTTCTCCATCTCTCCCTCCCTCAGTTCCTTGCAACCATTCTTCCCTCCCTTCATTCCTCTCTCCATCTATCCTTCCCTCCCTCTCTCCCTCCCTTAACCCCTCAAAACCCTTCTTCCCTCCCTTCATTCCTCTCTCCATCTCTCCTTCCTTTCCTCTTTCCCTCCCTCACAACCCTTCTTCCCTTCCTTCATCCCTCTCTCTATCTATCCTCCTCCCCATTTATTTACAGGAAATTTAGACAATTTAGATAAGACACAAGAGGCTAAACCGAGAAGAGAGAATAGATGAAACCCGAATCAGCAGGAGGGAGAGAAAGGGTTATGGGTTACTTTATCTTGGCCTTGTTGTTGTTGTTGTTGTTGTTGTTGTTGTTTCAGGAGTCCAACCTCGGGCTATGCACTGCGGGAAGTCATCCAGCCCCCCCCCCCCCCTCTCTCTCTCTACTAGCCATTTTATGGGAATATGGGCGTATTTATTTGATTATTTCTTTATCTTTTTATCATTTGTTGTTTGTTTCCTCCCTACACTTCCATCAAGCTAAAAAAGTAAAACAAAAAATACACCCCCTTACTTGTCTCCGTCTAGCCCCCTCCCCCCTCTTTCTCTCTCTCCCCCCCCCCCCCCATACTCTTCTACGTCCAACCTTCCCACCATTATCTCGTGTCTATCTTTCCCGAATGTTACCTCCCTTTCCTTTAATCTCACCCTTCCCTCCCCCTCTCCCGTCATCCTTCCTCCCTCCCGTCATCCTTCCTTCTCTCTCCCCCTCCCTCCCGTCATCCTTCCCCCCCCTCCCTTCCTCCCCTCTCCCTCCCTTCCTTCCCTCCCTCCCATCTACAGTACCTTCCTTCTCTCCCCCTCCCCCCCCCCATCCCTCCCCCCCCCCCCCCCTCCCTTCCTCCCCTCTCCCTCCCTCCCATCTACAGTACCTTCCTTCTCTCCCTTTCTACCCATGGAGGCGGTAGTTTCTAATGTCTCAACCTACCTCCCTATCTCTAATCTAAATACATCTCATCATCTTACCCCGTAGTTATTTTATTTAATGTTATTTTATTGATGTATACTATATATTAATTATTTATTCATTATTTATTTTTGTTATTACCTCTTCTCGTCTAATCTACTTTTGGAATAAGTGTATTATATAACTCATTCCTCCCTCTTTGCTTCCTTCCTCCCCCCTCCCCCTTCTTTTCTCTCTTAAGGGGGGTGACCTGCTTTTTGTTATTTATGTCCTTTTCTCTCTTTCTCTGGCTTGTATCCATTCGGCCCCATTCAGCCAACTATTTTAAGACGTTTATCCCCATCTAGATGTCGATTTCTTCCTGGCGAGCGATAGCGAGCCATCATTACATGAAGAAATCCGGCTTCGCCGGAGAAATTTTTCTATCGAAAAATGTACAAATTTAGCCTACTGTCAAATAAAAAAAAAAATATGCTGGCTCGCTACCGCTCACCAGTAAATTTGTTATACCTGGATGGGGATAAACGTCTTAAAACAGTAGGCTGAATGGGGCCAAATGTATACAAGCCAGAGAAAGATAGAAAAGGACAGAACAAAAACAGGTCACCCCCCTTAAAAACAGGTGACCCCCCTTAAAAACAGGTGACCCCCCTTAAAAACAGGTCACCCCCCTTAAAAACAGGTCACCCCCCTTAAAACAGGTCACCCCCCTTAATGGAAGTTAGTTTGTTTTACTGGTCCCCTTCTTCCTCATGTTAAGCTCCATTATATTTCAGACTTTAAGACGTTCGGCCCATTAGTTTGGCGGTTTTTAGACCTTTCGCCCCATTTTATTATCAATATTAAGACTTTTCGTGTCATTTAGGAGCCAATTTTTTCCTGGGGAACGATAGGGAGCCTATAATTAATGAGGGACCGGCCTGCAGCAGGGGACATTTTACTACCGACAAATGTATAAATATATCTAAAAGCAAGATCTTGGGAACGTTTTTTTTTTTTAGTTTGATGTAGATCAAGGGAGGAAACTAAAAATACAATAAATCTATGAAAAAAATCGACGAAAAATTCAACCTTTCCCCGTTAATTTCTACCTTCATTTCCTCTCTCTCTCTCTCTCTCTCTCTCTCTCTCTCTCTCTCTCTCTCTTTAGATACCAACCATGCAGACTATAATACGTTCGTTGCGTATAGGTACGAGGCGATCTCAAGACACCTTAGCTCCCAGTGCACAACGAACCGGATCATGATTATGTCCGCCTGTATTAAATTATGTATTATGTGATTTATACCATTGCCTATTTTTGTAATAATTGTACGACACTGTTAATGTATTATGCATCATGTAATTTGTTTAAAATTAATTAATTGTATGAACAGCCGTTGCATAATTAACAGAAGAAAATAATATGAATCTAAATCTGAATCTCTAGGAACACAGGGAATGGTTAGTATTACAAAGATCCTGCGGTTCATTCCGGGGAGATAGTCTAAGTGTCTATGTATTATGTAATTTGTTTAAGATGATACTATTGTATGAACAGCCATTGTATATTTAATGGAAATAAAATAATCTGAAGCTGAATCTGAATCCTGTTCCTCTCCCCTTTCTACCTCCCTCACCCCCTTTAATTTTTCCTCTTTGCTTTGCTGTCTCTTTTTCTTACATTGTTAGAGTATAAAAGAGTTAATCGTTTACCAGTAGTAGTTTGTAAGGTCGGAACATTAGTTGGAACCATGTGCCCTGAGCAACAAGGCATTTATTTGAGGGAGTAGTGGATTTTTTTTTCTATTTATTTATTTATGTATTAATTTAATAGTTTTCTCGCTAGACCTCCATCAAGCTAACATATCACCCCTTAGACCCCCCTTCAAGTAAATTTGTAAATTTCTCTGTAAAAAAATATCCCGGCCGAAGGTCGATTCCTCCTAGAATTACAGGCTCGCTATTGCTCCCCAGGAAAAATCGACACCTTAATGGCACGAAAGGTCTATATATTGACAAATAAATGGGGCAAAAGGTCTTAACATCGCCAAGCTAATGGCACTAACATGTAAAAATCTCAAACCTAATGGGTCTAAATATGAGGGATGAAAAGCAACTACCTCCCCCTTAACTCCATGTAACTCCTTGCAACAATCTCCCCTCTCTGTCTCGGTAAACCATGGAGGTATTGTGGTAAACTATTCCTCTAATATAACTACTTCCCTTCCCAGCCCTGCTTCTCCCGCTCCAGTTCTCCAATCACATTCCGTGTCAGTCCTTCCTTACCTTTTATAAGAAATACCCCACCTTTTCCTGTTCCAATGTAAGCCGTCACTTGCATTATTGTACGATAAACAAAAATGGCAATAGAAACACTGCCCTTTCATGTTCCTATCCGTTTTTTTCGGATATTTCTCAAAGTGACTTCGTAAGACCTAGTAAGCCCGTTATTGTTTGTTTTTCTTTATATGCCTTTTAACTTACTCCTTAGCCTAACCCCCTCTCCTTTTCTGCCTCCCCTCCCCCTCCCTCTTTCCTTTCTTCCTTCCTCTAATCTGACTCATCCTCCCCCTCCCCCTTCATCCCCCCTTTAAACCGCCTGTTTCCTCCCTTCCTACTTTTCAAGCCACAGACCTGCCACAAATTTCCTTCTCTATATAACATTGCAACCCCCCCCTTCTCTCTCTCTCTCTCTCTCTCTCTCTCTCTCTCTCTCTCTCTCTCTCTCTCTCTCTCTCTCTCTCTCTCACTCTCTCTCTCTCTCTCTCCCCCACCCGTTTTTCGCTTTAACCCTAGATTTAGCATGGCACCATCTAATTTGATCCAAGTAACCGTCAAGCGCCTATAGTTTAGAGATCTAGATACCTGGACACACTGTATTTGGTGGCTTTCAAGTCATGGGAAGAGGAAGAGATAGTCAGAAGTAGTGGGTTTCAAGGTTTACCACGTCTGCAATATGTAAAGTTGGGAAATACGAACACTGGTGGGTAAAAATAGGACGAATTCCGTATATAGTGATAAAAGCCACCCTTCTCGCCCTCATATTCTCTTTTACTGTATACCCATTACTTAATTTTATAAATCTACCCTTTTCATTTGTTCATTCCTTTCATTTATTGTTTACGTAATTGTGTATGTATTTTTAGGCCTCCCAATGGTACCCTGGAGCATAGTAGGCCACCCTTTATGCTATTCAAATGGTACCCTCAGCATAGTAGCCCTTTATGCTATTACCTTTAAGGCCTACCAAATGGTACCCTCAGCATAGTAGCCACCCTTTATGCTATTACAGTAATAGTACCCCCAGCATAGTAGGCCACCCTTTATGCTATTACCTTTAAGGCCTCCCAAATGGTACCCTCAGCATAGTAGGCCACCCTTTATGCTATTACCTTTAAGGCCTCCCAAATGGTACCCTCAGCATAGTAGGCCACCCTTTATGCTATTACCTTTAAGGCCTCCCAAATGGTACCCCAGCATAGTAGTCCACCCTTTATGCTATTACCTTTAAGGCCTCCCAAATGGTACCCCCAGCATAGTAGGCCACCCTTTATGCTATTACCTTTAAGGCCTCCCAAATGGTACCCTCAGCATAGTAGGCCACCCTTTATGCTATTACCTTTAAGGCCTCCCAAATGGTACCCCCAGCATAGTAGGCCACCCTTTATGCTATTACCTTTAAGGCCTCCCAAATCACTATCTTTATCGCTAAAGCACGAACTTTAACAATATGAAACAAAAATACAAATTAATTTATAGTAAAGTTCTTCCATAGTTAAACTTATGATCTTTAAATGATTATATTACTGAATAATATATAACAAGTAAATCTGGGAATTGGTAATTGAATAACAAAATTGACAAGCAAATATATAAAACTAAAATAATACTAGAATCATTATTATGAAGTTGTTTTGTCATCATGATGTACTTAGTCATGCCAATAACTGTGAAAATTTTCCTTGGTGTGTTATATATTTTCTTTGTGTATGAAGTAGACAAAAGGTAAAGCTGCCTGTAACAAGTGTCTCCCTCAAAGTTTGAAAGAGTGACAAGAGCAAAAATTAGTTTTTGGTGTGTTGACAAGAAGTATGGTGCGCTTGTTAGTGTAGTGAAATTCATAGGAGGAGGAGGTGTTTGTGAGAACTAGCTAGATTACTCTCTGTGTAGGTGAGACACACAGAAACTGAGACGGAGGCCAGACAAATGAAACAGCGATTCCAGCAACTCCTTATCACATGCCTATGAACAGGCTCTCAGCCTATGCCCGAGAGGGAGTAGTTGGAATATAGAAGAAACAAAAATACAAAAAATGCTTAAAATATCTCATGTTTTAACTTATTTGTCCAATTACAAAAAGTGTCAATGTTCACATGGCTGCACTGTAAAATACAGAGCCACTATAATATAATTTAATAATAATAGAAAAATACCAATTTGATGGCAGTAAAATATTAAACGGAATAATTTGGTCATAAAATAATAATTACCGGCAATATTACGTTATGCACCCCCCCCCCTCTCTCTCTCACATACACGCACACACACAAACAGAGAGAGAGAGAGAGAGAGAGTGTGAGTGAGTGAGAGCGAGAGCGAGAACCATGGACCAGGCTATGAAGGAAGTCGACCATTACCCACCATTCCACATCAAAACTGCTTCCGATATGGACCTCTCACTCACTCTAGACAAATTGTATTTCTCTTGTTTATTTTGTACTTCTTTACTCTTGCCTTGGTTCATCTCTTCCTCCATATCTCCTGCCCTCTTCCCTCCTTTCATTATCTCATCATATTATGCTTGCCCCTCTTCTCTTTTGTCTTTCAGTTTATCATATATCCACCTCACTTTCCTTTGCGTAAGTATAATCTATATTTACTATGCATAACACAGACGCAGACACACACACACACACACACGACCATTACCCATCATTCCACATCAAAATACTTGCTTCCTATAGCCTACCTCTCTTTACTCAAGACACAGTTTAGTCCTACTGCCTTCCTTCCTAAATTCTTCACTTATCTTTCATTAAGTGAATACATCTTTTATCTGTTTTCTTATCTTTATATCCTTCTTTCTTCTGTATTACCTTCCTTATTATTCAATACCAGGTCTTCTTCCTCATAGTCTCTCCCTATTCCTTCCTTCTTCCGATATCCCTCATTCACTAAATATATATACCGGTATATATATATATATATATATATATATATATTATCCTTGATTGTTTACTTGTATTTCCTTCCTTCTTCCTTTTTTCCGTGCCTATTTTTTCCTTCTTCCTATACTCCTCATCCATTATAATCATCTGTTATCCCTGTTTCCTTTCATCTCCTTCCTCTTCCTACCTTCTGTTTTCCTCTCTGCATATATTAATTCATTCTTATCTACTCCCCACTTACCCTTCCTTTCTTCACGTCCCTTCCCATCCGTCTCTGTTGCTCATTGACTGCAATATCCTGGGGGGTTGGTAAAATACAATAAATGTCTTCCTTTGATAACAAATAATAACGCATTTCCTTTACTTAATTTCGCCTCGTCCATCTTCGTTTCTCTCATAAGATATCGACTTAACCATCTTAATTTCTTGTTGTTCGTTGCCTTGTATTTTCTAGATGTTCCTTTCCTTTCAACGAATTCGAACTTTGGTTTGTTATTTCTCAACTTTGTATCTTGCTTTAATATGTCTTCCGTGCTATTGTAGGATGTAGGTCTAAATGTCCTACTGTATTCCTTCTTATATTATTCTTTCTTTTTTCACTATCATTTCCTTCATTAAATCTTCTCTCTCCTTTCCCTTTATCACTTATCTAAACAATAAAAATAATTAAATATAAAAAATACGCCATCTTTTAAAAAATATCTTGTATGCTCAAAAACCGATATCTAATTACTGGATAAACAGTCATTATAATTTATATGACTTTTTGCTTGTGCATTCCCATCAATCATTCTAACTAGGCTAACTGCCGAGAAGCACTTAAAGTAATAAGCTTTTCGAAGTAGACTCAATCAGTTTTACCATCTACCCCCATAAAATAGCGTTATCATGAGTATCATCAAATATCACTGTAACAGCAAGAGTGTTCAATTATAT
>CM064483.1:20336211-20378711 GCA_032716605.1 Paralithodes platypus | reverse complement strand
CTGCATACCATCGTCTACTTGCAGCCATAATCAAACATACAACGGCATCATCGTGGTGAAGGGGTTAGCTACCTTCAAAACAATTACCAAGAAAGTACCGTGGCAAACCGAGCTCTCTCTCTCTCTTCCCCCCCCCCCCTCCCCAGGAAGAAGGTATTTAGTCCTTACATGAGCATCGTGAGGGGAGAATTTTTGTATAGTTATTATTTATTTCATTTATTTATTTATTATTATTATTATTATAAAAATTATAATGATAATTATTTATTACAATTATGATTTATTATTATTATTATTATTATTATTATTAATAATAATAATAATATTATAATTAATATCATATTAATAATAATAATTATTATTTTTATTATTACTATTTGTTTTTCAGTTTTCTCCCTAGACCTCCTTCGAGCTTTAAAAAAAAAACACCTCCAAATTAATGTTTACATTTTTCGGTAGAAAAAAATCCATGCCAAAGGCCGGTTCATCCTAAATTGCAGGCTCGCTCTCGGTCGCCAGGAAAAATATCAGCACCTAAATGGCACGACATGTCTTAATATTGACAAAGTATTGGGGCGAAAGGTCTTAACATCGCTAAGCTAGTGGGGCGAACGTATTAGAATAACAAAAGTAACGGGGCTAACCATGAGGGAGAAGGGGGCCCAGAATATAACTGAATATAACAAAAAAGACGTAATCTGCACTGAATGGGTTAACCCCTTCAGCACCATGACGCCTTTTTACCTTTGATACTGGCCAAGATTAGACGATTATATGCAGTTTAAGAAGGACCTATGTCATGACGAGGGTTTGTTGAGATCGTATTTACCCATTTGAGTCGTAGAGGTAGATTACAAGCTAAAGAAAATGGTCTAATAGTAACCTGATTAGACGATTATATGAAGTTGAAGAAGGATCTATGGCATAAAGAGGGTTTATCCAGATCGTATTTACCCATTTGAATCGTAGAGATGATTACAAACTAAAGAAAATCGTCTAATAGTGACCCGAATATAAGGAAAATTACGAAATGGTGGGGAAGGGGTTAACTTCTCTGAAACAATTATCAAGCCCCCCCCCCCCCAAAAAAAAAAAAAAACTATCTGGGAGCCCATGCGGTTGCCTGCCACCTACTAATGCACCCAGGTATCTGATTGGCCCGCTCCGGAGATTGGATGTAATTATTTATCGTTAGGGGTATCTGGGTAGCGTAATTTCTATTAATGATGATTACGCTTCACTCAGCTAGTGGGTGGTGTGTCTGGGTACTGGGTAGGGGTAGTGTGTAGGGGGATTGTTTGTGTGTGTGTGTATGTGTGTTTTTTATAAGCTTATATTCGTGTGTGTGTGTGTAAGTTTGTATGTATGTGTGTGTAAGTTTGTAGTTATGTGTGTGTTTGTGTGTAAGTCTATGTGTGTGTGTGTGTGTGTGTGTGTGTGTGTGTGTATGTTTATGTGTGTGCATATGTGTAAGCTTACGTGTGTGTTGTCGGTGTGCGAGTGTCTGTGTGTGTGTGTAATGGGATGATGAGAGAAAGGAGGTGAGAGGGAGGAGAGCGACAGGGGGTATGATTATAAAGTTGCTAGGGAAGAACGATAGCATTATAAAGTTGCTAGGGAAGAAGGATAGCATTACAAAGTTGCTAGGGAAGAAGGATAGCATTATAAAGTTGCTAGGGAAGAAGGATAGCATTATAAAGTTGCTAGGGAAGAAGGATAGCATTATAAAGTTGCTAGGGAAGAAGGATAGCATTATAAAGTTGCTAGGGAAGAAGGATAGCATTATAAAGTTGCTAGGGAAGAACGATATCATTATAAAGTTGCTAGGGAAGAACGATAGCATTATAAAGTTGCTAGGGAAGAAGGATAGCATTATAAAGTTGCTAGGGAAGAACGATAGCATTATAAAGTTGCTAGGGAAGAAGGATAGCATTATAAAGTTGCTAGGGAAGAACCATAGCATTATAAAGTTGCTAGGGAAGAAGGATAGCATTATAAAGTTGCTAGCGAAGAAGGATAACATTACTGGAGTTGATGGATTGACAACCAGGAGAGAGAATGTGAAGGTGGAATGGAATAGAAGAATGATGTGATGAGGAATGGGTGGGTGGAAGGGCGGGAGTCTTTGGGGCGTGAATGAAGGGATGAGGAACAGAGTAGAAGGGAGTTGATGGGTAGACAGAGAGGATAGAGGAGTGGGAAAATGGAATGAAGATTAGAAAGTGGAAGACGTAGGTAATAGAGCGTGAGGAAGAGAGAAGAAGGGAGTTGATGGTTAGACAGATAGGGTGGAGGGGTGGAAAAATGGAGCAATGATTAGAGAGTGTAAATAATAGTTATATGAGCGAGAGGAACAGATATGGTTAGACAGGATGGGTAGAGGAGTGGAAACATGGAAGGATGATCAGAGTGTGGAAGGAGTAGTTAAATGAACAAGAGGAGCAGAGACGAAGGGAGTTGATGGGTAGACAGAAAGGATAGAGGAGTGGAAACATGGAAGGAGTATCGAACAGGGTGAGAAGGAAATGAGGTTTCGGGTAAGATCACAAGAGTAGGGTAGAGTGGTTTCGGATGATAGAGAAGGGATAGAGATAATCGACCACTTGCGAGTTTCGGGGTATACAGTAAGCAAGTTGGAGCTGTAGACATATTAAACAGAAATGCAATAATAATGGAGGTTTGTGTTGGATAGAAAGTATGTTGAATTCGATATTATGTATTTATAATTGCACTACAACCGTATTTTAGCTAGTAAATATGCTAAATATCGATGTCTACAGCTCCAACTTCAGTGCAACTCTATTAAATATGGAGTAGTGGAGGTATCGGTGGAAGATCAAAATATATGCCTCGCTTTTCATTTTAGCACTAACAGAACTTTCTGCAGTAAATAATGAGGGAGGCCAACCCATAAATTATTACTATAATCTACGCGAGACAGGCCATGGATTGAATGAACCAATGTTAGAAGGCAGCGTCTCATGGAGTACCAGCTTCTAATATGCAAGTAACAACCACTGGTAACCTGGTTGATATTATCCTTAAAATGTATTTTTGAGTTGAAGTATACTCCAAGATTTAGGACTAAAATTAATTGTCATTGCATAATCTAGCATAGTCTAACCTAACCTAGCATGACAGCCTTACCTAAGCTAACCTAATCTGGTAGCTTAGCACGACCTTTTGTATCGTAACCTAAGCTAACCTAACACTGATTCAACAGACAGGAAGGGTAGCCCATTAGCCCAAGTGACGACCAACATAATGTGTCCATAGAAATTGACTTATTTCTGACGTGAGGATTGCCACTGCCCATAAACTAGATATAATGATAAGTCTCAGAGGCCTCCCCAGCCCCTACGTGTCAATAATTTCCACTCTGGTATCACAGGCGGGGTTTTAGAGTCTCCCCCAGGGTAAGGTGGGTGGGTGGATGGTATCATAAAAGGTTCGGATGATTTAGACTTCCTTACTAGCCCCCCCCCCCTCTCTCTTTCTCTCTCTCTCTCTCTCTCTCTCTCTCTCTCTCTCTCTCTCTCTCTCTCTCTCTCTCTCTCTCTCTCTCTCTCTCTCTCTCTCTCTCTCTCTCTCTCTCTCTCTCTCTCTCTCTCTCTCTCTCTCTCTCTCTCTCTCTCTCTCTCTCTCTCTCTTATTAGGGTGAAGATTGCGTATGCACCTTCGCCCTTTTGAGATGATGTAACTATGATACCTGTGTAACATTTGTATTTCTCTCAAAAAACAATCAAATCAAATCTCTCTCTCTCTCTCTATCTATCTATCTATCTACCTCTCTATCTATCTCTCTCTCTCTCTCTCCCCCTCCGTTACTAAGTAGGTCGCATCACATAATCCCTTCAACCTTGTCATGTCAACAGTTCTGCCTTGGTTTTGACAAGTATGGTGCAGTTAATTAGATACTGGCATATTAAGCTCTTTTAGCACTTCTATTCTGTATATGCCAAAGTAGGATTGATAAAACAGAAGGATTAAGAGAATGGAAGAGGTCTTGTGACCTTCTATTTGAGGGGAGATATTCATTTATTCACCTATACATAATGTACTTAAGTTTATATATTTATATATGTGTTATTCCTAGTTTCATCCCTATAATATACCTCAAAGCTTTCGTATACCTATACAAACTTTCGATGGAGGCTGCTCTGGTAAGAAATTAATATATTTTGCAATCCATAGCGCTTATGTCGGCGTTGCCGCATTCGTATGTAACAAAATGAAAATGCGGTCGAGTGGTGAGCACGCTCACGTGTAAATCTGCTTGATCTGAGTTCGATCCCAGCCCAGGCGGACATTTAGTGGGTGTTGTAGTACATCCTAGCATGTTTCACATGCTTGCACCCAGTCGGGGGACACCTCGATGACGTATACAGACTAACACACAGTTTTAACACACATAACAAAGCCACTCCAACAGCTTCCTCTCTCTCCAACACCCCTCCTCCCCTCTCTACACTCTTCAGAAAAATAGGAAAAGTAGAATGTAGAAACGAGATGCCGTTGTAAAGGTCTATCCCTCAATACCTTCACCTGACCTGATCTATAAATGTAGAAAATACTAAATTATTCTTTTACTTTGGTCATGTACTGGTTGTGAGAATAGTCATAGAATGATTTACTAAAGATGAGTGAGTTCTCACATTCCGAATATAATTGAGCTGCAGCGATAATTGGAAAACAAGCAGTGATAAAATAACCTCTCGACCATTATAATCTCCAAGATTTTTTTTTTTTTTTTTTTAAATACCTCCGTCTATGTATTGAGAAAAACCTGTTATCCTCCGGTAAATTGCGGGGGTCTTTGTCTTTGTCAGTACCTTTTTTACTGAGTACCGGGAAAAAAATTATAAAAATAAATAAAACATAAAAATAAGTGATGTTGTGGTCGTCCATTTAAGGGGGGTCACAGGCTTTTTTTGTTTTATCTCTCTATCTTTTTCTCTCTTTCCCTGGCTTGTATACATTCGGCCCCATTAAGCCAACTGTTTTAAGACGTTTATCCCCATCCAGGTGTCGATTGTATGGAGAAATCCGGCTTCGCCGGAGACATTTTTCTATCGAAAAATTTACAAATTTAGCTTCCTGTCAGGAAAAAAAAAGAAAAAAGAAAATTATATATACGGTATATATATACAGTATATATATATATATATATATATATAATATTGACACCTGGATGGGGGTAAACGCCTTAAAAAAGTAGGCTTAATAGGGTCGAATGGATACAACCCAGAGAGAGAGTGAAAAAGAGAGAAAAAAAGCGAGGTGGGCCCCCTTAAGCCAATGAAGCTTCCTATCCTGTATGTGTCAATAAATTCGGTATAATGTGGTAGCTGAGGCCTATAACCACCCCAGGGCAGCAGGATGAGGGGGGAGGGGGGGGGGGGCATAAAAGGACAAAGACATTTACACGCCATCCGTCCTCACCCATGCCAATCGCTACTTTTGCTGTTCTTCACCTCTCTGTTCCCGTTGCTAAGTAGATAAGCCGAGTCGAACAGTAATTTTGTTCAAGTAGCTGTCCATAATCAACTGCAATTTGCTAATATTGCCAAGCCATTTTGCAATTATACTTGACTGAAGCATCATTTATGGACTCCTTTAAATTGCTATCGACTACTAGATTATGTACATGTGTACATATTTACTGTGTGTCAGTAATTGGTGCTTCTGAATGCGTGTGTGCTTGGTTTATATGGGCGAACTGTTATATGTGTTCTTCTGTCACCTCTTCTTCCTTTCTTGTGTCTCTTGCTGATCCTCCCTTCCCCTTGTGGGAGTACTGACTGACTGTGTGTGTGCATCCGCGTGTTCTGGTGGATAATGCACTGGTTTGTGGACATAGTAAACGATGATGGAGATAAACCACTTGATTTGGTGTATGTGGTTCAAGGAAATGTTTCAGTATATTTCATTAACCCTTTGAGTACCAGCGACGTGTTTAAAAAAAAAAATCTAGCTTCATTTAGACGATATTATGCAGCTTAGGAAGGATCTGTGATAGTTAAAAGGGTTGGTTGAGATAGTTTGAAGCCTTATTATTGATAGAGGTCATTCCTAAGCTGAATAACATTGTCCAATAGTTGCCAGAATATGATTAAAAGGACATCCCTGGTACTGCACGGGTTAATGGATCGGAATTGTTCAATCCAGGATATACCGCTTATCATCACACGCGATTGTATACACGTACATACAATTATGGATGTGTACGCGTGTTTGTGAATGGACAAGTATGTGCATGGATGAGTACCAGTATTTGTAATGCATGCATACGTTAAATTTGTTATAGGCAGCTTTGCCTTTTCTCTCCTAAATACACATTGAGGACAAATTACGAAATTTTAATTCGGAAATAACTAAGCCAAAATTAATGATATTAAAACAAACAAACATAACAGGATAAAGTGATCCTGTGGCTTTCCATTAAGTTAAAGAATATTTCATCTTCTAGATGCCAATAAATGTGACTAGGGTATCGTCGGTGAGGCTTAGTGAAGTCTATTGCTGCCCCGGGGCATGATGAGGGGCGGGCATCATAAAAGGTTCAGCAGATTTAGATGTCATCTCCCTCCTTCCACTTACGGTACCTGTCTGAACCGGACGATAAGTAGTAGTAGAAGTAGTAGTAAGAGTGGTAGTGGCGGTGGTAGCTGTCTCAGTAGAAGTAGTATAGTAGCAATGGTGGTGGTTATGGTAGTAGTAGTCGTAGTAGTAGTAGCAGCAGTTAATTAATCAATCTTTACTTAGGGAAAAATATCTGTATCTATACTGTATTATGAATAACGAGCATACAAATAATATTACATTGCATTTTTAGGTAGATATATTTTATATCAAAATAATCAAGGCCTACGGTTTTCGGTAGAATAAGATATTTGTAATGAGTATTGAAAATCCTTACTTTCAAACGCTTAATCACTAATAAATCTAATTGTTTCACATATTGTTCCGGTTTGAGTGGTAGCCCTGCTAACAATTTGTGCACATAACTACTGTAGACACCACTCAAATTATTATCCATTATCTGGTTTTGTGTCTTTGTGACCAATATATCCTTGCTCCTATATGTCAAAATAATTGTGTGAGACTAAAACGTCATATTCATATTCATCCGAACATAATATATAGACATAAATTAGTTAGTGTGTGTGTGGAATTTTTTTAAGGCATTTTTTTAAGCTGAGACTGTAAAGCCACTCATAAAACTTCATGGACCTCTTAATTTTCCTTATGCCAATACAACCCTCCAAACTTATTTATGAATGTATTTTGCTTCACATTGAATGACCTATATAGTTATGTAAATATATTTAATACAATTACTTTCACCAATCAGTTATATTATATATAATTCTTTAGTGGAAATAATAATGGCCCAGAAAATCATTGAGTGACTGTATATCAGTTCGTCGGTGTAGGTAGATATTTTGGAAATATACAGTATATTTGGAAAAACAAAATTGTATGCAGACAAATATTACAATGTGATTTAACAAAGTTTGGTAGGTAGTATTCTAATTGAAATATATGAAAAGTAGACAAAAATAGATATAAATCAAACACATTTGTTGACAAGCTCATTATTCAAGTTTAATCAGATGTTATACACAGGATCAGCAGCCGAAAGAAAATCAAATCTATGCACACGAACACAATTACACGTTATTTAATTATAAACAATGTATACACACGATTGCTTTTCCACACACTGGTTTGTTTATCCAGTGGGTGGCGAACACACACGAACACGAATGCTACTCAAGCTCACGTTATCATTTTTATGCACAATTATTACAATCTTTGTTGCATTTTTCTTCATCGCTTATTATATAGTTCGAATATATATTATTATTTTTTTCTCTCGAGCCACTTGGAATTTTCTTAAGGAAAGGTTTTTCATTGCAGTGGCAAATAATATTGTTATTTTCTAACATTTACAGTGTTCTTTATATAATATGGATGCTTCACCGCTAATTGCTGAGCAAATCAATATCATGCTGGGTGAGGTGTAGGGGAGCTTTTACATGTACACTTGGTCAAAAAATTATCTGCACTCCTACGCTGATCATCTGGTGTGTACAGCTCGGTAGGGTTGGCATCTCTGCCTGCAGCTGTATCCATGTGTCAAGAGACGATCCTCGTCTCTGATGGATATAGCTGCAGGCAAAGATACCAACCCTACCGAGCTGTATACACCAGATTATCGGCATAGGGGTGCAGATAATTCGTTGACCAAGTGTACATTGTTTATTCTTTGCTGTTGAAAGTGGCTGTCCAACCACCCAAACACACACACACACACATAAACATACATGTATACACACACACTTGTAAATTGGAGTTGTAGGTTAAGATAAATAGCGTAAAGCAGATAAGGTCAACATTAGTCTTTTTGAGCTGTGAATTCATGAGTCTACAACATAGTGACCCCCTTCGTCTTCATGATGGCTTGCAAGGACTCTGCGCATGCAACTCCACCATGTCTATGATCTGTGAGGCCTGAGTCTCTATATCGGCGTCACACTCTTCTCCGTCACAGTTCCCGCCACCATCGTCACATCTGGGGGCCTTGTGGTTCACACAGGTGCAGCTACACTTCTCACTCTTCCCTAAGGGTGGTGGAGGCGCTGGAGGGGGCACTAAAGGGGAACGAAGGAGAGGTGGAGGAGGTGGGGCTTTTCTCACTCCGATTCGGCCACTGACCGTTGCCAAGGGTGGTCCCGAAGGCGAGGCAGTCCCAAGGTGACGTGATACTGATATGCCCTGGTGGGGAGTAGATACGGCCTCCTCCAGAAGTGACTGGGCAGTGTGAGGTATATGCCACGGTGGGAGAGGCGTCCACAGAGGTCGCCGTCTAGTGCCACGCTCCAGGCTACGATAGACTGTCCTCTCACCGCCGATACTGCTGCCACCGGGGCTCCTGAAGGTAGAGAAGCTTTCCGGAGCAGTCGGAGGTACAGGTTCTCCCTCTGCCGACCAGGCGTGTGGCAGCCGTGGCCTCCGTAGTGACCCCGCCGTTCTGGTGAGGGTAGGTCCTGGTTTGTAGCGGGCAGGGGGCCAAGCCGGGGCTAGGGGGGCACCGTACTGCAGAAGGTGTGGACTGTTGACATCAGGAAGGGAGAGAGCCGCCAGACACGCCCCACATACTACCTCCCCCCTCCGCCACGACCTCCAGGGTGATCCCTCTGTATCCCTCCCCTCCTGTGGCCGCGCGTGACTGCCATGGCGGGAGAACAGGCTACGGGAGAAGCTTGGTAGAGGTGGGCGACTTGTCTTGTTTGGCTCTGACACATTCGGAGGCAGGGATGGAGATGACAACTGATCCTCTGGGCTTGTTGGCGGGGGAGGGGGCCTCTCCTGGGGACTAATCGGACTCATGGGAGATAGATATGACCGAGGGGGCGGCGGGGGGGACTTAAGGGCGAAGGCAGCAGAAGCCCTCCTTAGTTTTAGTTTCTCCGCCAGCAGATTCAAGGGTGAGGGGGCAGTGGTACTGGTGGCGGGCGCTGGACCAGAAGCAGGGTGAGGGGTGTCGAGGGTGAGCCAGGACGCCATGGTGTACTGCGTCAGGCCCCTTATTCCTGCCATCGCCGTCGTCTGCGTCTCCGTCGGTGTCGTAGCCACACCTAAAAAGATAGTCGTATTAGAGCGAGTTGTCGATAATCAGGTTCGAATAATTATTTGTTCTTGTTTCTACTCATCAGAACACAACAAATTAAGTCATAATCTTCTTTTACATCTGCCCCCTGCCACACATGACAATATAGTAGTAGTGAAGATGGTAACAGTAGTAGTGATGATACTGATAGTAGTAGTGATAAAAGATGAAATAGTAATGATGATGCTGACAGGAATAATGGTGACGGTTATTCTTTATGATAATATAAATAATTAATGTGCATACATAAATATATATATATATGCATCTGCAGTGCATGAAAGAGTTTGATAAAGTCAACGTCCTGCTGGATATTCCAGAACATGAGTATCCAAAAACGTTTGCTGTAAATGCTGTCCAAAAAAATATTTGTCATATCTTTTCGTCTCGCAGATCACGTTAAGAGGGTGGGGGGGAGGTTTGATCCCAAGACCTCTACCAAGCTTATAACAACACCTCAACGACCCCCCCCCCCCTCCCCTCTGCGAGGCAAATGTGTACATTTTTCGGTAGATAATGTCTTACCCCAAGACCTGTTCCTCTTAAATTACAGGCTCGCTATTGCTCGCCACGAAAAATTGAAAACTTAATTGGCACGATGGACCTTAATATTGACAAAGAAATGGGGCAAAGGGTCTTAAAATCGTCAAACTAATTGGGGGCGAACATCTTAAGATCTCAAAACGAATGAGGGAGAAGGGAGTCCTTGAAAAAAATCTTCCCATAATTTGCTTCAGCAGGCTAGACTCCATCTAGCTTCTGTCACAGGGTAAGGGTACAGATACTTAGTAGGGTGACTGTACAACACAACAACCTGCGAGCTACGAAGCTCGTTTTGGTGTCATTTTGAAGCTATTGTCTTCTAGTTTTTGGCTGAATACATTTAATTTAATTCAGACACTTGCCTAATCAATCAGGAGTGCCTGAATGAGCCCTAATATGGTGGAAATAGGCGAAAATATACCCACAGCCAAAGTGTTAACAACACATTTTGCTACAAAATATACGTAATATCTTAGTAACAAAGATAATAACTAGCAATTTGCTATCAGCTGGAAAAATAGACTTATAGTAACTGATAAGGACTGTAAAAAATAGTGATAGTAAGTTAAAATGACACCGTGTATGTGTAAGAAATATTAGCGAACAATTGAGCTCGACTGTACCTCTGAGAACACACTTACACACACACACACACACACACACACACATCACAATACTCTTCATTTGCATGCTTTTAGCAATGTACTGTACTGTACTTAATGCTGTGAGAAGGGTACACATATACGAGCCTGCACATTCTGCCTCTGATCCCCCCCCCCCTCCCTTTCTTTGTCTTTCTCTCTCTATCTCTCTCTCTCTATCTCTCTCACTCTCACTCTCTTTCTCGCTCTCACTCTCTCTCTGTGTTCACGATTAATAACAATGCTGCAACCTGAGGCAATAGAATTAAATTACTGTAATTAGAAAAAAGGAATGCCTAGATATGACACAACAATTCTTCACATACAGTGTGGTTAAAGAGTGGAACAGTTTACCAAGGGAGGTGGTCGACAGTCATTCAATTGATACGTTTAAGGAAAGACTGGACGATCATCGGATGAAGATTGGATTAATATGAATTAATCAGTAGGCATGTGTAATTTCCCTTTCAAACTAATTTATTTCTATACTCTATAAACACTTTCCTTGTGGGCATTTCCTAACTCATAAAGTTACACTTCATCCTAATTTCCGGTACGGCTTTTTAGCCGGAGGGTGAGGTCTCGGAGAGCCTTCTACTTTACTGTCTAGTAGTATTAATGCCGGACCACCTATAGTCTATTCGCTGTAAGTAGGCGAGAAATCATGACCTCTAACCTCTGTAACTCAAAAACAACTAGAGTAATAAAGCTAATATGTCTACCATTTGGGAAGAGTCCGTCAAGGAATAGATGTGGAAATTTACAGCCAATTAGCTCTAGTCTACAGAGACCAAACAGAGACCTACAGAGACCAAATGGAAAGGTTCAGATGTGAGAGAGTGGGAGTGTGGAATGGGTGTGTGTGCTGGAGTGAGTGAAGGAACAGCGAGAGAAGGTGCATGTTTGTTTGTAAGTAGCAAATGGAAGGAATGTGTAAGAGAGTATGGGTCTGTGGGTTCAAGGATTGTGTGGGTGAGAATGAAAGTAGGAATACAAACGTGGGTGATTGTATGCGTGTATGCCCCGACAGAGGATATACTTAAAAGAAAGAAAGAGGAGTTCTGGATGAATGTGGAGGCATGCCTGGAGAAGTTTGACAAGAACGAAAGAATATTTCTGATTGGGGATATGAATG
Source organism: Paralithodes platypus (assembly GCA_032716605.1). NCBI lineage: Eukaryota > Metazoa > Arthropoda > Malacostraca > Decapoda > Lithodidae > Paralithodes > Paralithodes platypus. Next base: position 20,366,716 of record CM064483.1, on the reverse strand, counting down.
GTAAGGTGGGTGATAGGAAAGTTGAGGGAGTGGTGGGAGGGTGGGGGGTACCATCAGAGGTGAATGGGAATGGTAGTGCACTTGTGGACGTATGTGTGGGGAGGAGGCTGTGGATAGCCAACACCTTCTTCCGACACAGAATGATCCACAGGTACACGTGGAAACGGATGTTGACGATGAAGGATAAGACAGTGGTGGAACGAAAGTCATTGATTGATTATGTATGTGTGGATGAACGAATGAAGAAATCTGTGATGGATGCTAGGGTGTATAGGGGTATTGGAGGGGGTCTGTCTGATCATTATGTAGTGGTAGCTAAGGTTAGGATACAAAATAAGTGGGTGAGGAGAGCGGGAGGGAGGCGAGAGGAGGGTGGAATGGTGAGGAGGGTGGAGAGGTTGCAGGAGGAGGAAGTCAGGGAGGAGTACAGGAGAGCAGTGGAAAGACGACTAGGTGGGTTTCGACCTGGAAGTTATGGAGGAAGTGGAGGAGATGAGCAAGGTGTTTAAGGATGAGATCTGTGCAGCATGTGAGGAGGTGTGTGGAGTGAGGAGAAGAGGGAGGGGAGTGAAAGGTACAGCATGGTGGACAGAAGAGGTAAGAATAGCTGTGGAAGAAAAGAAGAAAGCATATAGAGAGTGGTTGGGTAGTAGAGGGAATGAAGATTCCGAGAGACAGAAACGAGCGAGGTACGTGGAGAGTAAGAGGGTGGTGAAGAGAGTAGTGAAGGAAAGTAAGAGAAGAGTAGATGAGGAATTTGGAAGGAATCTGAGTGTAAAATGGAGGGAGAGTAAGAAACTGTTCTGGAAAGAAGTCAAGAAAGTTAGGGAAGGTAGCAAGGGAAACAGTAAGGGTGTGAAAGATAAGAATGGGAGAATGCTAGCCGAGAAGCAAGAGAGAGTCGAAAGATGGAGGGAGTACTTCAGTGAGTTGCTAAATGAAAGGAATGAAGAGCCAGCAAACATAGCTGGATATGGTATGGGAGGGAGAAGAAGAGAAGTAGTGGAGGAGGAGGTGGGGATCAGGAGGTCAGAAGTGTGGGAAGCCATGAAAAGAGTGAAGTTGGGGAAAGCACCAGGAACAGATGGAGTGTGTGGGGAAATGTTGAGGTATGGTGGTGAGATAGTGATAGAATGGGTATGGAAAATGTGCAAACTAGCATGGGAGAAGGGCAGTGCACCCGATGACTGGAAGACTGGCATAATAGTCCCCCTATATAAGGGCAAAGGGGAAAGAGGAGTGTGTGGTAACCACCGAGGAATATGTCTTCTAAGCGTAGTAGGGAAGGTATACAGTAGGGTAGTGATTGAGAGAGTGAGAGTGAGAACGGAGAAATGGATAGGCGACGAGCAGGGAGGTTTTAGGAAGGGAAGAGGATGTGTAGATCAGATTTTTACCCTGAATTGTGTTGTGGAGAAGTATCTGGAGAAGAAACAAAAGGTGTATGTTGCCTTTATGGACTTGGAGAAGGCCTATGACAGAGTGGATAGAGAAGGTTTGTGGAAAGTACTTAGAATATACGGAGTAGAGGGCAAGTTGCTGAAAGCAGTGAAGATCATGTATGAGGGTGCAAAGGCGGCAGTACGTGTGGAGAGTGAGCAGAGCGAGTTCTTTGACCTGAATGTTGGTTTGAAACAGGGGTGTGTGATGTCCCCGTGGTTGTTTACTGTATATATGGATGGAGTTATGAAAGAAATACTATCAAGAGCAGTGGATGTTGGTGTATCGCTGAAAAGGGAGGGAATTGAGTGGAAGCTACCTATACTGCTGTTTGCGGATGATACAGTTCTGATGAGTGATAATGAATGGGAGTTGCAGGGTCTGGTAAATGAGTTTGGAACAGTGTGCGAAAAACGGAATTTGAAGGTAAATACGGGGAAGAGCAAGGTTATGGTCTTCGAAAGGGGTGAAGTCACAGAGTGTGAGGTGAAGCTGAACGGTCAGGCTATGGAGATCGTCAACTCTTTTAAGTATCTGGGCAGTGTGTTGAGTAAAGATGGGACTATGGATGAAGAGGTGCGGGAGAGGGTACAACAGGGGAAGAGGGTTGTAGGAACGCTAAAAGCAGTAACAAGAAATAGGGTGGTCAGTATGGAAGTGAAGAAGTCCTTGCATGACAGTGTGGTAATCCCGACACTGACTTACGGAAGCGAAGCATGGACGTTGGTTGAGAGACTCAGACCAAGAGTGAGAGCAGTGGAAATGAATTACTTAAGGAGTGCGTGCGGAGTTACATGGAGGGATAGACAGACTAATGAGGAAGTAAGAAGGAGGTGTGGTGTGGAGGTAGATGTGCTGGAAAGTGTGAAAAGGAACAACTTGAGATGGTTCGGCCATATGGAACGTATGGAAAGCGAGAGAATGACTAAGAGGGTGTACGAGAGCGAGGTGGAGGGACAGAGGGGGAGAGGTAGACCGAATATGAGGTGGAAGGATGGAGTGAGGAACTACATGAACGAAGGCGGTGCTGGTTGGGGGGAGGGGCGTCGACTGACTGGGGACAGAGGTGCATGGGGGCGGTTCGTTCGTGGCCACCTCTTCGGGGATCGCGGCGTCAGGCAATAGATAGATAGATAGATAGCTCTAGTCCTTTTTAAGTTACAGAGGATATAGGTAATGATTTATCGCCTACTTACAGCGAATAGACTATACTAGGGACCGCAAGGTGTGTGTGGTCTGAGTATCTGTGTAACTCTGTGTAACTTGTGTACCTTACTAATGATACCTCTGTTTACATTCTCTATCACTCCCGGTGACTGCTAGAAAACCAGAATAACAGTTCCCAGTGTGTGTGTGTGTGTGTGTGTTACTCACTCAGTTACTTGTTCGTCAAGGGGAATCCACGCAATGCGAGCTAAGCTCATTATTATCGCGCCTCCTTAACTGGGAATGTATTGCGTGAAATGTATGTTAAGTGTTTTATGTACTGTTGGAATGGCTGTGGATGTGTGTGTAGTCTGTATTTTTAGCCAATTGGCGACATCGGAAACGAAGGCTTAGGGTGGATCTGTATGGTACCATTCTCACTATAGACGGTACCGTCTCGCCCGAAGGCTTAGGTAGCCATCAGCTTAGGTGAACCATATGATACCCATCTCACCTTGTACCATTTTTGCCAACCCCAGATGGGACGTCACAACGTCGTCCACTTATTCCAGGTACCTATTTACAGCTAGGTGAACTGAGGCTAACACATGAAAGGAGACAAGCCCAATTTGTCTCTGCCCGGCCGGGGATTGAACCCCCGACCCCTCGTGTGTGAGACGAGAGCTCTACCTACTAGGCTACGGGCTGTGTGTGTGTGTGTATGTATGTGTGTGTATGTGGGTGTGTGTGTGTGTGTGTGTGTATGTATGTGTGTGTATGTGTGTGTGTGTGTGTGTGTGTGTGTGTGTGTGTGTGTGTGTGTGTGTGTGTGTGTGTGATTTCCCCCCTGGTGTTTTTACGACTAAATTAGCGATAAGGCATCTAAACCTGCGTGGAGTGTTGAGAAGAGGTAATGGGGATGGGAGGAAGGGAATGACGGAGGATTTATCTAAAGAGAAAGACAACTTGGGGGGTCTGGCGAACTGCTGGGAAGAGAGGACCAAGATACACACTACTTAGCTAACCCCTTCATTACGAAGGAAACATTTATTGTTATATTTATATTTTGTCTATGTGTATAAAGGAGACAAAATTCAGGTAGCCTGTAACGAGTGTCTCCCCCAAAGCCAAAAGAGTGACAAAGGACCAAATTCAAGGAACGTTGGTGTCAAAATGCTTGGACACACGAAGTTTAAAACAGTCTTAAGTTATAGTTTGAAAGAAGACAGAAGATTTGCTAATTCTTGGATAGGAGAGCTGGATAGAATAGGAGTGGGACTGTGTTGAAAGGCGGGTGCCTCGCACTCGCCACAAAGGAGGGGAAACTTTTATTCTGGCTATCATTATACAATATTATCCAGCTTAGAAAGAACCTCAAGGGATATAGGGAAGTACATGCTATCCTAATAATCTCCTGACATCCACCGACTCTTTCAAAGTTAAATAAAATAAGTGTATTGATAGCCAGAATTTCAAAATAAATAAATAAACAATGACCGTACTGAAAGTGTTTGGTGTGGGTGTAGATGTCCTGGAAAGTGTGAAAAGGAACACCTTGAGATGGTTCGGCCATGTGGAACGAATGGGAAGCGAGAGAATGACTAAAGGGGGTATCACACTGGGCCAATTCTCGTCATTCTTCAGCAAAAAATGGAGCTACCGCCAGTCTCCAGCACAAATCTTATCATTTGATGGAGCTAGGATGCTTCCCGCACTGGGTGGGAAGCTCCATTTTTTGATGGAGGTAGATTGTCAGCCTCTTTACAGCTCGCATTTAATCTCATTGATATCTCAAGTATATGACGTCGAAATATATATTTTGCTACATAATTGTGTGTTTTGATTGTGAGAAGGGCTGCGGATAAACATAAACTAAGTGAATTAATGCTAAAATAGCTACACCACTTGCAGCTAAATAGCCACTTCCTATACTAGTCCGGTAGCCATGGCGCTGCACCTTGTTTTGTCGGATAAAGTTTTTTTTTTGCTGTTTCTTGTAGCTTGGGGGTACCTCTTCAAAATACAGGAGGGTGCCCAGTGGGCACTCTTGGGCATTTTGAGATATTAACCCCATAAACACCAAAATCACAAAAGAAACGTGATTTATTATCAAGTCCGTCACCAGAGATGTCAGGGAGACAGTGGTCAACAAAAATCATCATCTCCTCCTGTCAACCAAACTACCAGCCCAGAAAGTTGTCCTGTCATCCATTGAAAACAAAAAACAGCTGAACAAATTACTGTGTGAGGAACTGAGCAAAGACAGGCTATTTCATCTACGGAGCACAAAGAAGCACAAGTTGGTGGTGACAGGTGAGGACCCATGTCCCATCGAGATCAGGATGGAAGAAAGACGGGACAGATATGATATAGAAAATCAGCAGGAAGAAGCTGACACCATCATCGTCCAACAAGTCCTGAGGTGTGCTGGAGAAGCCCATCACATCACTGTGGTTTCTGATGACACAGATGTGTTTGTCCTCCTCCTTCACCATTACCATCAGACAGGACTGGATGTACCACTAATCATGGATTCCCCCCGCAAGGACAGAACAATAGTGGACATCAAGTCAACACTGGCCAAGCAGACACAAATTGTCGAACACCTTTTACCAGCCCATGCCATATCAGGATGTGACACTGTAGCATCGTACTATGGGTTGGGAAAAGGCTCTGTCATCAAAGCCCTGAAAGCTGGTTATGACCTATCAGCCATTGGCAACATGAATGCACCATTCCAGTAAGTCCTTGAACAAGCCACTGCCTTCATCTCGGCCTGTTATGGCATAACAGAGAGCACGGACATGTCCCACACAAGGCTACTTGTCTGGGGAAAAAAGAATGGGAAAGGACATATGTCTGCACCAAATCTGGCTGCTCTACCACCAACAAAGGAAGCATTCCTTGAAAATGTTAAGAGGGCCCACTTCCAAGCGTACTTGTGGCGAAATCTCGATGTGAATCAGCTACCAGCACTGGACCCAGAGGATTTTGGATGGGAAAAAGACACCTGTAACAGGGCACTGATCCCAATCCACCTACCAGAAGATGCCAAACTTGTATTGTATTGTTTTGTAGATGTTTAGGTGACAATCACCACGGTCGATCTGGGGATCCGCCGCTGATGAGCTCGTCCTGGAATCTTTACGACTCTGAATCTTACGATTCTTTACAGGACTGAACAAGCCATACCGCACCCACTAAATGTCCGCAGTGGCAGGGATTCGATCCCGGGTCTTTCAGATTCACACGCGAGCGTGCTCACCACTTGACCACCACGGCCTGGGACACTTGTCCCAGACTACATCCTGAAGATGATTCGGTGTAGCTGCAAGAGTGAGACTCCTTGTGCTTCCAAGAAGTGCAGCTGTAAAGAACATGGTTTGCCATGCACGATGTTCTGTGCATGTTTCAGGGTAGGATGCTCAAGATCCTAAGTTTTGGGCATGAAGGGGTTAATATCTCAAAATGCCCAAGGGTGCCCACTAGGCACTCTCCTGTATTTTGAAGAGGTACCCCCAAGCTACAAGAAACAGCAAAAAAAAAAAAAAAAATATCCGACAAAACAAGGTTCATCAATAAATCAGGCTATGGCTCCCGGACTATACCTACGCCAGCCACGGCGATTGGTATGAAATGAAAACATTTGGTTGTGTAGCAGGAGGAACTGTTTTTCAGATGCCTATTTACTAAGAATCATTGAACAATATATTTAACCTAGCCTAACCTAACCTAGTATATTAGTGGACTATTTATGAATGTAAAATGTAAAAATATATTGTAACATTACCAAATTATTGAGATAAATACAGGTGCATACACAGGATTATGCCTACCAAGCATTCTACAACCTCCGAAAAGTTCAAAATATTTCCTCATATATGCTCCAAATATAAAACATAATCACGCAAACTTGTAGATTGAGTCATATTGAAATATAAGTGTCGATATAAATCCATATTACTCTAAATTATTGGTGAAACAGCACAATATAAACGATCGTTTAGTGCCGAGGTAACGACAGGGGCTCCGTCAGGCTATAGCCTATATTTTGCGAAAAACTTCCTCATAGCTACTTTATAAGCTTCACACGCAAAACATAGCAACATTAACGTATAGATTGGGTCCTATTACACAAAGTTTGTCAATATCAATCCATATTATTCTACAGTTTAAGTGAAACCACTGTTCTATAGCCTACGCCACGGCGATTGGTATGAATTGAAAAAGTTCAAAATATAAATTTCCTCATATAAGATTCAAATTAAAAAAAAAATTACACTAACGTGTAGATTGAGTCATATTGCATTATAATTGTAGATGTAAATTCATATTACTATACATTACAGTATAGGTGAAACGGACCAATATAGGCTAAGGTCAGACGTTGTTATTGTTGTGTCGGAGACTCCCGCAGCCAGGACGCTTGGCGTGTGTGATAGAATTTGCCGGCGCTACTGACTGGAAACGGAGACTGGAGATTGGAGAATGACGAGAATTTGGCCCAGTGTGATGCCCGCTTAAGAGAGTGTACAAGAGTGAGGTGGAAGGACAGAGAGGGAATAGTAGACCTAGAGAGAGGTGGGAGGATGGAGTTAAGAAGTATATGCATGACAGAGGTGCTGGATGGGAGGGGCGTCGACTGACTGGGCACAGAGGTGCATGGGGCCGTTTCATAAGAACATAAGAACATAAGAAAATGGGAGTCTGCAGAAAGCCGATTGGCCTAAGCAAGGCAGATTCCTGTCCCACACAACCCCAATTCAATTACAAAGCCCAATTATAGGCTCAACACTCTAATACCCTGAGGATCATCTTACCAAAACGGTTAGAGATTAACGCAGGATTATGGGGGTCTGCAGAGCGCTGATTGGCCCAACCCGGCTGATCCCCCTTCACACCCAACCCTTCTCGTCCATATGCTTATCCAATTTTATCTTAAAGCTCCCTACCGTTTTAGATCCCACTATAGCACTTGGTAGTCCATTCCACCCATCTACAACTCTGTTACCAAACAAATATTTGCCTATGTCTTTTCTGAAACAAAATTTATCTAATTTGAAACCATTGGTACGAGTTCTTTCGCTATCACTGAGCTTTAGTACATAATTTTTTCATGTCCCCTTTGTTAATCCCACTAACCCAATTGAACACCTCTATCATATCCCCTCTAACTCTGCGTCTCTCTAACGAATGTAAACCTAATTTCTTCAACCTTTCGTCATACGGAAGATTTCTAATATTATGGATCATTTTTGTCATTCTACGCTGTACTCTCTCCAATGAATCTATGTCCATTCTGTAATAAGGACACCAAAATTGGACAGCATAATCCATATGGGGTCTCACTAATGACAAGTAAATTTTAAGATAACATCAGCAGTTCTGTTACTCACACTCCTAGAGATGAAACCGAGAATCCTGTTTGCCTTATTACGAACGCTTATACACTGTTTTCTAGGCTTCAAATCATTGCTAACAAACACACCTAGATCTTTCTCGCAGTCTGAATTTTCTAATTCTAAATTAGCTAGTTTATATTTAACATTTGTTTGCATCTTCCCTATCTTTAATACCTTGCATTTGTCAATGTTAAACTTCATCTGCCAATTTACTGACCATTCATGTAAGGTATCTAGATCCCTTTGGAGGCACTCTATATCGCTATCTGAATCAATTGATCTCCCCATTTTAGTATCGTCTGCGAATTTACTTATCCTACTAGTTATACCTAAATCTAGGTCATTTATGTATATAAGAAACAACAGGGGACCTAATACCCATCTCTGGGGGACACCACTTTTGACTGCTCCCCACTCTGACTTGGTACCATTTATGCTGACTCTGTTTCCTACCAATTAGCCATGACCTAATCCATCCCAACAACGATCCTCCTATTCCATGTGCCTCAACCTTTCTCATCAATCTCTCATGAGGGACTCTGTCGAAAGCTTTACTGAAATCTAAATAAATAATATCATTGACTTGTCACTATCTACTGCTTCGTTTGTGGCCATCCCTTCGGGGAACACGGTGTCCGGCAATAGATAGATAGATAGACTGAAAGGGTACAGTAGGGAAAGTTCGGGGGGTCTGCTGGGTTCGGATAGTCAAAGAGGTCATACACAGTATACGACATGGTGCGATTCCTGACAATTTTATGCTGTGACAACTTATAATTTCTTGCGATATCATAGGTTGTCCAGCAATTATATTTTTTTCATCTTAATCTGGCGAGGAATGATCATATTCCTAGCGTGATTGCTGATGTGCTACACTTTTGAAGATGGTCCTTATTTTGTTACGGTAACAGTACTATAGTTGGGACCAATTAATCTGACCAGGCCTGTATGGCAACACTGAACCTTCGAGGATTGTAAATCTACAAACGTGTTTCCAAAGTATTGCAAAATATATAACTAACCAGTTGTCATAGTCAGGAAGCCAAGTTACACATTCGGATAATGTTGGGGGTCTTATAAATCAGCATAAAATGGAGGAAATCTGCTTAATCTAAGCACTGGTATAACACATATTTATATTGTTGCATCAATTCACACCCCTACATCGAGCCCAAGTCTCGCAATATAAAAAATAAGGACAAGAGTAGCTCGCAGAATATGGGGAGGATGACGCTCCATTGAACAGCCACTGTGCCCGATAGCCAGCTGACTGAAGGCACGGGATTTAAACTTAAAAACCCGTAACACCATAACCATAATTTGTCTGGTTCGTTGAATATAATACCGTATATATATATATATATATATATATATATATATATATATATATATATATATATATAATGTATATACCATGACAGGGTAGCCTAGTCCAAAGTGCAACTTGGCTTCCTGACTATGACAACTGATTAGTTTTATATTTTTTCAATACATTGGAAACTCGTTTGTAGATTTACCTACTAAATTATCATTTTAGGGAACAATATAAATTTGTATTGATGCTTTAGATAATTGTATTGTCAAAACAATCATTATCACGTCTGTTGTTGAATAGATGATAGCTGTAAATAGCGACGAATTCGAACAGTCGTGAACAGCCTATCCCGATCCCCGAAGGTTCAGTGTTGCCATACAGGCCTGGTCAGATTAATTGGTCCCAACTATAGTCACTTCAGTAGTATTAACGACCAGATTATGTTCTAACCTTGCAGAAGATATAAAGGAAACATCACAGACCAGTATAAGTATGTGCGATGGTATTAGCGGGATTAACGGGATTAACCTGCTTGGCATGGACAATGAGGCATATACTGTACTTAACCTTAACCCCTTCTATACCGGCGACGTCTTTGTAGTTTTGTTCTACTTATATATAGACGATTTTGTGCAGTTTAAGAAGGATGTGTGGTAGTAAAATGGGTTAAGTGAGATAGTTCGAAGCCTGTTAACTGCTGGAGGCCCTTTTTATACTGAATACATTCGTCTAATAGTAACCAGAGTAAAGGTAAAAAGACGTCACCGGTACAGAAGGGCTTAAGGGGGTAGTGGTCATGCTTTATGGAGGGTAGACAGACGAATGAGGAAGTAAGAGAGAAGTGTGGTGTGGATGTAGATGTGCTGGAAAGTGTGAAAAGGAACACCTGGAGATGGTTCTGCCATGTGGAACGTATGGGAAGCGAGAGAATGACTAAGAGAGTGTACGAGATCGAGGTGGAAGGACAGAGGGAAAGGAAAACCGAATTGAGAGGTGGAAGGATGGAGTGAATAAGTATATGAGTGAAGGCGGCGCTGGATGGGAGGAGGGGCGTCGACTGACTGGGGACAGACTCACAGAGGTAGTTAGTGTACATGGGGGCGTTTGGCTCGTGGCCACCACTTCGGTGATCACGGCGTCTGGCAATAGATAGATATATAGATTGAAGATTGTTTTTTAGTGAAATGTGGTGCTAATTATATACTCTTGGTCTCAATGTGATGCAGACACATAGTAGTTTCATATTTTCCATTGAGTATCGAGATATTTGCTGCTATGGGATTCAATTTATCGTCAGCTGAAAAGAAACAGGGTTTATAGTGATGACGGAAACCCATCGCAGAGTTGGGTATGCCGTTTTGATTTTGGGCAAAACGGCACTTCTACATTATTGGTAAATCTTTTAACTCACACGAATCTAAGAATGTCTTCTTCAGTGGAGTTGTCAACTTGTGGAATGGGCTTCCCCGAGACGTTATAGACTACAGGACCGTCGATAAATATTTGTCTCAAACCCGCGACTGACAGCGTTTGTAAATTAACTTTTTTTTTTTTTTTTTTTTTTTTCAGATATACGAAAGATCATTTATAACTGTGTTATGTTACTAACCCAACTGTCCCCTACTAACATCCTAATCCTGCCAGGGCAGTAGTTCCCTTTAAACAAAATCCCTTACCCACTCTAAACCTCTGTTTGGACACTTGATCCTCATGTGTTTTGGAGAACAAGCAGCCTAGAGGGGTCGCAAGACCTGTTGTTGCTTTATTTTCTCTGTATTCCTTTGTACTTAGCGACGGTACGGTAGCCTAACCTAATGTAAAATGCTATATCTCTAAGTATTGTAAATGTGTGTGTAGCCTACACTTAAACTGTTGGTTTAGTCTATTTGTACACATAAACCTGCAAATATTAGGAAATGTGTACACATGAACTCGCCAGTGCTTGTACACGCACATAGGCATACACCAGTGGAAAACAAAAATACTGTGTGCTTCATGTCTTCGGTGACAAGCATTGTAACTCATTATTACCCCATTATTAATCTAACTAATCTAACAGTTTAACACAACTTAGCCAATCACAACCTAGCAATTACCTACTTTAGACTAACCGAAAATAATTTTGGCTTAACCTAACCTGATATAACCTATGGTCTCGTAGCCTAACCTAATGCATTATAATATAACCTACTCTAACGTGCCCTAGGCTACAATAACTTTACCTAACCTATATTATAAACCCACGTAGCCTCTACGCCAAACAAACACTTTTGATTAATTCAATGGTGACCGGTCAACTCAACCAGTAGACCATTTCAACCAGTAGCTCTCAACCAGTACCAAATCAACCAATACGGTTAGGTCAGGTTAGGTTAGGTTAGTACTATATTTGGGCACTGGTTTGGTTGGTCTTGGTTGATTTGGCACTGGTTGAGAGCTACTGGTTGAAATGGTCTACTGGTTGAGATGACCTGGAACCAATTCAATATATTAGCAATGCACGAGTATCCCCATTGCTCACAAAATACAGTGGAACAGTATATCTTAAAACATCTGATAGTACAAGAAACGTCGTTTGCTGGTGTGCATTATTAGGCCTGTTCACCTTATCTCGAGCAAGCAAAAATTCCAAAATGAATTGTAAATAGGTAAAATATAATACATAATGCATAATATCCTACATGACAAATCAATATCTAGCAATCAATAATGCAATGTAGAGTAAGTGAAACTTAATTGATAACTGGCAAGACTTATTTTGGCCAGCTGTAAACGTGTCAACACTGTATGGCAAACAAACACTGCGCGAGGTATTTATAAAAACAATAACTGCGTCGGTGTCCCTATAGAGGTCTTCATTGTTACGTAATACAAGCATGGGGTTTGGGTAGCAAAAAATGTGAGGGTAGGGCCTGGTATATGTCTTTGAAGGTTAGAATTAATTATTGGGAAGGGGTTTGAGTTGACTCATCCCTTCCCTGTGTCGCTATTTATATGGATAGATTATGGTTGGGCTTTAATTGTTTAAATGCCGGGGTTAAAACTCCCTATAGAAGGCTCTTGCCTCAAACACTAAGCTCCGCCCACCAAGTCATCGCTCAGCAGGATTGCCAACCTAGCATGTTCACCGCTAGCTCCAAGATAATTGTATTCCTATCTTGTGACGTAGTTTTAATAGATTGAGACATGAAGTATAGTACTTTTATGAATATATATGTTATTTAGGAATTATATTTTATTTATAATTATTACCGTTTATAGTGATAAGAAGCATTTCGATTATCTAGCGCATTTTGTCATTTATTGCGCCGCATATGGGATAGATGTGGTAACACTGCGTTTTCCCTCTCCCGTGGACACGTGGGTCGTGGGGAAGTCACGGTGTAATTATGCTTATGTTTTATCGTGTTATTCGTTGTTTGCGGCGGTATTATCGGCGGTACGCGCGAGTGTATGGTGACATGGAGGAGACGAACGCTTGGGAGGAATATAATTACGAGGACTTGCTTGGTGGAGGCGTAATAGACGAATGAGAGAGAAGGAAAGTTTCAACCCAAGCCATGGCAGCAACAAGGTTTGTAGGACGTTTAGCCTACTACTTCACAATTTGATTTCTTGATGTCTGCATTACATTATCCTTTACATAAATAACTTTGTCTTATGTGAATAGTTTTAACTCCGTATTAAAGCTACATAATGAGTTGGTGTATATAGTAAAGGGGTTCTCATTTATGCTCAACTCCCGCAACAAGACGTTCAGGTTGCACAGTAGCCTAGTAGCACAGTAGCCTACCCTACACCATTGGAATATTTTGAATTCTTTTTAACCCAACCTTTGAAGCATCTGGGTTATAAGTAAGAATCACGTTTGGGTAAAATCTATATTTAAATCCGAGCGTAGCCTACCGTAGCTCACAACTGTTCACAGGCTAAGAGTTTAACCACCTCTACTCTAGCCTAGGCTATACCGGCGACGTCTTTTCTATTTTAATATAGCTAGGCCTAGGCTATTTTTAGACGATTTTGTGCAGCTCATGAAGGGTCTGTAGTTGTAAAAAATGGTTAAGTGCTATAGTTCGAAGCCTGTTAATTGCCGGTGACCCTTTTTAAACTGAATATAGTCCTGCTTCCGTAACGATAGATAAGATAACTGAATCCAACTAGGCTATACTTCGAGTAGGATCACTTGCAAAGTTTCAGTCAAGGCTTCATATTATCCTAATTGACAAATCCATGCAATAGCAGTTTAAAAACATTCCCATTTTCAAAGATATCATGGCATAACGAAATCATATTTTCTCGGTTCCCGGACATCTCAATCATCTCAAATGCAAGTCATCGTGTTCGGGGGTAGGTCGCGCGACGTTCGAGTTATGTATGACGCGGCCTTTAATCAGTTCAGTTCAGTTGAAAGTCGGGAAGTATTAATGCCTTTCCATCGGCACTTCCCTAGGCAGTTATATTTTCTGTTATACAGTACTGTACTTATTGTGTCTTTGTGTCGTGCTCTTTTTCTTTATTCATCTGTCTTCTTAGTTAATCTCTTTCCTCTTTTTGTCTCTTGTTCTCCACATCTTATATATATTTTCTTTTACTCTGTCGATATTTTTCTCTTTGAAAAGTATATTCCCAATTACTTTATTTTCTTCTTCTTCATATGGTTGTTGTAGTCCTGGTTCACATCTTCGTTCCTGATAGGCTGGACACCACAGCAAGAAGTGCTTCAGATCTTTTCTATCGTTGTTGCACAGATCACATCTAGTTAATTCTCCTTCTATAAACCATTTCTATCTTTTAAATTTAGATTATTAGTCCTACACCTATAAACTATTATTGATATTCCTCTTGATTTTCTCGGCGATGACGTAGCCTAATGTGCTACCGGTAAGCTACTTTCACATTTGAGTTTGTTAAACTTATACAATACTGTTGCATAACGATCACACACACACACACACACACACACACACACACACACACACACACACATATCTAACCTACCGACGGTGTATTTACTATAGTTGGGACCAATTACTTGGCACGGTATTCTTCCTCTTTTGGTGGGGTTGATGCACTTTCGCCAATTTTCTGGTGTAGAATCTTGCTTAGAGCATCATCAGTAATTTCCTAGACTCTTTTCAGGGATTGATCTCCATTTGTGTTTCTTTTCTGTACTTAATTTTTCAGATGGGCCCATATCAATTCAATTTGTATGTGACAGGGTAGCCTATATATACGGTATTATATTCAAAGAACCAGACAAATTATGGTTATGGTTTTGCGGGTTTTTAAGTTTAAATCCCGTGCCTTCAGTCAGCTGGCTGTCGGGCACAGTGGCTGTTCAATGGAGCGTCATCCTCCCCAGATCAGATGAGATGTGGTTCGGGAAGTAATGCCTTAACATCGGCACTTCCCTGAGAGGTTCTTGTAATTTTCCTTTTGTGACGTGCTCTGTTATATATATTGTATTTCTTTTTCTTGTTTCAATATGTTGCATTATAATTTATTTCTTCTTATTCCAACTCCTTCATTTTCTTGGTTCTTGCTCTCCACGTCCCATACAACAACATCTTCTTCACTCGTTCCTGGTTTTCTTCTTTGAACAGTAGATTTCCTATCACTTGATATTCCTCCTCAACGTTAGGTTGTTGTAGCGCTGTTTCCTTTACTCTCTCCTCTATATATATAGGGCACCATAAAATAAAGTGTTTGATGTCCTCTATCTCAGCATTACATAGTAAGCATTTTATATCTCCTCCTACATGCCTGTTCCTGTCTCTCAAATTAAAATTATTCGTTCTACACCTATATAATATGACTGAAGCTTCTGTATTATCATAAAGTTCTTCTCCCTTTATTTCTGATTTAAAGGCCCTGTATATTTCTAAACTGCTTTTCTCCCCTAGCTCTTCCTGCCATTTCCTTGTATCCCAATTTTTAACTTATTCTTAATTTCTTCATGCAATATACTCGCTAAATCTGTTTCTCCTAAATTTAAAATTCTTATATATTTTCTGATTTCCATTGTCCATGGATCTTTTGCGTTGTTTAATTTTTCTTCTGTTATTCTTCTAAGTAAATCATTACTGTCTTCTCTTAAATATTTTAAATATTTTATACTTCCTTCCATAATTCTTGCTTCCATTGTGGATGCTCCTATCTCCCCTCTCAGGGTCACTTTTTGTGCATATCTCGGTGCCCCTAATATTTGTCTAAATACCCTATTTTCAATATTTTGTAACTTGTTTATTTCTGTTTTTGTAAATCCTATTATGCTTGAGCCATACAGGACCGACGGGAGCACCACACTCTTCCAGTATGTTTTACCAATTATAATTTCCCCAGTCCCCACTTTCTGCGAGCTACTCTTGTCCGTATTTTTATATTGATGTAAGGGTGTGAATTGATGCTACAATATAAATATGTGTTATACCATTGCTTAGATTAAGCAGATTTCCTCCATTTTATGCTGTTTTACAAGCCCCCAAACATTGTCTGAATGTGCAACTTGGCTTCCTGACTATGACAACTGATTAGTTTTATATTTTTCAATACTTTGGAAACACGTTTGTAGATTTACCTACTAAATTATAATTTTAGGGAACAATATAAATTTGTATTAATGCTTTAGATGATTGTATTGTCAAAACAATAATTATCACGTCTGTTGTTGAATAGAGGATAGCTGTAAACAAGGTCCATAGATACTACTTTCTATGGACCTTGGCTGTAAATAGCGACAAAATCGAACAGTCGTCAACAGCCTATCACGATCCTCGAAGGTTCAGTGTTGCCATACAGGCCTGGTCAGATTAATTGGTCCCAACTATAGTAAGTAAGTACTGTTGTTTCAACAGTCACAAATTTAACTAACCGTATGTATTAGTCGTTATTTACGAGCCCATAATGGCAACGTTAAAACTAAAGTACAGTTAGGGAATTGAAATGAAAAAATATGTTTATGGAAATGGTACCTTACGTTCTTCTGGCGGTAGAAATTCCGATAAATTTCAGCGTACAGATGGTTATGCAATATATTTTGGTTGAGGACTTAATCAGTATAGCTGTGAATAGAAATGTGTGGACACATTTTGGTGAAACTATTGTGGAACAGACGAATTATAGTGAAAATTGATTAAGGGGGATGGTTGTTTTTTCTGTCCCCTCTTCTTCCTCATGTTTACCTCCATTACTTTTTTAAATTATAAGACGTTCGGCCCATTCGTTTGGCGATTTTCAGAACTTTCACCCCCTATTTTTGTCAATATTAAGACCTTTCTTACAATTTAGGTGATTTGTGTTCCTAGCGAGCGATAGCTAGCCTGTAATATATTTGAAACCGGCCTAATGTACACATTTATCTTGAAGGGGGGGGGAGGGTTTTTTTTTTGTTTTTTTTTGTTAAGCTGATGGAGGTCTAGGGTGGAAACTAAAAATATAGTAAATACCGGTAGCATGTATAAGCAAATAACTAGGCTCATCCTCCCTTATAGCCATATAAAGTGATTCATCGAGTTTCTCTGGCCAATGTTCGGTCTCGTTTTGAGCAGGAGGGAGTGCTCAAGTATTTCTGTCCACGATTATACAGTATAGTTGCCCACACAAGTTTGTTTTCCTCTCCTTTAGTTTATTTGTGGACGTATAGATAATAGGATTGCATTACAGGAGTATCTTTTTGTTCCGTAGTTAACCCATTGAGTACCAGGGACGTCCTTCTCATCACATTCTGGCAGCTATTGGACGATTTTATACAGCTTAGGAAGGACCTCTAGCAATTATAAGGCCTCAAACTATCTCAACCAACCCATTTAACTACCACAGATCCTTCCTAAGCTACATACTATCGTCTAAATATAGCTAGAAAAAACCCCATAACCACGTCGCTGGTACTCAAAGGGTTAACCTGTTCATCACGATGACGTAATTTTCATCGTATTCTGGTTACCATTAGACGATTTTCTTTAGCTTATTATCTACTTCTAGGTTTTTAATTTCTTCCCTAGCTTCGAGATAAATTTGTGCATTTTTCGGTAGAAAAAATGCCCCATCTTAAATTGCAGGCTCGCTATCGGTCGTCAAGATGTGCTGCAATGATCACTTATCGTTCACTTATGCAACATGATGAAACCTAGTCACACTCGCACACACATACACACCCATACACAAACACGCACACAAACCCACCCAAAACACGTACACACTCACACGCACATACACAAACATTCACACAGATTGCAAACACACATCACATGGTATACCCTCTCTCTATCTCACACACACTACAAGCAAACAAACACACACACACACTACAAACAAACACACACACACAAACTACAAACAAACACACACACACAAACTACAAACAAACACACACACACACACACACATATACATGAAACACACACAAACTACAAACAAACAAACACACACACACACTACAAACAAATACACACACACACACTACAAACAAATACAAACACACACACACAACACTCATACATTGCCCCCTAACTATGCATAAATCTTTGGTTCATTATTCATTCCGATCATTTGTCATCCCCACCGAGTCCATTGTTATGTATGCCAGTGGCCGCGGGGACTTCTTTAGGGACAATTCCGTACTTCTTCTTATTTTCTTATTATTGGCCATGTTGCGTATTGTGTAGATGTTCAGTTTATTTATTTAGTTTATTTATTTAGTTAAGTTTGTTTACTGGTGTTTATATTTGAACGCGTCTAGAATTTGTTATACTTCATGAAAAAGAGTGACATAATTCCCAAGTTTCTTTAATATTGCAAACAAAATTATGTTCTACTGCATACGTTTATTCGGGTACATGGTTACACATTAGTGAGGCTTAAGGGGAGAATGTCTTCATTTATATATATATATTTATGTATTTTTAGTTTCCTCCCAGGATCTCCATCAAGCTTTAAAGAAATACCCCCCAAAACCCCACTTCGAGAGAAATTTGTACATTCTTCGGTAAAAAATCTCTTCACCGAAGGCCGGTTTCTTCTAAAATACAGGCCCGCTATGGCTCGCCAGGACAAAATCAGCACTGGCACGTAAGGCATTATAATCGCCAAACTAGTGGAGCGAAAGGACTTAAAGTTGCCAAACTAATGGGAGAACGTCTTAAAATATCAAAACTAATGAAGCTAAACATAAGGGAGAAGAGGCTCCAGAAAAAATAAATAAAAAATAAATAATAATCATTACAAAAATGTTTCTATCTAAATATGTGTATTAGGTTGTAAATCAGGGAGGGCTGGAGAAAACGGGTTATACTACATCTCTACACCTACTGTATATACTAGTTTACTCTTCCCAAATGGTAGAAATATCAGCGCGATTGTTCAAGTATTTTTGTTTAGCTATGATAGGATTAGTATTTATTGAGTTATGAGAGGATAGGATCAGTATATTTTAGTTATGAGAGGATAGGGTCAGTATTTTTGAGTTATGAGAGGATAGGGTCAGTATTTTTGAGTTATGAGAGGATAGGGTCAGTATTTTTGAGTTATGAGAGGATAGGGTCAGTATTTATTGAGTTATGAGAGGATAGGATCAGTATTTTTAAGTTATGAGAGGGTAGGAGTAGTATTTGTTGAGTTATGAGAGGATAGGATAAGTATTCTTTTAGTTATGAGAGGTAATTATTCCCATTCAGTATGTACAGTATAAGGCTCGACGAGAGATTTTCCTATATTCGTAGTTCAGTATTTGACACCCCCTTTTCAGTATGCGGCAGTCATCACTGGTGTGTAGTATAAGGCGAGTCATGATAAAGGCATGACGTAACTTATTGGGTAAGGTGTACTACGGGTTTTCTTCCTTCTGTTTTAACCCTTTGAGTACCAACGACGTGTGTTATAGTGTATTCTAGCTATATTTAGACGGTATTGTGTAGGTTAGGAAGGATCTGTGGTAGTTAAAAGGGTTGGTTGAGATAGTTTGAAGCCTTATTATCTAGAAGTCCTTCCTAATTTGAATAATATGGTCTAATAGTTGCCAGAATGTAATGAAAGGACGTCATCACAGTGGTGTGTAGTATAAGTCGAGTCATGATAAAGGCATGACGTAACTTATTGGGTAAGGTGTACTGCGGGTTTTCCTTCTGTTTAAGGGGGGAGGGTATTTTGTTATAAGAACATAAGAACATAAGAAAATGGGAGTCTGCAGAAAGCCGATTGGCCTAAGCAAGGCAGATCCCTGTCCCACACAACCCCAATTATACCGGTATATATTTACTTGTTTATTCATTCTGTATTATTATTACGTATATGATTTTGTTTTCTCCCTAAATCTCTATAAAGCTTTAAAAAACACCCACAAGACCTCCTTTTGAGAATTTTTTTTAAATTTGTCTTTAGAAAAATTTCGTGGCCTTCGGCCGGTTCCAACTAAATTAACGGCGGGCTATCGCTCGCCAGGAAAAAAATCGAAACCTAAATGGCATGGAAGGTCTCCGTATTAACAACAAATTAGGTGAAAGGTCTTAAAATCGCCAAACTCCATCTGTGCCTTTGTCTCTAATTTCCTTTCCGGCCATTCCATAGCTGCGGTTGTGGACGGCCATCGCTCACTTCCTCATCCTATCAACTCCGGTGTTCCTCAGGGCTCTGTCCTATCTCCCATTCTCTTTTTAATTTTCATAAATGATCTTCTCAACTGTACCTCCAGTCCCATCCCTTCATATGCGCAGACGACTCTACTTTACACTATTCAATTAGTTTTCCTGAACGTCCCAGCTAGCAATCCCTCAAAGACAAATGTATATAATGAAGCCATGCAACCACTATCTTCTGATCTAACTACTATTTCTAATTGGGGCAGAGAAAACCTTGTTACCTTTAATGCTTCCAAAACCCGATTTCTTCATCTTACTACCCGTTCAGAACTCTCAGAGGACTATCCCTCACACTTCAACAATACAAAAATCAATCCTTCATCTTCTCTCAATATTCTCGGTGTCTCCTTTTCTTCTGCTCTCACTTGGAAGGACATATTACCAGTCTTGCTAAGGCAGCCTCCCAGAAGCTGGGTGTGCTCAACCGCCTCAAGGGGTTCTTTATCCCTACGCAGCTTCTTGCTCTATACAGGGGCACAGTGCGTCCTTGTATTGAGTATTGTTCACATGTGTGGGGAGGATCCTATCACACCGCACTCCTAGACAAAGTAGAAAGGAAAGCCTTTCGTATCATTAACTCCCTCCCACTCACCAACTCTGTGCAATCTCTCTCTCTCTTCGCAATGTTACACCTCTCTCACTATTCTATCGCTACTATAATAATCAGTGTTCCTCAGAGCTTTCCCAGTGTATACCACCTCCTCTACGTAGAGTACGTAGTACCCGTCATGCAACGCAATCCCACCCCTACTCTGTGCAAATCTCCAACCCAAGAGTGAAACGTTATTCTCAACCTTTCTTCTATTCAACTGCTGAGCTCTGGAACTCTCTCCCAGAATCAGTCTTTCCCTCTTCCTATGACTTTAATTGCTTCAAACTCCGTGTGTCCAGGCATTTTGGTTCGAATGTCCCTTGATTTTGACCCTGTCATTCTTTCAACTATGGGGGAGGCACTCGCTACAGGCAGTTCTGCCTTTAGTCTTCCTCACTCACATAGATCAAAATAAAAATAAAAACAAAAATAGTGGAGTGAACGTCTAAATATTTCAAAACTAAATTTGGCTAAACTTGAGGGAGAAGATGGTCCAGAAAAATATACAAATACCTTCCCTTAACTCGCAAAATATTTTGCTGTGTTGAATTGCATGTTCACCATAATAGTTTATTTATCCTTTCTCCATCCTTCTACCGTAATTTTTTATTCATTCTGCATCGTTATTGGATTCTAATTTATAACTAATAAATAGGAAGCAACAACAATGGTGTTGTGGTGAAATTAATAAAATAATGATTATTAGTAGGTTCAAGGATATTTCGTCGAGAGGCCGGTCTATATGATCTGTGCCCCATGAGTATGCTTTCCTCTCACTTAAACAGTAGGCTACCATAGCGCGGTTGGGAATATGAACATGATTAGATTAATATCCAGTATTCGAGAATGGATAATAAGTCGTAGACGTGTGCATAAACCTTTAACCGTCCTGGTGGTGTAATGGTTAAGGTGGCAACAATCTGTGTGTGATAACCCAGGTTCGAATCCCGGTGGATCATATATACTTTAATTAATTTCATTGGGGGTGTTTGGTGTTGTGGTGAAATTAATAAAATTAAGATTATAACGAATAAATAGGAAGCAACAACAATGATACAATGATCAGAACAAAAATAAAAGTAAAAATCAACCAAAGACAAAAGAATAAGACGTTTCATTTGTCCGTGACCAGGAACCTTCATTGTCATCTTCTATTCAGCTCAACTCTTCTCTTCCGTAAGACAAACACAACCCTCCTTAAAACTCCTTCACCATCCATAGTAACCGTTGTCAAGGCGGGAGAGGTTAGTGGTGTTTGGTCTATAAGGAGAGTTACGGAAGCGTCTTTCGCTGCTGTGTTATATACAGTGTATTCACTCATAATTATTGTTTGAGTTGTTACATAGAAGAATGGCGAACAAAATTTGGTAACTTTTTGTTATCCTGTGTGTATGAAGGAGACAAAAGGCAAAGCTGCCTGCAATAAGTGTCTCTCCGAGAAGAAGCAGCAGTGACATAAATCATCTAACGCCAAGCAAAAAACAGAGGCAACCGAGCCCCACCAGCGATAAGGACCGAAGACAGTCATGAACATAAAGGTAGATCCGACAAGAACCAAAAATATTATTAAAGAGCGTTCCGTGAGTTCTAAAATAACAAATTTAAAGGTTTTCTATGCAAACGCTCGTAGCATACTACGCAACAAAATTTCAGATTTAGAGGAGCTAGTGTTTACAGAAAATTATGATGTGATTGGCATAACAGAATCTTGGCTCAATACAGAAGATAGAGACTTTTTAGCAGAGTATTCACTTCCCGGTTATGTAATGTTTGAGAAAAGCCGAATAAATCGAAATGGAGGTGGCGTTTTACTTTATATCAAAGAAAGTCTTAACCCTACCCTCTTGTCAAAACCTCAAATTGTGAACATCGACACATCTTTTGTGCTAATAAAGAATAATACTTGCGTTAATATACAGACCTCCAGCTCAATCAGTGCAAACTGACCGAGAAATTTACGAACAAATTGCAGATGTAAGTAACTCACAAGATACCGTAATTTTTGGCGACTTTAATTTACCTGTGACTAAGTGGGGCTATACTCTTACCTCACGCTCCGGACATGACTTGTATACGAACTTGCAAGAGAGTTCGCTTTATCAATTTGTTCGAACGCCGACCCGTGGTAATAACGTTCTTGACATTGTACTTGCAACAAAAGAAGAATTAATAGAAAATTTAAATGTTGGTGATGAATTCAATAACAGCGACCATCGTACGATAACTTTCACTTTAAAGTTTACTAGTAACGAACCAAATAGTAGCATCGAAAAAGTCCCTAATTTCAAGAAAGCAAACTTTCATAAACTTAGAGCTATGTTTAAAGAAACTGACTGGAGCTTTTTAATTAACAATAACGACATAAATACATCTTGGAAGTTATTCGAAACCACTTACCTAAAAGCAGTGCAAGACTGCATACCATCGAAAATACGGCGTCCAGGCCATAATAATAAGCCCAAATGGTGGAATAAAGATATTTCAAACTGTCTGCTTGCTAAAAAAATTTGATAATGATAGATTAAAATCCTCACAAAATGACGAAGAACGGGTGAAATTTGTAGAGCTACGACGCAAAGCCAAAAAGTTAATTAAGCAAAGTAACCCAGCGCAGATTAAGAGGTGACTTAATTCAAGTGTTCAAAATCATCAAAGGCATCGACAATATGAACTGTAGCAAGTACTTCACTATCGACCAATCAAATTACACGCGGGGAAACGGTTGCAAAATTATTGGTAAATCTTTTAACTCGCACGAATCTAAGAATTTCTTCTTCAATCGAGTTGTCAACTTGTGGAATGGGCTTCCCCGAGACGTTATAGACTGCAGCACCGTTGATTCATTTAAACTCCGCCTAGACAAATATCTCTCATCAAACCCGCGACTGACTGCGTTTGTAAATGAATAACTTTATTTCATCCCCCCCTCAGTTACTAACCCATCTGTCCCCTACTAACGTCCTAATCCTGCCACGGACATTAGTTCCAGGGCAGTAGTTCCCTTTCCAATGTTCTCTAAACCACTGTTTGGACACTTGATCCTCAGTGTTTTGGAGGACAAGCAGCCTAGAAGGGTCACTAGAACTGTTGTTGCTTGATTTCCTTTGTACTCCTTTGTACTCTCCCAAAGTTGAAAGAGCAAATGTCGCCATTTTTTATATTGTTTATAATTTTGTTTGTTCTTTTAGGGGGTGTATTGAAAATAAGTTTGGTGTGCTTGTTTACTGTAATGAAATTAATGGGAGGTGTGAGAGCTACCTGGATCACTCTGTGAGGTGAGACACAAACAAACAGTAAGGGAAGCCAGACAAATGAAACAGCAGTTCCAGCAACCCCTTATCACATGCCCTAAGTATTGCTCGATTGGTGTCTCCAATCTCCCCAATCACTTACAAATATGAAGGAGAGTTATGTTTTTTAGTATTTTTTTCAGTTACTCTTTTAATGTTTCACTGTTTGTCTCTCTATATATCTACAATTCTGCTGTGATATCCTGTTCTTCCACTTATCTACATTTGGGGTTTTGCTCTATGTATTGGAATCATGTTCTTACCATCTCACTTGGATTGTACGGTGTGTCTGGTCAATGTATCTACTTAAAGGGAGATTTGTACAGGATTTATTTGTTTATTTATTCATTAGTTTTGTTTAGTTCCTCCTCCGACCTCCATCAAGCTTAAAAACATACCTCCAAGACTTTCCTTTAAAATAATTTGTGTATTTTTCGGTAGAAAAATGACCCCTAAATTGCAGACTCGCTATCGCTGCCCAGGAAAAATCGACACCTAAATGGAACGAAAGGTCTTAATATTGCCAAATTAATGACGTGAATATCTTAAAATCTCAAAACTAATGGGGTTAACATGAGGGAGAAGGGGTAAAAAAACAAAAAAACAATCTGCGTGCCCGTCTCCTTGCCTACGTTTATTAACTCCATATGTTTGTCTTCTTGGATGTCCCTTTGGCTCAATTTGTCTGTCAGTGTCTGCCTTTTAGTCTGTCTGTCAATAACTGCTTCTATCTGTATCACCGTCTCTATTTCTGTCTTTGTCAATGTCTGTCTCTATCTGTCTGTCGCCGTCTCTATTTTTGTCTGTTTGTCACTGTCTTCATTGCTGTCTCTATCTGTCTGTCACCGTCTCCATATCTGTATCTGTCTGTAATGTCTGTGTCTATCTGTCTGTCTCTGTTTCCATTTATATCTATATCTGTTTGTCTACATTTTTGTCTCTATCTGTCTTGTCACTTTCTCCATTTATATTTCTGTATGTCACTGTCTTTATTTATGTATCTGTCTCTCAATGTCTGCCTCTATCTGTCTGTCACTGTCTCCATTTATATTTCTGTCTGTCACTGTCTGTATTTCTGTATCTGTCTGTCTGTCACTGTCTCCATTTATATTTATGTCTGCCAATGTCTGTCTCTATTTCTATATCTGTCTGTCTGTCACTGTCTCCATGTATATATCTGTCTGTCACTGCCTTTATTTATACTACTGACTGTCTGACACTGTCTTCATTGATATATCTGTCTGTCACTGTCTCCATTTCTGTCTCTGTCTGCCAATGTCCGCCTCTATCTGTCTGTCACCGTCTCTGTTTCTGTCTCTGTCGTGTCATCCTCTGTGTGTACATCTGTTTGTCTGTATGTATTTATTTAGCTGTCTCTTTCTTTGACCATTTATGTCTGTCTTCGTATATGTCTGTCTAATGTCTACGAGCGTCTATGTGTCTTCCTGCGTGTCTGTGTACCAGCTTCCGTGTGTCTGTCTGTCTGTCTTTCCGTCTGTCTGTCTGTTTGTTTGTCTGTTTGTTTGTTTGTTTGTCTGTCAGTGTGTCTGTCTGTCTATCTGCCAATATCTGTCTTTCCGTCTGTCTGTCTGTTTGTCTGTATGTCTGTCTATTTGTGTATCTGTCTTTCCGTCTCGTCCATCTCAGTGAATGGGACAGCTTCGTTCGGCCTTAATTTGTGAGTTTTATGGCCCTCTGTAGTCATGAATCTCTCTCTCTCTCTCTCTCTTTCTTTCTTTCTCTCTCTCTCTCTCTCTCTCTCTCTCTCTCTCTCTCTCTCTCTCTCTCTCTCTCTCTCTCTCTCTCTCTCCTTTCTCTTTCTCTCTCTCTCTCTCTCTCTCTCTCTCTCTCTCTCTCTCTCTCTCTCTCTCTCTCTCTCTCTCGAAATGAGTCGAACAAATATTTAAAATCTATAATCGCCGAACTAATGGGGTTTACATCTTAAAATCCCAAAATTAATGGGGCTAAGCATGAGGGATTAGAGGGTCCTAGAAGTGGGCCCGTCAATTTTATACAAGTATTACTGTGTCTATCTGTTGATCTTGGATGGTCTTGTTGAACAAGTGTAAGTTGTTGTTTTTGTTCGTAATGGGGTGTTTTTCTGGGCCTCCTTCTCCCTAAGATCGATCAGCACTTGCACTGCGATTAAAATGCATTTATCGAATACTGGCTATCAATCTAATCAAGTACTGGATCCAATTGCACTATGAGAGGAAAGAACACTATATTTGGTATAGATCTCAAAGAACCGACCTCGCTACGAAATATAAAATGGAAGAGGGATGAATATCGAAATAAATAAGCGATACTGTTTCCTACAGCAATATGAAAACATATAATTGCATAACAACAATGTCTGAGACTTTGCAAATTGAACGAGTTGACTGTACATGACTTTAACCCATACTGTACCGGTGACGTCCTTTTAGTTATATTCTGGCAACTATTAAACGATCTTATTCAGTTTAGGAAGGACGTCTAGCAATAACAAGACTCCAAACTATCTCGACCAACCCTTTTTTCCTACCACAGATCCTTCCTAAACTGCATAATGTCGTCTAAATATAGCTTGAATAAGATGTAACACGCATCGCCTGGTACTCAAAGGGTTAAGCCACTCATCACACAACTTGATCACAAAGTCTGCATCTGTCATCGCGCCTATTGGTCAGTCCAGCTCGTCTATTGTCTAATTTATAGCCCTTCCAGGTGGATCGAGGTGTTTGTATCTAGACTATTCTGTATTTATGTTATTGTTGGCATCCTAGGTATTCTGTTCTGTGTTTTATTCATTGGCATATTTGTTTTCTATTTATGACTGTTTATACTTTTATTTTCTCGTGTTTGTCGTTTCTCTCTCTCTCTCTCTCTCTCTCTCTCTCTCTCTCTCTCTCTCTCTCTCTCTCTCTCTCTCTCTCTCTCTCTCTCTCTCTCTCTCTCTCTCTCTCTCTCTCCATGTACTTATTTGTGTTTTCGATTTCTAAGCTATCGACTTATCTGGTGCTATAACTATTTATATCTAAATAATATAATGTTATCTATATATTCATCTTACCTTACTCTCTATTATTCACTCTCTCTCTCTCTCTCTCTCTCTCTCTCTCTCTCTCTCTCTCTATTATTCACTCTCTCTCTCTCTCTCTCTCTCTCTCCTTCTCTCTCTCTCTCTTTCTCTTCCTCTCTCTCTCCTCCCTCCTCCCTCCCTCCCCTCCCTCCCTCCTCTCTCTCTCTCTCTTTCTCACTCTCTTCTCTCTCCCTCTCTCTCTCTCTCTCCCTCTCTCTCTCTTTCTCTCTCTCGTGTGTCTGTGGGTGTGTAATTGTTTGGTGTAAGTATAAATATATATTGTGTGTGTCTCTCTCCCGTCCATCCATCTGTCTCCATCACGTCCCTGGGTGCCCTCTCTGTCAAATGCTCTGTCACTCGCTCCTGTCAATCACCCTCACTTATACAGCTGATCCAAACCAACACTTTTTTTCCTGCAACTATTTTTTTTTTTTAAACTCTGGTCTGGAAGCTTCTGAGATAAACTTCTGTAAACTGTTTAACACTTCAAATATTCTACCTTCATTCGTTTAGTAAATATCAGTTTATAATATTCTACGTTTATTCGTTTAGTCAATAATAGTTTTAAAAATCTATCTTTATTCGTCTAGCTTATATTAGCTCAAAATGTTTTACCTTCATTCGTTTAGTCAATATTAGGTTAAACATTCTCGAAATGTTAACAACCCCCCACCTCAACACTTAATTATCCGATCAACACCTTTTCATCAGAAACCCCAGTAAGTTATGTGAATCCACCGTATAGCCGCTATTTATTTGCTTTCCATCTTATTTCTATTTGGTATTAATGATTTTTTCAACTTCCTCCCATTAGACCTCCATCATCCCCTTACAGCTTTAAAACCGGAATAGACACCCCACCCCCAGACCCTCCTTCACGATAAATTTTTACAAATGTTTCGATAACCCCGAAAATGTCCCAGTCCTGGAAGGCTTCGCCAGGGAAGACACAACATATTCGACACCACTTCAAATTTCCTGTCACGAAAGGTCCTAATATTGACAAGGACTCAATACGTAGGGTTTGAAAGGTCTTAAAGCCTCGCCACCAATTAATGCGGCCCCCCCCCCCCCGCAGACGTCAAAAATCTGAAAACTTAATGGGGCTAAACATTGAAGAAAGAAGGGGGACCATAAAACGACCGGGCATCTCCCCTATCTAATTTTTAACCATCATCAAGTACCCGGAGATTACTATTATCTTTTTATATGGCATTGGCGCCACCACCCTTTTTTTTAAAATTTGGGGATGACACCCTACCACCCCCCCCCACCCCCCCCCCCTTATTTATCGACTCCCACGAGCTACACCTCTCACACCACAACTTCAGCCTCAGGACATACCCTTGTACGCAGCACGCCCAAGG
The DNA here is from genome assembly GCA_032716605.1 of Paralithodes platypus. Taxonomy (NCBI): domain Eukaryota; kingdom Metazoa; phylum Arthropoda; class Malacostraca; order Decapoda; family Lithodidae; genus Paralithodes; species Paralithodes platypus. The sequence continues at coordinate 20,338,466 of CM064483.1, read as the reverse complement.
TGGGCATCACTCTCGGGTGGCAATTCTTTTTTGTTTAGAGCTCTTTACCTTAGATGCTATTATTTTATAGTATAGTATTCTTTCTGTTATTGGAAGATTATATTTAGCTTTGAAAGCGACCTTTAAGAATCAAATGGGTATAAAGTTGTCTAACTTAACCTTTTGACTCTCACAAACCCTTCCTAAAACTGAATACAAATCGTCTACCACATAGACAGAATAACAGGATGAGAGGCACCATTAAAATTACTAACCGAGTTAATTACATTCGGAAATATTCCCTTATTTCCAACTACATTTCCACTTACTTTTTAAGGCCAGGGGTCACCGTGTTGTTTTTATACTTTTTCTCCCTTTTTCCCTCTCTCTCTGGCTTCTATCCATAAGCCCCCATTCAGCCAATTCTTTTATTCGTTTATCCTCATCAAGGTGTCGATTTCTTTCTGGCGAGCGATAGCGAGCCAGCACTTTGTATGGAAACAATTTCTATCCGAAAAATTTTATAAATTTAGCTTACTGATCCAAAAACAAAATAATATACAGTATACGCTGGCTCGCTACCGCTTTTGCCAAGGAAATATTAACAACCTCAGATTGGGGTAACCGTCTTTTAAAAACCAGTAGGCTGAATGGGGCCGAATATATACACGCCAAACGAGAGAGGGAGAGAAAGATAAAAAAAAAGCGAAGGTGGGCTCTCTTAATAACATTCTGAAAAATATCCCCATTCCCCTTATTTCCACCAACATTTACCTTTACTTTTGAATAGCAATAAATAACCTCCCTTTATATTGTTATCGTCTCTTTGCTCATTTTGGACCTAGGAAGCCCATTATCCAGTTGTAATCTGTGTAACCCTTTCAATATTGTGGCGTTGCTGTTCTCGATAACCATTCTGGCTACTATGCGATTTTTGTTAACTCAATAGGTCCCAAAAACTACCTCGTTTCAACAGTGCTTATGAACATTTACGCTTGCACAAACGTAATAAATAGTAAAACAACGCCATTGTAAAGTGCATATTAATTATATATTATATTATTATTATTATTATTATTATTATTATTATTAGTAGTAGTAGTAGTAGTTTTATTTGTATTATTATTATTATTACCGTATTATTATTATTAGTATTATTATTATTATTTATTCTATTAATTAGGGGTTCGAATCCCCTACGTTGAAACCCCTATTGTAAATCATTAAACCCGGTTATATCTTTACTCGCCGGTTTCGACGTAATAACTCCAGAACCGCTTTTTAGATCGGGATCAAACTTTCACAAGAGGTGCGTTTTTGTATTGGGCAACATTTGATATGCTAAACATCCGGCCATGGGCGGCCCAAACAGGTCCGTGGCAGACGATTTCCCGAAAAATTTGACGCCTAAATACCGTCTCTCCCACTCATAGGAAACGATTGGGCTTTGGCATATGGACTCCACTACTAATGCTCCGCAAATGTTATAGAGAAGGTTTTGCTTTTGCACGTGGGTTTTTTCCGGGCAATCTTGAAAAAAAAACTAATGCTACTTAAATTTTCACATCTACAAAACTACGCCGATGATCATAGCCATGTTTGCGTAGTTGGGTGAGGCTCCGCGATTCCGACACATTTTGATACCAAAAAGAATATAAATGGGAAAAAACGCATAGGTGGAATAGGTGGGCCGCAGCATTTGAAAACTGTCTATTCTTAAAATGACTTTAAAACCGCATTCGTTACCCCATCACAAAGTTTACCGTCTACAGTATATACCACGCATCCTTCCAGTTTTGCTTAATACCATAGTTCCGATTTTATTATTCAGATCTATTATATTTTTTTATTTAACTCTCTCAAAACAGTCCCTAACGGAATTCCCACCAAGTATTTAGCCAACCTACCTATACATACCTACCATACCAAATAATAATGATAATTCAATTTATTTTTGGGTGAATAGCAGAGTATTGGCTTAAAGGTTTTTAACAATTCCTCCCTTTGGCCAAATGCCTTTTGTTTAATAGAACAATGATATGGGACCTTCAGAGTTTGACAATTGCCCGTGGTGACAGCCTTCACCAAGGTGGTAAAAGAGTAGATCCCACTCAATGTAATAAATCTGTTCTACAGCGACGGTGGCGCCTCTAGAGGCCAATAGGTGGTAACATGTGGATCAAGCCATTTGTTTCCCTCTTGATATTGTTTATACAACCTAATATGAAATACTCTGCTGCAGACCACTTGCATTTATACAGTGTGTGAATGTACGA
>CM064483.1:20241816-20336111 GCA_032716605.1 Paralithodes platypus | reverse complement strand
TGTAATAGTTAAAGTAAAAGGTGAAAGTCAAAGGTCAAAACAAGTGTCTTCATCATTTTCCCTAAACTCCTCCTAGACTGTTTAATGTAGTGTCACTAAATTGTGCAGGCAATTTCCGTTGGTCAATACGACGACCCTCCAAATATATGTGTTTTCTTTTTAGTCAAAGGTCAAGGTCACGGTATTTTGTCACTATTTCTTATATATATATATATATATATATATATTTTTTTTTAAATTTACACCATATGCATAACGCCAGTTAATGCTAACATTGGTGTTAAGCTAACTAAATTATCGATAAGAATTTCTAAGGTCGAAGGTCAAGATCAAAGGTCAAAATAGGATTTTTACTAGTATTTCACATTAACTGTAAGATTCTCTCTGGGCATATCATGTATTTTCGGAATACCTAGGCCAAGGTTATACAAGAATATACATAATCCCATTTGATAGGTCAAGGTCACAGGTCAAGTTAAAAAATAAGGCCAATATGCTAATTTCTTTGCTATTCATACAAACCTAATAACATTTATTGCAACAGTTGTGCTTTAATTGAAAATTATGATGTTACATTTTCAGACATCATGAAGGTCAATATGAAGGTCAGAGGTCAAGGTAAACTATTCCTTTAATACCTCTGAAACTAACTGATGATCCTTAATGAAATTTGGCACACTTATTTGATTTTCCATGATTACATCAATGCAATAAAAAAATGCAATCCTTCATAAAGGTCAAGGTCACAGGTCACAGGTCAAGGTCTAAAGTCAGCCTTCATCATAAAAAATACTCAAATTTCGATAAGCTGACTGTTAGTTGTATTTTATTTAAATATCATTTATATAAATTTCATATAAATACTCTTAATACTTTAGGTCAAAGGTCAAGGTCAAAGATCAAGAGAAGAGTGTTAATAATTTTCACTGAATTTTTCCTATTATATTAAACCCTTTCCGTATTGGCGACTTTATCTTTATTATATTCTAGCTATAATAAGACGATTTTGTGGAGCTTAAGAAGGACCTGTGGTAGTAAAATGGATTAATTAAGCTAGTTGGAAAGCCTGCTAATTTGCTGGAGGCCTCTTTTAAACTGAATAAAATTGTCTATTATTATCCAGTACAAAATGAAAAGAGCAGAACTGTTACTGAACAGGTTAATGTATATATGTTAACTGTTATTACCAAAGAGATTAAACTCCAATTTAATAATTCTAGGTCGCAGAGTTGGGTATGCAGTTTTATTATTATTATTATTATTATTATTATTATTAGTAGTAGTATTAGTATTATTAGTATTATTATTTATGTATTTACTTTTTGTTTTTGTAATTGCGAAAACTGCACATTACTGTATTTATTTATATATGTAAATATTTATTATTGACGCTGTGTTGCCTGCAGTATCTGTAGTCCTGTCTACATTACATACATAAGTTGTACTATATTCTGTGAGCAGGAGTACAAAGAGGGACATTTTCTGCGACCAACTTTTATTTTTGAGTCAAGGTACAGTCGTGGTCATGAATAATTTATAATCTTAAAGTATACACAAGTCGGTGAGAATTAAGTGAAAAAAAAAACAGTAGTCAGTCAGTATATTCTATTTGCTCCTCCAAAAATTATCCAGAAAATACTTTGTACGATTGTGCGTAAGAGTACAAATAGTGTTCATAGAGTTACAAGTCCTAAGAAGAGAAACATATTACCTGAGGCAGCATATTATTATATTTTTCCACCAACTAACTTCACTTCTAAATTCAATTAATGAAATCAACATATACATGTGGCACTCCAAGGACTCGAACCTAGGATACTCACACCGAAATTCCGCGCATTTATGCATTACGCTATGAAGACAGCAACCCATTGCCCATTGTGCAATCAAAAGTTTGTAGAAATGGGTTATTATTGGGGAAAATACGAGTGAGAGTGTGCGAGGAAGTACACTTGATCAAAAAAGTATCTGCACCCCTACGCTGATAATCTGGTGTGTACAGCTCGATAGGGTTGGCACCTCTGCCTGCAATATTATCCATGTGTCAGAGGGGATCGTCTCTGACACATTGATATAATTGCAGGCAGAGGTGCCAACCCTACCAAGCTGTACACATCAGATAATCAGCGTAGGGGTGCAGATACTTCTTTGACCAAGTGTACATACCACCTACCAGGGTCCAGATAATATATTCTCCGGACCCTGCCACCTACAGTACTCTCCGTGTGGGAGCGGTAAGTACCAAGAAAGATCTGACATCGTTATTTATTCATATGATGGACGAGATTGGTGCAACATTGTGGTCAATGGGGGCTTAGAGTTTACGAGACGCCGTATATTTATTTTGTTGTTCTTTATTTCGTCAGAAGTAATTTCCAAGTGAAGTCTCCCGTTAATAGTATAAGAAACAAATGTACTTAGAAGGATACATATCTCCACTCTGCGTGCAATTTGTGTGAGCAGCGTCCCGTGTAATCATCATCAAAGTAGACATGACTTATTCCCCTTCAACGCATCCTCCAACTTTCTCGCCCCGTTCCCTAAATGCAATGGCCAATGGGTACAAAACGTTTTGGGTACAGACAATTTGACCCAAAGCTACTGTTATGTATCATAACGTTCGACGCATGTACTCACCAAATGTTATGTTATTTTTAGTATTAAGTAGAAGAGCACTCGGGAGGTATACGCTCTTCCGATCACCTCCTAAAATAAATAACTCCTTTATTGGCGCTTATCCTCTCTACCCACAAAATGTCATAAAGATCGGTTCATACCCTGTTTTAGGTATCTTGTTTACACACAGACAAACGAAGGCAAAAACATAACTTTCAACTTCGATAGTGGAGGTAATAATGACGATAATATTATTATTTCATTTTGTGTTTAGAGAAAGGTCCACCCGCCACCATCCTTCTGCATGGGATTCATAAGCAAATATACACCAACAAATAACACATTATACACAAGTATTCAGCTAATTTAATGAACACATTTTATGTTTTGAGTGCCCTGTATAACAGTGACAGGCAATTAAATATAGGGGAGTCTAACCTGAACACATTTATCCTGATCTGTCCTAAGCTATTTATATCTGATCTAATTTATCGAACTCTAAGCCAAACCTGACCTAATTTATTCTAATCTAACCAAACCAAAGATAGTATATCCTAACCTAGCTTAAAGTAGCCAAACCAAACATCTATCTATCTATCTATTGCCTGACGCCGCGATCCCCGAAGGGGTGGCCACGAACGAACCGCCCCCATGCACCTCTGTCCCCAGTCGACGCCCCTCCCCCCAACCAGCACCGCCTTCGTTCATGTAGTTCCTCACTCCATCCTTCCACCTCATATTCGGTCTACCTCTCCCCCTCTGTCCCTCCACCTCGCTCTCGTACACCCTCTTAGTCATTCTCTCGCTTTCCATACGTTCCATATGGCCGAACCATCTCAAGTTGTTCCTTTTCACACTTTCCAGCACATCTACCTCCACACCACACCTCCTTCTTACTTCCTCATTAGTCTGTCTATCCCTCCATGTAACTCCGCACGCACTCCTTAAGTAATTCATTTCCACTGTTCTCACTCTTGGTCTGAGTCTCTCAACCAACGTCCATGCTTCGCTTCCGTAAGTCAGTGTCGGGATTACCACACTGTCATGCAAGGACTTCTTCACTTCCATACTGACCACCCTATTCTTGTTACTGCTTTTAGCGTTCCTACAACCCTCTTCCCCTGTTGTACCCTCTCCCGCACCTCTTCATCCATAGTCCCATCTTTTACTCAACACACTGCCCAGATACTTAAAAGAGTTGACGATCTCCATAGCCTGACCGTTCAGCTTCACCTCACACTCTGTGACTTCACCCCTTTCGAAGACCATAACCTTGCTCTTCCCCGTATTTACCTTCAAATTCCGTTTTTCGCACACTGTTCCAAACTCATTTACCAGACCCTGCAACTCCCATTCATTATCACTCATCAGAACTGTATCATCCGCAAACAGCAGTATAGGTAGCTTCCACTCAATTCCCTCCCTTTTCAGCGATACACCAACATCCACTGCTCTTGATAGTATTTCTTTCATGACTCCATCCATATATACAGTAAACAACCACGGGGACATCACACACCCCTGTTTCAAACTAACATTCAGGTCAAAGAACTCGCTCTGCTCACTCTCCACACGTACTGCCGCCTTTGCACCCTCATACATGCTCTTCACTGCTTTCAGCAACTTGCCCTCTACTCCGTATATTCTAAGTACTTTCCACAAACCTTCTCTATCCACTCTGTCATAGGCCTTCTCCAAGTCCATAAAGGCAACATACACCTTTTGTTTCTTCTCCAGATACTCCACAACACAATTCAGGGTAAAAATCTGATCTACACATCCTCTTCCCTTCCTAAAACCTCCCTGCTCGTCGCCTATCCATTTCTCCGTTCTCACTCTCACTCTCTCAATCACTACCCTACTGTATACCTTCCCTACTACGCTTAGAAGACATATTCCTCGGTGGTTACCACACACTCCTCTTTCCCCTTTGCCCTTATATAGGGGGACTATTATGCCAGTCTTCCAGTCATCGGGTGCACTCCCCTTCTCCCATGCTAGTTTGCACATTTTCCATACCCATTCTATCACTATCTCACCACCATACCTCAACATTTCCCCACACACTCCATCTGTTCCTGGTGCTTTCCCCAACTTTACTCTTTCATGGCTTCCCACACTTCTGACCTCCTGATCCCCACCTCCTCCTCCACTACTTCTTTTCTTCTCCCTCCCATACCATATCCAGCTATGTTTGCTGGCTCTTCATTCCTTTCATTTAGCAACTCACTGAAGTACTCCCTCCATCTTTCGACTCTCTCTTGCTTCTCGGCTAGCATTCTCCCATTCTTATCTTTCACACCCTTACTGTTTCCCTTGCTACCTTCCCTAACTTTCTTGACTTATTTCCAGAACAGTTTCTTACTCTCCCTCCATTTTACACTCAGATTCCTACCAAATTCCTCATCTACTCTTCTCTTACTTTCCTTCACTACTCTCTTCACCACCCTCTTACTCTCCACGTACCTCGCTCGTTTCTGTCTCTCGGAATCTTCATTCCCTCTACTACCCAACCACTCTCTATATGCTTTCTTCTTTTCTTCCACAGCTATTCTTACCTCTTCTGTCCACCATGCTGTACCTTTCACTCCCCTCCCTCTTCTCCTCACTCCACACACCTCCTCACATGCTGCACAGATCTCATCCTTAAACACCTTGCTCATCTCCTCCACTTCCTCCATAACTTCCAGGTCGAACCTTTCCACTGCTCTCCTGTACTCCTCCCTGACTTCCTCCTCCTGCAACCTCTCCACCCTCCTCACCATTCCACCCTCCAAACCAAACATAATTTATCTTATTCTAACCAAACTTAACCTAATCTAACCTACCTTAACCAAGTCTAACCAAGCCTATTATAATCTAACCAAAACTAACATAATCTACCCTGACTTAACCAAACCTAACCAAGCCTATTATTATCTAACCAAACCTAACCTAACCTATCCTAAGCTAACCGAACCTAACCAAATCTAACCTAATATATACTACCTAACCTAATCTAACTTAATAATACTTACCCTAATCAAACAAACCTAAGCATACCTAACCTAGTCTAGCCAAACCTAACCTAAGTCAACCAAAATTAACCTAATCTAATCTAACCAAATCCAACCAAATCTTAACATAATCTAATTCTGTATGAGATATCCTAGGTTCGAATCCTGGGAGAATCACATGATATCATTAATTTCATAATAATATTAAACTAATCTAATCTAACCAATTCCTAACTTAATATAACATAACCAAACCTAATATAAACGAGCGTAACCCAAGCTATAAGATATTTAGGATCGTGGCCATTTGCGTTGCGGCCGTTTGGGATTGCGGCCGTACTCCTCCTCCATCAGCTATTCTCGTCGCCACCTTCACTATCGCCGCCACCGCTTACCCGACTGTCAATACGGCGATAGTTATGATAATTGTGACAGCCACCCGATATTAACCCACGGGTTTTGGACGGCCATTACTCTGGGAGGGGGATAGCAAGTCTTTAGTATATTATAGTGATCGGGCTTCTTTGGACTGTGACGTCATTCATTAAAAGTAGAAACAAATAATTAATAAGTAAATAAACATAAATACTACTACTACTAATAATAATAATAATAATAATAATAATAATAAATGTATTGATAACAAATAAATATGATAATTGTAATGAAATAATATTAATGATAATATTAATGAAAATAAAAACAATTAATAATAGTAATAAAGTTAATAATGCTAATAATAATAATAATAATAGAATCAAAATAAATCATGCAATTCAGCTAACCATACTTACAAAATCTAAACCTTTAATACCATAAATGATGCTCAAACACAGAAAAAAGCTTCTTAAGTTATTAATATTGTGCTTTAATTTGTATTGGTCCCATTAAGCCATATAGGCGTCGACATATTCCAGGCGAGTGATAGCGAACCTGTAATTTAGGAGGAACTAGACTTAGGCCAAGACATTATTCCACTGAAAAATGCAAAAATTTATCTCGAAGGGGTGTCTTGGGGGTGTTTTGAAAGTTTTGTTCATGGAGAAAATTTAGCCCTCCCCCCTTTCCTCCCCAATAAACTAAAACATACATGCATACATACATACATACATACATACATACATACATACATACAATATTTGATGGGTGATTAAATAGCGAGGTTCCTCCCATCTACAGTCAAAGTCGTAGTTAATCTTTAAATTTACCTATTTATATACAGACTACATCATCAATAGTTGTCCAGTTTTTGTTTACTCAAGGGTACTTACTCGGTGGGATAATGCACTGTGAACGTGAGTGCTGTGCAGGTATGATGATAGAGACGTTGTTGTTGTTGCTGTTGTTCATCTGTCAAGACCTTATGGTAACTCTTTCAGATATCCTGTTTTGTCACCAGTATCTTTGGTCCGGCCGTGCACAGAAAACATTAATTACTTGCATTAGTCTAGCTATACCTCCGAGTTTAGCTGGTATCACACGAGCACTATTTTCATCAACATTATTTTTCGGCCAGTCTGGTTGGGTAGTTTCTGAATTAAATTTAAAATGTTGAGTAGCTGGCTTTTATTTCAAGCTTCTTTCAATACTCGATTAACAATTTTAGGGGTGCAATAGGTCCCTAAAATAACTGTGAGAACTTATAAATAGAATAAATGCCCGTGTACAGTTTATAATAGTTTATTGACTAAAGGTGACATAGTAGAGTAAGTGGCCAACAATATTTATGTGCAGAGAACAATTAACACTTAGGATTATGTACATCAATATAGAAGAATAGAACCTGTGATAGGTATAGACGTAGGTTTAGGGGACGTGTGGAGTTAAGTGAAGTATTTGCTGTGTAACAAGTGGTGTGTTGGAGGCTTCTGCGGTAGTTAATATAGATATATCTCGGTCCACGTTGGCGGAATCATCAACGTAACTCAAGGGATAGGTATATCTAGCAAAGCGGAAAAGGAGATAGCATGTGTATTGTTTTATTCTTTTACATTAGGAGGGATTCCGAAACAGTAAACAGCAATACATAATGGTAACTCTGACGTTCAATATCTTATGGATTTACCAGGGGTGATCGGCATTGAGACAAGGGAAGTCTGTACTTTCACAGAGGTGGTAGGGGGGCAGAAAGGGATAGGTGTCTGCTGCGTTGGGAGCAAAATATGACTCAACTCATCAAGTGGAAGATGACTCGCTTTATTAAGCGGAATATGACTTGAGTATGCTGGAGGACTACTTCTGCTTCGTCGCTGTGCCTTTCGTTTTTCATCTCTCATCTGGGACCTGGACAGCAGCTAGCTCGGGCGGCTCGTGGAAGAAGTGAGTGGAATATTGCTTACTTTATCAAGCAGTATACGACTTGAGTATGCTGGAGAGACAAGTGGAATATGACAGGTCTTTATGATTGGAATACAACTCTGTTTCATCAAGCAGAATACGAACTGACCCCGCAAGCGGAAAATACTTGAATATGATGAGCAGGGTAAGCTACTGACTTGTTCCCTCCTCCAGTTTTTGTAAGTTGTTTGCTCCTCTTGCTGGTTCGGTGGTTTGGGGCAAAAAGGCCTTCCTGGCCTATGTCTTCCTTAGATCTTTTGTGTCCCTTTGGATCTGGGGTAGCAGGCAAAATATATATAAATGGCAAGAGGCCAGGTAGGAGAGGGTGATCGGTTCCTTGGGAGGTATGGGGTGGAGTCGGGGTGAGGCTAAGTGATGAAGCAGGTCGGGGAAGCTGGGTGGAAGACCTGGGCTTTGTGGTGTTGGTGGCTGGCTTTGAAAAGAACGGTATTGGATGGGTAGCTTGGTTATTATTCTTTGGTATCAATACCACTGATGCTATTCGTCTTGGGGGTGGATATATTGAAGAATCGGCATAACAAAACTGTTATGAGAGTTCATTTATCTAGATTAATCTGTATTCATTTTAGCTTCAGGTACCAATCTATTTTTTATTAATTTCACCCCAACACCAAACACCTCCAAATAAAATTAATGCAGAAGATCCCAGAAAATGAATGTTGCTGGAACAATGTGGTAACCGAAAACTGACGATAAAACTCTAGTGTGATACCCACCTCCGTCCACCACTATGTTCATTTTAATTAATTTTGAAAAGCCATATATTTTATAATGTACTGTAGTTATGCCTTCAGGATAATATACTAATTTGTGACTAATTAAGAACAAAACTATTAATGCCTAACTAATTGTATAAACTATCAAATTTGTACTAAGTATGAAAACCTTGATTAATTTCCATGTTGACGAGACCCAAGATTAATCCAGCTAAACTAAAATCAGTCCATAACCAAAGGGGCACTTGGGAGAGAGCATACCACTGCCTACCTGGCGGTGGTATGCGTTCTCCCGTTCTCCTCCTAAATGGAATCATTGCTTCCTTGGTGCATGCATATTCTATCTGCCCGCCAAATTTCGTGAACATCGAGTCGTAACTTTGTAAGCCGCCGCCAGACTGGCGGAGGTATGCACTCTACTGACCACCTTCTAAATTGAATAACTTCCTCCTTGACGCATATCCTCTCTGCCCAAACATTTTCGTGAACATCAGTGGCATAATAATGTCAATTGTAAAACTTTTCGTGCCATTTAGGTGTCAAATTTATCCTGGCGAGCGATAGCTAGCTTGTAATTTAAGAGGAATTCGGCCGGGAAATTGTTCTACCAAAAAATTTACAAATTTATCTTGAAAGAGGGTGTTTAGAGATATCTTGTTTACAGACAGACACATAAACAAACACACAAACAAACAAACCGAGACAAAATTTTATCCTCCGTTCAACTTCCTTGGCAGGGATAACTTACCTGTAGTGCGTGACTAACCAGAATTAGTCATCCAGACGAATGATTACCTTTGGTGGCGTAATGAATGTTTTGTGTGGGGTAGTTGTTTTGTAACCAGGCTGAAGCAGGGGGGTGGGTTTGCTCTGAGGGGATCATGATTAAGGGGAGGCAGACCGTTTTTCTGACCCCCTTCTCCCTAATGTTTAGCCCCACTAGTTTTGAGATTATAAGACGTTCGGCTCATTAGTTTGGCGATTTTAACATCTTGCGCCCCATTTCGTTGTCAATTTTAAGACCTTTCATGCCATTTAGGTGTCGATTTTTTCCTGACGAGCGATAGCGAGCCTGCAATTTTAAGAGGAACCGGCCTTTGGCCGGGACATTTTTCTACCGAAAAATTTACAAATTTATCTTGAAGGGGGGTCTAGGGGGTGTTTTTTTAAGCTTGATGGAGGTCTATGGAGGAAACTAAAAAAATATATGAATAAATTAATTAATAGACCAAGCAAACGGCCAGTCTCCCCTTAATACTGGGTTTTAATATCAAGTGGCTGGCTTGACGATCAGATATTTTGTGTTGACTGCTTCAAATTATGCCCAGAGGAGTTGTATTATTAGCATAAAGAAAAAGGTAACTCGTTCAGTACCGGTGCCGTCCTTTTTAACTTTATTCTGGCTTCTGTTAAACGATTTTGTTCAGTATAAAAGGGTCTATAGCAATTATTAACAAGCTTGGAACTATCTCACTTAACCCTTTTTATCACCACAGAGCCTTCTTAAAATGCATAATATCATCTACATACAGCCAGAATAAATTACAAAATATGTCGCTGGTACAGAAGGGGTTAATATGATTCATATACTTTAGATTAGCAGGTAGAGATTATGATGGATTTAACGGGGGGATGGTTCACTTTTTGGGCGATTTTTGCATGTATTCATTATTTTTCTAGTTTCCTCCCTAGACCTCCATCAAATTAAAAAAAAAAAAAAAATCCATTAGATCCCCCTTCTAGATTAATTTGTACATTTTTCGGTAGAAAAATGTCCCGCCCGAAGGCCGGTTCTTCCAACATTACAGGCTCACTATCGTTCGCCAGGGAAAAAATCGACACCTAAATAGCACGAAAGGTCTAAATATTGACGAAGAAATGGGGCGAAAGGTCTTAAAATCGACTAACTAATGGGGCAAACATCTTAACATCTGAAAACGAATGGGGCTAAACATGAGGGAGAAAGTGGTCCAGAAAACTGGCCCATCCCCCCTTTTCAATTGGCTTTTATTATCTGAAGTTTTGTTGAATATTTTGTATAATCTTGTGTTGCTTGGGTATTTTCTGGACCCCCTTCTCCTTCATGTTTAGCCCCATTAGTTTTGAAATTTTAAGCTATTCGTCCCATTAGTTTGGCAGTTTTATGACCTTTCGTGCCATTTAGGTGTCTTTTTAATACTGGCGAGCGATAGCAAGCCTGCAATTTAAGAGGAACCGGCCGAATGATCACGAAGGGGGGGGGGGGGGGGTGTCTTGGGGATATTTTTAAAACTTGGTTGAGGTCTAAGGAGGAAATTATATAAAAAGTAATTATAATGATAATAATAATGAAAAAACAAATATAGAAAATTCACCCCTTAACCCGTTGAGTACCAGCGACGTGTTATATTTTATTCTAGCCGTATTTAGACGATATTAGGCAGCTTAGGAAGGATCTGTGGTAGTTAAAAGGGCTGGTTGAGATAGTTCGGAGTCTTATTATTGCTAGTGGTCCTTCTTAAGCTGAAGGAAATCGTCGAATAATTGCCAGAATAGGCTGAAAAGGACGACCCTGGTACTGAAGGGGTTAAGGTCTCCCCCCCCCCCCCCCCCCTATCCCCCCCTCCCAAGATCAAGAGTGTCTATATAGCTTAGTTCGTCTTTCTGATCCCCCTTTCTTCCTCGTGTTTAGCCCCATTAATTTTCAGATTTTAAGACGTTCGGCTTATTAGTTTGGCGATTTTAGACCTTTCGCCTCCTTTCTTTGTGTTATTTCGTGTCATTTAGGTGTCGATTTTTTCCTGGCGAGCCTGTAATTTAAGAGGAAGCCAGGACATTTTTCTATCGAAAAATGTACACATTTATCTTGAAGGAGGGTTTTCGGGTAATTATTTATTTACTTGTATTTGTTTGTGTCTCGATGGAGGTCTAGGGAAGAAAATAAAAATATGATAACAATATATCCAAATGAGCAAATAAATAAACCCATCCCCTCTTAAACTCTAGATCCCCCCCCCCCCAACCCCAACCCCAACCCGCATCCCTTCCACCGATCCCAGTCCTTAGTGTTAACTTTAAGGAGGGAGTGTTTTCCCTGGACCCTCTTCTCCCTCAAGTTTAGCCCCATTAGTTTTGATATATTAGACGGTCGCCCCATTAGTTTGGCGATTTAAAGACCTTTTTGCCTCATTTCTTTGTCAATTTTCAGAACTTTCGTGCCATTTATGTGTCGATTTTTTTCCTAACGAGCGATAGCGAGCCTACAATTTAGGAGGACTCATCCGCCTTCGGATGGGACATCTTTCTACCGAAAAATGTACACATTCATCTCGAAGGGGGGTCTTGAGAGTGTTTTTGTTTTGTTTGTTTTAACTTGATTGAGTTCTAGGGAGAAAACTTAAAACAAATAATTGTAACTTATTTTTGAAGTCATTAGTAGAATATATGATACTGTTATTGTAATGTAAGGGAGCCCAGATGGTTTTGTGCAGCATGATTTACTGGTTTCGATACACATTTGTTAATTTTTTGGAAGAAAAATGTTCCGCCAATGGTCGGTTCCTCCTAAATTATAGGTTTGTTATCGCTCGACAGGAAAACATCGATACATGAAAGGCAAAGATATAGGGGCGAAAGGTCTTATAATATCCACAATAATGGGGCGGACGTCTTAAAATCTCAAAACTAATGGGGTTAAACATGAGGGAAAAGGGGGTCCAGAAAAATATGATCTCACCTAAAAGGCATGTTGAAATTGCTGGCGATCTTTGTTAGCATAATATAATATTAAGGGGAGATTTCCACTTGAAATATTTTTGTCTGGACCCCTTTCTCCCTCATGTTTAGCCCCATCGCTTTTGAGACTTTTAAGACGTTCGCCCCATTAGTTTGGCGATTTTAGAACTTTCGCCCAATTTATGTCAATTGTAAGACCTTTCGTGCCATTTAGGTGTCGGTTTCGTCCTGGCGAGCGAAAGCGAGCCTGTAATTTTTCGGGAAATTTTTCTACCGAAAAATATGCAAATTTATCTTGAAAGAGGGTCTAGGGGGGGTAATTTTAAGCTTGATGGAGGTCTAGGGAACAAACTAAAAACCTTCCCTTAACGAGCTTGGTTATCCCTTAGATTTTAGAAGATCCAATTACGCGTTTCTTGACTGTTTTCTGGCTATGATCAGACAATTTTATTCATGTTAAGAAGGGTATATGGAAGCTAGAGGGTTGTTTGAGACAGTCTTTACCCTTATAATTCCCACAGATCCTTCCTAACTTGTATAACATCGTCTAATGATGGCCTGAACGAACTGTCAAAATGCGTAATTATTTTCAAAGGGTTATGAGACATGCACAATGATTTTTTTTTTTCTATGTGAGTGAGGGAGGCAAAAGGCAGAACAAACAATAGAGCCATTAGTATTGGCTTGATTGTTTGTATTGTAACCGTGTTCTCTATATATTTGTAATTCCCCGTATTGATTTGTTAACCCTTCCATTACGGAGGTATCTTTTTCCTTTTATACTGACTAACATTGGACGATCTTAGTGAACTTAGAAATTACCTTTTGAAATCAAATCGGTGTAAACTATTTAATTTAGCTTTTTGACTACCATAGAATCAACCATCCAAGCTTTATGTAATCGTCCGAATAAAAAAAAAAAAAACACACAAAAAAAAAAAAAACACACACACACACACACACACACACACGAGAGAAAAAGACGTCACCCAAACTGAAAGCGTTAACTCTTTCAATGCGAGTGATGTTATTTCTATTTTATTCTAGCTATATTTTGACGATCTTATGCAGCTTAGGAAGGATATGTGGTAGCCATAAGGATAACTTTAGATAGTTGGTAGCCTTTTACTCACTAGAGGTCCTTTTTAAACTGAACAAAATCGTCTAATAGTAGCCATAATAAAATGAAAAGGGCATCACCCCTCCTGAAATAAAGACGAAAAATATCCAGACGAAATTATAGAGACGAAATTATAAAGATGAAATTATAAAGACGAAATAATAAAGACGAAATTATAAAGACGAAATTTTAAAGACGAAAATTATAAAGACGAAATTATAAAGCCGGAAATTATAAAGACAATATTTTAAAGACGAAATTATAAAGACGAAATTATAAAGGCGAAATTATAATGACGATATTATAAAGACGAAATTGTAAAGACGAAATTATAAAGACGAAAATTCTACTCAAACTCCCTTTTATCAGTGGCATATAAAGAATGTATGGGGGAGAAAAGTTTCCTTGAAAAAAATGTAGTTTTATGTGAGGCAGAGAGTGAATCGGTGGACGGGAATCATCTTATGCCATTAAACTTTTTCTCCCCACCTCTACTCCCTTTCTCTCCTCCCTCTCACTACCTTTCTCCTCCCTCTCCTCCCTCTCTCCCAACCTCTTCTCCCTCTCTCCCACCTCTCCTCCCTCTCTCCTCCCTCTTTCCCACCTCTCTCCCCACCTCTCCTCCCTCTCTTCCCCTCTCTCCTCCTCTCTCCTCCCTCTGTCCTCCCTACTTTCCCCTTCTCCCTCTGCCTTTCTATTTGCCTAGCTATCCCTACTTATCGATATTTCTCTCGCTCTGACACACACACACATACACACTCTCTCTCTCTCTCTCTCTCTCTCTCTCTCTCTCTCTCTCTCTCTCTCTCTCTCTCTCTCTCTCTCTCTCTCTCTCTCTCTCTCTCTCTCTCTCTCTCTCTCTCTCCCTGTATATATATATATATATATATATATATACCTTTATAAGTTGCATAATAAATCGTAGGCAGTGTCCACCATTCTTTAACTGTCTACGTGGTGCGATGCATAAGGTGTTGATTTTCGGTGTGAGCATCCTGGATTCGAATCCACGGACTGCCACATGTGTTTGTAAATTTCATTAATCGATTTTAGGAGTATAGTTGGTTGTTGGAAGGAACATAATAATATACAGTATATATATACATTTATTTATTTATTTTTCTATACATTTATCTATCTCTCTATCTATCTATCTAATAATGGAGTGAATATGTGTATGGGCAGAGAAAGCAGGTAGTGAACGACTGAAATCAGCAAGTGAGTGAGATGAAAAAAATGTGAGCGATAACATAGTGAATGAGGAAAACTAATTATTAACTCAGTCAGTATTCGATGACGCGTGTCTTCATTTACTTCTGACTATGATTAGACAATTTTATACAGATTAAGAAGGATCTAAGGGCTAAGGTTATCGAAATATACCGTCTAACTTCCAAAACTGTCTTCTGGTAGCAGAATAATGAGAAGAAACTTGCCTAAATACACTGGAAGGGTTAAGGGGAGGTTTCTAGTTTGTTAGCTAGACCTCCATCAAACATAAAATTACACCCTCTTTTGACCCTTTAAAGATAAATGTGTACATTTTTCGGTAGAAACATTTCCCGGCCGAAGGCCGGGTCTTCTTTTACTACAGACTCGCTATCGCTCGCCAGGAAAAAATCGACACCTAAATGGCACGAAAGGTCTTAAAATTGACAGAAATGGGTTAAAAGTTCTTAAAATCACCAAACTAATGGGGCGAACTTCTTAAAATCTCAATAGCAATGGGGCTAAACACGAGGGAGAAAGGGGTCCAGAAAAAAAAATCATCAAGTGGAAATCTCCCCTTGAGTGAGTGGGTGAAAAAAGCGGAATGAGCGGGCAGTTGAGTGAAGGAAAATAAATGAGTGAAAATGAATGAATGGTTGAAAGAAAATTGAGTGAGTGGGCGGGTTGAGTGAGGAGAAATAATCGAGAGAAAAATGAATAACTGCAGTGAGTGATTGACGGAGTGAGCGGGCAGGTTGAGGGACGGAAAATGAAAGAATGAAAAATGAATAAATTATTGAGTGAGGGGAAATTAATGAGTGAACAATTAATAAATGATTGAGTGAGGGGAAGGTGAAGGTATTGAGGGATAAGCCTTTACAACGGCACCTCGTAGCTACTTTCTACTTTTCCTATTATCTGAAGAGTGTAGATAGGGGAGAAGGGGTGTTGAATAAACGAACGAGTAAAAAATGAAAAAGTGAGTGGGTGAAGAAAACGTAGTGAGCGAGCAGGTAGTGTGATAGAGGGGGAACTATAACATGCATTATTCATGTTGTACAGCTGCCAACAACATAACCTGGCCATCTCCGGTGTACTGCCCCTATCTCCTGACATGACTGTGTGCTTGACTCGTACTGGGTGTGTTTTTGGACTGTGTGGGGGATATGTATTTATTTATTGTTTATGTTTGTTTGTTTTATTTTGTGTGCGGGGTACTTATTGATTATGTTTTGTTTTTTTAATTTGTGTGTGCGTGTTTTATTTTTTCTTCCTGTGTACGTGCGTGTCTTATTTAATTGTTATGTGTGTGTTTGTCTATGTGTGTCTGTGATTGTACCTCTCTCTCTCTCTCTCTCTCTCTCTCTCTCTCTCTCTCTCTCTCTCTCTCTCTCTCTCTCTCTCTCTCTCTCTCTCTCTCTCTCTCTCTCATGATTGTCTACATGTCTTGTTTGTGTGTCTCTGCTGTTTGCATTTATTTTGTTTATGTGTGAAGGTAGACTGGATCTTTAAAGGGAGGAGGGGGGGTTCTTGGATCCCTTTCTTCCTCATGTTTAGCCCCATTAATTTTGAGATGATAAAACATTCGCCCCATTAGTTTGGCATTTTTAAGACTTTTCGTCCCATTTAGGTGTCCATATATTCCTGGCAAGTGATAGCTAGCCTGCAATTTAGGAGAAACCGGCCGTCGGCCAGGGCAGTTTCTCTACCGAAAAATGCACTAATTTATGTCGATGGTGGGTTTTAGGGGTATTTCTTTAAGTTTGATGGAGGTCTAGGGCGGAAACTAAAACAAATATAGTAAATACTGTTGGGAAGTTGGCCAGAACCTTCAAACAGCCTCGGAAGGAACAAACGAGACACACTTCCCGGTTTAATGCAAATGAAGATTCCCTAACCCCCCACAGTCGCTGCTCCCAAACCCAACCCCATAGAGGTAGACTAAGATTCCTCAACTGGAAGCTCCTGGAAAGAGAGAGAGCGTCCCTAATTATCTCGCTCTCCCATTGGCCGGGATAGAGAACTCCAAATTATGATTTCACGGAATGCCGGCTACCACATTAGTCAAGACAAGACGCTCGCCTGGGCTTCCACCCACTGGCTGGAAAAAGGAGCTGGAAGTCCAAATCACGGGCACTGAGACTCACGAAAGCATCACCCTGCTTGAAAGATCAAGAACCAGGTAAACTAATCCCGGAAGCCATGTGATTGGCTGGAGGAGAAATGGCCAATCCTCCAACCAGCTATATGAGGACCCCAAACCATCCCTTCCTCACAGGAGCCGACTCCCCTCCTCCCCCTGCAGCCCAAGGACTTCTCTCCTGAAGTACCTAAGACATACAGTAGCAGAGTATTAAAAGTGGACGAGAGCTCCAGATGAGGCCCTTCTAAAAGAGGTAATTCGTGACAGACAATATATAGAAAACTAGACTGCCCTCAAGCCTCCCGCTACAACTGTTACACCTGCCCTCCGCACCAGACTGTCCAGAACTGCAGGAGCTGCGCACCCTAATTTAAAGGCACACCCTAGGTGCCCCAGACCTTTGAAGAGTTAACAACACACTGGGCGATGGAGTTGCCCAAGTTATTAAAGGAGAAAGTCAATCCAGTGACTGAGGCGCTCATGCCATACTACTGAGGCCGCCCCTGACGATGCCCTGAGAGGTCTCGTTACACGAGGATCTTGCTGACGATGCCCCAAGGTGCCCTGCTGCCGAAGTTATAAAGAGGCGCAGCTGACGATGAGGTGGCTGCAGAAGTAGTGATAAACTGGTCCTGGAAGACCAGCCCCAACCCTTTTTGATCAGTTGTAATAGACAACTATAGGACTGTTAGACGGTTGATTAGAGTGCTCTTAGAAGCACTGTTAGGAAAAATCATTGATAAGGTCAACTACTGTTCCCATGGGACCAGTTAAGTCATTGCTCACTTAATGTAACTTCCTTCACCATTAAACTCCAGTTATTTTAGTAAGTAGATAAATAGATAGTGAACTGACTTACTGTTCCAATGAATATAAGATCCTGCCGATCTAGAAATTAAGTATCTAGAGAGCTAGAGAACTCGCTGTTCCGGTGAGCCTGAGATATAAGAGCTAGTCATTAGTTACTCCTTAATTAGCTTAGTGCATGCATAGCTTAGAATTGCTAACATAAAGGTTTATAGTTAGGAACTGCTGGGCTTGTTCACGGTAATTAGGAGATTACAACCGAATGATGAGAGTATAGAGTTGCTGAAGACTAATTTTTAAGTTTGGGTCTGCCTCACGGACATCAGGCTCAACAATATTACCAGTAACGTTCTTCGAAACATAAATTATTTTGACTGATTGCATGACAATTACGAGATGCTCCTAATTGTATGTTAATTGTGTGCATTGATTAGGAGAGTTCCTTGTTGCTATTTGATAAGATACGTTCACTGTCATTGATTGTGACGAAATCATTGTTGCACCTAATTACACTCAGTTTATTATGTCAAAGAGTTAACCATGCTTCTGTTAAAGAGTTAAACCTTTCTTATGTTGAAGAGTTGAACCTTATAGAAATGTTTTGTATTCTGTAATCGATCTTTGTATATGTTGAAGAGATGATAGTATTTATTGTGAGCTTGATAGGTCCAGTTTAGATGTGTTACTTGAGTACTCTGTATTGTATATTCTTGTTGTGTGTTTATGTCTGTATTTCGAGTGTTTATAACCTTATGTTAATAAACTATTGTATATCTACAGTACCGTATGTTATCAATCGTGTTATCCAGCTGAGCATGCAATAGAACCAGGCCTTAAAGTAATTACATAACAAAAGTATATTAAATAAAGAAACAAACAAATAAAAATGTCCCCTTAAAAAATGATTGTCAGCAGGCTTTCTTACATGTGAGAAAGGATTTTGACACAACCTGACCAGTACCTCCATTGGGTCTAAATATTAATGTTTTCTATCAACATTATATAATCCGTCCCCTTACCCCCTGCAATCTCATAATTGACCAATCTCGTCCTCTCCCCTCTCCGCCACTACATAACAATAAATATATCATTAAATAAATATATAAAATAAATACATAAACACATAGATAAGTAAAATATAAGATAAATTAATGGATAAATATATACAAAAATATGTATTAAATACTGATATTAATATTATTTATAATAATAATAATTAGTATTATTATAAATGATCATTGGAAAGCGTTCTCAAATTGAATTACACCCAGTGTGTAACTTACGAGCTGGATATTCAAACACTTTACATACAAGCTTTGATGGTGAGTGTATGATCCCAATTAGGTTTAACACTATCTGGTCCGATCATTTGTGGATTATTAAGATTTATTGTTTTATTATTATTGAGGATTTTGCTTGTGTTGCCATTTTCGAGCAATATATTTATCTTTGTCCCCTAGGCTAACAAAAACGCCTTCCCAGACTTCCTTCAAACGAAATAATGCCCACCTAAACCCCCTTCAAGCTAAATTTGTATATTTTTCAATAGAAAATATCGGCCGTAGGCCGATATCTTCTACTGTAAGTTACAGGCTAAGTTACGTTCGCTCAGCAAAATAATCGACACTTGCATGGAGTGAAGTCTTGTTAACGCCAAACTGATTGGCTGAAACGCTTTACAGTCTCCAAACTAATGGAGCGAACCAGGGGACGTCCCAAAACACCACCCTCGGACCAATTAGGATTAAAGGCCTTGAACTTCCGATTTGTTCTTGAACTACCTCTCTGTATTCCTGTCTGTCTGTCTGTCTGTCCGTGTGTCTGTCTGTGTGTCTGTCTGTGTGTCTGTCTGTGTATCTGTCTGTCTGTCTGTCTGTCCGTGTATCTGTCTGTGTATGTGTATCTGTCTGTGTGTCTGTCCGTGTGTCTGTCCCTAAGTCCGTGTTGGTCTCTCTCAGTATTCATTATAGCAGACCTCCCCGCCTTAGACACCCTGCAGTAGGAGAGACCGGTCAACATAATTATGCTTAGGTCCCCATCTCGGTGCCGTAAATGTCGAATAATGGTTTGTTGTCGTAATTTGATCATGTACAGTTTAGATCCAATGACCAAAGTATATATCCTGTACCAGTATTGTCAAAAGTGTATGTCTGGTGTTGCTGTAAAGTGTAAAGAGAGGGTATTGGCAGCAGTGGCGTCGGGTACTATCGAGTCTCTCCCCCGCCTGTCCCTCTGCTTGTCTCTGTATTCTGTCTGTACTGTCAGTCCTGCTGCTGGTGTGACTGCAAGCATGACTTCCTGCTAGCCTACCCCACACCCTCAACACTCTCTCTCTCTGTATATATATACCGGTATATAATATATACATTATATAATATATACCGGTATATATAAATATATATATATATATATATATATATATATATATATATATATATATATATATATATATATTATATATATAGATAGATAGATAGATAGATATGAGAATAGTAGTGTAGGAACAATTGCTAAAGTGAGTAATAAGCTCAATAGATGTCGTTTGAGAGTGAGAAGTGTCTGAGATTGTAAGAGATGAGACAGCGAGACATTGGCACTGCATCTTCGATAAGTCAGAGTTGCAACGGGCCACGAGGAGACAACCAGGCGCCGTAGGTTTACGCAAGACCAATAGTACTAATATTATTGGTCTTGGGTTAAGGGGGGTGACCTGCTTTTTGTTATTTCTGTCCTTATCTCTCTTGCTCTGGCTTGTATCCATTCGGCCCCATTCAGCCAACTATTTTAAGACGTTTATCCCCATCTAGGTGTCAATTTCTTCCTGGCGAGCGATAGCGAGCCAGCATTATATGAAGAAATCCGGCTTCGCCGGAGAAATTTTTCTATCGAAAAATGTACAAATTTAGCCTGCTGTCAAACAAAAATATAAAATATGCTGGCTCGCTACCGCTCACCAGTAAAAAATTGACACCTGGATGGGGATAAACGTCTTAAAACAGTAGGCTGAATGGGGCCAAATGGAGACAAGCCAGAGAAAGATAGAAAAGGCCAGAACAAAAACAGGTCACCCCCCTTAACGAAGGTAAGACCACGAACGAGGCGGTTGCAACACTCAAACTGCCTCAATGTCTGACTCACCATCTGGAATAAAACCCTCCCTCCTGAATTCACCGTGTTGAGTGGTTGAATCTACAGGTAGACTTGGAACAGGAAAATATATCACAGGCTTTCTCTTTTATCTCGACTATTGATTAACCTTTTTTTTTTTGGTGTAACTATTATTTTTTAGAGTTGATAATCTTTGAAATAATTGTTTTAAGCTATATTTATAGCTACCCCTGTTTTATTGTAAAGCACTTTTAGGCCTAAAAGTAGCTTTTAAAGATGGCGCCAACTTTTAAAAGTTGGGCAAAAAAACTTTTAGCGGCTAAAAGTAGCTTTTAAACCCAGCGAAAACTAAAAGCTCCCCTTGGGACTGTTAGCGCTTAAAAGTTACTTTTAGAGGACGATGAAGATGATTGAATAACAAATCCGCCACCCCCTGCCAAGGAATGTTCATGTTAGAAAGATTAATTGGATTAATAGGCCTATAGCGAGTTAATCGAAGTACACCATTTAAACCATGAAGGAGACAGAAGAACAAAGCTCTTAACCCAGAGATGAAAGTGTGTAGGCCTAGTACGGTACCCTACGTTATTTGGCAACGGTCAAAATGTAACTGAATGAGTAACTCATGGTGGTATGATTGTAGGTTAGATATATTATAAAGTGCAGTATGTTAGGTAACTCTTGATTCTATCCATAAATTCCATATACCACCCCGTACATCATACTACCCAAAGGTGATCCACTGTGTGTTCTCCAACGAATAAGCTATATTAGAAAGTAACCTACCACCTTATGTATCAACCTACTTTAAACATTTCGATTCATACTGTATATATGTCCGACTACATTTTTTGCCGCGGTCGGTCTCTCTATTTTTAGATGGGTAAATCCTCCTCCTCCTCCTCCGCCCACAACCTCGATAGTTCCAGCGTCCTCGTTGACAAATGCCTATACTGTACTTGTTGGAAGAACACTAACAAATAGACCAAATTAAAGGAGTGTAGAAGGACTAAGATATAATATTGGATTGTCACAAGATAGGCCTATTTCATAACACCCGAGAACAAGTAGCCTATTTGCACCCTATTTTTTCGCAAATTACCGTAAACTGGGGTGATTTCGGATAGGATAAGGATAAGGATATTATGGGGGATAATTTTAGGAGGCTTCCTGGATTACGGCGCATGGCGCATTATCACTACACATCACTTGACCTAGTTAAATCTCTACAATGTGTTTACAGTCATGAGAAATTGTAAAAAACAAACTCGAAAAATTTCCGAAATTACCCCACTTTACGAATTGTGAAAACTCGCGAATTTGGCAACTATCTTAGATGCTGCCACACCGGAGTATGCAATTGTTTTCGTATGGTAAATATATAACCTTTTCAATTTAGCAATATATAATAGATTTCACAATAACAAAATATTGCATAATTACCCTAATGTTTTATAGTAATTAATATATGCAATTAGAAGCCTATACTTACCTATTAAATGTTATTCATCGATTGTAATCTTGCTAGATGTAGCGAACTAGCGGTTGTGGCAGCCTTCTTAACGCTTCCACTAAAAGCTGCTTTTAAATGTTTTATGAATAACTTTTAAGGATTTTCTTTTAGTTAAAATTACTTTTAGGAATGTTTTTAAATTATTTTATAAATACCGGCCCAGCTTGTTAGTAGTCCTCCTTAACCCCTTCTGTACCGGCGACGTCTTTTTTAATTCACTTCAGATACATATAAATGATTTTATGAATCTTAGGAAGGATATATGGTAGCTAAACGGATTAATTGAGATAGTATTTAACCATTTAATTGGTTGACATCCTTCCTAGGCTGAATAAAATCTTCTATTATTTGCCAGAATATAATGAAAAAGACGTCGACGGTACCGTGTGGGTTAAAGGTGAATTCCAGGGATGAAACCTATTCAGATTACAATGTCCATTGGGATCTGCTTGGTTTTAGGTATATGATACTGAAGAACTTTCATCAATGTGTTCTAACAACATAGAAATATAGCTTATCTAACTTATTTTATGTGGCGAGAACTGGCGTGTTTACCATGACGTCACTATGGCCAATGGCGGGAACTCTTGAGATGGGAAATGGGTGAATCTATGGTCTTTTGTATGTGAGAAACTCTTATAAATTGTATGCATGTGTACAGCTCAACATTTGGCTTCACCGCTGTCTGGTCAAGGGACCGCGATATATAAATTGAACAGAAAACGATATTATCATTACGAAATAGGCCTTACAAGTGACCTACCTCGATTCTGGACCAGGATAAAACACTGGAAAACACTGCCTGTATGTTTATTGTTGGCGAAATGGGATTATATCTTGATGTGCACCACATCTTCAGGACGTTGTTCGATCTTTTGCAGAGCTTGAGTAATGAATTGAAAGGTATTAATTACGAAAAAACAGAGATGACAGTCCATGACTCCGTGTGTTGTTTACAAACTGCCTCTGCACATTCGTTTGTCACTCCCGATCCGCTGAACTCCGCCGAGAATGCCAACGTCGTTATATATTATTATTTTTGTTCTGGAGTTTAATGGAATTATATCGATATTGCCCATATACATATAACACTATATTCATGCCAAGTTATGACCCTACATTGATCTTTGTTTTATTTGTTCATTCCTGTAGTTCACCTTTAAGGGGGGTGACCTGTTTTATGTTATTTCTCTCCTTTTCTCTCTTTCTCTGGCTTGTATCCATTCGGCCCCATTCAGCCAACTATTTTAAGACGTTTATCCCCATCTAGGTGTCGATTTCTTCCTGGCGAGCGATAGCGAGCCAGCATTATATGAAGAAATCCGGCTTCGCCGGACACATTTTTCTATCGAAAAATGTACAAATTTAGCTTGCTGTCAAACAAAAATAAAAAATATGCTGGCTCGCTACCGCTCACCAGTAAAAAATTGACACCTGGATGGGGATAAACGTCTTAAAATAGTAGGCTGAATGGGGCCAAATGGATACAAGCTAGAGAAAGATAGAAAAGGACAGAACAAAAACAGGTCACCCCCCTTAAGGGAGGTAAGTTGATTTGTTGTTCATTCCTGTAGTTCACCTTTAAGGGGGGAAGGGTTTATTTATGGGTCGGTTATTTTTCTACATATTTATATATTTATTTTTAGTTGCCTCCCTAGACCTCCATCAAGCTTTAGAGAAATAACATCCCCATGACCCCCGTTCTAGATAAATTTGTATATTATTTGGTAGAAAAATGTCTCGGCCTTCAGCCGGTTCCTCCTAAAATACAGGCTCGCTGTCGCTCGCCAGGAAAAAATATACAACTAAATGCCACGAAAGGTCTAAATATTGACAAAGTAATATAGTGAAAGGTCTTAAAATTGCCAAACTAATGGGGCGAACGTTTAAAATTGTGAAACTAATGGGGCTAAACATGAGGGAGAAGGGGGGCCAGAACAAAAAATCCCCCCCCCCCCCTTAAGAGATTGTATTCAACTGGACGACTACCCAACGTGGCTGGTTATTTACCCTTAGGACATTAACCCTCTCAAGATCCATTACGCGTTGTTTTTCTGTTTTTCGGCTATTGCTACACGATGTTATTCAAATTAAGAAGGGTATGTGGAAGTCAGAGGGTTAATTGAGATAGTTGTAACCCTTATATTTCCCACAGATCCTTCCTAACTTGTATAACATAGTCTAATGGTGGCCAGAATAAACTGTCAAAGTGCGTCACAGTCTTCAAAGGGTTAACTGTAGCTACTCCATGGATGGTCTTCAGGAACTCTTGCCATTTTACCTCATGCAGGTGTTTTGTATTGTTATTTGATATTTTATGCAAGCGATAGCGAGCAAGGGGCTTAGAAGAAATCGGCCTTCGCCTTTGTTCCACATTTCGTTCACTGTTCCACCGCCAAATGTACAAATTTAGTGTGGGGCGGTTTATTATTTTATCTTGAAGGGAGACTATAAGTTCTGTTTCCAGCTAACTGTAAATTGAATCCTTAAAGCCGGTATCACACGAGCGCTTTTTCCTTCAACATTTATCCTTAACGCTGGTCTGGCAGCTTAGGAGGCCAACATTTATAGTATTTATGTTACCTAAATTCATCTATCAACAGTCTAGTTTCTGATACCAGTGCAAATTATTCCAGAAATGTTGCCAGGAAAATGTTGATCATCGAATGTTGACTATAAAGGCTCTCGTGTGATACCGGCTTTAGCAGCTGATTTATTGATACGTAATGGAAATATATGAAACTACTGTGTCTCTGCACCATTTAAGGGGAGAATTCCACTCGAGGGATTTTTTCTGGATCCTTCTCCCTCATGTTTAGCCCCATTGATTTTGAGATTTTAAGACGTTCGCCCCATTAGTTTGACGATTTTAAGAACTTTCGCCCCATTTATGTCACTTTTAAGATCTTTCGTGCCATTTAGGTGTCAATTTTTTCTTGGCGAGCGATAGCGAGCCTGTAATTTAAGAGAAACCGGCCTTCGGCAGGGACATTTTGCTACCGAAAAATTTACAAATTTATCTTGAAAAGGGGTCAAAGGGGTGTAATTTCAAGGTTGATGGAAGTCTAGGAAACACACTAATAACCTCCCCAATTTTCATAATTAACAACATACAGTACATCACTACAAATACATGGTAATAGCTCAGTATTCAAGATGAAGACATGATCAATTATCCTCAGCCGAAAATATACAGATTATAGTGGGCAAAAAAAAAAGAAAAAAAAAAGATAGAAATTTAGAGAAAACAATATATTTATCTACTTATATATGTATTTAACCCCGAAGGATTGGCCACGAATGAATCGTTCCCAAGCACCTCTGTCCCCTGTCAGCTGACGCCCCTCCTCTCAACCAACACCGCTTTCTCTTATATACCTCTTAACTCCTTCGTTCCATCTCACTATTGGTCTGGCTCTCCCTCTCTGCCCCTCCACCCCTCTCGTAAACTCTCTTTAATTATTTCGCGTTCCATACGTTCCACTTGGCCGAATCATCTCAAGGTTTTCCTGTTCACGCTTTCCAGCACATCCACATACACACCACTCTCTTACTTCCTCATTCTTCTGTCTACCCTTCCAACCGAAATCGAAACCCTAAATAGTGTGTGTGTGTGTAATAATAAAATAATAATAATAAACGGTTTATTAAAGAATGGCAGCCTCATGAGCTGAAAATACACATTTTACAATTTAGTGGATGAACATGAGATGTACAGATATAAAAATGGTAAGCTCAGTTTACAATGTGTGAGTATAATATACTTTACATTAAAAAAAGAAATTAATACAATAATTATGCTAGTGCAAAATACAAATTATCATAAATTAACCATGAGAGTAAGTGATTTACAGTGTGTGTGTGTGTGTGTGTGTGTGTGTGTGTGTGTGTGTGTGTTCTTGTTAACTACCAAAATAACTCTCAAAGCATTGGACCGGCTATTATGGTTGGTCCTTTACCATCGTGACATTAACCCGTGTTTTTATATGGTCCTGTCTCCACGTCTTTCTGTTTTGACCGCTTATTTGTACGGCGGCGTGATGTTACCCGTCTGCTTGAGGAGCCTCCGTGGCGTGTATCTCTGGCTTCTGTCTCATTACTTCTGTCAGCCTCGGGAGAAAACAGAAGCGGGACAGGAGCGGAACCCGTACTCTCCCCGTAACAATTCAAGGGTATGAAAAGGCCTCAGACCCGGGAGAAAACAGAAGCGGGACAGGAGCGGAACCCGTACTCTCCCCGTAACAATTCAAGGGTATGAAAAGGCCTCAGACCCGGGAGAAAACAGAAGCGGGACAGGAGCGGAACCCGTACTCTCCCCGTAACAATTCAAGGGTATGAAAAGGCCTCAGACCCGGGAGAAAACAGAAGCGGGACAGGAGCGGAAACCCGTACTCTCCCCGTAACAATTCAAGGGTATGAAAAGGCCTCAGACCCGGGAGAAAACAGAAGCGGGACAGGAGCGGAACCCGTACTCTCCCCGTAACAATTCAAGGGTATGAAAAGGCCTCAGACCCGGGAGAAAACAGAAGCGGGACAGGAGCGGAACCCGTACTCTCCCCGTAACAATTCAAGGGTATGAAAAGGCCTCAGACCCTGGAGAAAACAGAAGCGGGACAGGAGCGGAACCCGTACTCTCCCCGTAACAATTCAAGGGTATAAAAAGGCCTCAGACCCGTGAGAAAACAGAAGCGGGACAGGAGCGGAACCCGTACTCTCCCCGTAACAATTCAAGGGTATGAAAAGGCCTCAGACCCGGGAGAAAACAGAAGCGGGACAGGAGCGGAACCCGTACTCTCCCCGTAACAATTCAAGGGTATGAAAAGGCCTCAGACCCGGGAGAAAACAGAAGCGAGACAGGAGCGGAACCTGTACTCTCCCCGTAACAATTCAAGGGTATGAAAAGGCCTCAGACCCGGGAGAAAACAGAAACGGGACACGAGCGGAACCCGTACTCTCCCCGTAACAATTCAAGGGTATGAAAAGGGTATACAAACAGTGTTAACCCTTTCTGTCCCGGCGACGTCCTTTTTATTAGATTTCAGGACGATTTTATAAAACTTAGTGAAGATTATATAGTAGTTAAATGAATGATTGAGATAGTATGTAGTCTTGTAATGGGTAGATGTCCTTCCCAACCATATTAAATGAATGATTGAGATAGTATGTAGTCTTGTAATGGGTAGATGTCCTTCCCAACCATATTAAATGAATGATTGAGATAGTATGTAGTCTTGTAATGGGTAGACGTCCTTCCCAACCATATTAAAATCGTGTACAAGTTGCCAGAATATAATTAAAAGGATGCCACCTGTACTGTATGGGTTAAGATCATTATGTATATTGATAGTGATTTACCTTTCTACCCTTGTTTAAGGGGAGGTGTTTAGTTTGTTCCCTAGATGTCTATCAAGCTTAGAATTATACCCCCTAGACACCTTTTCAAGATTAATTTGTACATTTTTCGGTAGAAAAATGTCCTGGCCGAAGGCCAGTGCCTCCTAAATTACAGGCTCGCTATCGCTCGCCAGGAAAATATCGACACCTAAATGGCACGTAAGGTCTTAAAATTGACAGAAATGGTGCGAAAGTTTTTTAAATCGCCAAGCTAATGGGGCGAATGACTTAAAATGTCAAAAGCAATGAGGCTAAACATGAGGGAGAAAGGGGTCGAGAAAAAAATCCCTCAAGTGGAAAATCTCCCGTTTAAGAAAGCTTTATTATTGACATTGTACCTTTAAATGGGTAGTTTATTATGGCCACTTTATATATCCTTTTCATGCCAATATTTGTTTAAGAGTTAAGGGGAGGTTTTTAGTTTGTTCCCTAGACCTCCATCAAACTTAAATGTACACCCCCTGGACCCCCTTTCAATGAAAATGTGTACTTTTTTCGGTAGAAAAATTTCCAGGCCGAAGGCCGGTTCCTCTTAAATTGCAGGCTCGCTATCGCTCGCCAGGAAAAAATCGACACCTAAATGAGTTGAAATATCTTAAAATCGCGAAAGTAATAGGGCGAACATCTTAAAATCTCAAAAGCAATGGGGCTAAACATGAGGGAGAAAGGGGTCCAGAAAAAAACTCGCTGAAGTGGAAATCTCCCCTTAAGTGGTGATTTCCACTGGAGGGATTGTTTTCTTGACGCCTTTCTCCCTCATGTTTAGCCCCATTACTTTTGAGATGTGTAGACGTTCGCCCCATTAGTTTGGCGATTTTAAGAATGCTTGCCCCATTGTTGTCAATTTTAAGACCTTTCGTGTCATTTCGGTGTCGATTTCTTCCTGCTGAGCGATAGCGAGCCTGTAATTTAAAAGGGACCTGCCTTCGGCCGGGAAATTTTTCGACCGATTTTTTTTTACAAATTTATCTTATAAGGGGATCAAGGGGGTGTAATTTTTAAAGTTTGATGGAGGTCTAGGGAACAAACTAAAACCTCCCCTTAAGAATACGGACCTATCTGGAACTTTGAATATTCACAAAATGGCGTCATAATGCATAGTTGTCCTGTCTGTCCCGTACATGGTGTGTCTCTCTGTCTCTTACTTTGTCTCTCTGGTCGCCTCTGTGCCTTGTTCCTGCCTATCTCCTGTCTCTTTATCTTCTTTGTGCTCTCTCTCTCTCTCTCTCTCTCTCTCGCTCTCGCTCTCGCTCTCGCTCTCGCTCTCGCTCTCATTGATTTATGTTATATGATTATCTAGTATATTATTGTTTTCTACCGATTCTACTCTAATCTTCCATTCTTTTAGTTTATGTATATCCATCACACACACACACACACACACACACACACACACACACACACACACACACACACACACACACACACACACACACACACACACACACACACACACACACACACACACACACACACACACACACACACACACACACACACACACACACACACACACACACACACACACACACACACACACACTCACCTTAACCTCTATAAAGCCCATCCTCTCATTAAAGGAAGGGTGAGAAGTCTTCCCACTGTAACCCGCTGAGAGCATGACATGTGGCCGGGTGTTAGATCTTAAGGTGTGTGTGTGTGTGTGTGTGTGTGTGTGTGTGTGTGTGTGTGTGTGTGTGTGTGTGTGTTAGTGTCGATAGTTCAGTTCGTTATCAACGCTTCTTATACTGTACATACCATTCACCACCTCTACCAAACTACCCTGTCTTCTGGTGTACACCCTAAGTAATGCACATAGATCACTTGGAATGTATGTATGTATGTATATACTCAGGCAAATACCCTATTGCTCGGGGTGGCCGACACGAGACAGAGCCCGAAGAGAAACAACATTTAAAGTTGGGATAGTCACACATAATCTCAAACTCTTAAATATAAGCCCTTAACCCTCTCCGACATATGACGCAATGTTGAGCCTATTAGGGATACTTTAAAGCCTTTGTTACCATCAGGGGTATTTGCAAAGCTTTAGTTTAGTTACTTCAACCTCTGCAGTTGTCTTTGAGTTAGCTGTGGGCAGAAAACTAATTTTGGAGAGGTAATTATAAGAGTGAGAGAACCCTATTTCTTATTGCTAATCTGGCAACCTCTGCATCATATGAGTCTGAAGGGGTTAAGGTGCAAGATATTCGAGACTATGTTCCTGCATGAATTTAAATTCACTCCCTTCAGCTTAATGTGATTATACTATCTTCCTTCTTTGCCACCTAAGACATCCGATACTTATATATGTATATACATTACAGTATATATATATATATATATATATATATATATATATATATATATATATATTATTTATTATTTATTTTCCTCTTCATTTAAGGTATCTTCTTCCTTACAGTATATATTCCTTTACAAAAGTATATCTGATTTGTCTGGTCTTTCAAGATTTTTTGCTTCTTGTTAAATGTGTCTTGTATATTATTGTAGGTAGTCATTTTAAATTATTGCTTCTTCTAGTTCTTTGTGTATTTTCTCTCCACGTCTTTCAAGATTTTGGCTTATTTCGGTTCACTGCTTTTTCCTCCTTTCGGTCTGATATTTTTAGTTCTTTGGATTTGTTCTTCCCTCTGGTATTTTGCTTTGATTAGTTTTAGGTCATGAACAGACGAGAGTTGTTATTCCACGTATTATTATCATTATTATTAATATTATTATTATTATTATTATTACCGGTATTATTATAATAATATTTGTGCAGTTATTTTAAGGCCGGCGTTCTATAGTAATCAGCTGGATAAGGCAAACGAAGAGAAACATATACATAAAACTAGTATGTTTAAGCTAAGACTAAAAGGGTACAAGAAATATAAGGCACAATACTCTGCAACAATATGCAATATTTCAACAAAGCCTTCGACAAAGTCCCACACCAGAGACTTCTAGCAAAATTAGATTATTATCTAATCTCCGCATGCACTGCACTGAGCTAATTAGTTCTAAGTTCGATAGCTATCTCTTTCACTGCTTGGATTCAGGGAACAGCAAGCAAATATTTGGATAATTAGTTCTGTTTTACCTAACTCGTCAACATGTGTTCAGGCCCTCAGGAAACAGCAAGCACTTGGGTTCAGGGAACAGCAAGTGATTTAACAAACTAATGAATTTATGGCTTTGCAATTGGTTTTGACTCTAAGCTGAACTGGATTGTATTGAGAGAATCAAGTTACAGGTTTCGTGATCAAGATACAGCTTATCTGGGTTCAGGTAACAATAGATAGTTCTCAATAGAAGCCCTAGCAACACTTTTAATAGTGTTTTATCAATCGTCGAACAATTCTATCAGCCGTTCTAATAACAGCTAGTTCAAGGGCGGTGGGGAGGTTCTCCAGGACCAGGGCATCATCAGCAGGCTTGGCACTTCGTCAGTAGGGCACCTCCTGGAGGGGTAGCAGCAGGGCCCTTACAGCTTATTGTCAGGTGTGCCACACAAGAGGCCATTGGTAGCAGGGCCACACACAGGGCATTGACAGCAGGACCAAACAGCAACAGAGTCAGGGGCGACTGGGTCAGTAACACCAAAGGGGAACTCAGGTGGCTGTAGCAGTCTCGGTCTCCAGCAGCATCTGGAGCTCCACTTCCCAATATGAGGTTAAGTGTTGTGATTACCTATCAGGGTTCGGAGCTCTAGCACCTCTGCGCACTCGGCATCAAAGGGTAAACTCACTAGTGGCTGTAGGAGGCACAAGGTTTGTCTGTCATTAATATCTTCCAAGTCTGTCAAATAATACTTTTTAGAATAACCTCTTTGTGTTGTTGTCCACTGAACTAAGTTCACCGCCGCACACCTCGAGTGATGCAGAAGGAGGAAGGATTGCTGCTGGGGCTGCAGGGAAGGGAAGTCGGGTCCTTGTGAACAGCGACTGTCTAACTTTAGGTGGGTTCTAGGACCTTATATACCCCTTTAGCAGATCAAGTGGTTTTCCATCGGCTAATCAGGGAGCTTCCAGGATGCTCCACTTGGAGTCTTGATGTGCGGGAAGGTATGAAGCTTTGGTGTTCTGCTACCTGTCCGTCTTGGCCAATCAGGAGGGGGACCGGGCGAACGTCTTGGCCAATGGGAGACTCTGGAATCTTCTCCAGCATTTTCTGAATCGCCCGAGCTCGAACAACGGGAGACCGGGGGAAATTATTAAGCTCCGTTCTCTTCCAGGCATCTCCAGGTGATGTAGGGGAATCACCATCCACGAAGATGATGAAGGGCTTGGTTGAAGGGGGCATGTGCTGCTCCTTCTGGGGGGGGGGGGAAGTGACTATAGGGGATTTGAGGATCTTTAGGGACATAAGAACAGGAAGCAAGTGCTCCGCTGGTCCCTTACGATGCTGTTTGGATAGTTTGGGGAACTGTCCAACCGTATATATATATATATTTTTTTTTTAATTTATCAGGAATGTATATATTTTTTTTTTGGTAACAGCTTGGGGTACTGTACTTATAAATAGGTGGCTACTGTCTTGAAGATAAATTACTTAAGTGACTGATTTTATATAAAGATTCTATTCGAAACATGCTACGCCTGAATTGCCGAAAAAAAAGCTGGAAACAGTGATGGTGTAACTCTCCTCTCACCCAACTACTGTATATGCCTAGTCTCTCTCTCTCTCACTCACTCACTCACTCACTCACTCACTCACTCACTCTCTCTCTCTCTCTCTCTCTCTCATATACATATAGTTGGCCCTGTGCCTATACATGTGCCTCTTTCCCTACGAGTGTCTATTCAACTCCATGCCCTGTCTTAAATCTTGTCTCCCCAACCTGTCGCCGCGCCTGCCTCACCGATCGCACTCAATTTTTTTACACTGGTTCTCTTTCTACTTGTTGGCTCTTACTTTAGTTTATTTATTAGGATTAGGCCAGAAAGAGTAAACCAGGGAACAGGTGTGGACATTTACAGCCCATTTGCTCTAGCCATTTTCTAGTTAAAAAGATTAGGAGGCACGATTTCTGGCCTACTTATAATGAATGGTTATACTTCACTGTTGTCTGCTTCCACAAAATATCACTACTGAACTCCCTCCCCACTAATATTTGCAACCCACTTCGTTCTGCTTCCACATATCACGACTGAACGCCTTCCCTACCATTATTTCCAACTCACTTCTTCATTCTGCTTCTCTGCTAAGCTTCTCACTACACTTCTCTAC
Source organism: Paralithodes platypus (assembly GCA_032716605.1). NCBI lineage: Eukaryota > Metazoa > Arthropoda > Malacostraca > Decapoda > Lithodidae > Paralithodes > Paralithodes platypus. Next base: position 20,303,185 of record CM064483.1, on the reverse strand, counting down.
TTAACCCCTTCGCTACTCCCTACTTCCCTACTGAATTTCTCTTCCTATTTCCTGACACTACCTTCCTCTTGTACTCCTCTCTCTGCTTCCCTACTGAAATGCACCCCTACTTCCTTCCTCTTGTACTCCTCTCTCTGCTTCCCTACTGAAATGCACCCCTACTTCCTCCCTCTTGTACTCCTCTCTCTGCTTCCCTACTGAAATGCACCCCCTACTTCCTCCCTCTTGTACTCCTCTCTCTGCTTCCCTACTGAAATGCACCCCCTACTTCCTTCCTCTTGTACTCCTCTCTCTGCTTCCCTACTGAAATGCACCCCTACTTCCTCCCTCTTGTACTCCTCTCTCTGCTTCCCTACTGAAATGCACCCCTACTTCCTCCCTCTTGTACTCCTCTCCCTACTTCCCTACTGAAATACATCCCCCTACTGCCTTCCTCCTGTACTCCTCTCCCTACTTCCCTACTGCAATACACCCCCTACTTCCTGATACTGCCTCCCTCTTGTACTCCTCTCTCTACTTCCCTACTGAATTACGCCCCCTAATTCCTCACACTGCCTCCCTCTTCATTTTAAAAAGACCTCCGTCTACGTATTGTGAAAACCTGTTATCCTCCGGTAAATTACGGGGGTGAGTGAGTGAAGTGAGAGACAGTGAATTGTATGATGGATACATGTTTTTCATAATACGTATTGCTAGCCCCAAACGCGCGAGCAACTGTGGCTTTCAACCATCCGACACATCTTTTATTTACGTACTATCATACAAAAAAGTATCCTTACTAAAATGACACGCACCATTTAGACTCAATGGACGAAGTAATATGGAAAATATTGTTTGAGCGTAGGATGGGTTGGTAGCCCAGGGTGTCAGTAATCCACGACTTGAGGGCTCGAATCACAATATGATAAGGAACAGATGTTTTGTGACATTTCAGACAGCCAGGCTTGCCAACTATACCGAAACTGCTCGAATCGTACCCCACTTTATGAAACTCAGCGTTAACGAGAGTAAGGATACATTTTTGTATGATAGTACATCAAACATGTTAAATACAAATAAAGTTTATTTTTATACCCTACCGTGGAAAGACTACGGATACACCACTCCTGCCCGGTCCTCACACAGTGGCATGGCCCAGTCGTACTGAGCTCATGTACCACTCCTGCCCGGTCCTCACACAGTGGCATGGCCCAGTCGTACTGAGCTCAAGACGCTGGTGGCATTGCCCCGGAGGATAGCCATCCCTAGTCTTTGCTTGAGCCAGAGGGTTTCCCAGGGTTCTCCTGAAACTTCTCTGATTTTCCGGCCTATTTCATTCACCATATTAAGGGTGGTAGGGCCGAAGACTCCTGAAGTTTCGAATGCCAGAGGCTCGAACTGATGACTTTTGGCGATGGCTTGATATTTTTCTCGCTTTCTACTTTCTGCTATCCGGGCGGCTTCACCTGCTTCGTTGGCGTTTCTGGCGATGTTGGTTACGGAGAAAGTGTCAACACATGTGGCATCCCACACGAGGCACCGGCCATTCTTGTAAGGGAAAGTGATTATCCCATCTGGCCATTTGCCGTCTTCTCTGAGAAGTCCATGTGGTTCAAGGATTGATGCACGGTTAGCACCCTGCAGGGCCCGTTTTATGAAATTATTTAGTGCAGAGTGTCTTGGCAGGCGGCCTGTGCTGTGATTACATGACAAGGCATGGCGACCTTGAGCATCCATCCCCCCACCACACTTGCAAGTGTGTGGGTGACAAACTGCCGCACCCACTTTGAACGCAAGCCGCGATGGCAACCCGGAGCGCTTCAGCATCCAAGTGAGTTAGTTCCAAGAGGTGGGATGGGGATGGCATGTTTTTTTTTTGTGTTTTTTTTTTAAGAGACAATGAACGGAGGAAGGAAAAACACAGATAAAACAAAAAGGTCCATGTGCCTAAAGGCATCCTCCATTCATAAAATGTTTGTAACAACTGGATTTAAACTTTTGTAGATTGTAAGTTTGTGGAAAGCAACTCGAGAGAAGTGAATTCCAAAGAGTAGTAGTTCTAGGGATAAATGAATTTTGATAAGCAGAAGTTCTGCATTGTGGAGGAGAAAGTGTAAATTCATGGGCGCTCTCAGCTGCCCTAGTTCTACGGGGAAAGATGTGGAGAGGCGGCACAATTGAAGCAAGTTCCTCGGAACAATTGCTGTGAAAATATCTGTAGAATAATGCAAGGGATGCAACGTTTCTTCGTATGGATAATGTAGGAAGGTCCTGTGTGATTGCAGGGTTATTGATTAATCTAATAGCTTTATTTTGAATTTTGTCCAACTGCCTCAATGCAACCACTCCACTTCCACTCCACAGAGGTGAACAGTAATCCATCTGAGAACGCACATGACTTTTATATATTACGGCCAACTGCTCGTCAGTGAAGAATTCTCGAACTCTGTACAGGAGTCCCAGTTTTTTAGAGGCATTCTTAGCAATGCTTCTAACATAATGTGTCCAGCTCAAGTTAGTAGTTAATGTTACACCGAGAATGTCAATACTAGGGGAAGTGGGAATATTTACATCATTAAAAAATATATGGGAGTCAGTGAGATTCTGTCGGTTAGAAAATTGAATGTACTTGGTTTTCTGTGCATTAAAGGAAACTAGATTCTTTTGTCCCCATTCATTAATTCTAGAAAGGTCCTGGTTCAGAGAAATTGCAGTGTTTATTTTTGAATTTATAAGATCGGGTTGGGTAAAAGAATTGGTAAATGTAAAGAACTGTGGAGTGTTGAGTCATCTGCGTAGGAATGTATTGGATTATGAGTGGTAGATATGAGATCATTGATATGAATGAGGAACAGAGTTGGGGCCAAAACTGATTCCTGGGGAACACCAGCATTTATTGAGTGAAATTGAGAATAAAGGCCATCTACCATTACACATATTTTTCTGTTATGAAGATAAGAAGAAATTAGTGGAACTAATGATGCAAGGCCGTAGTGTGACATCTTCGACAATAAGGATTGATGCCAGACTCTATCATATGCCTTTGATATATCCAGTGATATTGTATGTGTTTCACCATGTTGGTCTGTAGCTTGGTTGATTTGATGTGTACGAAGGCAAAGAATGTCTGCAGTTGATCGACATCGTCTAAAACCATATTGCCTATCACTGATTAATTTATTATTCTCAAGATGCTTAATTATGTGATTATTTAATATAATTTCAAAGACTTTACCAAGAGGGGAGTTATAGCTATTGGTCTGTAGTTTGATGGATCTGAAGAGGCACCTTTTTTAGGAACTGGATGGATGTTTGCTTCTTTCCAGGGTACTGGGAAGCATGAGGTATGAGTACACAGACGGAAATTTTTTGCCAATACAGGAGCGAGCACCAAGGAGCAATTCTTAAGTACTATTGGAGGAATTTCATCTGGACCAGGAGCCTTATCTACTGAGAGATTCTTCAAAATAGTTTTGACATGTCTGGTGTGGATCTTAAGTGAGGGAATTTCAGGCGAATTAAAATTAAGTACAGGGACATCTTGATTTATTTCATCTAAGGTTGAGTTGGTGGAGAAAATATCCGCAAGAAGGTTAGCTTTACCTCGTGAGTCACTTACAAGATTGCCAGTCGGAGATTTTAATGGTGGAATGGATGAAGCAGTAGTGAAGTTGGATTTGAATGAGTTAAGAGTAGACCAAAATATTTTGTTATCATTTGGATTATTTAGAAGTTTATTTGCCTGCTTGTGGAGAAAGTTTGATTTAGTTAGGTTTAATACAGTTTTGGCATGATTTCTGATGTTTCTAAAGTAATTAAAGGCTTTATGTGTTTTTGATCTTGTGTATGCATTGTAGGCTATTGCTTTTTGTTCAGTTACTCTAGCACAATTATGGTCAACCCATTTAGGTGAATTAGATCTTTTACTGTACTTTTGATGAGGAATAAAAGTTTCCATTCCAATTTTTACAAAATCTTGTATGTGGCTCAAGGTGGTATGTGCATCATTAGAAAAGAAAGAGGTCCAGGGAATATCAATAAAGAAACCTTGAAGACCCTCCCAGTCTGCCCTATTGTAATGCCATTTAGTCACCAAAACAGGTTCAGAGTGGGAAGGTGTGGTAGGTGATAGACAGGTGGCCTGTATCAGACAGTGATCAGAAGATCCAAGCGGGGACCTCGCTGTAACATCATAATTTTCTGAATTGGTTGTTAAAAATAAGTCCAGTAGGTGGGAATTATGATTAGGATTATCTGGTACACGGGTGGGTTGGTTGTAACCAGAAGCCACTCTCCAAACGGGCGGCTGCCTGGAGGCGTGCTTTTGCAACCTGGTCTGCATTGGTTAGGAGATTTTCTTGAGTTTTCTTCGCCGAGATGGTATCCCACACTTTCTGCTTGCTCCTGGAGGTACCCTGAGGCTCCTCCTCTGCTCCTGTACTTTCCTTCCAGGTGTTAATCGCTTCTGCTACGTCCCTATTAAGTGTCATTCCGGGTTGAGAAGAAAGGATGGACACTACAAGGTCGTTGGTCGCGATAAGGGAAGAGATAAAGGCAGGGGAGGCATCCGAGGCTCTCCGTATGCCCAAGCCCCCGAGGCGGACAGGAAGAGTGGCTTGTGTCCAGGTCCGATCTTGAAATTCCATGTTGGTGATGCTGGTCACTGCTTCTTTGATTATGTTGTCTAATTCTTGGAGGCCACCATTGTTCGTGTAAGTCATCGATGTACGCAAAAGGTATTGGAGTTTTGGGATGGAGAAACAATTCTTGAGAAGGGCCAGAGCCTCTTGTACTCCTCTCCCTACTTCCCTACTGAAATACACCCCCTACTTCCTCCCTCCTATACTCCTCTCCCTACTTCCCTACTGAAATACACCCCCTACTTCCTCCCACTGCCTCCCTCCTATACTCCTCTCCCTACTGAGATACACCCCCTACTTCCTCACACTGCCTCCCTCCTGTACTCCTCTCCCTACTTCCCTACTGATATACTCCCCCTTCATTTCTCCCACTGCCTCCCTCCTATACTACTCCCCCTACTTCCCTACTGAGATACGCCTCCTACTTCCTCACAGTCTCCCTCCTGTACTCGTCTCCCTACTTCCCTACTGAGATACGCCTCCTACTTCCTCACACTGCCTCCCTCCTGTACTACTCCCGCTACTTCCCTACTGATATACTCCCTTAAGCCGGTATCACATGAGCACTTTTTCCCTCAACATTTATCCTCAACACTGGTCTGGCAGCTTATGAGGTAAACGTTGACAATACATTTGTCTCCTAAGTTAATCTATCTGCAGACTACTCTGTTTCTTATCAGCTGACGATAAATTGAATCCCTTGGCAGCTAATTTGTCAATACGAAACTACTATGTCTGCATCATATTAAGACCAAATATATAAAATTAGCACCCTATTTCAATACAAAATCTTCATAATTAGTGAGAAATCTTGAACTTTGCAATTTACCATCAGTTGAAAGAAGCAGTCTTAGTTTCCGCCACCAATGCAAAAGATCCCAGAAATGTTGCCGGAAAAATGTGGACCATCTAATGTTGAAGATAAATTATCTCGTGTGCTACCGGCTTTACCTTCTTGCTAAGTAACCTACCTTGTCCCTTGGTTTGACTTCCGGCTTTATTTATATCTCTGTTCTACCCTATTTCACTGCATAGTTTTACCTTGACCTTGTTTCCTGGTTGCTCTATACTTTTTCCCTCCCTGTCACCCCATTCCATCTTATTTTATCCCCATTTCCTTCCTTCTCTCCGCCTGTATACCTCCTTGTGTCCCCTGCCTCCTAACCCTACCACCGTGCCACCCCCCCCCCCCCCCCTTTCCCTCCTTGCACCCTCGCGCCTCTCTCCCCCCTTGTCTCTGTGCGTTCCCTGCCTCCTCATGCCCCACCACCCCCCTGCCTCCTCTTCCCCCACATGCCACCTCACGCTCCCCCACCCCTTGCCTCCCTGTGCCTCCTGCCTCTTCATACCCCCACTACCCCCTGCCCCCATATGCCACCTCCCCCTCATACCCCCCTCCCCTCTGCACCCCACATGCCACCTCACGCTCCCCACCCCCTTTTCTCCCTGCGCCCCCTGCCTCCTCATGCCCCACTACCCCCTCCCCCCTTGCCCCCCACATGCCACCTCCTACCCCCCTCTTCCTTGGCTCCCTGCACCCCCTGCCTCCTCATGTCCCACTACCCCCCTTGCCTCCACATACCACCTCCCACCCCCTCTTCTTTCTCTCCCTGCACCCCCTGCCTTCTCATGCCCCCCTACCCCCTCCTCCCTGCCCCCACATGCCACATCACGCCCCCCGCTCAGTAGTGTACGACTCTCGCTCATCAAGAAGCCTCATTTGTCACGGGGGGAGAAGCTAAGACAAATGTGGGCCATTCAGTGCCGGGGGGTGGGCGGCCGGAAGATTCTGCCCAGGGCTTCCGTTGGGGGCCGCTCAGACTGTGGAGGGCGTGGGGCGGGGCTGGGAGTAGTCATGGGAGAGACGAGGAGGATAGGTGGATCAATTATTCGAGAACATCTCATTTTAATTTAATTTTGGCTAGAATTATACGAGTATACTTACTGTAGCTTAGGAAAGGCTTTTAGTAATCAAAGAGGTATAACCCATCACAATTAACCCTTTTGCTGTTAATTATGAAAACATGGAGTTAAATTATGCAGATACATAATACTGAAGTACTTTCCCAATAAGTACCTACATTTGGATAATTCACCAGCCCATGAAATAATTGGCATTGCCTCACATGCTATGAAATGGCAGAGGCATTTTTTTTTTTTTTTTTTTTTTTAAATAATAGAGGAAGAAGAAACATATTATATTAAACACACAATCCATGCACCTAATAAGCTTCGTGCATGGTAACTTTTGGGGTGAAAATCTAATCTCTTTAAGATAAAATGTACGAAACCTTCAAACATTCTCGCTTACAGACTGTCTATCTATCGCCAATTCTCTTGCTACCGTTTCACACTCTGAGGCTCTAGAATGGTCGGTAATAGTCAACATCACACATACTAAATCACATAGGAACCCAGAATTCATCAACGCTATGGAATTAACTCCTGATATTAAACCAACATAATGTGTTTTTTCTGAATTGTTTTACTTTTAGAGCACAAACGTGTTTTTTATGTAACTGGATACGAAACAAATTATCGAAATACAATTTTGATAATTGAGTGTTCTGCTCAAAACACTCAAAACACATGGATAGATACTGCATCCCTTGCCTTGAAGTGTATTTACACACACTTTTATAGTAAATGTTAAGCTGGACTTGCTTCAAATATCCCATCTCTTCGCATCTTTCTCCATAACACTAGGGCGTCTGGTATAGCCCCTGACTTTAACAATCACATCTCCACAATGCAGTACTTTTTTTTTTCAGAATTATTGTATACCTTGAATCAAATATCTTTGAAGTTCGCTTCCTCGGAGTGCCCCTTCTTCTACGTTCCTTATTAACGAAGTTTAGATCCTCAAAGAATATCCATGAATGACAGATGGCCTTAGCCGCATGGATTTTACTTTCACTGAACTTATTTTTACTATATTTTTATGTGTGTATGTAAAACAATACATTACAGTAGATATATTTATTAAGCATAATTTAGTTCTAGTAACCCTAACTCTCAATAAGGCCTACAGTAGAAAAAATATATACCAAGCATGTAGGTTTTGTGGAGAGAGGGATAATGTTATAATTTAATTGAAATAACCCTAATAGTCTCACTGTCTATAAGGCCTACGGTAGAGGAACAACTACACCGAGCAGGTAGATGTTGTGGAGGCAGGGATAATGTTATGTTGGGGGAGTAGCAGGGAGGGACAGGCTTGTATCCATTCGGCCCCATTCAGCCTACTGGTTTAAGACGTTTACCCCCATCCAGGTGTCAATATTTTCCTGGTGAGCGGTAGCGAGCCAGCATATATATATTTTTGTTTTGACAGCAAGCTAAACTTGTACATTTTTCGATAGAAAAATGTCTCTGGCGAAGCCGGATTTCTCCATACAATGCTGGCTTGCTATCGCTCGCCAGGAAGAAATCGACACCTGAATGGGGATAAACGTCTTAAAACAGTTGGCTGAATGGGGCCGAATGGTTACAAGCCAGGGAAAAATAGAAAAGGAGAAAATGATTAAAAAAAAAAACCCGGTGACCCCCCCCTTAAGGCCTACGGTAGAGCAGGTAGATATTGTGTAGAGGCAGGGATAATGTTATGTTGGGGGGGGGGGGGAGGGAGGGGGACAGACTGAAGAGGAACTTAATTGACCGGAAACTTGAATGTGAGAGAGGGGGGGGGGGGGGGGCACAGGAATTTTAAGTTTCACGTTTCGGGTTTGTGTGATTCATGTCTTTAGGGGTTAAAGTATATTAAAGGGACGTTATTTTATTTAGGTATTTATTTTTTATCAATACCGGTATATATATTTGTTTTAGTTTGATCCCTAGACCTCAATCAATTTAAAAACAAAAATCCTTAAGACTCTCCTTCGAGATATATTTGTACTTTTTTCGGTATAAAAATGTCCGGTTCCTAGTAAATTACAGGCTCGCTATCGCTCGCCAGGGAAACATCGACACCTAAATGGCACGAAAAGTCTTAATATTGACACAAAAATGGGCGAAAGTCTTAACATTTGAAAAGTAATGGGGGCTAAACATGAAGGAGAAGGGGATTCAGGAAAACAATTACTTACCCTTAAAGCGTGTATAAACTTAGAGATGTAGTGGTAATTTATAACACCAGACGGAACAATGAACAGTCGGGGTCGGGAATTTACGAACAATTTATTGAGCGGTAATTCTGACACACAGGCGAACAATGTTGATAAACTGCTAGAGCCACAGACATCAAATTATATGGGCTTCAATGATTTGATTTTTGTTATTTCGGTCCTTTTCGCTCTTTCTCTTGCTTGTATCCATTCGGCCCCATTCAGCCAACTATTTTAAGACGTTTATCCCCATCTAGGTGTCGATTTCTTCCTGGCGAGCGATAGCGAGCCAGCATTATATGAAGAAATCCGGTTTCGCCGGAGATTTTTTTTTCTCGAAAAATGTACAAATTTAGCCTGCTGTCAAACAAATATAAAAAATATGCTGGCTCGCTACCGCTCACCAGTAAACAAATTGACACCTGGATGGGGATAAACGTCTTAAAACAGTAGGCTGAATGGGGTCAAATGGATACAAGCCAGAGAAAGATAGAAAAGGACAGAACAAAAACAGGTCCCTCCCCCCCTTAACCTCTTCAGCACGATGATACATTTTCCTATTATTCTGGCTGAAGTAGACGATGGTTTTGCAGTTTACGAACAATGTATGTTATTCAGAGGGATTATTGAGATTGAATTTACCCCTTTGAGTCCTGAAGGTTGATTTTAAGGTAATGGAAATTGTCTAATGGTAACCAGAATATGAAGATGAATTACGTCACCGTGCTGAAGAGGAGGTGTTCATGTATTCCTGACCACAACTGTACATTTATTCTAATTATATAACGCCATACGACTTGTCAATTTTCTCACTGTTCTCTGTACATAATTTATCGGTCAGTACAAGCCCTATCTTCTCCTTTGGTAATTGTGTTGCTGATAATCATGGATGTTACAGGAAAAGAAAGTTAATAATCGGCACAATATAGAGTAACAAGAGGGAAATACAGGAAACAATTATAACACATTTCAGGTAGAACAAATATTATGTACGCGAACAAAAACAAATCGGCAGTGTACAGTACTGAGAGGCAATTTCATTTGTTTTGTTCAGGCAAACTACGATTTATTGCATTATGATCTAGCCTTCTCCAAACGATTCTATATATTGCACTACAATTTCAAAGGGTAATTTAGATACATTTTAATCTTCTGGTCTGTATAGATGTTACCTACGATAATTAAAGCATGGAAATAACTATATGAGGAGATGCCCTTTATCGTCAGATTTCGCCTCTAGATTCTTCAGTTCATTGATCTGAGGAAGCCATGAGATCAACATTTTCAATATTGTAAAGTTATCCAATTCTTATATTGTTTGTATTAATTCTGGATACAAAAAATCAAAGGAGTTTCCTTTTTTCTTCTTAAGTAAAGAAGGCTTGACGATTGCAAGAATATTATTTATAATAATGTTATTGACAGGGCATCTACTACTTCCTCTGTTCCCTCCTTCTTTGTAAACATTCGGACTATCAAATTGATATGTCATGTTTATCTTTCCAGTATACTTACGTAATTAAACTGAAGTATTATGTTTGCATCTAATCTGTAAAATACTTAGTTATATTGTTGATATTTCATTCTAAAATACAGCATAACGAGAATGAGGATGTTATATAAACTTGGCCTTCTAATTGAAATGACCAAGCTGTCACCTAACCCTCCGAGAATGTAACGGCCCGTGTTGGAGTACAAGGTGCGGGTAACTGTGTTGGAGTACAAGGTGCGGGTAACTGTGTAGGCTACACTGACAAAAATAGGGGGTAGAAAAACGGTGTGAAAAGGTATTTAGGACCATTGGGTACATTGATAGTGATTTACCTTTATAACAAATATACAAATTGGTTTATTACTGTCACTATACTAATATAATGGTAGGTTATTATGGAAATGTTATATACCTTTTTCACAGATACTATTTTTGAGAGTGAATGTGTGTGGTCCTGGTCCGTACGTTACAATTGATATGTTTTATACATGTCTCCCCTGCCCGTGCATCAGTTTTCTATGAGCCTTCTGTAGGTGTAGGTGTGTGGGTGTTGTGTTATTCATGAGTGTTGTGACAGTTTAACGACTCGGCTATGACCGTAATGGTGACAGCCCGATTAAACAATTAAATCGCCTTCCGGATACAACTATATACAGGTCTAGAAGGGTTATATACTTATGATGTCTATATTACCCATTAATATAATTTGCTATGTCATATTATTGTAAGGGTTTTCATTATCAATTATAATTGGTGGATTTCTATTTACCTTTATCAAAATAATTATACCGATATATAACAAAATATTTCAACCCTTTTTTAACTCACTATTCCGAATCCTTTTGTTAACACTGTTATGATATTTTACCTAGACTCGGAAGGTATGTAGAGGCGACAGTGGCTGAGGAGTTTTTGATAGGTAAGCCTTATTAAGTGATGAGTCTGAGCTGGATTGAGTTCCTTGCAACTGTGTGATCACCCCTGCTGATCTGCACCAAACGTGAGGTACACAAAGAATAAGTGGAGTACATTTAGTGCTCATGTGTTTGGAAGTTTTCCAGGAATTTAGGCAAATCTAGGGAGAGAGAGGACATCTCCCTTGTATCTTCTCCATACGGTTATTGTTAACTTTATGTTTACTAATATCAATACAACGCTAAATAGTCCATTTAAGGTCCATCACATATAGACATTTGAGAAGTGGCAGCTTTTGGTTGAGAACAGTTTTGGCTACAATATTTTAGAGGGGATACTGAACAAAAATAGAAAGAGTTCAGTAAAAGATTACCGGTACGAAAAATACAACAAAGTTTAAAAATAAACAATTCGAGGAGCGTCTTAGAGATTTGAACCTGTTTACCCTACAAGTCACATAATAAGGGAGATTTAATTGAACTATATAGTATTGCCAATGGCCATGATAATAAAGACGTTCAAAAGTACTTCACAGTTGACCAGTCCAATTACACAAGAGGAAAATTTAGTTCAAGATTGTAATACAACGATTCAAGACGGAGCAAGCTAAGCATATACATTTGTCAATCACATTGTAAACGTTTAGAATAAGCTGCCACGAACAGTTCTAAATCATTAATAACGAATTTTAAGACTATCAATTTTAAAATACGCCTAGATCAATATATGCTACCTAACACTCATCTTGTTAATTACATAGATTACATGAATTACATGGAAGAAATACTATCAAGAGCAGTGGATGTTGGTGTATCGCTGAAAAGGGAGGGAATTGAGTGGAAGCTACCTATACTGCTGTTTGCGGATGATACAGTTCTGATGAGTGATAATGAATGGGAGTTGCAGGGTCTGGTAAATGAGTTTGGAACAGTGTGCGCAAAACGGAATTTGAAGGTAAATGCGGGGAAGAGCAAGGTTATGGTCTTCGAAAGAGGTGAAGTCACAGAGTGTGAGGTGAAGCTGAACGGTCAGGCTATGGAGATCGTCAACTCTTTTAAGTATCTGGGCAGTGTGTTGAGTAAAGATGGGACTATGGATGAAGAAGTGCGGGAGAGGGTACAACAGGGGAAGAGGGTTGTAGGAACGCTAAAAGCAGTAACAAGAAATAGGGTGGTCAGTATGGAAGTGAAGAAGTCCTTGCATGACAGTGTGGTAATCCCGACACTGACTTACGGAAGCGAAGCATGGACGTTGGTTGAGAGACTCAGACCAAGAGTGAGAGCAGTGGAAATGAATTACTTAAGGAGTGCGTGCGGAGTTACATGGAGGGATAGACAGACTAATGAGGAAGTAAGAAGGAGGTGTGGTGTGGAGGTAGATGTGCTAGAAAGTGTGCAAAGGAACAACTTGAGATGGTTCGGCCATATGGAACGTATGGAAAGCGAGAGAATTACTAAGAGGGTGTACGAGAGCGAGGTGGAGGGACAGAGAGGGAGAGGTAGACCGAATGAGAGGTGGAAGGATGGAGTGAGGAAGTACATGAACGAAGGCGGTGCTGGTTGGGGGGAGGGGCGTCGACTGACTGGGGACAGAGGTGCATGGGGGCTGTTCGTTCGTGGCCACCCCTTCGGGGATCACGGCGTCAGGCAATAGATAGATAGATAGATCACTCTATTGATATGAGTCGTGTGTCACTTTTCATTTGATAAAACGAGCAGCTTCGTTGGGATTTTATTTCTTGAATGTCTTCATGTGTTTATTCCCTCTCTATAATGTACATTACTTCATAGATATGTTCGTGATTAATTTTTCATTGATATTACTTCCCGTTTCCCACATTCGCCTTTTTTGTTAACTAATTCAGGCACTTCGTTTCTATTTTTTCTCTCCCAATCTATTCTCCTTTTTTACTAGGTTTTGTCATATTTTTTATGTTGCTTATATATTTTTAAATGTTGACTCCTCTCTCTCTCTCTCTCTCTCTCTCTCTCTCTCTCTCTCTCTCTCTCTCTCTCTCTCTCTCTCTCTCTCTCTCTCTCTCTCTCTCTCTCTCTCATTATTTTGTATTCAACATCTTATTATTGTTATTTGTGTTCTTATGTTCCACTATTATTATACTTAATTGTTGTTCATCTTCTTCATTATGCTATCCTTTTTTCTACAATTATTATATTTTGTATGTTATATTTGTGTGTTTGTCTTCGTTATTTCTCATCTTTGTTTAGTATTTATTTTGCCTTTTCTTGTTCTCTTCTTGTATTCCGTTTTCTCTTCTTTGTTTCACCTTGCTTTTATTATTCCTTGATCTCAATTTGTTTTGTAATATTCCTACGTGTTTCTCTTGTTCCATCTTTCTTTTATCTCGCCTTATTCTGTTTTTAATTTGTTTTTGCCTTTCTCTTCTTTGGTTCATCTTTCGTGTGTCTAATCTTGTTCTGTTTGTGATTGTTTGTTCGTTCCTTCTTTCTTTTATGTTGTCTATCTTCTTTTTCCGTGCCCCTATTGCCGGATATGTATAATAGCGAGTCATCCGCACTGTTATATATACCGCGCCTCTTGATTGGCTGCCCTCACTCTTCCCTTCATTTTGATTGGTCTAAATCAGTTACGTGTTCGGCGTTCTGACTGGTGGTGAGCTCGTTTGTTTTGGTTGGTTGTTGACCTCCGAAGACAAATTAGAGAATACGTGACCTTCACCTTATTGTTTAAGGGGGTGTTTGGTTATTTGTTTATTTATGTAAATTTACTTATTTATTTATTGATCTGTTTTTCGTGTGTTCCCTAATTACAGGCTTGCTATCGCTCGCCAGGAAAAATCGACACCTAAACGGCACGATAGGTCTCAAAATTGAGAAAAAATGGAGCGAAAGGTCTGAAAATCGCCAAACTAATGGAGCGAAAGTCTAAAAATCTCAAAACTAATAGGGTTAAACAGGAGGGAGGAGAGGGTCCAAACCAATTTAATGATATATTAATCCTTGGTCCAGGGAGAATATCGGCCTTTAGCTATATATATTATCTACAATTTTCTTATGATTGTAGAGATGTTATTTTAACGTGATAACCTCGGCCAGTGAATCCCCATATCAAACAATAACCGTTTATTGGATCTTATGCTCAAAGTTTATATGGAGAGTGTTTTTTCTGGACTCCCTTTTCCCTTATGTTTAGCCCCTTTATTTTTGAGATGATAAGACGCTCGTCTCTATTAGTTTGGCGATGTTAAGACCTTTCGCCTTATTTTTTTTTGTTAATTTTAAGACCCAAGACCAATAATGCTAGTGATAATAATAGCATTATTGGTCTTAATTAAGGCTTTTTGTGCCACTTACAGTAGATGCCGATTTGCTCCTGGGAAGTGATACCGAGCCTGCAATTTAGGAGGATCCGGCCGGGAAATTGTTCAACCGAAAATAGTACAAATTTATCTCGAAGGGGATTCTTGGGAGTATTTTCTTAAGTTTGATGAGTGTCTAGGAAGCAAGCTAGAAAACACCCACACACCCACACACATACATATATACACACACACACACACATACATACATACATACATACACACACACACACACACACACACACACACACACACACACACACACACACACACACACACACACACACACACACACACACACACACACACACACACATACACACACACACATACACACTCCTTTTGGGACTCGACTATATCAGCCAATGGTTAACTTTAACGCCATTTCACTTGTTAATCTGGTTATCGCTAAGTGATTTTATGCAGTTTAAAAAGGCTCTCTAGGAGTCAAAGATGCATGTTATATTTCAATCAATCTATAGCTTTCAAAACGTCTTCCAAAGTTTACCCCTTGAGGATTATGACGCATTTTGACAGTTTATGCTGGCTATCATTAGACGGTGTTATACAGCTTAAGAAGGACCTGTGGGAATTAAAATGGTAAATACTAACCCGATTTATCCTCTGACTTTCATATGCCCTTCCTAATCTGAGTAAAATCGTCTAATAACAGCCAGAAAACATAAATGCATCTGGAAAGGGTTAGATAAGATTGTTTACTAATAGCCAGAACAGAAGGAATAACAGTCGCCGTGTACTGAAAGGGTTAACATCGGCGAGTCTATTCGTAATTTGGAGAGTAACTCTCAAATTAATTATAACTTTAGCTTAAGATTTGACATACGCATACATATACACACGCAACCACACACGCAACCACATACACACTCACGCAACCACACACACAACGACATACACAGACACACTCACCCAGCCACAACGACATACACAGACACACTCATACATACACAGACACACTCATACATTCACACACACTCATACATACACAGACACACTCATACATACACACGTTTTTGTCTGTATAATTAGCTCATATGCTGACAGAATATATTTGTTATATATATACTGTTTTCAGCATAAACTAATTAATATGTTTTGTATTCCTCAAATTGAATTACATTGTGTGACCTTTAACTTGGCGAGGAAATGTTTCTCATCTTGATTGCTTAATTATTTTAAGGATTTGATGACGGACTATATTGCCAGTTATCATAATGTATTTTTTATATGATACAGGGAAGTTATAATACAGTTCCGTATGTTGCCAATATATATATATATATATACTGTATATATATATATATTCATAAATCGGCGCTGCTAATGGTTAAGCAAAACTCTTCAGGTAAAGAAACACCGAATAAAGCTAAGATACTCAAGGTAGATTTAGTTAAGCCAGGAACTTCAGTTGGCTGGGATATGAGTTAACATGGAGCTGTAGGGAATAGGTAGATAATGAAGATGTGTTGTGCTGGTAAGGATAATTATAACAATGTTTTTTATTAGCAAGGTAGGGTGTGGATCAATATAACACAACTGACCTGTCCAAGATAGTGGTTTGTCTTTGTTAGATATGTTGGTGTTGGTCTCCTCCTTGCCCCGCCCCGCCTCCTTGGCCCCGACTTCTGCTGTAGGGAGCCGGGCGAGGCGGGCAGAGGTAGACACGAGCCCCTCCCTCTGTGCCTCCCCCTCCGCCGCCCTCAGGTCATCCGGGTCCAGGTGGGTCTTGTAGGATATGTAGGAGCTGACCTGGATGTCGTCTGGGGGCGGGCTGCAGGTGTCGTCGGGGCTATCAAGGCCATCATCTAGCGGCTGACCCTCGCCCGGACGCACTGGCAGGTCATTTAAGATTTTGTCTATAAGTACCTCCGTCATACCGTTCAGTAGGAGGTCCTTGTGTTCGGGAGAGGTGGTTGTGGGGCTGTGTAGTGCCGTGACGCAGGTGGTGGCTTGGGGTAGTTTAGCGGGGGTCATGGGCGACGCTGAAGGGGAGCGCCGCGCTCCTACCCCCCTCAGGAAATATTTCTGAGGCCATAACCAGGTCACTGCTGGTATATGACGGGCGTGGAACCTTAACATGAAGCCACAACAGACACAGGCTAGAACGCCCAACACGCCTAACAACAAGTGCCACGCCCTTACGCCACTTCCGGAGTACGGGAATACCAAGTCCTGCACGGCGACTTCCCGGCCGTCCTGCAGACAAGTGATCTGCTTCCAGTCAGATACCCGCAGGCCAGACTTGACACAGATGCGGTGAAGTGTGAGGAAGGCTGTCATGTTACACCGCCATGGGTTACCGGCCAGGTGTACCCGCTTTAGCGTGCGGCTCTCGTTGATCACCTGCAACACACCCACCACAGACCACAACCGGTTGTTTGACAGGTCCAGAGTGTGTAGAGCTGGGTTATGGCTTAGGTCCAGCTTACTGAGTTCATTTATTAGATTGCTTGATAAATTGAGGTGGTATAATGATCGGATACAGGTGAGGAAGGTCATGTTGTCCCCGCTCAACCGGTTGTGGCTCAGGTCCAAGTCACTGAGCCTGGGCATGGCACAGAATGTTCGGTGCGCCACACGGATGACGGCATTGTGGTTGAGAAACACCTTCATGAGGTTGTGTCGAGCGTCGTGGTGGAAGAGAGTGTGATCTAGTGATCGGAGGCGGGCGTGTCGTAGTGCCAGAGAGGCCAGATTCCTGAGGCCAGCCAGACCAGCCCCAGAGGCCATAAAGGGGCTGCCCTCGTCATGGTTGTCCACACTCAAGGAGGTCAGGCTGGCGAACCCTGCCAGAGCTCTCGGCGCTAGTGTCATGATGCGACAACCCCGTAACTGTAGGTGTAGTATTCGTGGCGCCATGACAGCCCAGGCGGGATGGAAGGGCGTGAGTGTCTCACCCAACAAAGCCTTGCTACACCTGACCTCGAGGCTCGTTACCTCAGCCAGAGCGTTCCCCACGGCCCCGGGGTTGAAAAACCTTTGAAATGACAGAATATCCTCGGCCCAAACCAGCAGTTGGTGTGTGTCTCGCACCTCGAAGTCACACCTCCCCAGGCAACTCTCTTGGCGCCGGGCTTCAGTAGCTGCCACCGCCACCACAACTACCACCAACAACACACTAGCCATTTCACCACACACCTTGTTTACACTTATATGATTCTACTATATGTTTTGCCTTATTTGTTATAAAAACTCCTGGCCAAGGGATGATTTCTACCCTGCCTTCGCCACGCCACACCCTGCCGCACTGCCTTTCTTCAGGCAGTACCATGTCCATCGTCGCTCACCTTGCATTTACCTCATGACATTCCTGTCAACTCATAGTTCTTTAATTAAGAGATAGCCTTGTTCAATGGCACCACCCAACTTTTCTTCCACTTAACTCCACATATTGTTTTACATCCCACCACACTGTAACAGTACCTGTCATATCCATGGTATTATCGTTCTATGTCGCTGCTCGCTTTCATAGTTTTCCCGCAGTTGTTATGAATGTAAACGTTGAGATTGGCACTTTAGGTTATCATAAGGTCATCTTACGTATATCTTTTCACTTCATATTAGTTATTTACTTCTGGTATTAAGTTACAAAGTTGTGACTGTGTTTTACAGTACCTCCATAAAGTTTGCAATACATATTGATTATATATAAGTTGCACTTTCTAAAGGAAATACCAAACTGCAAGAAATTGAGTTTTATGAGAACTAAAAGGCGCCGTGCATTAATTCCAACGAGCTGGGGTTACTCAGTACATCTGGTATCGGTGACCTGTGACCTCTGTGACCCGGCTTTTTTTATATAGGCTCTTAAAACCATGTAAGTGTGACCTCGTGCATGAGAAGTCATACATGCAGCCTCGCGTATCTGAAGTGACCTCATGTATGTGAGCTAATGTATGTGACCTGATGTACGTAATGTGCTGTAACCTGGCTCCCGCGTGTATGTGTGACCGGGGCGGCACCAAGGGGCCAACTAGCGACTGACACTAGTGGCACCCTCCCTGGCACCCGATCTCCCTCCCTCACGCCGCGCGCTGACCCCGGGGGGAGAGAGAGAGAGAGAGAGTGTGTGTGTTTGAGAGAGTGTGAGTGAGAGATATAGAGGGAGGGAGGGAGAGAATAATCAAGATCTATGAAAAGAGAGGAGGGGTATTAGAATAATGAAGAGTAAGAAAGAGAGAGAGAGAGAGAGATTAGAAGAGTGTATACAATATTTGGAAGAATAAGTAGGTTTTACAAGAATACGCGAATAATGCAAAAGTGGCGAGATTACCAAATTATAGTAAGGGAACACTGGATAGTTATATAATTATTACAAGAACTTAGTTGTAGGAAGGGTATGTGAACATTGTTATTAGAAAATATTAAGTAAATGATGAGGATCAATGGCACTAGACAAAACAGAAACAAATTTAAGTAATTATGAACTGAACGGAAGGGAAGAGGGAAAAAGGTGATGTAATAATCTTAATTAATTTAATTCTTAACATCAATCATCATTAAATTAAATTAATGAAAGTATGTGACCCTCACGGGTTTCGAATGCAGGACACCACATATAGAACTAAAATACTCTAACCACTACACCACCAAGACAGTTAAAGGTTCAGCCCATGACAACCATTAATATCCATTTATCGATTACTGGATATCAATCTAATCACGTAGTCACAAAGACAACTATAATAATGATTAACACCTTCTGTACCGGCGATATCTTTTTGTTTTTATTTCAGCTGCATATAGACGATTTTATGAGGCTACTGTAGATAGTCTAACCTTTTAATGGGTAGACATTCTTCCTAAGCTAAATAATACCGTATAATAGTTGTCTGAATACCGTTATAAACACGTCCCGGTACGGAAGAGGTTAAGCAGAAAATGGAAGGTGAAGAACGACTAGAAATAGGGTAATGGTGATAAAGCAGAAGCAAGGAAGGTACGAGGAAAGATGGGGGAAGAAGATAAATAAGGCAAAGGTTCAAGGCAGCAAGATAAATAAGGCAAATACTCAAGGCAGCAAGGAAGGAAGAGGAAAAAGGGTAAGAAGATAAATAAGGCAAATATTCAAGGCAGCAAGATACATAAGGCAAATATTCAAGGCAGCAAGATAAATAAGGCAAATATTCAAGGCAGCAAGGAAGGAAGAGGAAAAAGGGTAAGAAGATAAATAAGGCAAATATTCAAGGCAGCAAGATAAATACGGCAAGTATTCAAGGCAGGAAGATAAATACGGCAAATATTCAAGGCAACAAGATAAATAAGGTAAATATTCAAGGCAGCAAGATAAATACGGCAAATATTCAAGTCAGCAAGATAAATACGGCAAATATTCAAGGCAGCAAGATAAATAAGGCAAATATTCAAAGCAGCAAGGAAGGTGATAGGAAAAAGGGGAAGAAGATTAATAAGGCAAATATTCACGGCAGCAATACATGGGTCCCGATAAATCCTACAGACGTGTATACAGGCTATAGAAGAGGCCCCTTGAGAAATTCAGTCCGGTCAGTGTATTGCCATATCTGGGTACGGTTAGCTCGCCTTCAAATAGTTTCGCCCATACAAAGAAGCGGTTTATTTTGTTTATTTTCGTTCATTTATTTATTTGTTTATTTACTTATATACTGTATATATATATTTTTTTTTTTTTTTTTTTTTTTTTTTTACATAGACTACAGTAGACTTGGATTGGACACGAAAATGGAACTTTGCAGTAAGGGACCCAAAATCGAAGAACGAACCACCAAGTTCGAACCTCGAAACAGCGAAAAATTTATATTTTCGCGGTTTCGAGGTTCGAACATGGGGGTTCGTTCTCCGATGTTGGGTCCCTTACTGCAAACTTCCATTTCCGTGTCCAGATTGGTAGTCTATGATTTATTTATTTATTTATTTATGTGTTATATACTCTGAAATCGGTTAGTGCCATGTTAAGATATCTTATGTTATGTTTAGGCTATGGTTAAATATAGATATATTTGGTTATGGTTAGATTACATTTGCTTAACCCATTCTGTACCGGCGACGTATTTTTAATTGTATTCTAGCAATGCTTAGACGATTTTGTGCCGTTTAAGAAAGATCTATGGTAGTTAATAGGGTAAGTGAGATAGTTTGAAACCTGTTAATTGCTGGAGGCCCTTTTTAAGGGGGGTGCGCCACATTTCCTACACCATGTATACTGCGTATATCCTACACGTCACATCTAAAAATTTAGCAGTTTTTAGAGTAATGACATATTTCCTACACATATACTGCATATCTCCTACACAGTTTTTAGTGTAATGACATATTTCCTACACATATACTACATATCTCGTACACAGTTTTTAGTGTAATGACATATTTCCTACACATATACTACATATCTCCTACACAGTGTTTATTGTAGTGACATATTTCCTACACATATACTGCATATCTCCTACACAGTGTTTATTGTAGTGACATATTTCCTACACATATACTGCATATCTCCTACACAGTGTTTATTGTAGTGACATATTTCCTACACATATACTGCATATCTCCTACACAGTGTTTATTGTAGTGACATATTTCCTACACATATACTGCATATCTCCTACACAGTGTTTATTGTAGTGACATATTTCCTACACATATACTGCATATCTCCTACACAGTGTTTATTGTAGTGACATATTTCCTACACATATACTGCATATCTCCTACACAGTGTTTATTGTAGTGACATACTTCTTACACATATACTGCATATCTCCTACACAGTGTTTATTGTAGTGACATATTTCCTACACATATACTGCATATCTCCTACACAGTGTTTATTGTAGTGACATATTTCCTACACATATACTGCATATCTCCTACACAGTGTTTATTGTAGTGACATATATCCTACACATATACTGCATATCTCCTACACAGTGTTTAGTGTAGTGACATATTTCCTACACATATACTGCATATCTCCTACACAGTGTTTAGTGTAGTGACATATTTTCTACAGAGATACAGCATATCTCCTACACAGTGTTTAGTGTAGTGACATATTTCCTACAGAGATACAGCATATCTCCTACACACAAAAATCTATACGGTCACATTTCCTACACTGCCGTGTATACGGGGAGGAGCGTCTGTCTGTACTCGGCGCTACTGTCTCACTACTCGCCTCACGAGTCGAGTTGATTCGAGTCTTCATGACAGATACGAGTCGGGTGTAGGAAATGTGGTGCAACCTAAATAGGGAGAACATTATCGTTCACATTCAGACACGCGTCGAGTTGATTAGAGTTTAGTCGCAAACCAGCAGTATTCTGTTCTCCATTCGTCGGGACAGACGGTATTTCTGGGCCTTGTACTCCACTGCTGTACTCCACCAAGCATGGCTAGGATTGAGGGGAGCATCCGCTTCGATGCAGTGGTTTACGAAGACAACTCTGGATTCCAGTACATCCGAAATGTGGCCAGAAACAACAAACTACACCTGCGTTGCGTTCAGCACCCCAAGTGTGGAGGAAGAGCCGTCTTGTCGGAGGTAAAAATTGTAGTTAGACTGTATTCCCCCCCCCCCCCCCCATACAATTATGGGTAAGAAAAGGGTATTTAAAATGTCCCATATTCGTGATATTATATTGGTAGTGATAAACCCATCTTAGATCAATTAGAAAGGTAATTCACCATCGACATACCTAATAGATATACCGTAATATAGGACCTACCTTGGTTTAATTCTAGTTTCGCTTTCACAGCATACTCATCAATTTCTATGGCTACTTTAGAGTTGTCATATACCATACTTAATTCCTATATATGTCCAAAGCGGCGGAAATGCATTATAAGGAATTATACCTACTGTAAAAAAAAAAAAAAAACAAAAAAAAAAAAAATCCCCATATGCGGCACCATAGCTATTACATAATACTATAGCTAATGTCGTTAATGTAGTTTATTATCATTATATTACGTCTTTTACCCAGCAATTTCCCTGATCTTCATAGTTGGTCGGGAAGCTATGCCTTTACAACGGCGCCTCCCTTTTGTCGCTGTGTACGTGAAACTAGAATTTTACCTATACCTTTTCCATGCTATATTTATACCCTATTATTATTTAGAGTGTAGCGTAAATTACCATCAATATACCCAATGATTAACCCCTTCTGTACCGAACGTCATCCTTATTATTATATTCTAGCAATGATGAGATGATTTAACTAAGCTTGGGAAGGACGTCTACCCATTAAAAGGCGGTATACTATCTCAATTAATACTTTTAATAAATAATGTAGCTGAAATCAAATACAAAAGACGTCGCTGGTACAGAAGGGGTTAAAAAGCCTTTTACATACTTACAGGGTTAACCCCTTCTGTATGAGACTTCCTTTGTATTTGATTTCAGCTACATTTAGAAGCTTTTATGAAGCTTAGGTATGAAGCTTTATGGTAGATAAGAGGATTAACTGATTGATTGATTTTTTATTGCCAACAAAAATACATACATAATATAGGATACTACATTTACATATTTGTTTAATAATTGGCAGATATAGCTAGCTAAGCAAAGCTCAATGTAGCTAGCATAATAGGCGTAAGTAAATAGTTAATGCTAGGTGACACACAGCTTTACAAATTATGCTTATTAATACAGTACATAACCTGCTAAATTTGGAAGTTGGCAAGAATCAACTAAAATAAATAAAATAAATTCCTATAGCCTGTAAACATAGGTATGAAAGCAGTATTGTAACATGGTGCATAATGCCACGTAATCGCATTGATGAGCACTGATCATGTATCATAATTGTAGGAGATATGACAGTATAAGTGTAGGAGTTATGCCGGATGCAGCGTTTGGTGTAGGAGATATGCTGGGTAGCCTACTCAGTTTTGGTGTAGGAAATGTGCTGGATACTTGTTTTGGTGTAGGAAATATGACTGACTATGTGTAGGATATGTGGCAGTACTCCAACTTTTGTAGTGGTGTAGGAGATGTGACTACGCCCCTTTTTAAGAGGGTAATGCTTGTTTGGTCTATTTATTAATTTATATTTACCAGTTTCCTCGCTAGACCTCTATCAAGCTTTTAAAAAAACATACCTAATTGTCACAAAGTATAAATGTTAACAAAGAAATGGGGCTCAAAGGTCTCAAAATCGTCAAACTAACGGAACTACGGTCTTAAAATCTCAAAACTAAAATTATAAACATAAGGGAGAAGGGGGTCCCAAAAAAGCGACTACCTTCCCCTTAATCTGAATAAAATAATCTAACAGTAGCCAGACTATAGTTAAAATGACGGCACCGGTACTCAAAGGGTTAAGTGTGGGCAAATTCGACTCCGACAGGGCGAAGAAAGAAACTGTAAGGGGTTGGTCGTAATACTAATTCATCTCTAGTCAACCCCTTGCAACATTTACGTTAGGTTAGGTTTGATTAAGGGGGGATGGGCTGATTTTTGTGGCCCCCTTCTTCCTCGCGTTTAGCCCGATTAGTTTTTAGATGTTAAGACGTTCGGCCCTTTAGTTTGGCGATTTTAAGACTTTCCGCCCCATTTCTTTGTCAATATTTAGACCTTTCGTGCCATTTAGGTGTCGATTTTTTCCTGGCGAGCGATAGCGAGCCTGTAATTTTAAGAATAACCGGCCTTCGGCCGGGACATTTTTCTACCGAAAAATGTAGAAAATTATCTTGAAGGGGGATCTAGGGAATTTTTTACAGGTTGATGGTGGTCTAGCAAGGAAACTAAACAATATTATAAAGATAAAACAATAACTAAATAAATGCGCCCATCTCCCCTTAACCCCTTGAGCATTTTGACACATTTTGGCTATTTATATATAGTATCTGGGGATATTGTAGACACCAATCGAGCAGTGCAATACCCAGTGGAGGCCTCATAGACATGTGATAAGGAGTTACTGGAACCCCCGTTTCAGTTGTTTAGCCTCCCTAACTGTGTGTGTTTGTCTCACCTACATAGAGAGTAATCCAGCTAGCTCTCTCAAACACCTCCTCCCCCTATTAATTTCACTACACTAAACAACCACACCACATTTCTTTCGAATACATTAATAGGCTATATATATTTGTTTTTAAAGACTACCAACCGTTCTTAATTTGGCGTTGTCACTCTTTCAACTTTGGGGGAAGGGGAATTGTTACAGGCAACTTTGCCATTTGTTTTCCTCACACACATAAAACAAAAATTCTGGCTATTAGACCATTTTATTCAGTTTAGGAAGAACTCGTGGGAGCTATAGTGTAAGTTGAAATAGTTTTTACCCCTTTGATTCCTAGACATCCTTTCTAAATTGCGTAAAATCGTCGTATGAAGACCAGAATGAAGTGTAAAAATGCGTCCTCAGTTACTCAAAAAATACGATAGCCTAGGTTTGGTATGAGTCGGTTAATGTTAGGTTGTAATCGATTAAGGAACTTTAATGTATTTTAGGGTAACTTTAATTAATTTTGATAAGTTAATTTAGGTTAGGTTAGCAGTAAAACTTAAAGTGGCTGTGAATCAAGAAATTTAGAGTGGATAGTGAAAAGGAGTTATTTCTAAATAGTTTGTTCGGTAGAGGTTCATACACTAAAATAGCAGCTTAATACCTATTTCCAACTATAATTTTGAAGCGTGAAGGATAAAAATAGGTATATTAGACAGACACTGGTGAGGTAGAAGAATGATTGATTTATGAATAAGTTGCCGAGTACTGCGATTAGTTTTAAAATAGGTAAGGATATCAAGCTTGCGTCAGAGATTTTCATGATTTAGATGGATCAGGTGTTAAATCTTCCAGTACCGGTGACACTTTCCCTTATTATATTTCGGCTACTATTACACGATTTTATGAAGCTTGCGAAGGATGTATGGTATCTAAAAGGATTAATTGAGATGGTCTGTAGTCATTTAACTTGTCGACGTCTTTCCCAAGCTGAATATAATCTTCTAATAGTTGGCACAATATTGTGAAAAGGTTGTCCCCGGTACCTCATGGATTAAAGGTGTAGGTCTTGTATTTGTCACTATGCGAATTCCTTATCCTAACGTTCTTACATTATTCTTATATAAATAAGATTCAAAGAGATTATTAGCAGTTGCTTTTTTGTTGGAAATGGTCCTGTATATAACAAGCTATATTAAAGATTTTTTTCTAATTCAGGATATACTGTATATGCGGCGTTTACAAGTAACATAGACAAAAGGTCTGTGAGCCGGAAGGTACAAAATCAGGTTTGAATATTTCCTTCTCTTCTCTTTCGCCCCCCCCCCCCCCCATCTCCCCTTCCTCTCCACCTCCCCCCACCCACCCACACACTCTACCATGATTAACTCGAAATATATTGTGAACAAAAAATAGCGAACCAAGGAGTGCACAAATAGGAGAAGAGTTATTAGTGCAGAAGATGAGGCTGCGATCTCTGCCCCGCCCCCACCCATAGTAAATACTGCCAAGAAAACTGGATTATGGGGGGATGGGATGGTTTTTCTGGCCCCCTTCTCCCTCATGTTTAGCATATTAGTTTTGACATTTTAAGACGTTCGTTCCCCTAGTTGGCGATTTTGAGACCTTTCACCCCATTTGTTGTCAATATTAAGACCTTTCGTGCCATTTAGGTGTCGATTTTATCCTGGCAAGCGATAGCAAGCCTGTAATTACAGAAGGAACCTGCCTTCGGCCGTGAAATTTTGCTACCGAAAAATTTACACATTTATCTTTAAAGAGTCGGTCTAGGAGTGTTATTTTAAACTTGATTGAGGTCTAGCGAGGAAACTAAAAAATACATAAACAAATATATAGAGTACATTGACCAAAACAAAAAAGCACTACCCCCTTAACCCTTTCACGCATTTATGACGCAGAGGTTGCCAGATTAGCAATAAGAAATAGTTCTCTCACTCTTATAATTACCTCTCCAAAATTAGTTTTCTGCCCACAGCTAACTCAAGGACAATTGCAGAGGTTGAAGTAACTAAACTAAAGGTTTCTAAATACCTCTGATGGTAACAAAGGCTTTAAAGTATCCCCAATAGGCTCAAAATCGCGTCATATGCGTGAAATGGTTAATATACGAGCGAAAATATGCAAAGAGCATGCGAATTATTGAGCTATGATATCAGGATTGTATCGTGCTCTCCACCCCAATCAATGGCTAATAAGAACATAGGAAATATAAGCGAGCGAACCAAGACATACGCAAAAAAGGAAGAGACGAGTTATTGGAGGGAAGGAAGTGGGAGCAGAGATAAGCTGGATGTATGAGAGAGAAGGGCAGGTGATGAGTGGCAAGAGGAATGAGTAATTAAGAAGTGAAGGAGAGGAAATGAGGAAGAAAAGAACAGGAGGAAAGGGAGGGGAGAGGTAGGGAGGAAAGATGTTAGTGGGAGAAGGAAGGAAGGAACGAGAGAGACAAGAAGGGAGATTTGATTTGATTTGATTCTTTATTGAGATAGCATAGATACATACAATTACAAATACATTGTCTCAAAATGGCAAAGGTGATTATACATTCCTTTACCCTACTGCTATTTGACATACATATACACACAAACATTACAAATATATCATAGAATCGGAGGGAAGGAAGGGTGGGAGAGAATAATGTATAGGTGGTGATGCAATGGGAGAACGGAAGAGGGAAGGATATAAACGAAAGCAAGGAGTGGAAGGGGAAGATATTAGTGGAGAAAGAAGAAGTTAGAACAGCGATAACCCCCGACTTATGAGGGAGAGCGGCAGGTGATGAGTGGCAAGAAGGATGGGTAATTAAGACATGGGTGGATAGTCACAGATGAGAGAGGAGGACGAGTTGAGGTGAAGAGGGGTGGAGGGAAGGTGAAGAGGGGTGGAGGAAAGGTGAAGAGGGTGGAGGGAAGGAGAAGAGGAGGAGGAGGAGATTGTAGGAGGAAAGGAAGGAGAGGAAAAGGTGTGTATGCAGGAGAATAGGATTGGGAAAATAGTATGATAGGAAAGAGGTGGTAGAAGGAGGAAAAAGAGGGATCGTAGATAAAGAGAAGTACAAGAGTAATCAAGCACCAATAGGTCTGTCGATACCTAAGAATCTGCTTGTCGCTAGTCTAAAAGATACGAATACAAGAAGTTCATTCCCTTCTTCAATCAATCCGTTCAATTAAATATAATACAGTGTCTGAAAGAATGATAGGAGTCAAAATACAGCATAGAAAATCTTACATGGAATTCAGAGGAAAAACTTGAAATGAGAACGAACGCCTCGCATCATACGAGTTTCCAACGAAAAAGAGAACTAGATCTATTAACTGCTTCAGCACGATGACCTTTGACTGGCTATAATTGGTCGATATTACGCAGTTTAAGAAGGGCCTATGTTACTCAGAAGGTGTATTGAGATCGTATTTATCCTAGAGATACATTATAACTTAAACAATTGTCTAATAGTAACCAGAATATGATCAAAGCTTTGAAGAATGAGGCAAGTAAGAAAGGAAAGCGGTGGGTGGCGATGAAGGCCAGGGAATGAGAAGAGTAAGAAGTTAGCGTGATCCATGAAACTGTGAGGTAGTACTAACATGTGTAGTTTATTGGGTCGTCTTGGTGTGATCAGCTGCAGTCCTCCGCTAATGTTCACGTCACTGCCGGGGTAATAGCAAGTGGAAGATGTTGGTAGCCTTAGTTAGGGCTTGTGAAAGACTTTGGGGGTGGTCGGTCATTAAAGCCCTAGGTCAACTTTGGCTTTCCTGTCAAATCTAAGTTCGGTTCGGTTAGATAAGGTTTAGTTAGTGTAGGTTGATTACTTCCGCCAGCATAGTTGGACGGAGTTCATATTTTTGCCTCAGTTTGTCTGTTTGTTCATCTGTAAGCAAGATATCTCAAAAAGTTATGAAACGATGTTCACGAAATTTGATGGGCAGATAGTATATGCGCCAAGTAAGAAGTAATTCAATTTTTTAGGCGATCGGCAGAGCGCAAACCTCCGCCAGCGTAGGCGGCTCACAAAGTTATGAACCGATTTTCATGAAATTTGGTGGCCAGATAGAATATGCGCCAAGGAAGAAGTTATTCCATTTCGGAAGTGATCGGTAGAGCGCATACCTCCGCCAGCGTCACTGGACTGGTAATCCAATGGTACCGGTTTCAAATCCCGATATGTCAATGGGAAGATATTATTGGGATGGAATTTGTGTTGTACCTAGTATCAGTGCATTACCACAAAGCCCACCGAAACGTCAAATAAATACCGTCATTGTTCCTTAATTAAATAGCACTGTATGAATATTCTCATATTTAATATATGCTACAGGGGGACAATGCTTAGTGAATTCATTGCTCAATAGGTGGCGTTCTGAGAGTGAGGTTCCAGGTCTAGGAGATGAGACAGTGAAGCACTGGAGTGAGGCAGCTTCAGAGATGGGGCTGCTTCGAGCCATAAGTAAGAAACTAAGTCCCATGCATCCTGCGAAGGCAAGCTAGCAGGGGCTGGATGCAGCTAAACGTTGTTCACATGTCTCACCCCCTAGACTGGAACGAGACCTCACGGGCATCACCGTTGAATGCATAACGGTTGAATGTACAGTCTCTCAGCCTACGCCCGAGAGAGAGTAGCTGGAATATAGAAAACAAATGCTCTTCCCGAGTCCCCCTCTAGCGTTTAATTGGTTCCATTTATCCTTCTCACATAATTCCCACTCACATTTCTCATTACTTCTTTATCATTTTTGTTTATATAGTTTTTTTATTTTATTTAGCCTCCACTTTCTAGAGATACAATGCGCAGTAAAATGTATTCGAACAATCATACAATCATACAGGTAAAAAGTAAAACAGGACAAATATTTGGTTAAAACGTTTAAGCAACTTATTATTATTAGTATTATTAATAGTAGTAGTAGTAGTAGTAGTACAATTATTATCTATTTTATCATTATTATTACTATCATTGATTTTGTGAGTACATTGAGGAAGTTGGAGTTGGCAGTGAATGTATTGCTCTCCGCTCCCTTGAATTTGATGGATGGGGCACAACCGCACGATCTGACTGCTGAGAGAGAGAGAGAGAGAGAGAGAGAGAGAGAGAGAGAGAGAGAGAGAGGTTATAGAGAAGTTAGGGGGGAGAGAAGTACTAAGATATCTGTAGTAAAATGTAAAGGAGAAACGAAAGACAACTTAAGTATAAAAGGGAAGAAGTTGAGAAAGGGCAAAATAAAGTGTTGATAAGAAAGCGATGAAGAAAGAAACTGAATAATGGTCAAATAGAGAATAATGATGAATTAACAATATTGGTGGAGTGGAGAAGGAGGAGGAAGTGCGAGAGGGAGGAAAAAAGGAAGAGCAATAAAGGGTGTAGGAAAAATGGAAAGAAGAGGTGGAATGGAAGAATGAAAGAGAAGATTTTGTAGTTAGAAGAAAGTGACGGTAAAATAGGGGTGAAAAGAAGAGAGTAAAGGAGAGAAAAAGGGGAAATGAGGACAGACTGATGGATAGATAGAGAGAAGGGAAGAGAAGAGAATTAGGGCGAAGGGGGAGGGTAGTAGGTGAAGAAGGGGAAAAGGAAGTGAAAAGAGTGAGGAGGAAGGGAAAACATTATGGATAATAGAGGAGGGAAAGAGAAGAGAAGGAAAGAACGAAAGAGGATGGAGTGAGAGGAGAAAGGGGAAAGGCAAGACTGATGGATAGATAGAGGGGAAGGAAGAGGAAATGAGGAAGGAAGGTCTGTGAGATGAGTTTGTGGGTCTGGCCATGGTGGTGGAGGAGGAGGGTTGAGGGTCATTTATCTATTGCTGGGTATTCTCCTTTATATACAGTATTTCTATTTGCACGCACATACACACTTACAACATTCACAAACACACAGAAACGCAACTCACATGCTTATGGTAGTCCATCGTAGTCCGATGATGACGTTCCCTTCCTGCATTCATCTGTTGTGAGTTCTACGATGACTGTTAGAGTCCTATCCGTGATGCACATATCCTGCCACAGTCTGGGCACTGGTAGTCCGGGTTAGGAGGTGCTGGTTGTTCCCGGTGTGCATGTCTCCGGGCCCTCTTCTCCTGCTGGTGGTGTTTTCTCTGACGTTCCAGTTCCTTCGCTCCTTGCTGGCAGTGTGAGCGCCATAGTGGTCTATCTGATGCTAAGTTTTCAAGTGCAGTTGGTTGTATATTGCACCTTTTTAGTATTTTCTTTATACTGTCTCTGTATCTTAATTTTGGTCCTCCAGCTGCTCTGCAGCCTTCATGCAGCTGTCCATATAGTATTTTATGAGGTAATCTCTCCTCTGGCATACGGATGACATGCCCAACCCATCTGAGTTGTTGTTTGATGATAAGGGTCTCAATACTGGTGTTGTTGGCTCTTTCAAGTATTGTTATATGAGGAACACGGTCCTGCCAGGTTATACCCATAATCTTTCGGAGGCGTCTGATGTGGAAAGCCTCCAGGGGTCGTATATGGCGTCTATATGTCGTCCATGTCTCACAACCATAGAGCAAAGTGGTTAAACACACAGCATTATATACAGCCACTTTGGTACAAAGAGTCAGGTGATTATTTTGGAAAACTCTCTTGTAGGCGGCCAAAAGATGCTGCAGCTTGTCTCAGTCGGTGTTGTACCTCATCGTCAATACTGGCCGTTTCAGACAGGAAGCTTCCCAGATACTTGAAGGAAGGAACTTGTGCTATTTCCTCTCCTGCTAATCTGAACACTGGCTGCACAGGTGGTATCTGAGCTGACCACTGAGAAATTATTTGTGTTTTCTGGATGTTAACTGAGAGGCCCATTCTGAAGAAAGCACTTGCTGCAGCTTCAAGCGCGACTTCTAGTTCCTCTGGCGAGTGAGCTACAAGAGCACAATCATCTGCATACTGAAGTTCCAGGATATTTTCCATAGAGACTTTTGTTCTTGCTTGAAATCTACGAATGTTGAAGAGGTTGCCATCTAGGCTATAGTCTATGTTGATTCCACTTCTGTTTGCTATAGTCCTATGAAGAAGTATTATAACGCATATTAATTTTTTTTTTTAAAAGGACTGGTGTCAGTACACACCCTTGTCTGACTCCGGCATTAACAGCAAATGGTTCTGATGCATGGCCTGCAGTGACTCTCGCCGTCATGCCATCATGAAACTGCCTTACAAGTGCCACAAATTTTGGTGGACAGCCAAAGATACGGAGAATATTCCACAATGTTTCTCGATTTACGGTATCAAAGGCTTTGGACAGATCAATGAACGCTATAAAAATTTCTTTATTTTGTTCCCTGCATTTTTCTTGCAATTGACTTATAGTAAAAATCATGTCAATAGTTCCTCGATCATACACACGCCTGCAAGTGCGTATACTCCCTAACACACCGAGGCCTACATTATACTGCATGTACAAAATCACACTAGCGTATACTGTATACACACAAGCAAGCTTAACCCTCTCTGTACCCGTGACGTCTTCTTTGTTTGATTTCAGCTACATCTAAACGATTTTATGAAGCTTAGGAAGGATATTCGGTAGCTAAAAGGATTAATTGAGATAGTTTGCAGAGTTTTAATTGCTAGACCTCTTTCCTGAGCCGAATGAAATCGTCTAATAGTAGCCAGACAAAAATTAAAAGACGTCGCCGGTACAGAAGGGGTTAATTAAAATACTTTAGCTAAATAAGAAATACTTGACTAATTCCAATATTATCTTTACCGTTTCTTGACTAATTGGTGTTTCTTTGTATGAGCGCCTACATGCACGCTTACGGAACCTAGTTTGACATGCATAATTATAATACGGCCTGAATTCTATTAATATATTGGGATGCAGAAAACAAAATAGAACTTAAATATATTGAAGGCTCATTTTCAACAAAGAACCGAGTAACTTAAACACTTAATAAAGGAGAATACACGTGTCATTTGTAGACAAACAGACAATTCATTACGCTTTTTTTATTAACATTAAATATTTACTTCTACATTATATTAATGCATTTAAAAAAATATCTACCAAACTCATCAGCTTTGATATTAATTGTAGGCATTTATTTACTTTATTTGTTATTGTGTATTTTATATTTTCCTAAGTTATTGAATGTCTTCACTTTCTTAATTGGTTATTATTTCCTGAACATTAGTGTATTATTGGCATCACTAAATAATTATATTCAGGTTTAGGAAAATAGGTAGGTTCTGTCAGTCAAAATTATCAAGCATACAACCCCCAGAATCTTTGGCATAATGAGGTTTCCTAAGCTGAATGAAATTATCTGGCGGCAGCTAAAATTAAATGTAAATAGTGAACTGATTGAAAGGGTTGGTGGGATGTTAACCCTTTCAAGATCCAAGACGCATTTCTTTTCTGGCTATTATTAGAAGAGTGTATGCAGATTAGGAAGGGCATATGTAAGTCAGAGGGTTGATTGAGATAGTCTTTACCCTTATAATTCCCTTTTGATTCTCGCTAAAATTAGATGATATTATGCAGTTTAAGAAGGACCTATGCTATTAGGAGGGTGTATTGAGATCGTATTTACCCATTAGAGTCGTAGAGGTAGATTATAGACTGAAGAAAATCGTCTAATGGTAACCGGAATATGATGAAAATGACTTAATGGTGGTGAAGGAGTTAACCTATTAACTCGGTTATTATTCTCTATTGGCTCCTTAACCCCTTCAGCACGATGACGCCTTTTTACCTTTGATTCTGGTTAAATTTAGACGATTTTATGAAGTTTAAGAAGGACCTAAGTAACTCAGGGGGTTTATTGAGATCGCATTTACCTCTTTGAGTCCTAGAGGCAGGTCATAGGCTAAAGAAAAGCGTCTAACGGTAACCAGCATATGATGAAAATTACATCATCGTGCTGAAGGGGTTAACCCATGCAGTACCAGTGGCATCCTTTGCATTATATTCTGGGAACTAAAACCCTATTTTAATGGGTGGACGTTCTTGCTCTCTTAATAAGGAGAGCAAGAACGTCCACCCATTAAGGGGAGTGACCTGTTTTTGTTCTGTCCTTTTCTATCTTTCTCTGGCTTGTATCCATTTGGCCCCATTCAGCCTACTGTTTTAAGACTTTTATCCCCATCCAGGTGTCAATTTTCTACTGGTGAGCGGTAGCGAGCCAGCATATTTTGTATTTTTGTTTGACAGCAGGCTAAATTTGTACATTTTTCGATAGAAAAATGTCTCCGGCGAAGCCGGATTTCTTCATATAATGCTGGCTCGCTATCGCTCGCCAGGAAGAAATCGACACCTAGATGGGGTTAGACGTCTTAACCCTTTCAGACTCATATGACGCAGAGGTTGCCAGATTAGCAATAATAGAGTTCTCTCACTCTTATAATTAACTCTCCAAAATTAGTTTTCTGCCCACAGCTAACTCAGACAACTGCAGAGGTTGAAGTAACTAAACTAAAGGTTTCTAAATACCCCTGATGGTAACTGTTTCGTCCGGCCAAGGAAAGATCAGGGGGTGTCTCAATAGTTTATTGAACCGTTTAGACCTGTGAACAATAATGCAACTTAGAATACCAAACAGGAAATCATGCAACATAGTATTGTATAAATTAACACAATTCATAGTGAATCAGGACACCAACACAAATTGTAAGTAAGTAAAGCACAGGGCACAAGTTTTTGGTACACCATATCGCGAATAGTTTTACCATACTATTAATACTCCAATCCTTTTGTCTATAATGCTTTTATATAAAGGATCATACTTTATAATCAGCAATATAGTACCGTATGCCAAGAACATGTGGCCAGCTGTACCTAATCCATTTGTATGAATGATCTAAATTATTGTCATGTGAAGAGCAATGTATAATTTCGGTTTATAAACATCCAAATCCTAATTCACATTGTTAACCCTTTCACGCACATATAAATAGAATAACAATCAAAAGCAAAAATAACATAATAAACTTACAACGTTAGCCCCGCTTCCATATGGCGGACTGATCAATGAATCACCTCATACCTCGGTGTCGATCACTCAGTACTGTGAACAA
Organism: Paralithodes platypus; assembly: GCA_032716605.1. Lineage (NCBI taxonomy): Eukaryota > Metazoa > Arthropoda > Malacostraca > Decapoda > Lithodidae > Paralithodes > Paralithodes platypus. Next base: position 20,268,740 of record CM064483.1, on the reverse strand, counting down.
TATATATTGCATCAATTCACTATATTACCCTTTAATATGAAATGATCAGAAACCAGTTACAAAGTGAGAATTACCCAAACTATGGTCCACATAATAAAAGTACAGTCGGCCCAATAAGTGATGTCTCGGCATAAATTATGTTTTGATCAATATCTGATATCAACAATACGGACACATAATTACTTCCTTTTGAGTGAGATATACAAACATGTACCCACACTTGCCCATCCTATTCAACATCTGACAGACATTAACACAGCACAGAGTGAGCCAACGCAATGACAGCCGAGACATGACTCAAAAGCGTCACCGTACATGAATTCAGTAAATCAAAATTATATAATGAATCGTATTATGATACATCACTAATCCATCAACATATTCACTTACAGTAAAAATAACAATAACATATAATATTATAAGGTTTCTGATATACACTTAATGACTATCAATAACTACATAAAGAACATTAAACAACTATACCTTCGCTAGAAGAAGCCACTTGTCGGTGTGAGCACTTGATAGAAACTGAATACAAAAATGGCCAATCACCCCGACTGTACCCCAATCTCACGGTAGATGGCTCTACTTGTATCTCTGTGACGTCATATTACACGTCAGCACTTTGTATTATACGGTACGATATAAAGCTACTACCCCACAATAGTAATAATATTCATCCTATAATAAATCATAATGCTTGAATACCATATTCTTAAATATGTCAGAAACTGATTTATTATTACACTGATTTCATATCTAATCATAAATAATGCGCATATCAATGCTCATTTTTCATCATTATTATTAACCCATAATTTGAATTCAGTATTGCACAACAGATTAATGTTCCAGACAATACAAAATTAGATCGTCAATATTTGACGATACAGTAACAAAGGTTTTAAAGTATCCTTAATAGGCTCAAAATCGCGTCATATGTCGGAGAGGGTTAAGATAGTTGGCTGAATGGGGCCGAATGGATACAAGCCAGAGAAAGAGAGAAAAGGACAGAAATAACAAAAAGCAAGTCACCCCCCTTAAAGGACAACAGACTAGGAGCGAGCTGTCGCTTCAAACAGTCTACTGCACCAAATCACCACCCATAACGAGGGGCGTCGCGCTCCTTGGTGCCGCTAGAGGAGCGGCGAACACATCCAAAGGTATCCAAAGGTAAGGTATCTCAATTATTCCTTTTACCTACCATATATCTTTCTTAAGCTTTTAGAAAGTCTTGTAGATGTAGCTGAAATCAAATAAAAGAAGGGTTCAGAAAGGGTTCATAATAATGATGACCGCGGCAGAGATAACAACAATTACCATGACAAAGGTGGGAGATAAAAACAAGAGGGGTGCGTCAATCTGTCAAGCTGTTCACCTGGAAGGAACCCCTGAAGGTTTTTGTTGTGACCCCTGAGAGAGAAAAAAAAGTTGTATGGTGGAACTGTGAAAAGAGACCGGGGTAGTAGGAAAGAGAGTTTATTGAGCAACACCCCCCTCCCCCTCTCCTGTGAGGGGACAACCACTGGCAAAGCGATACATACTGCTCAAAGAGCCATTATTCCACTGAAACAACAGCATCGTCGTCTGGTTACATTCATATTTGTGAGTAATGCAAAAAACAATAAAATAATGTAAAGAACACCGGTCATCAACTTAGTTACATCGATAATATTTGCATGTCAGCTGAGTGTACACAGGGGACAAGCACACATAATTAAAGTATAATAACATATATTTAAACCTGAATAAGTTGAGTGTTTGTAACTTAATATGATGCAAATCATCAAATAATGCAACATGGGTCTATTATAATAATCATAAGATCAATACCTATCTAAATAACAATAAATGTGATATTCATCTTGCATATTGAGTACAATTGCCAGACAAGTTGTTCTCCTCCCGACTAATTGTTAGAGAGAGAGAGAGAGCGCGAGCGCGCTGTATGGTGGAGCTGTGACATTTTTTAGAAAAGACCTTCGTCTATGTAATGTGGAAAGTCTGTTATGCTTCGGTAAATTACTAAAAAGACCTCCGTCTACGTATTGTGAAAAACCTGTTATCCTCCGGTAATTGTGGGGGTGAGAAAGTAAAGGGACAAAAGGTAAGTTATTGTGATAGATAAATGTTTTTTTTATAATACGTGTTGGCAGCCCCCAAAGTGTTAACAACTTTTTGTGTTCTCGTATTAATATATATATATATTTAGTTTTTGTTTTTGTATATAAATATATTTGTTTATCTATTTATTTATTTATTTGTTTGTTTAATCTTCATACTAGCAAAAACACATACATAGACCCGACGCTCTAATGGACAGAGATAATCCACTAGGGACTCATGAGGGGGCAGTAAAGATAATCCACTCAAAACACTATTAACTACGGTCATAAATATGGCTCTATATACACATAAGGTAGTTAGGGCTGTAGGAAAGAAAATATATGCTCTGTATTTATTACTGTTTTCGAAGGAAGGTTTTTATGTACTTCTTAGTTCATTTATATGTTCATGTATTTATTGGTGTACTTCCATTTTCCTTAAGTATATATTTTATCCTGTACAGTATTTACACATTTATTTTATTGTAATATTTGTTTATCTTAATTTAACTACTTAATTGTTTAGTCTTTATAGTTTTCCTTTGGTGTTTATTAGTTTCTAAAAGAGTTATATAGTGCTTTACAGATACACTGACCACACAGACATTACGGTTCTAGCTAAGTGGTCAGGGCTTAATTTTAGTAGAGATAACAAAATATCATTAACAAACGGAAGGAAAATAGTCATAAATCGGAAGACTCTCTCCCTATAATTCACTCCCCCCAGCAATTGACCATATAATTATTAATATTATTTTTATTAATCTCACCACCACACCCCCAATGAAATTAATTAAAGTATATATGATCCACCGGGATTCGAACCCGGGTTATCACACGCAGATTTTTGCCACCTTAACCATTAAGTTAGATATATAGACCGGTGCAGATTGTGATATCTTATTTATACAAATCCGGAAATGAATATAAACTGTACGCATATAACCATCATATTATGAGTTTTCATTGTAGCCAGATTCATTTATTGGGGCCACCACCTACATTATATAAATTTCACACACAGAGAGAGAGAGGGAGAGAGAGAGAGAGAGAGAGAGAGAGAGCGAGCATGAGAGCGGAGATGATGTGAGTGAGAGAGAGGGTGTAGATGGGAACTATTGATTATTATATCTTCTGGAGAAAGAGACTCAGTGACTCAGGAAATCACTTAACATTCGGCCCATGGAGAGGGAGAGAAGTAGAAATAGAGGATACAAGTGGGAGTGTTTGAAAATGAAATCATACATACATAAGCTTTGACACACACACACACACACACACACACATAAACACACACAAACACACATTGCACAAATATACACACTCACTTAAGTACTTGCATGCACGTAAGAGACTGCATATTTAGTTCTTATAAAGATATATTATGCCAATTTTGATATTGTTGATGGTAAACTGTTCCTCTATTTTATAACAACCTTAACCTAATGTGTATGATAATAATATTAGTTAGCAATATTATTCTCAATGACTATGTAACTCCCAATTCGTGCTTTTTTCAATAATAATGATGTAGTGGACGTACTTATGTTTGTTGTCGTTTTTCTTTTAATAATAATGATGTTTGTTGTCGTTTTTCTTTTAATAATAATGATGTAATGGACGTATTTATTATGCTGTTTGTTGTTGTTTTTCTTTCAATAATAATGATGTAATGGACGTATTTCTTATGCTGTTTGTTGTTGTTTTCCACAGAGGTAAACTCGTGGCTGCAGTGAGGTGCCAGTGAAGGAGAACGAGTGAGTACTAAATTACCTTGCAATGCAGCACTTTATATTAATAATATATATATATATATATATATATATATATATATATATATATATGTTATGCTAGACGAAAACAAGTATGTGTGGCTTCTTCTAACGGGGAGGAAATAGGAGCTAAATATATAAGCACAGTGAAATACAAGTTGAGTTATACAATATGTACAGTTGGTCAAAGTTCCAGCTGACCCACCCTCGCTCTGGGGCTCGCAGAATTAGCTGGCAATACTAGTGTAGTGGTGCAGGGATACCACTTGCCATTAATGTGTTACCTGTGTCTGTCCTGTATATTACTGCAAATTAGACTATGTAATGTTCACGTTGTAAAGACTAAATGCTCCTTCATTAAGCAGCCACCAATAAAACAAAAATATGTATTCTTATAAAATCGAGTAAAGTATGTTGTGGCAGCCAGCAGGTTTTATATGCGTTACCAATCAGTGGATATAATAACTTGAATATTTAAGCAAATCTATGAACTTTGGGTGAATGTTCGGGATCATACATAGCGATGTATGCATTTTTATTTAAGGTAAGCTTACTTTCCCTTGTTTAGTATAATATGTTCTAACAATGATATAGCCGAAATCAGATCTACCAATCTCAATCTTTGTACACCTTCCTACACCAGTATTGCCAGATAATTCTGCGAGCCCCTGAGTGAGGGTGGGTCAACTGGAACTTTGACCAACTGTACAAAACAACACTTTATTTATACACATGGATAGGTTTCACACAATGCGACGTTACACTCTAATCACATAACATTATAAGACACAGAATACACAGTACTGAACGGATATCAAGTTTATTTGAATTAGGGCAGTAATTAAGTACAGTACGTGCTTGGATGTGATTCTGAACGCACAGAATACAAAGTGGAGATAATTATGGAATTATGTCTTGTAGCGTCTGTATATGCATACAAAATCTTAGTACAATCAGGATATACGAAAATAGTCTTTACGAATACGTTGGTGTTAATTCACGGATATTTGGGGACACAATAGGTTAGAGTGCCTGCATAATTATACTGAAGATCGTTTTCCTTCTTTAGCCTGATTCTCTAATATTAGTACCGTGAGAAACAGTAAATATACAGTATATATTTAATGATCACTAGAATAAGAGGTTTCACGGCGGATGTTTTTCACAATAATTACTTCCTGCTATTAAATGTCTTTGGTTACGTTGAGACTAGAATGTTCTACTGTAATCTTAAGAATAATAGGAAGTCAAGGATGGTATAAGTGGAGTGTCTTCCTGAAGGGAAAATAAACTGTCACAAGAAGGGACTCTAGAATAGAGACCATATTACGTTCACTTCTTCGTTTGTGATTTTCCGGGTGTAGGAGGGGAACTTAACGATTGTTCTCTCACAGTACACAATGGGGCCTAATGCTTTAACATATAATGTGGGATAGTAATGGACCGTCTCATACCACATCCTTTAAGAGTCTTATAGATGATATTCTGCTTCTATTCTGTGCTAGTCTTCTTAGACGATCTCATACCACATCCTTTGGGAGTCGTAGAGGTGATTCTCTTCTTAGATGCCAGTCTCGAACTTGGCTGTGACCAAACAGTAGGGATTGTTCTGATATCCCTGTCTGGTTGCCTGGTATAGTGTTAACTTTTTCTGCATTGTCCTGTTTAATGTTGTTGAGTGTGAAGAGGACTTGCTGTGGCTCTGTTACCATTTTGGTGGTGATAGAAGGCATCTCTGTTTGGTGGAAGGTGGCGCGGAGGATGTATCGTGCGGGTAAGGCACTCTAGGCCTCTGTTGTGATGGTGTTTATTTCCTTCTGGCACAGTTGCTTCTGGCACAGTTACTGGGTGGTGGTGATGGAGACTGTTATTAATGTTGGCATAATAATATTTACTGTATATTTAATAGTGAAGGTGTGTGTGTGTGTGGGGGGGGGGGGGGAGGACTTGCTCCCAAGACTTCTATCAAGCTAAAAAAAAAAAAAAAAAAAAAAAAAAAAAAAAAAAAAAAAAATTCCCCCTCCTTCGAGAATTGATTTGTAAATTTTTCGGTCTCGGCACCAAGTATGTTTTGACCAATAATTGGTATCAGCAATATATAAAACTTGTTTTATTCGTTTCGAGTGAAATATACAAACATGTTCCTACACTTATCCACCCTATTCAACATCTAACAGACTTAATACAGCACAGAGCGAACCACATGTAATGACTGCTGAGACATGACTTATTAGCGCTACCGTACAGTTGCCCACATTGTTTTGTTCCCCTCCGTGATCTTGTAGACATAGAAATATAATGCGCATGATTTAATTACGAGTGTAGTTTCTTATGCAGTGGTTAATTCATCTGATTAGTAAACTGATAATAAAAAGCAACAACACTCGCAATTTGTTCATGCTACTTTTACTTGCAAGCATTATATAAACATCATTAACCCAGCAAGCATGATAGGCCTAACAGAATTATCTGTATAGCGTACGCGATAGGTCTCCCGGAAGGAGCCCTTGAAAATCTACCCAAAAAATGCCCCACAGGCACTCCAATGGAAGCAATATGTGATTAGGTAGTATAATAACTCTCTACAGTAGTACCTCCTTCCTCTCCCCTACATGTGTCCCCCCCCCCCTCTATCCCCCTCTTTCTCCACCCACTTCCTCCCTCCTCAATTATTGGCATAGTCAGTAGAGCATTGGCTGCTGATCAAAGGGTCGGCGGATCGAGCCTGCATTGTCAAGCCCGGGCAACTTGACTTAGCGATTCGTGACAAACGTGCCGAATGTTCATGGCCACCCCTTCTCGGGAATTACGGCGTTTGGCAATGTTGCGAGCATTGTTTTGGTCAAAATCACTGACATTTTAGAAACCAAATTTAAGTAGTAGTGTAGTTCAAACTTTGAGAGACAGTATTCAACTCCATGGTGACGAGGGAGGACGCCTTACATGCCGCCACCACAGCGGTTATATTATGCGGACAGCAGGGACAAATAATGCGTACCCATCGAATTGGAGTGCGTTCATCACTTAAAGCAAACCCCTATGGTGAAAGACTGAACTAACCAATCCAGGTCTTTATTAAATTTTCAACTTCAGCTCTTTCAATTTCCAAACTATCTGATATGCTTCTCCAAGCATCTACAGTAGCTTCATCAGTTTGTTCTTATAGTCGTCTACACTCTGGTCCCATAACGCCTTATGCCATTGACATCATTCAATCAGCATGGTTGTCTGTTCTTTGGTCTTCTCCATGCTATGTGCTATCACAGTTGCTGCTAATGTTTCACTGGTCTGTTAGATTCTTGACGGCAGCTCTTAGCCTCGTCCACACCAGTGCTACCAACAATAGTCAGACATAAGCACCAACATGTCTGTGTCACTAGTATTTCGAACATGAATGTAACCATGTTCGTGGCAAGGTCCCAACCATGTTCCAAACACAAGTTTAGGGCAAGTATAGCCGCACCTTTAGATTATGTAAACACACAATTACATACAGACACAAACATAATCCCATATATGAGCGTGTGGGCGGGTATGTGAAAATAATTAATTCAGTATTAGGACGCCTTTCCGCATTATATTCTGGCTAACATTATACGATTTTTCTGGGATTAGAAATGATATGTAGGAGTTAATTAGCAAATTGGGAGAAGTTTTACTCCATTGATCCCAAGAGTTCCTTCTTGAGATGAAGAAAATCCTCTATTTATAGCGAAACTATAAGGAAAGAATGTACCCTCAATTATTGAAAAGACTAAGTATTATTGAAGGTGATGAAAATGCAACATTGAATAAAAGGGTCCGCCGGAGAGCAGACAAAAACAAAGAGATAAATAAACACGCACACACACATTCTCTCTCTCTGTCTCTGTCTCTCTCTCTGTCTCTCTCTCTGTCTCTCTCTCTCTCTCTCTCTCTCTCTCTCTCTCTCTCTCTCTCTCTCTCTCTCTCCTTTGGTTCTAGTTACTGTTATGTCTACCCACACTGCATCATATCACATTTAAATCAATAAAGGCATAGTATTTCAACATTTCAAAGCCTCCGTAATCATGGATGTCGGGTATGAATTCTACAGATTAAAAATATATTGAAAGTTTGTGAGGGAGGGCCTTTGATGGAAGCTCGGAGTTTTTTAATTACAGAAGAAATATGATGAAAAGGGCGTGGGGAGGTGATAATAAAAATGTCTTCAATAATAGTTTATCTCGCTCTCGCTCTCTCGCTCTCGCTCTCGCTCTCGCTCTCGCTCTCTCTCTCTGAAATGGAAAAAAGGATACACAGAAGATGGTTTTTGCACGTTATAATTTAATTTGATATTGTATATTGTATACACACAAAAGTATATGGGTAATTTGGCATTAACTGTGGCTGGTTTGCGAGTCTTTGAGTTTGTTATAACGCCTGTGCTCGTGACAATGTACTTTAGAACTTGGTCTATACTTTCTTATTTTAACCTGCCGAGAATTTGGCTGGTTCCCATCTTCAGTACTCCTCTATTACAACGTTTGTATAGCCAAATATGTTGTTAATTACGTATATATTTGGCAATAATATGATGCAGATACATAGTAGTTTTTTATGTGGTATAATAGTTATCTATAAATAAGGTGCTAAAGATGACACATTTCCGCCAAGTTAAACATAAATATTGAGCATAGTTCGACAGTGAGGAACAGGAGAATTAACATTCCAGGCAGTGTTACATGTTCTAGAGCTCTCTAATTTGGTATACACAACGAAACCATGATCTTAGTTTCGTAGCGCAATGGATAAATGCACTGAATTTCGGTGTGAGCATCCTAGGTTCGAATCCCTGGACTGCCACATGTATTTGTTGATTTCATTAATTGAGTTTAGGAGTAAAGTCGGTTGGTGGAGGGAACATAATAATTAATAGTATATGTTACGGTATTATCTGCATAAAGTGAGCTGTGATATCTAGTTAGGTAGCATACTCATTAAAGATACATATGTTGATGACACATGAACTAAATAACGTAATGTGTGTACGTAGTCTACACAATTATTCTATTAAACATCACTCCCAGGTTTAATATATGACTACTTCCCATCTGCTAGATAGTGGATTTTTCTGACAGGTGGTAGTGTTCTTGTATTAGAGGAAGATAGGAGGAAAACAAAGAAACGCAGGAAAAGAAGATAAGGATGGAGGAAAGGGATAGATACAGAGAAAGAGAAGAGAGTCGAGGATAAAAGAGAAACAAGTGAAGATGAGGGAGGAGAGAAGAGGAAAGTGCCGAAGACAAGAGAAAGACTGAAATAATGATAATAGGAAGTAGGGTAGCGGACGAGCTGTATATCCCGGCGGCGGTCATCTATTTGTTTGTTGTTTCCTGTGTATTGTGTGAGGTCGGAAGAGTGTGTGACCAGAGGACCAGGACGATTCTAGTAGCCCCTTCCTTATCATAGGGATTTTATTTTTCTTCGGTCCTATAACTATCACTTTTTTTTCATTTTTGCTATAGTTGAAGACGGAAGCCTCTTATTTTTCCATCTCTCTGTATGAAGGAGACCAAGGGCATGCTGCCTGTAACGAGTGTCTCTCCCAAAACCAAAAGAATTACAGAGAGCCAATTTCTAAGGTACGTTGGGGTCAAAATGCCTGGACACACGAAGTTTAAAGCAGTCTAAGTTATAGGATGAAGGAAAGATTGATTGAGGTAGATCATTCCAGAGGAGTTTAGAGGAAAAGAAGACACCAAGGATATTGAGAGAAGATGAGTGGAAGATGTTTGGATTGTTGAAGAAAAAGGGATAGTCGAGTGGAAGATTGTGACTTTTTTTTCTCGATATCTCAACCTCGAGACTGTAGGCTGTTCAGTAGCCTGTAACTCTTACGAGGCCCGGAGATTATCGATTGAAGCTTCGAGATATTGGGTGCTTCATATACGTCGTACTAGATGGTCTCAGTGGAGCTTCAAGGTGTTGGTTGCTTCCATTCTGCCACACTAGATGATGACACCTTATTAATCCACGTCACTTAACCCTGTCCGACATAAGTTGCTAACTTACTGATGGGGTGGCGGAGCGCCTGGTATTTCCCTCACAACACTTTCTCTGACACTAAGGTACCGGTAGAAGTCGGAGGTATTTTGGGGTTGCCACCAACCAACAGATTCTGATCTAACTTACCTAACTTACTGAGCTCAATATGACGCAAATGCGTCCTATAACTTACTTATTGAGCTACTTCACTAAGTTCATATGACGCGATCGCGTCATATGATACTTTTGGACATACCGCCATATGACGCGATCGCGTCATATATTACGGAGAGGGTTAAGTTGGACAGATCTTGTTAAAATTAACAAGATTTTTTCTGCCTCAATCACAAATTATTGAAAGGTCAGAGGATAGGTACGCCATGGCCTCATCACGTGAGTATTTGAGTGAATATGAGGAAGGTGGTTGAGAAAAACTAGTTAAAGAGGGTATTGAGTAGAGTCAATACGACTTGGGATAGGACAGAACCCTGAAGAACACCGGAATAGATAGGGTGAGGAAGTGAACGATGGCCATCCACAACCGCAGTTTTGGAATGGCCGGAAAGGAAATTTGAGATAAAGGCACAGATAGAGGGATAGAATCCAGAAAAAAGTAGTTTAGAAATAAGTGATTTGTGCCAGGTTCTATCAAAATCTGTTGATATGTCTCACGCAATAGAAAAAGTCTCACCAGAGTTCCTAATGCCCCTTTCCCACTGATGAGACAAGTCACGATTTCTTCGCCGAAACCAATAAATTGGCACATTCGTGACATGTCTCAACACCTCTCATGAAAAATCGTTTGACTCTCAAGGCCTCTTAGGCCTCAAGGGCCCTCGCGGGTCGTCGCATAATGTTCGCACAGTTCAAAATTTTGGACGAGGACTCACGATGATTGGTTACCCTCGCAAGCAAGGGTTTCTGCGATCATCTGCGACATTGGCGAGACATCGCGGAGTTTGTCGCACGAAGAAAATCGTTGAAATGTTCCAAAACGTCGCACGACTGATCGCCGATGCTCTCGGACGTTCCGAGAACATCGAGAACATCGACGATCATCGGCGATTTCCTCGTCGATTAGTCATCGACGTGCGCATGAATACTCGCCGAGAGTATACCCGCCAGTGGTATGCTCCGCACTAGGCATGCAAAGGGCCTTGCGACGTCGCGGAATGCTCAAGACACACCTGCCGAGGCCAAAGAGCAACTTCGGAGAGGTGGGTAAAAAAAATTTATTAGGCCTATAGTGAGATATCTTTCACCTACGATGAAATTTCACATGTTGTTATATTTGTTGTTGTTGTTGATGAAATCTTATAGAATAACCTTTCCTCTTGCCGTTCATGAAAACAAAACAATATAAAAAACAATTATTATGGGTGAAAACCGACTGAGAGTTAGGGCAAATACGGGCGGACTGATGATATGCCTTCACCTACGGTGAAATTCCACATATTGTTATTTTTATTGTTGTTGTTGATGAAATCTTATAGAATAACCTTTCCTCTTGCCGTTCATGAAAACAAAAAAGTATAAAAACACTTATTATTGGTGAAAACAGACTTGAGTTAATATTTTGCTGCGGAATGGATTCTGTAAGAGCGAAAAACTATCGTTATAGATTTATTTCTATAAAATCCAATAATGATAGAATAATCTAAACACCGCCATCATGTTCAGCGGACATATATATGTATTTTTGTTTTGAGAGTAAGCTAAATTTGTACATTTTTCGATAGAAAAATTTCTCCGGCAAAGCCGGATTTCTCCATACAATGCTGGCTCCCTATCGCTCGCCAGGAAGAAATCGACACCTGGATGGGGATAAACGTCTTAAAACAGTAGGCTGAACGGGGCCGAACGGATACAAGGCAAAGAGAGAGAGAGAGAAATAGAAAAAATAAAATAAAAAAACGAGGAGAGAGGGAGAGAAAGCTAAAACAACAAACAGCAGGTGGGCTCAATGTGTGTGTTACGGCTTAACAATTGAGCCCACCTCGCTTTTTTTAGTTTACTCTTTCTCTCTCTCTCCTCGTTTTTTTTTTTTTTTCTATTTCTCTCCCTCTCTCTTTGCCTTGTATCCGTTCGGCCCCGTTCAGCCTACTGTGTTAAGACGTTTACCCCCATCCAGGTTTCAATATTTTCCTGGTGAGCGGTAGCGAGCCAACATATATATTTTTTGTTTTGAGAGCAAGCTAAATTTGTACATTATTTGATAGAAAAATTTCTCCGGCGAAGCATTGCCAACCTCCGAATTAAGGGGAGATGGGTCGTTTTTCTGGTCCCCTTTCTTCCTCATGGTTAACCCCATTAGTTTTCATATTTTATGACGTTCTGCCCATTAGTTTGGCATGATATGCTAATTTCACTCTACAATTAGCACATTCACGTTACATTCGCTCAGCTGCGCACACCTCGCCGATATCTCCGACGTATGTGCGATGCCAACGCCGATGATCGACGATGAATCGTTTATTCATCGCAAGAATTTGTGCCTTAAAAAAATACTCTTATCACCTCGCCGAAGTAAACACCGAACCATCGCTTGGATCGCCGAAGACGTTGCAGAACATACGGCGAGTATCTCGCAAGAGATTTTTGAAAATGTGACATGCCTCGCAGAGGTTCATCGCGAAACATCGCTCACTTCCCTGATAACGTCGCCGATGTCGGCGAATGCATCGCCGACATGGGCGACATCTTCGCCCAGTATAATTTGTCATCTGTTTGTAACGTCGAAATCGTGAACGTCGCATGTATTTTTGCGAATTTGACAAAACGAAGGCATCGGCGACGAAAATCGTGACTTGTCTCACCAGTGGGAAAGGGGCATAAGAGAGGATGACCAAGAGTTAGTAAGGTAGGAAAGTAGATTAGCAGCAGAGTGACAAAAATGTACTCATTTATCTCGAAGGGGGGTCTAGGTGGTGTTTTTTTTGTTTAAGCTTGATGGAGATCTAGCGAGGATACTATAAAATATATTATTAAATACACTAATAAATATATATATACAAAAATAACCACCAGCCACTTAAGTTTCGGTTTTACTATTAGCCCCATGACATGCATAGTTACCCCTTGTCGCATCTTCATCATACATCTCTCTCTTACCGTACATATAACTTGAGTAGTATAGTCACAAACAGCCTAGAGAGGATCAATAAATATATTAATAGTTGGCCTTCTTTTGCACTCCTTTGTACAGTCGGCCAAATAAGTGATGTCGTGGCACCAAGTATATTTGATCAATAATTAGTGTCAGCACTATCTAAGGTTTAATTCATCGTTTCGAGTGAGATATACAAACATATTCCTATCTTTACACACCCTATCTATTCAACATCTGACTGACATTAATACAGCACAGAGCGAGCCAGAGCCAAACGTAATGACAGCTGAGACATGATTGATTATCTCCACAGTACGTACCACTACCTTACCATTCTTACCAGTCTATTTATAATATGTGGGCCAGAAACCGTGAACCCTTAACCTCTGTAACTCAAAAGGGGCTAGAGCAATTGGGCGGTACATTTCCACACCGTTTCCCTGGCTGACTCTTCCTAAATAAAGAATAAAGAATGCCTCTAAAAAAACTGGGACTCCTGTACAGAGTTCGAGAATTCTTCACTGACGAGCAGTTGGCCGTAATATATAAGTCATGTGCGTTCTCAGATGGATTACTGTTCACCTCTGTGGGGTGGAAGTAGAGTGGTTGCATTGAGGCAGTTGGACAAAATTCAAAATAAAGCTATTAGATTAATCAATAACCCTGCAATCACACAGGACCTTCCTACATTATCCATACGAAGAAACTTTGCATCCCTTGCATTATTCTACAGATATTTTCACAGCAATTGTTCCGAGGAACTTGCTTCAATTGTGCCGCCTCTCCACATCTTTCCCCGTAGAACTAGGGCAGCTGAGAGCGCCCATGAATTTACACTTTCTCCTCCACAATGCAGAACTTCTGCTTATCAGAATTCATTTATCCCCAGAGCTACTACTCTTTGGAATTCACTTCCCTCGAATTGCTTTCCACAAACTTACAATCTACAAATGTTTAAATCCAGTTGTTACAAACATTTTATGAATGGAGGATGCCTTTAGGCACATGGACCTTTTTGTTTTATCTGTGTTTTTCCTTCCTCCGTTCATTGTCTCTTTAAAAAAAAAAAAAAATCGATTACTCTAGCCTTTTTTTGAGCTAGAAGAGTTTGACGTCTGGATTCTGGCCTACCTTTCATGAACAGGTTATAGTTTACCTGTCTGCTTCTCTGTAAATTACCTTTCTTCCCATTGCAATTTCTGGCACGTTTTTCTGGCTCCCTTTCTCCCTCATGTTTAGCCCCATTAGTTCTGAAATTTTAAAACGTTCACCCCATTAGTTTGGCGATTTTAAGATTTTTCGCCCCATTGTTTTGCCATTATAAAGACCTTTCATGCAGTTTAGGTGTCACTGCTTTTCCTGGCGAGCGATAACAAGCCTGTAATTTAAGAGGAACCGGCCTTCGGCTGGAACATTTTTCTACCGAAAAATGTACGAAATTATCTTAAATGAAAGGAGGTCTAGGGGGTGTAATTTTAAATTTGATGCAGGTCTAGGGAAGAAATTATAAAAATATATAAGATATAAATATATTAGCAAATAAATGCACCCATCCCCCCTTAACTAATAAAGACCCTTTTTAAGTGTATACCTGATAAATTATATAAAAGTAATTGGACTGAATGGCTCACACAGGCTCAGTTTGTAACTCCTTGTCGCTGGATTATATGAGATGGCCTTCCTAAGCTGAATATATGATTTAACGGTACTGTGCTGTTTAATTGCACACTGAAAACTCCCCCCCCCCCCTCTCTCTCTATATATATATATATATATATATATATATAATATATATATATATATATATATATATATATATATATATATATATATATATATATATATATATATATATATATACACGCCATCACACTTCCAATTTTCCCACCTTCCTTTCCTCATCCCTTTTCAGTTTTCCAATATTTTTCATTTCCCTCATTCTTCCCATCATCCCGTGTCCCATCCATCTCTCAACAAGGGACCACGACACAACACACACACACACACACACACACACACACACACACACACAGAGAGAGAGTACAAAGGAGTACAAAGGAAATCGAGCAACAACAGGTCTAGTGACCCTTCTAGGCTGCTTGTCCTCCAAAACACTGAGGATCAAGTGTCCAAACAGTGGTTTAGAGTGGGAAAGGGAACTACTGCCCTGGAACTAATGTCCGTGGCAGGATTAGGAAGTTAGTAGGGGACAGATGAGAGAGTACAAAGGAAGTACAAAGGAAATCAAGCAACAACAGATCTAGTGACCCTTCTAGGCTGCTTGTCCTCCAAAACACTGAGGATCAAGTGTCCAAACAGTGGTTAAGAGTGGGTAAGGGAACATTGGAAAGGGAACTACTGCCCTGGAACTAATGTCCGTGGCAGGACTAGGAAGTTAGTAGGGGACATATGGGTTAGTAACTGAGGGGAGGATAAATAAAGTTATTCATTTACAAACGCAGTCAGTCGCGGGTTTGATGCGAGATATTTGTCTAGGCGGAGTTTAAATTAATCAACGGTGCTGCAGTCTATAACGTCTCGGGGAAGCCCATTCCACAAGTTGACAACTCGATTGAAGAAGAAATTCTTAGATTCGTGCGAGTTAAAAGATTTACCAATAATTTTGCAACCGTTTCCCCGCGTGTAATTAGATTGGTCGATAGTGAAGTACTTACTACAGTTCATATTGTCGATGCCTGATGATTTTGAACACTTGAATTAAGTCGCCTCTTAATCTGCGCTGGGTTAAAGGAAATAGATTTAATTCTCTAAGACGCTCTTCGTATGGTTTGTTCTTTAGGCTAGGTATCATTTTGGTAACTCTACGTTGAACTCGTTCTAGCTTGTTTATGTCTTTTTGGTAATAAGGGAACCAGCATTGAACGCAATATTTCAGAAGAGGGCGGACTAAGGAATTGTAAAGGGTTAGGATAACGTCTTTGGATTTATGCTCAAATGACCTGCCTATAAAGCCAATTATTTTGTTTGCCTTCTTAACAACTTCTGAACATTGTTGACTCGGTTTTAGGTTACTCGATATTGTTACTCCCAGATCGGTTTCTCTGTTTACATTCTTAAGCCGAGTGCCATTCATCGAATAGTTTGCTTTCTCATTTAGGTATCCGATATGTAGTACTTTACATTTATCCGCATTGAAACTCATTTGCCAAATTTGGGCCCAATGTGACAATTTATCTAGATTGTGTTGCATATCGTCAACTTGATCTTTTGACAGTACGCTATTTGCAATTTTTGTATCGTCAGCAAATTTTGAGATTGTACAGGTGAGACCCTCATCTATGTCGTTGATGTAAATTAGAAAGAGAATTGGTCCTAGTACCGATCCCTGGGGTACCCCGCTACTTACATTGGTCCATTTAGATGCCTTACCGTTTATGACTACTACTTTGCTTTCTGTCGCTGAGCCAATTTTCTATCCATTTCAACACACCGTCTTGTATTCCATGCGCTTTTAGTTTTAGCAGTAAACGTTTGTGGGGAACTTTGTCAAAGGCCTTTTGAAAATCAAGGTATATAATCTACAGCTTTACTCTCATCGTAGAGGTTGAGGATATTGTGGAAGAAGTCTAAGAGGTTTGTTAAACAGGAACGTATTTTACGAAAGCCGTGTTGAGTATCTTTAAGTATGTTATTTTCCTCTAAGTGATTTACGAGTCTGTCTCTTATGACCGTTTCTAGCATTTTACATACAACTGAGGTTAAGCTAATTGGACGATAGTTACTGGGTAGGGATTTGCTGCCTTTTTTTTAATATCGGTGTTACGTTGGCTATCTTCCACTGATCAGGCATAGTTCCAGACTGCAAGGATTTATTGAATAGTAATGTCAGTGGTTTGGAGAGCTCATCCTTAGCTTCCTTTAGAACTCTAGGCGAGATTGTATCAGGTCCAGGCGTTTTATTTACCTTGAGTTTATGTAAACAATTCAATACTTCTCTCTCTGTAACGGTGATATTGCTTAGAACATCTGAATTATCAATCTGAATCGGCGATGGTGTAGGGATATCACTGAGGTCTTCTGTTGTAAAAACTGATTCATAGAAGGTATTGAGGGCATTACTCATTTGTACTTCGTCTTTGGTGTATTCTCCATTTTCATCGACTAACGGTCCAACAGTTGAAGTAACTACTTTTTTCTTTCTGATATAACTATAGAATTCTTTCGGGTTTGTTTTACTTTGATTCGCAATATGTAACTCTAGGGTCTTTTTACTTTGCTTAATTAACTTTTTGGCTTTGCGTCGTAGCTCTACAAATTTCACCCGTTCTTCGTCATTTTGTGAGGATTTTAATCTATCATTAGCAAATTTTTTTAGCAAGCAGGCAGTTTGAAATATCTTTATTCCACCATTTGGGCTTATTATTATGGCCTGGACGCCGTATTTTCGATGGTATGCAGTCTTGCACTGCTTTTAGGTAAGTGGTTTCGAATAACTTCCAAGATGTATTTATGTCGTTATTGTTAATTAAAAAGCTCCAGTCAGTTTCTTTAAACATAGCTCTAAGTTTATGAAAGTTTGCTTTCTTGAAATTAGGGACTTTTTCGATGCTACTATTTGGTTCGTTACTAGTAAAGTTTAAAGTGAAAGTTATCGTACGATGGTCGCTGTTACTGAATTCATCACCAACATTCAAATTCTCTATTAATTCTTCTTTTGTTGCAAGTACAATGTCAAGAACGTTATTACCACGGGTCGGTGTTCGAACAAATTGATAAAGCGAACTCTCTTGCAAGTTCGTATACAAGTCATGTCCGGAGTGTGAAGTAAGAGTATCGCCCCACTTGGTCACAGGTAAATTAAAGTCGCCAAAAAATACGGTATCTTGCGAGTTACTTACATCTGCAATTTGTTCATTAATTTCTCGGTCAGTTTGCACTGATTGAGCTGGAGGTCTGTATATTAATGCAAGTATTATTTTTGTACCTTTATTATTCTTTATTAGCACAAAAGATGTGTCGACGTTCACAATTTGAGGTTTTGACAAGAGGGTCGGGTTAAGACTTTCTTTGATATA
The DNA here is from genome assembly GCA_032716605.1 of Paralithodes platypus. Lineage (NCBI taxonomy): Eukaryota > Metazoa > Arthropoda > Malacostraca > Decapoda > Lithodidae > Paralithodes > Paralithodes platypus. The sequence goes on along the minus strand of CM064483.1, from coordinate 20,250,712 downwards.
AAATAAAACGCCACCTCCATTTTTATTTATTCGGCTTTTCTCAAACATTACATAACCGGGAAGTGAATACTCTGCTAAAAAGTCTATCTACTGTATTGAGCCAAGATTCTGTTTTACCAATCACATCATAATTTTCAGTAAACACTAGTTCCTCTAAATCTGAAAATTTATTGCGTATGCTACGAGCGTTTGCATAGAAAACCTTTAAAGTTGCGGTTTTAGAACTCACAGAACGTTCTTTAATCAAATTTTTGGTTCTGATCGGATCTACATTTACATTCATGGCTGACATCGGTCCTCTGTCGTTATCCCTGGCGGTTTTGAATTTGGGTCGTGTTGGTGGAGCTTTATCCAATTTCGCGGTTCTTGACAGATTAGCATTTAGCGAGAGAGAGCTAGAGCTAGAGCTAGCGAGAGAGAGCTAGAGCTAGAGCTAGCGAGAGAGAGCTAGAGCTAGAGCTAGCGAGAGAGAGCTAGAGCTAGCGAGAGAGCTAGCGAGAGAGAGAGAGAGCTAGCTAGCTTTTGGCTGTTTCACAACTTAACCTAACCTAGCATAGTGTTAGTTACGTCAACCCAAATACAGTTCACGTAAGTTAGCTTAACATACCGGTACTGTAGATTAGTTTAGTGTAGCTTAGATTAAATTATGTTAGACTATGCTACTCTAAATTAATTGACAAGGATTTAGGGTAATTTGTGTACTTTCAAATCTGTTTTTTTCTACCACAACGCTTTGAGGCTGTATTTCGATCCTTAACACCAAAATATACAGGGTGTGCCAGGAGGAAAGGGCATAACTTTGGGAAATGATAGAACAAGGTATTCGAAGCCTAAAATGTTCTATAAGAAATAATCCAAATCTCAACCGGCATAGAGATATTGCATGTTGAAAATGTAGTTGTTGTTTCAGTATTACCCCTTAAGGCTGTCCTAGTGTCTACCCCACCTCCATCTGTCTGCAATTATTTTAACATGTTATTATAAACATACTATAATTCTGTAAGTTGCAAAATTATTATAGACATATTAGCTTACTTTGGACCACTATTTGACACTACAATGATGCGGGGAGGACACTACATTAAACCTTCAATATCTTTTTAATGATTGAAATTTGGAATTGTTGTTAAAGAACTGTTTATGCTTAGAATACCTTATTTTATAATTTCTCAAAGTTATGCCCTTTCCTCCTGGGACACCCTGTATCCAGCAATTCAGATAAACATAAGGGATGGGATAAGCAACATCGAAAGCACACAGCAACGCCTGGAGACCGTCCGTGGGCAAACAATATGATTTATGGAACACCGTGGACAGTATTTCACCAGCCAACGATTTCATACCCGGGTTTACATGCACCGTGGACGCGCGGGGGTCTAGGGGAGGGGAGGGGGAGAGGGGGTATGGTGGGGGGGGGGGGGGGAGGTTTGCTTTTGTTTTCTTGAAGGTTGAGGGGGCATTCCGTTTGGTGTATGTGTTATTGTTGAGGCATGTAACTTATGAGTAAAATATATATATATAAATACATATATATATATATATATAACAAATCCTATGAACACTTCCTATACAGTATACAGTTATATACTCTATCTTGTTAGCCCTATTGGACACACCTTATAGGAAAAAGTGCCCAATTTCACGGAGATAGAACAAGAAGAGGCGAGAGAGAAAGTTGAACAAGTAAAAACCCTTGGATCTTCTTCACACAAGACCTGCCAAGATAAATATATACCGGTATATATATATATTTTTTTTTTACGCGATGCCTTTCCAATCCCGAGATAAATTTATTACCGGACCACATACATTACAGGGCTTAAGGGGAGGTCACAGGCTTTTTTTGTCTTTCTCTCTTTTTTGTTTCTCTTTCCCTGGCTTGTATCCATTCACCCCATTCAGCCAACTGTTTTAAGACGTTTATCCCCATCCAGGTGTCGATTTCTTCCTGGCGAGCGATAGTGAGCCAACATTGTGTGGAGAAATTTGGCTTCGCCAGACATTTTTCTATCGAAAAATGTACAAATTTAGCTTGCTGTCAAAACAAAAATATATATGCTGGCTCGCTACCGCTCGCCAGGAAAATATTGACACCTGTATGGGGGTAAACGTCTGAAAACAGTAGGCTGAATGGGGCCGAATGGATACAAGCATAGAGAGAGGGAGAGAAAGAGAAAACAAAGCGAGGTGGGCTCCCTTAAAGTTGGTCGGGAGAAGGAGGCATGGGTGGAGGGGGTGCTTTATAGGCCTACTCGTCATTCCAGACTCTTTTATGGGAAGTATAATGATAACTGACTTACAGTAGGCGCTATGTTGAAAATATTTGTCCTATGTCAGTAATCTGAAGAAGAAATATTGGCAATAGACTGCTTGTTGTGATAACAGAGTCATCGCAGCGGGTGCCCAACCCCGAAAGAAGTTGAAATAGGTGAGCTATCCCCCCCCCCCCCTGCTAAAGGCGGTTTTCTAGGGCGTTTCCTAGCTGATGCTGAGAGGATTGGGTTCTAGTCATGTGGTGATGGGCTGGACTATCAGAGTGAGAGCTGAGCGATCTCTGCCATACCCATAGCTTACTGTTCCTTTTACTTATATATTCTCTAGATCTCCAGTGACTGTCTCTTCCGTGCCTCCCTACAAATTGGGAGCCAAAGTGTCACATTTTCCCTTTTGGCCCTCAACTTTCCCTTCATAATTGCTGAGGGGCACAGGGCCTTGGGTGGGGCTTTGGTTTCCCGGGCGTTTCCGCACCCTCCTCAGCTCCCCGCCTTGGATTAGCTTCGGTCACCTGGACTTTATTAGTGGTAGGCAGGGAGGGTTCTGTGGGGCCGCTCGATTATGGCCTTGGCCTTGTTCGGGACCTTGGGGCTGCTCGGCCAGACAGCCTGGGGAACAGCAACAACAACAACAACAACAACAACAGAGTCATCGCAAGATTCTGTATATATAGAATCAATCGCTCACACACACACACACACACACACACACACACACACACACACACACACACACACACACACACACACACACACACACACGAACAAACAAACTACTAAAAAGCCTTATCATAAAGCAATAACAGTTGCATCAAGAGCCTTATCATAAAGCAATAACAGTTGCATCAAGAGCTAATATAAACAATCTGGAAATTCAAACAAGTCCGAAATATACGTTCAACACCAACAGTCAAATCCCCTACAAAGAAAGGCTAGAAAATAATGTTACCTTCTGGAAGAAAAACGCAAGATATCACTTAATATGGAAAATCTCCGTCCAGGGTTCACTTTAATGAGATTTCGAAGAGCTGATAGGAGTCTCTCTCATATATTTTAGACGTTCATAGTCTCATTTTGAAAAGCCATTTAACCCTTTTTCTACGAATGGCATTTTATTTGTAAAATACAAATCGTGTTCGTCAAAATACAAGAAAACTTGGTATTATTGTAGTAAAGGATTTACTCCAATAGTTTTAAATCCCTAGATTACGAGATGTCTTTCCTAAGCTGAATATGATCGTCTAATGTTAGACAGAATATTTTTAAATTGCGCGTTCGTACTGAAGGGCTGCAAATAACGTGCATATTATGGTGTTACTAACCTCAAAGGAGCCATCATCTGCGTCCTTAACCGATGCACCATTTTTCTTTGTATTTTTTTCTTTTTTCTTTTTCAAAATTTACACAATTGTTTTATCATTATATACCAATGAATACGGAACACAGTACAAAGAGGAAAAGTACATTACCATCCAAAGAAGAAGGAGAGATTACATTTTTTTTTGTCTCCTATTACCCGAGCCGTACACAATGTCCTGGTCACGGAGGATGGAGCTCACGACACTATAATGGCAGTACCTAGCCGGGCCTTTATTGATCCAAAAGATAGTGTACTAGGTAAGGTCTCTACTGGGCCTAAAACCTTTGATAGATAACATGAACTGTCTTTACATAATAGTACTGTAAAGTCACTCCATATAGTCCTTGATCATGGGTGTTTAGTAAATGTTCTATCTAAACACAGTAGCTCCTCGAACACAATCAGTTTTCATCCTGGTTGAACTTAATGAAGCACACAGTTTGACAGTGTAATAATAGAGCCCTTCACATTACTTCTCTGTGTGTAAAGAGAGCTCTAGTTTACCCTCTGGACAGTGGCGTTACCTTACATGGTAGCCTAGTACAACACTATCTCACTATATCTAACACCTATCTATAATAATTGTTTTGTGTAAACTGTAGGAAAGTAACCAAACTTTTATAAAAAAAGAAAAAAAAAAGAAAAAAAAAATAAGATTAGCAGATCTAAAAGTAAACGCGTCACTTTTCACTGGAAAAAACTTGTTGGTTATGCATATGAAACATTAGGTTCTTCGTTTACCAAAACTATATTTATAGTAACATCCTCAATTTTGCGGATGATAGGAATCTAATGGGTGGATGGGACTCGTTAGCCTTGGTCGGCAACTCATCTAGGGGAGACAACCTTATACAAATCCGGGTGGATGGGACTCGTCAGCCTTGGTTGGCAACCTGTCTAGGGAGTAAACCTGATACAAATCCGTACTGCTTACCTAAGGGTAAGGCAGGTTATGGATGGATTAGCCGAACACCACTGTAGAAAAATAGTGCTAACAAGATACACAGAGGGCCTCGGAGTCGGACAGATCCTAAATTGAGTGGTCAATCCTGTAAGTCCTTTACTAAACTGGCTCGGGTTGGCCCTCTCACAGGGAATAGGTCCGCTTGGGGGCATTCTGTGTATGGCCACCCTCGTAAGGGGAGTAAGGCGTCCGGCAATAGATAGATAGATAGGAATCTAATGAGACATCGCGTCGATAATATTCTTCCGTGAGGCCCCTAAACCAGATACTTACAAATCATTACATGGATAAGTACACATACAAACACTCGAATATAAAGGCGGTGTCAAACCTCTTATCTCGGCGATAACTGCATGGTGATGATAATAAGAAAAAGAAGAATGTCAACATATTCATAAATATATATAATATTCTTCATTACAGATTTGATTCTCAAGTATATTATGACATGTATATACTACAGACTGATAATAAGTTGAGAGAAACACAGATATACAGTGTGTAGGCTATATGTATAATTCATAGGCCGAGAGAGTAAGAATATACATATATAGCGAGATAAATCTATAAACACCAAACTATAGAGAAAGAGATAACCTCAATCAGCCCTGGTGACACATTTGATGACACCCTACACTACAACACCTCTCTCTCTCTCTCTCTCTCTCTCTCTCTCTCTCTCTCTCTCTCTCTCTCTCTCTCTCTCTCTCTCTCTCTCTCTCTCTCTCTCTCTCTCTCTCCTCTCATCTCTCTTCTCTCTCTCTCTCTCCTCTCTCTCTCTCTCTCCTCTCTCTCATCTCTCTCTTCTCTCTCTCCCTCTCTTCTCTCTTCTCTTCTCTCTCCCTCTCCTCTATCTCTCTCTTCTCTCCTCATGCCTCTCTCTTATATATACTTTCTATTATTCTCTCCTCTCTCCTCTATGTGTCGCTCTCTCTCTCTTCTTATAATCTCTAGCTCTCCTCTATTATAATTATATATAATTCTTGCTTTGCCCTAGCTTTAGTTTCCTTGCTTTACATTGATTAGTTAATGAATTCCAAACGGCCTCGTGAGATCAGTAGATCTGTTTTACTTTGTTTTAACTTCTGTGTACATTTATCTCTCTTCTCCTCTTTTTCATGTTCTCCCCTTCTTTTCCCACTCTTCTTTTCCATTCGTTCTCTTTGCCCCCTGCTCCCCAACCATTCTAGCTCTCTCTCCTGCTCAACCTATTCGCCCCAAAGCTCATGTTGACCCCTTCAGCACCATGACATGTTTTACTTTTATTTTGCTAAATTTAGACTACTTTATGCATTTAAGAGGGACCCGTGTTATGAGGGTTTTTGAGATCGTATTTACCCCTTTGAATCCTAGAGGTAGATCATAAGCTAAATAAAATCTTCTATAGTAACCATATTATGAGAATAATTCATCGTGCTGAGGGTTGAAAGTCTTTCTCTTCCTACATCTTTCATCCTAATAAGGCCCCTACAACATCCCCGTGTGAATAAGAAGGTGATGAAGGTTCTCTGCCGCAGGTTTGGATAGAGGCAAGGTACAGGGTGACAGAAGACCGTATAGTGACAGTGTACTCTTGCTCCTAGTGCTTCGGTTTTTTCTTTGCCTCTCTTGTTTTCTGTTTTGATTCTCCTCTGCATATCCTGCATTGTGTATTCTCCTTCACATTCTGCCTATCTTCTATTAATTATTATCTTTCTCATTTAATTTTATCTTTTCTTTTTCTGGTTTCCTCCTTGTTCCCTCTACATATCCTTCCTACTTTCCCCTCCTGTTCCTTTTGCCACTCCCTTCTACAAGTTTCCCCTACTTATCCATCTGTTTTTCGTTTCCCTTGACCTCTTATGTGTTTCTCTGTTCCTCTCCTCTTCTGTTCCTCTATATCTCCACCCTATCTTCCTCTCCTACAACCACCCTCTTTTCCTCTGCCTCTCTTTCCCTTCCATCCCAGCCTCTCCTCTGCTTAGCCTATACTACCCTCCCTCTCCATCATACTTAGCCTTCCTCTTTTTTACATCCTTCATACTCATATATCCTCCCACCCCTCTCTCATCACCTATTGAACTCCTTTTTCTCTTTCTCTTGATTCTCTTGCTTCTTCTGCCCTTCTCTCTTTTCTTCCTCTTCTCTCTCTCTCTCTCTCTCTCTCTCTCTCTCTCTCTCTCGCACTCTCCCTTTGTCTCTCTCTCTCTCTCTCTCTCTCTCTCTCTCCCTTTGTCTCTCTCTCTCTCTCTGAACACGCACAAAATAATGACTTTCCGCATGAAAACAAATCTGTCTCTTCCTTCTGCTGACCCTCTTTCTCTCTCCTCCTTCTTCCGTCCCTCTTTCTCTCTCCTCCTCCTCCTGTCCATCTTTCCCTCTCGCCTCTTCTTCTTCCGTCCCTCATTCCTCCCTCCTCCTTCTTCTGTCCCTCTTTCTCTCTCCTCCCCTTTATCCCTCTTTCTCTGCTCTCTCCTCTTTTCTCTGTCCCTCTTTCTCTCTCCTCCTTCTTATGTCCCTCTTTCTCTCTTCCCTCTTCTGTCCCTCTTTCTCTCTCTTCCCTCTTCTGTCCCTCTTTCTCTCTCCTCTTTTCGTACTTGCACTTTTCTAACTACTCCTGTCCCTCTTTCTCTCTCTCCTCCTCTTCTATCCCTCTTTCTCTCTCCTCCTTCTGCTGTCCCTCTTTCTCTCTCCTCCCTCTTCTGTCCCTCTTTCTCTCTCCTCTTGTCGTACTTGTCACTCCTCAATTTATATGTTATCTTCTTTCCTTTCTCGACCCTCTTGCTTCCATCGTCTTTAGCCTACTGTTTTTCTGTCTCCATTAGTTTCCCTTTGTCTTCTTCTTGTTAGTTCTCTCATCCTAAACGTCTTTCTTTTTCTTTGTTTTCCTCTGTCCTTATTTCCCTCTCGTGTCTCTCCCCTGTTCAGCCTACAGCCTCCCTCCCTCCCCCCCCCCCCCCCCCCCTCCATTATGTTTAAAACCTTCCTCTTCCTAGATCCTTCATACTCCTAGGCCTCCCACTCTCAACTTCAACCTTCTACTGCGTCTCTTTCTTTCGTTTGTTTTTTCTTTTTTCTAGACCACTATCAATCTTAAAATAGAAACACCCCCAAGACCCCTTCGAGATAAATGTGTACCTTTTTCGGTACAAAAATCTTCCGGCCATAGGCCGATTCTTTATAAATTGCAGGCTCGCTATCACTTGCCAGGAAACAACACCTAAATGGCACTAAAGGTCTTAATATTGACAAAGAAATGGGGCGAAAGGTTTTAATATCGCCAAACTAATGGAGTGATCGTCTTAAAATCTCAAAATGAATGGGGCTAAGCATGAGTGAGAAAGGATCCACACAAAAATAAAAACTTCACCTTAGTAAATGTTTCGCTCGGTTTCTCCCGTATATTTCTCAACCTATTCTCCATTTGTTTTTTTGTTTTTTTTGTCTTATTAGTCTTTCCCTAGACAACCTGTCCTAATCCTCCTTTTATCCGCTCTTCATACCTCTTCCCGTCTCTCATTTTTCTCTCCTCCAATCTTCTGCACATTTGTTTCCTTTGCCTCTCCTTTTTACCTTATACACACCCCCCTCACTCCTGTTTCTCTCCAAACCTACTCCATCCCATTTCTCCTGCCCTGCTTCTCCCTGCTCAACCTACTGCCCCCCTACTCCCTCATGTTTAAAGTCTTCCCTCTTGCCTAACCATCCTTCAATCCCTCACTCGACCTCCACACACACCATAATCAGACCTGCCTCACGCCCATTATCATTCTATCTCTTCCTCTACTACGTCTTCCTGTTGCCACTATGTCTCCCTCCTGTTTCCCTTCCATTCATACCCTTATACTTAAAAGTTTATTTCCCCTAATACCCTTTTTCCTCTTTGTCCTCTACCTTGATATCTACATTTCCCTATTTTCCTTATTCTGTAATTTGTTTTTCCTTTACTACCACTTCATCTTTGTCCTTTCTCATGGTCCCTCTGTTGTATCTCGTAGTTTTCCTTCTATGCAAATCTTGTGCTTATTACTGTTGTCATTTTGTCTCTATCCGTATATAATATTCCTGCCCCCCCCCTTTTCTTTATGCTTCATTATGTTTATCACTTTACTAACAACATTCCTTCTTACATTCTCTACCGTTCCGTCTGTATCTGTTGCTTCTCTGTTGCACCTCTTCTTATCTATGCATACATTTTTACTTTATTATATCTTCTCTTCTTTTTGTTTCTACCCTTCCTCTAAACGAATCATCTTTCCTGCTTCTTCAATTTGTTTTCCTTTAACTATCACTTTTTTCTTAATTCTCATGTTCCTCTCT
>CM064483.1:20179609-20241716 GCA_032716605.1 Paralithodes platypus | reverse complement strand
TTGCTAATTAACTTTTTGGCTTTGCGTCGTAGCTCTACAAATTTCACCCGTTCTTCGTCATTTTGTGAGGATTTTAATCTATCATTAGCAAATTTTTTAGCAAGCAGGCAGTTTGAAATATCTTGATTCCACCATTTGGGCTTATCTATATGGCCTGGACGCCGTATTTTCGATGGTATGCAGTCTTGCACTGCTTTTAGGTAAGTGGTTTCGAATAACTTCCAAGCTGTATTTATGTCGTTATTGTTAATTAAAAAAGCTCCAGTCAGTTTCTTTAAACATAGCTCTAAGTTTATGAAAGTTTGCTTTCTTGAAATTAGGGACTTTTTCGATGCTACTAGTTGGTTCGTTACTAGTAAGTTTAAAGTGAAAGTTATCGTACGATGGGTCGCTGTTACTGAATTCATCACCAACATTCAAAATTCTCTATTAATTCTTCTTTTGTTGCAAGTACAATGTCAAGAACGTTATTACCACGGGTCGGTGTTCGAACAAATTGATAAAGCGAACTCTCTTGCAAGTTCGTATACAAGTAATGTCCGGAGTGTGAAGTAAGAGTATCGCCCCACTTGGTCACAGGTAAATTAAAGTCGCCAAAAAATACGGTATCTTGCGAGTTACTTACATCTGCAATTTGTTCATTAATTTCTCGGTCAGTTTGCACTGATTGAGCTGGAGGTCTGTATATTAATGCAAGTATTATTTTTGTACCTTTATTATTCTTTATTAGCACAAAAGATGTGTCGACGTTCACAATTTGAGGTTTTGACAAGAGGGTCGGGTTAAGACTTTCTTTGATATAAATAAAACGCCACCTCCTTTTTTATTTATTCGGCTTTTCTCAAACATTACATAACCGGGAAGTGAATACTCTGCTAAAAAGTCTATCTACTGTAATGAGCCAAGATTCTGTTATACCAATCACATCATAATTTTCAGTAAACACTAGTTCCTCTAAATCTGAAAATTTATTGCGTATGCTACGCGCGTTTGCATAGAAAACCTTTAAAGTTGCGGTTTTAGAACTCACAGAACGTTCTTTAATGAAATTTTTGGTTCTGATCCGATCTACATTTACATTCAGGGCTGACAGCGGTCCTCTGTCGTTATCCCCTGGCGGTTTTGAATTTGGGTCGTGTTGGTGGAGCTTTATTCCAATTTCGCGGTTCTTGACAGATTAGCATTTAGCGAGAGAGAGCTAGAGCTAGAGCCAAAGCGAGAGAGAGCTAGAGCCAAAGCGAGAGAGAGCTAGAGCCAAAGCGAGAGAGAGCTAGAGCTAGCGAGAGAGAGCTAGCGAGAGAGAGAGAGGAGCTAGCTAGCTTTTGGCTGTTTCACAACTTAACCTAACCTAGCATAGTGTTAGTTACGTCAACCCAAATACAGTTCACGTAAGTTAGCTTAACATACCGGTACTGTAGATTAGTTTAGTGTAGCTTAGATTAAATTATGTTAGACTATGCTACTCTAAATTAGTTGACAAGGATTTAGGGTAATTTGTGTACTTTCCAATCTGTTTTTTTCTACCACAACGCTTTGAGGCTGTATTTCGATCCTTAACACCAAAATATACAGGGTGTGCCAGGAGGAAAGGGCATAACTTTGGGAAATGATAGAACAAGGTATTCGAAGCCTAAAATGGTCTATAAGAAATAATCCAAATCTCAACCGGCATAGAGATATTGCATGTTGAAAATGTAGTTGTTGTTTCAGTATTACCCCTTAAGGCTGTCCTAGTGTCTACCCCACCTCCATCTGTCTGCAATTATTTTAACATGTTATTATAAACATACTATAATTCTGTAAGTTGCAAAATTATTATAGACATATTAGCTTACTTTGGACCACTATTTGACAGGGAAGAGTACCGGTACAATACAATGATGTGGGGAGGACACTACATTAAACCTTCAATATCTTTTTAATGATTGAAATTTGGAATTGTTGTTAAAGAACTGTTTATGCTTAGAATACCTTATTTTATAAATTCTCAAAGTTATGCCCTTTCCTCCTGGGACACCCTGTATACAGCAATTCAGATGAACATAAGGGATGGGATAAGCAAAATCGAAAGCACACAGCAACGCCTGGAGACCGTCCGTGGGCAAACAATATGATTTATGGAACACCGTGGACAGTATTTCACCAGCCAACGATTTCATACCCGGGTTTACATGCACCGTGGACGCGGGGAGGGGAGGGGGAGAGGGGGTATGGTGGGTGGGTGGGGGAGGGGGAGGGGAGGTTTGCTTTTGTTTTCTTGAAGGTTGAGGGGGCATTCCGTTTGGTGTATGTGTTATTGTTGAGGCATGTAACTTATGAGTAAAATATATATATATAAATACATATATATATATATATATATAACAAATCCTATGAACACTTCCTATACAGTATACAGTTATATACTCTATCTTGTTAGCCCTATTGGACACACCTTATAGGAAAAAGTGCCCAATTTCACGGAGATAGAACAAGAAGAGGCGAGAGAGAAAGTTGAACAAGTAAAAACCCTTGGATCTTCTTCACACAAGACCTGCCAAGATAAATATATACCGGTATATATATATTTTTTTTTTACGCGATGCCTTTCCAATCCCGAGATAAATTTATTACCGGACCACATACATTACAGGGCTTAAGGGGAGGTCACAGGCTTTTTTTGTCTTTCTCTCTTTTTTGTTTCTCTTTCCCTGGCTTGTATCCATTCACCCCATTCAGCCAACTGTTTTAAGACGTTTATCCCCATCCAGGTGTCGATTTCTTCCTGGCGAGCGATAGTGAGCCAACATTGTGTGGAGAAATTTGGCTTCGCCAGACATTTTTCTATCGAAAAATGTACAAATTTAGCTTGCTGTCAAAACAAAAATATATATGCTGGCTCGCTACCGCTCGCCAGGAAAATATTGACACCTGTATGGGGGTAAACGTCTTAAAACAGTAGGCTGAATGGGGCCGAATGGATACAAGCATAGAGAGAGGGAGAGAAAGAGAAAACAAAGCGAGGTGGGCTCCCTTAAAGTTGGTCGGGAGAAGGAGGCATGGGTGGAGGGGGTGCTTTATAGGCCTACTCGTCATTCCAGACTCTTTTATGGGAAGTATAATGATAACTGACTTACGGTAGGCGCTATGTTGAAAATATTTTTCCTATGTCAGTAATCTGAAGAACAAATATTGGCAATAGACTGCTTGTTGTGATAACAGAGTCATCGCAGCGGGTGCCCAACCCCGAAAGAAGTTGAAATAGGTGAGCTATCCCCCCCCCCCCCCCTGCTAAAGGCGGTTTTCTAGGGCGTTTCCTAGCTGATGCTGAGAGGATTGGGTTCTAGTCATGTGGTGATGGCCTGGACTATCAGAGTGAGAGCTGAGCGATCTCTGCCATACCCATAGCTTACTGTTCCTTTTACTTATATATTCTCTAGATCTCCAGTGACTGTCTCTTCCGTGCCTCCCTACAAATTGGGAGCCAAAGTGTCACATTTTCCCTTTTGGCCCTCAACTTTCCCTTCATAATTGCTGAGGGGCACAGGGCCTTGGGTGGGGCTTTGGTTTCCCGGGCGTTTCCGCACCCTCCTCAGCTCCCCGCCTTGGATTAGCTTCGGTCACCTGGACTTTATTAGTGGTAGGCAGGGGAGGGTTCTGTGGGGGCGCTCGATTATGGCCTTGGCCTTGTTCAGGATCTTGGGGCTGCTCGAGACAGACATCCTGGGGAACAACAACAACAGCAACAACAACAACAACAGAGTCATCGCAAGATTCTGTATATATAGAATCAATCGCTCACACACACACACACACACACACACACACACACACACACACACACACAACCACACACACACACACACACACACACACGAACAAACAAACTACTAAAAAGCCTTATCATAAAGCAATAACAGTTGCATCAAGAGCCTTATCATAAAGCAATAACAGTTGCATCAAGAGCTAATATAAACAATCTGGAAATTCAAACAAGTCAGAAATATACGTTCAACACCAACAGTCAAATCCCCTACAAAGAAAGGCTAGAAAATAATGTTACCTTCTGGAAGAAAAACGCAAGATATCACTTAATATGGAAAATCTCCGTCCAGGGTTCACTTTAATGAGATTTCGAAGAGCTGATAGGGGTCTCTCTCATATATTTTAGACGTTCATAGTCGCATTTTGAAAAGCCATTTAACCCTTTTTCTACGAATGGCATTTTATTTGTAAAATACAAATCGTGTTCGTCAAAATACAAGAAAACTTGGTATTATTGTAGTAAAGGATTTACTCCAATAGTTTTAAATCCCTAGATTATGAGATGTCTTTCCTAAGCTGAATATGATCGTCTAATGTTAGACAGAATATTTTTAAATTGCGCGTTCGTACTGAAGGGCTGCAAATAACGTGCATATTATGGTGTTACTAACCTCAAAGGAGCCATCATCTGCGTCCTTAACCGATGCACCATTTTTCTTTGTATGTTTTTCTTTTTTCTTTTTCAAAATTTACATAATTGTTTTATCATTATATACCAATGAATACGGAACACAGTACAAAGAGGAAAAGTACATTACCATCCAAAGAAGAAGGAGAGATTACATTTTTGTTGTCTCCTATTACCCGAGCCGTACACAATGTCCTGGTCACGGAGGATGGAGCTCACGACACTATAATAGCAGTACCTAGCCGGGTCTTTATTGATCCAAAAGATAGTCTGCTAGGTAAGGTCTCTACTGGGCCTAAAACCTTTGATAGATAACATGAACTGTCCTTACATAATAGTACTGTAAAGTCACTCCATATAGTCCTTGATCATGGGTGTTTAGTAAATGTTATATCTAAACACAGTAGCTCCTCGAACACAATCAGTTTTCATCCTGGTTGAACTTAATGAAGCACACAGTTTGACAGTGTAATAATAGAGCCCTTCACATTACTTCTCTGTGTGTAAAGAGAGCTTTAGTTTACCCTCTGGACAGTGGCGTTACCTTACATGGTAGCCTAGTACAACACTATCTCACTATATCTAACACCTATCTATAATAATTGTTTTGTGTAAACTGTAGGAAAGTAACCAAACTTTTATAAAAAAAATAAAAATAAAAAATAAATAAAATAAGATTAGCAGATCTAAAAGTAAACGCGTCACTTTTCACTGGAAAAAAACTTGTTGGTTATGCATATGAAACATTAGGTTCTTCGTTTACCAAAACTATATTTATAGTAACATCCTCAATGTTGCGGATGATAGGAATCTAATGGGTGGATGGGACTCGTTAGCCTTGGTCGGCAACTCATCTAGGGGAGACAACCTTATACAAATCCGGGTGGATGGGACTCGTCAGCCTTGGTTGGCAACCTGTCTAGGGGAGTAAACCTGATACAAATCCGTACTGCTTACCTAAGGGTAAGGCAGGTTAGTGGATGGATTAGCCGAACACCACTGTAGAAAAATAGTGCTAACAAGATACACAGAGGGCCTCGGAGTCGGACAGATCCTAAATTGAGTGGTCAATCCTGTAAGTCCTTTACTAAACTGGCTCGGGTTGGCCCTCTCACAGGGAATAGGTCCGCTTGGGGGCATTCTGTGTATGGCCACCCTCGTAAGGGGAGTAAGGCGTCCGGCAATAGATAGATAGATAGGAATCTAATGAGACATCGCGTCGATAATATTCTTCCGTGAGGCCCCTAAACCAGATACTTACAAATCATTACATGGATAAGTACACATACAAACACTCGAATATAAAGGCGGTGTCAAACCTCTTATCTCGGCGATAACTGCATGGTGATGATAATAAGAAAAAGAAGAATGTCAACATATTCATAAATATATATAATATTCTTCATTACAGATTTGATTCTCAAGTATATTATGACATGTATATACTACAGACTGATAATAAGTTGAGAGAAACACAGATATACAGTGTGTAGGCTATATGTATAATTCATAGGCCGAGAGAGTAAGAATATACATATATAGCGAGATAAATCTATAAACACCAAACTATAGAGAAAGAGATGACCTCAATCAGCCCTGGTGACACATTTGATGACACCCTACACTACAACACCAGTCTCTCTCTCTCTCTCTCTCTCTCTCTCTCTCTCTCTCTCTCTCTCTCTCTCTCTCTCTCTCATCTCTCTCTCTCTCTCTCTCTCTCTCTCTCTCTCTCTCTCTCTCTCTCTCTCTCTCTCTCTCTCTCTCTCTCTCTCTCTCTCTCTCTCTCTCTCTCTCTCTCTCTCTCTCTCTCTCTCTCTCTCTCTTTTATATATATATATATATATATATATAGTGAGTGGGTGTGTGTTTTCTTAGCTAGCTTTATCTTTCTTGCTTTGCTTTTTCAGTCACATTGATTAGTTAATCTGAATTCAAACGGCCTCTTGAGAATCAGTAGATCTGTTGTTACTTGTTTTACTTCTGTGTACATTTATCTCTCTTCTCCTCTTTTTCATGTTCTCCCCTTCTTTTCCCACTCTTCTTTTCCATTCGTTCTCTTTGCCCCCTGCTCCCCAACCATTCCTAGCTCTCTCTCCTGCTCAACCTATTCGCCCCAAAGCATCATGTTTGACCCCTTCAGCACCATGACGTGTTTTTACCTTTTATTTTGGCTAAATTTAGACTACTTTATGCATTTTAAGAAGGACCCGTGTTATTCAGAGGGTTTATTGAGATCGTATTTACCCCTTTGAATCCTAGAGGTAGATCACAAGCTAATTAAAATCTTCTAATAGTAACCATATTATGATGAATAATTACGTCATCGTGCTGAAGGGGTTGAAAGTCTTTCTCTTCCTACATCTTTCATCCTAATAAGGCCCCTACACGCATCCCCAGTGTGAATAAGAAGAAGGTGATGAAGGTTAGTGGGATCTGCCGCAGGGTTTGGATAGAGGCAAGGTACAGGAGGTGACAGAAGACCGTAATAGTGACAGTGTACTCTTGCTCCTAGTGCTTCGGTTTTTCTTTGCCTCTCTTGTTTTCTGTTTTGATTCTCCTCTGCATATCCTGCATTGTGTATTCTCCTTCACATTCTGCCTATCTTCTATTAATTATTATCTTTCTCATTTAATTTTATCTTTTCTTTTTCTGGTTTCCTCCTTGTTCCCTCTACATATCCTTCCTACTTTCCCCTCCTGTTCCTTTTGCCACTCCCTTCTACAAGTTTCCCCTACTTATCCATCTGTTTTTCGTTTCCCTTGACCTCTTATGTGTTTCTCTGTTCCTCTCCTCTTCTGTTCCTCTATATCTCCACCCTATCTTCCTCTCCTACAACCACCCTCTTTTCCTCTGCCTCTCTTTCCCTTCCATCCCAGCCTCTCCTCTGCTTAGCCTATACTACCCTCCCTCTCCATCATACTTAAAGCCTTCCTCTTTTTACATCCTTCATACTCATATAAGGCCTCCCACACCCATCCTCAGCCTACTGAAGCTCCTCCTCCTTCTTTCCCTGATTCTCTTTCCTCCTTCTTCTGACCCTGTTTCTCTCTCTCTCTCTCTCTCTCTCTCTCTCTCTCTCTCTCTCTCTCTCTCTCTCTCTCTCTCTCTCTCTCTCTCTCTCTCTCTCTCTCTCTCTGAAAACGAAAAAAACAATAGCACAAAATATGACTTTCGCATGAAAAACAAAATCTGTCTCTTCCTTCTGCTGTCCCTCTTTCTCTCTCCTCCTTCTTCCGTCCCTCTTTCTCTCTCCTCCTCCTTCTGTCCATCTTTCTCTCTCCTCCTTCTTCCGTCCCTCTTTTTCTCTCCTCCTTCTTCTGTCCCTCTTTCTCTCTCCTCCCTCTTCTATCCCTCTTTCTCTCTCCTTCTGCTGTCCCTCTTTCTCTCTCCTCCTTCTTATGTCCCTCTTTCTCTCTCTTCCCTCTTCTGTCCCTCTTTCTCTCTCTTCCCTCTTCTGTCCCTCTTTCTCTCTCCTCTTTTCGTACTTGGTCACTTTTTCTAACTACTCCTGTCCCTCTTTCTCTCTCCTCCCTCTTCTATCCCTCTTTCTCTCTCCTCCTTCTGCTGTCCCTCTTTCTCTCTCTTCCCTCTTCTGTCCCTCTTTCTCTCTCCTCTTGTCGTACTTGTCACTCCTCAATTTATATGTTATCTTCTTTCCTTTCTCGACCCTCTTGCTTCCATCGTCTTTAGCCTACTGTTTTTCTGTCTCCATTAGTTTCCCTTTGTCTTCTTCTTGTTAGTTCTCTCATCCTAAACGTCTTTCTTTTTCTTTGTTTACCTCTGTCCTTCCTTATGTCCTCTCTTCTCTCTCCTGTTCAGCTCCAGCCTACAGCCTCCTCTCCCTCCCTCCCCCCCCCCCCCCCCCCCCCCCCCCCCCCCCCCCCCCCCCACCCCCCTCCCCCCCCCCCCCCCCCCCCCCCCCCCCCCACCCCCCCTCCATTATGTTTATAACCTTCCTCTTCCTAGATCCTTCATACTCCTAGGCCGCCCACTCTCAACTTCAACCTTCTACTGCGTCTCTTTCTTTCGTTTGTTGTTTTCTTTTTTCTAGACCACTATCAATCTTAAAATAGAAACACCCCCAAGACCCCTTCGAGATAAATGTGTACCTTTTTCGGTACAAAAATCTTCCGGTCATAGGCCGATTCTTTATAAATTGCAGGCTCGCTATCACTTGCCAGGAAACAACACCTAAATGGCACTAAAGGTCTTAATATTGACAAAGAAATGGGGCGAAAGGTTTTAATATCGCCAAACTAATGGAGTGATCGTCTTAAAATCTCAAAATGAATGGGGCTAAGCATGAGTGAGAAAGGATCCACACAAAAATAAAAACTTCACCTTAGTAAATGTTTCGCTCGGTTTCTCCCGTATATTTCTCAACCTATTCTCCATTTGTTTTGTTTTCTTTTTTGTCTTATTAGTCTTTCCTACACCTGTCTATCCTCTTTATCCTCTCTTATACCTCTTCCGTCTCTCATTTTTCTCTCCTCCAATCTTCTGCTCATTTGTTTCCTTTGCCTCTCCTTTTTACCCCCTCACTCTGTTTCTCTCCAACCTATCCATCCATTTCTCCTCCCTACTTCTCCCTGCTCAACCTACTGCCCCCCTACTCCATCATGTTTAAAGTCTTCCTCTTGCTAACCTCCTTCATCCTCCTCGACCTCCCACACCCATAATCAGCCTGCCTCACGCCCATTATCATTCTATCTCTTCCTCTTACTTCTTCTGTTGCCACTATGTCTCTCCTGTTTCCTTCCATGCATACCCTTATACTTAGTTTATTTCCCCTAATACCCTTTTCTCTTTGTCTCTACCTTTATCTACATTTCCTATTTCTTATTCTTAATTTGTTTTCCTTTACTACCACTTCATCTTTCTTCTCATGGTCCTCTGTGTATCTCGTGTTTCCTTCTATGCAAATCTTGTGCTTATACTGTTGTCATTGTCTCTATCCGTATATAATATTCCTGCTTCTTATGCTTCATTTGTTATCCTTTACTACCACATTCTCTTACTTCTCCCAGTCCTCTATGTATCTGTTGCTTCTTTCTATGCATACATTTTACTTATATTTCTTCTCTTTGTTTCTACCCTTATCTAATCTTCCTGCTTCTTCATTTGTTTCCTTTACTATCACTTTTTCTTAATTCTCATGTTCCTCTCTGTCTCTCCTGTTTCTTCCATGAATCTCTTTTATTTACCTCATCCTTTTTCATTTGTTAACCTTTACTACCACATGCTCTTACTTCTCATCTCATGTTCCTCTCTGTCTCTTGTTTCTATTCATGCATCTTTGTTATTGATTTTTCTTCGTTTTCATTTGTTATCCTTTACTACCACTTGCTCCTACTTTTAAGGTTCCTCTCTGTCTATCTTGTTTCCTTCCATGCACCTCTTATATTCATCTTTCTTCTCTCACCCTTAGTCTCTTTTTCTCTTTGACTCTTACCCTTATCTCATCTTTCTGCTTCTCTTTCTTAATTTATTTTCCTTTACTTTTCTTTTTCACAATCTTCTCATTCTTTAATCCTCCTGCCCCTCTTTTCTTCTGTCCTTCTCCCCTTCCTTTCCTCCCTCTCCCCTACTTAAGGGGGGAGGGTTTATTTATTGGTCTATTTATTTATCTATATAATATTTTTTTCAGTTTCCTCCCTCGACCTCCATCAAGCTTAAAGAAATATCCCCACGGTCCCACTTCTAGATAAAGGTGTACATTTTTCGGTAGAAAATTGTTCTGGCCGAAGGCCTGTTACTCTAAATTACAGGCTCGCTATAGCTCGCCAGGATTAAATCGACACCTGAAAGGCACGACAAATCTTAATATTGACAAAGAAATGGGGCGAAAATTCTTCAAATTGCCTAACTAATGAGTCGAAAACTTAAAATCTGAAAACTTTTTAACCTCTTCAGCACGATGACGTATTTTTCATCGTGTACTGTTTATCAATATACGATTTTTTTCAGCTTGCAATATATCTCTAGAACTCAAAGGGGTAACTAATATCTCGACAAACTGTTTAAATTATATGGGTCCTTCTTGGCTACATAAAACCGTCTAATGTTAGCCAAAATTTAAGGTGAAAAGAGCGTCACCGTGCTGAAGGGGTGTATGTGTTCCTTTCCCTCCCACTTCTTCCCACTCTCCCTCCCACTCCTTTCTACTTTCCCTCTCACTCCTTTCCACTCTCTCTCTCTCTCTCTCTCTCTCTCTCTCTCTCTCTCTCTCTCTCTCTCTCTCTCTCTCTCTCTCTCTCTCTCTCTCTCTCTCTCTCTCTCTCTCTCTCTCTCTCTCCTATCTCTCTCTCTCTCTCTCTCTCTCTCTCTCTCTCTCTCTCTCTCTCTCTCTCTCTCTCTCTCTCTCTCTCTCTCTCTCTCTCTCTCTCTCTCTCTCGTTCTTTTCTCTCATTTCCTTTTTTATTTTTTTCAGTTTCTTACAGCTCCTCTTCATATTTCCCCCCCTCACACACTCACACGTTCTCTCTCTCTCACAGACTCTCTTTCTCCCTCTATCTCTCACCCCTCAACCAATGATATACTGGACAGCCATAATGGTATCAGCAGCCTTAGCACTGATTATATTATCCCGCCGCCACCACCCCATCACCATTTCTATTTATATTATTCCGCCATTATTGACGACACCCGCTCACAGAACAACCCATAAGCCTTCCATGGGTTGACACTTTGTTTATATTGTTGTTGTAGTAGTAGTAGTAGTAGTAGTGTTATCCTATATACTGCCGAAGACCTAACGCATACATTGGAAATTAGGGGATTTTTTTTGTTTTTATTAGTTTGTTTTAAGTATATCAGTTATAGTACCCATCATTAATATTTTGTTTTGTTCTCTGAGCTTCATAGTTAGTGACACGTACTGTACATCGTGATACTAACGGTGATTATTAAATATTGAATATATATCTAAATATATAGATACGATTAACCCCTTCAGCACGATGATGCTTTTATACCTTTGATTCTGGCTAAAATTATACTATTTTATGCAGTTAAAGAAGAATGCTAGACTACTGGCCCACGGGACAGCTCGGCCCACGGCGAGACAGCTCGGCCCAGTAAAAACGAGACAGCTCGGCCCCGTGTTAATTACGAGACAACTCATAATTAACCTAACCTAACTTAACCTAACCTAACCTACACATTATGAATCGAGAGAACTAGCCTATGACATAATTATACAATAAACGAACATTTCGCCACACACGCCATAAACCTTCCACTTAGCTCTCCCCATATTCAACTAATGAAAGCATATGGTCCTCCTGGGATTCGAACTCGGGACACCACACCCAGAACATAAGCATCTAAACCATTACACCATCAACACACTTAAAGGTCGAATACACGATCACGATTAATATCCATTTTCGAATTTTGAATATCAATCTAATCATGTACTCGACCCAACTGCATTATGGAAAGCGTAATGTTTTAGGGAGTGGAAAGAACAATGAATGGGGCCAAGCTCACTAAGGATCGGCCTCGCCAGACATTAGTTCCTGAACCCATAGAATTAAGGGATTCGAACCCGGGTTATCACACACAGATTTTTGTCACCTTAACCATTACACCACCAGGACAACTCGTAATTAACCGAATCGAGAGAACTAGCCTATGACATAATTATACAATAAACTAACATTTCGCCCACATTACACACACGTCATAAACCCTCCACTTAGCTCTCTCCATCCTATATCCTGACTGGTCTCGTCAAATTGCCCCATATCAAAACATGGGGCCGAGCTGTCTCAAATAATGGGCCGAATTGTCTCGCCGTCGTGGCCGAGTTGTCCAAAAGTGGGCCGAGCTGTCCGAGCCGAGTTGTCCCATGGGCCGAGTCGTCCAGTCACCTTAAAGAAGGGCTTATGTAACTCAGAGTATGTATTCAGATTGTATTTACTCCTTTGAGTCCTAGAGGTAAATTATAAGCTAATCAAATTGTCTAATGGTAACTAGAATTTGATGAAACGTAGGTCACCGTGCTTAAAGGGTTAAATTGTGAAAAACTGTGATTATAAATTATACAAAAATAACAATATTTTGGTCAGAGGAAAATCCAATTAATTGTCAAAATTAAAAGTGTCCTCTGCGTTAATATAACTTTATAATTAAATATAAATTTAGATTGTGTGTATTAAATGTAGTACCACTATTTGTTTTACTTTGATAATACTATGTTTAGGGTTTATTGGGGTAGCGAAAATTATAAGCATATTGCATAACTATTAGTTTCTATTGGTTTCTTCTGCCCTCTTCGTACCTCTTCTTTCGTCCTTATTTTCATCTTCAGTTTTCATTTCTTATATTCACTCACTTTATTATCAGCTCCTCCAATCATATCACTTCTTATTGTTCCCCATTAGTTTCCTTTTTCGTTCTCTAAATGTTTTTATTTATACATTTGCTGTCATATTCAATTTTATCTGTTGTGCCAAAAACTTTTACGAACATTAACCCATACAGTACCGGCGACGTCTTTTATATTTGATTTCAGCTGCATTTAGACGATTATATGAAGCTTTGGAAGGATATATGGTAGCTAAAAGGATTAATTGAGATAGTATATTCCTAAACTGAATGAAATAGTTTAATAGTTGCCAGAATATAATGAAAAGGATGTCATCGGTACTGAATGGGTTAAACTTTTCTTCCGTGATTATTGGTGAAATGTGTTGTGCTCCCCCCATAGAGATGAAAGTAATGATGGTATATTGGTGGCAAGCATCCAGCACAATACGAACTTTTGTGTTGGAGATTGTATTCTGGAAATTGTGTGGTGGAGATTGAAGATTGTGAGTTGGAGATGTTTTTGGCCATTAAATGTTTTAAATGTATAGTTGAACCAATTAGTACCGCTGAAATCCTTTTCAGTATATTCTGGTAACTATTAGACGATTGTATTCAGTTAAAAAGGGCCTCCAGCAATTAAGAGGCTTCGAACTATCTCATTTAACCCTTTTTGCTATCACAGATCCTTCTTAAAGTGCATACAATCATCAAAATATAGCTACAATAAAAAATTAAAAAGACATTGCCGGTGCAGTAGGGTTTAAGAGTGTGTTGCATAGTGTACGTTGGATAGTATTGTGGTAATTATCGGTGAAGTAGGGTTTAAGAGTGTGTTGCATAGTGCACGTTGGATAGTATTGTGGGAATTTCGGGGGAAATCCTGGGCTGATTGTTGTGGAAGATAATTATGACGTGTTAAGGGGGCCCATCTTGCTTTTTTTTTTCTCTCTCTTTGGCTTGTATCCATTCGGCCCCATGCAGAATACTGTTTTAAGACTTTTACCCCCATCCAGGTCAATATTTTCCTGGCGAGCGGTAGTGAGCCAGCAAATATATTTTTTTGTTTTGACAGCAAGCTAAATTTGTAAATTTTTCGATAGAAAAAGTTCTCCATAAAATGCTGGCTCGCTATCGCTCGCCAGGAAGAAATCGACACCTGGATGGGGATAAACGTCTTAAAACAGTTGGCTGCATGGGGCTGAATGGATACAAACCAGAGAAGAGCGAAAAGGAGAGAAGAGAAAAAAAGCAGGTGACCCCGCTTAAATAGTATGGTAGAAATTGAGCGGTGAAATGTGATGTGTTTTATCAGTAGAGTTTATATGTTACGCGGTGACATGTATTGTGTTTGGTCCGTAGAGTTAAGGGGGCCCACCTCGCTTTTTTTTCTCCTTCTCTCGTTCTTTCTTCGTGTTGTATCCATTCGGCCCGATTCAGCCTACTGTTTTAAGACGTTTACCACCATCCAGGTGTCAATATTTTCCTGGCAAGCGGTAGCGAGCCAGCATATATGTATGTATTTTTGTTTTGGCAGCAAGCTAAATTTATACATTTTTTGATAGAAAAATGTCTCCGGCGAAGCCGGATTTCTCCATGCAATGATGGCTCGCTATCGCTCGCCAGGAAGAAATCGACACCTGGATGGGGATAAACGTCTTAAAACAGTTGGCTGAATGGGGCCGAATGGATACAAGCCAGAGATAGAGAGAAAAAGAGAGAAAGATAAAAAAAGGTGACTCCCCTTAATACATGTGGTGGTGGTGATGGTGATGGTGGTGGTGGTGTAGAGGTGGTGGTGGTGTAGTGGTGGCAAAGGTCCAGCAACAAGAAGAGGGGACTGGAGAGATGTTATTGTAGTAGCTACACCACTGATGACATCCTATAGTGTGATAATGGTGGAGGGTGATTGGTGGAGGTCTTGATGTGGTGGAGGGTGAATGGTGGAGAGGCTGTGGTGGTGGAGGGTAAATGGTGGAGGTCTTGATGTGTGTGAAACTGGTGGAGAAATACTAGATTACTTAATAGCGATTGAAGGATGTTATGATAGGGGTGGTGGTCGTAGTGAATATTATGATTATGAGTGAACGAACGATTTAAGAGGGTTGACCTGCTATTTTTCTATTCAGTTTTCTCTTCCTGCGTGTATCCATTCAGCCCCATTCAGCCTACTGTTTTCTGACTGTTATCCCCATCCATTGTCAATTTATTCCTGGCGAGCGATAGCGAGCCAGCATTGTATTAAGAAATCCGGCTTCGCCGGAGACATTTTTCTATCGAAAAATTTACACATTTAGCCTGCTGACAAAAACATGAAAAATATGCTGGCTCGCTCCCGCTCGCCAGGAAAAAATCGACACTTGGATGGGGATAAACGTCTTAAATCAGTGGTGGTGGTGGTGTTGGTGTAGGGGTGGCAAAGGTCCAGCAACAAGAAGAGGGGACTGGAGAGATGTTATTATAGTAGCTACACCACTGATGACATACTATAGTGTCGTAATGGTGGAGAGGCTGTGGTGGTGGAGGGTGAATGGTGGAGGTCTTGTTGTGTGAAACTGGTGGAGAAATACTCGAGTACTTAACCCCTTCTATACCGGTGACGTACTTTCCATTATAGTCTGGCAACTATTAGATTATTGTATTAAGCTTAGGAAGGACCTTTAACAGTTGAAAGGCTACAAGGTATCTCAATTAATAATTTTAGCTACTACAGATCCTTCCTAAGCTGCAAAAAAAATAGGATAAATATAGCTCGAATGAAATATAAATACGTCGCCGGTACAGAAGGGGTTAATGGCGATGGAGAATATTATGATAGTAGTGGTGATGGTAGTGAATATTATGATAGTAGTGGTGATGGTAGTGAATATTATGATAGTAGTGGTGATGGTAGTGAATATTATGATAGTAGTGATGGTAGTGAATATTATGATAGTAGTGGTGATGGTAGTGAATATTATGATAGTAGTGGTGATGGTAGTGAATATTATGATAGTAGTGGTGATGGTAGTGAATATTATGATAGTAGTGGTGATGGTAGTGGATATTATGATAGTAGTGGTGATGGTAGTGAATATTATGATAGTAGTGGTGATGGTAGTGAATATTATGATAGTAGTGGTGATGGTAGTGAATATTATGATAGTGGTGATGGCAGTGAATATTATGATAGTAGTGGTGATGGTAGTGAATATTATGATAGTAGTGGTGATGGTAGTGAATATTATGATAGTAGTGGTGATGGTAGTGAATATTATGATAGTGGTGATGGCAGTGAATATTATGATAGTAGTGGTGATGGTAGTGAATATTATGATAGTAGTGGTGATGGTACTACCTATTATGATAGTAGTGGTGATGGTAGTGAATATTATGATAGTAGTGGTGATGGTAGTGAATATTATGATAGTAGTGGTGATGGTAGTGAATATTATGATATTAGTGGTGATGGTAGTGAATATTATGATAGTAGTGGTGATGGTAGTGAATATTATGATAGTAGTGGTGATGGTAGTGAATATTATGATAGTAGTGGTGATGGTAGTGAATATTATGATAGTAGTGGTGACCGTGGTGAATTGTGATAGTAGTGGTGACCGTGGTGAATTATGATAGTAGTGGTGACCGTGGTGAATTATGATAGTAGTGGTGACCGTGGTGAATTATGATAGTAGTGGTGATGGTAGTGAAATTATGATAGTAGTGGTGATGGTAGTGAATATTATGATATTAGTGGTGATGGTAGGAATATTATGATAGTAGTGGTGATGGTAGTGAATATTATGATAGTCTGGTGATGGTAGTGAATATTATGATAGTAGTGGTGATGGTAGTGAATATTATGATAGTAGTGGTGATGGTAGTGAATATTATGATAGTAGTGGTGATGGTAGTGAATATTATGATAGTAGTGGTGATGGTAGTGAATAAGAATAAGAGTCAACGAACGAGTTAAGGGGAAATTTCTGCTTTTTTCTGGGCCCCCTTCTCCCTTATGTTTAGCTCCATTAGTTTTGAGACTTTTAGATGTTCGTCTCATTAGTTTGTCGATTTTAAGACCTTGTGCCCTATTTCGTTGCCAATATTATGACCTTTCGTGCCATTTAGGTGTAGTTTTTGTTTTCCTGGCGAGCGATAGCGAGCCTGTAATATAGGAGAAACCGTCCTTCGGCTACTAAAACTCAACATATATATCTCGAAAGGGGAGTAAGAGAAAGATAAACAAATAAACGAAGTAAGGATAAGGGAAACAGATAAAACAAATACGGGAAAAGGAAACAAATAAACGAAGTAAGGGAAAGAAAAAACAATAAATGAAGTAAGGGAAGGAGAAACAAGTAAATGAAGTAAGGGAAGGAGAAACAAGTAAATGAAGTAAGGGAAGGAGAAACAAGTAAATGAAGTAAGCGAAAATAAACAAATTAATGAAGTAAGCGAAAGAGAAATAAATATATGAAATAAGGGTAATTAAACAAATAAAACAAGTACGGGAAAATGAAGAAAAAAAAACTAAGAAAGAGAAACCAATAAATGAAGTTAGGGAAAGTTAAACCAATAAATGAAGTTAGGGAAAGTTAAACCAATAAATGAAGTTAGGGAAAGTTAAACCAATAAATGAAGTTAGGGAAAGTTAAACCAATAAATGAGTTAGGGAAAGTTAAACCAATAAATGAAGTTAGGGAAAGTTAAACCAATAAATGAAGTTAGGGAAAGTTAAACCAATAAATGAAGTTAGGGAAAGTTAAACCAATAAATGAAGTTAGGGAAAGTTAAACCAATAAATGAAGTTAGGGAAAGTTAAACCAATAAATGAAGTTAGGGAAAGTTAAACCAATAAATGAAGTTAGGGAAAGTTAAACCAATAAATGAAGTTAGGGAAAGTTAAACCAATAAATGAAGGAACTATAAGAAATGGGTCTGTGTAGCGATGGAGGCGGAGGGGAGGCGTAATGGGGCGCAAGAATGGGCGATAATAGGAGAGAAACAATGGCCTGAATCACCTTCATCTTGAATTGTATAGATGCCATGTTGTAGACCTCTTTCTGTTTGACTTTTGGCTTCTCATGATGTATAGTTGGTAAAATAAGTGACCTCGCGGCGCCAAGTACGGTGAAAGACATGGAGAGAGAATGGGCAGATGATGCCACCACCTTCATTCTTATATCCACCATATTGTTTACCTTGTGCGGAGTTTCTTATTGTATATACGTTTCATGCATCTGAACGTAGGCTTTTCATATCACCTTTCTTCTTTTAAGACCAAGAGTGAAATGGAAGGATGCATTTTAGATCTATTGCTCGCCAGGGATAAACTCAACACCTAAATGTCATGAAAGCTTTTAAAATTGACCAAGGAATGGGGTGAAAGGTCTTATAATCACCAAACTATTTGGCCAAACGTCTTAAGAGTCTCAAAACTAAGGGGGCTAAACATGAGGGAGAAGGGGGTCCAGAAAAACATCCCCCTTCAGACAGTTAGAGGTAAAAACCAACAGCTAGACACACGAGGATGAAATGTAAAAACACAAAAATAATAATAAAATACTGTAAACCTAGACGGGGCAAACTGATAAAGTATTCCCATCATGCAGCAAGAGACGTCCTGAAGCGAGGCGAGTCCTGCGGTTTGAGAGTGGGGGGGGGGGGGGGGGTACAATCGTGGTAAAAAATCATGTGATACTTCCTCTATAACTTCTATCTTGGTTATAATTATCTTTAAGGGGGGAGGGGAGGGGTGTTCTGGGCCCCCTTCTCCTATTAGCTCTATTAGTTTTGAAATTTGTATACATTTGCCCCATTACTTTTGCTATTTCAAGTCCTTTCGCCCCATTTCTCTGTCAATCTTATAACCTTTCGTGCTTGCAATTTAGGAGGAACCGGCCTTCCGTTGGGGCATTTTCCCTCCCGAAAAATACACTAATTTATCTCTAAGAAGGGTCCTGGGGGTATGTTTTTTAGCTTGATTGGGATCCAGGAGGGATTAAGAAAGATATATATATATAATATAATACATAAAATCAAATTAAAAGTGTAAAGAATATTTCAATTAATACTCTGAATTCCACATACCCTTCCTAATCTAAATTGAATCGTCTATTGATACCCCAAAAAATTTGAAAATAAATGCGTCCTTGTATCGTGAAAGGGTTAATATTATCTAAAGTTGTGAAGGTGAACCCCAACTTCAGATGGCGACTGTACTGGAGGCCTCAAAACTGCCACTAATAGATCGTTTGTATGTGAGGGTTGGTGTCATGCCCACTGCTAGGCTAATATAACCCCAATTGACCACTTGCGAGTTTCGTTCTATAAGGAAGTTGGAGCTGTAGACATCGATATTTAGCAGAATTACCAGCTAAAATATGATTGTATTACATTTATAAAAACATAAAACCCAATTCAACATACTCTTTAGCCATCAGAAACTTAAATTATTATTGCATTTCTATTTATTATCGATGTCTACAGCTCTAACTTCCTTATAGCCTAAAACTCGCAAGTGGTCAAATAGCGAACCTAGCACCAAAGAAGGTGAAGGTATTGAGGGATAAGCCTTTACAACGGCACCTCGTGTCTACATTCTACTTTATCAATTTTTCTGAAGAGTGTAGAGAGTGAAGAAGGGGTGTTGGAGCGAGAGGAAGCTGTTGGAGTGGCTTTGCACCACCACTCCAGCCCAGGGTTACTAAATCAAGTCCGCTAGATAGTAAATATAGGCCGAAAATCGCTAGAATAATGACAAAAACTACACTATCGCTCTAAAATGGCTCAAATCTACAGACTATCGCTAGAATTCATATCGCTAGATGTAATAATTGGCCTCTAGATAGAAGTAAATACCTAGATCTAGCGGAAAAGTAGCTAAATTGGCAACACTGCCGGAGCCCCACTGTTGTCAGCTTCACCTGCAGTACAATCGCGCTAATAAGTAATGTCTCGGCACCAAATATGTTTTGATCCATAATTGGTGTCTGCAATATTTAAGCTTTATTTCTTCATATCGAGTGAAATATACAAACATGTTCCTACCCGATAACTACGATAACTTTCACTTCCTACGATAACTTTCACTTTAAAGTTTACTAGTAACGAACCAAATAGTAGCATCGAAAAAGTCCCTAATTTCAAGAAAGCAAACTTCCATAAACTTAGAGCTATGTTTAAAGAAACTGACTGGAGCTTTTTAATTAACAATAACGACATAAATACTTATTCGAAACCACTTACCTAAAAGCAGTGCAAGACTGCATACCATCGAAAATACGGCGTCCAGGCCATAATAATAAGCCCAAATGGTGGAATAAAGATATTTCAAACTGCCTGCTTGCTAAAAAATGTGCTAATGATAGATTAAAATCCTCACAAAATGACGAAGAACGGGTGAAATTTGTAGAGCTACGACGCAAAGCCAAAAAGTTAATTAAGCAAAGTAAAAAGACCTTAGAGTTACATATTGCGAATCAAAGTAAAACAAACCCGAAAGAATTCTATAGTTATATCAGAAAGAAAAAAGTAGTTACTTCAACTGTTGGACCGTTAGTCGATGAAAAGGAGAATACACCAAAGACGAAGTACAAATGAGTAATGCCCTCAATACCTTCTTTGCATCAGTTTTTACAACAGAAGACCTCAGTGATATCCCTACACCATCGCCGATTCAGATTGATAATTCAGATGTTTTAAGCAATATCACCGTTACAGAGAGAGAAGTATTGAATTGTTTAGATAAACTCAAGGTAAATAAAACGCCAGGACCTGATACAATCTCGCCTAGAGTTCTAAAGGAAGCTAAGAATGAGCTCTCCAAACCACTGACATTACTATTCAATAAATCCTTGCAGTCTGGAACTATGCCTGATCAGTGGAAGCTAGCCAACGTAACACCGATATTCAAAAAAGGCAGCAAATCCCTACCCAGTAACTATCGTCCAATTAGCTTAACCTCAGTTGTATGTAAAATGCTAGAAACGGTCATACGAGACAGACTCGTAAATCACATGGAGGAAAATAACATACTTAAAGATACTCAACACGGCTTTCGTAAAAAACGTTCCTGTTTAACAAACCTCTTAGACTTCTTCCACGATATCCTCAACCTCTACGATGAGAGTAAAGCTGTAGATATTATATACCTTGATTTTCAAAAGGCCTTTGACAAAGTTCCCCACAAACGTTTACTGCTAAAACTAAAAGCGCATGGAATACAAGACAGTGTGTTGAAATGGATAGAAAATTGGCTCAGCAACAGAAAGCAAAGGGTAGTCATAAACGGTAAGGCATCTAAATGGACCAATGTAAGTAGCGGGGTACCCCAGGGATCGGTACTAGGACCAATTCTCTTTCTAATTTACATCAACGACATAGATGAGGGTCTCACCTGCACAATCTCAAAATTTGCTGACGATACAAAAATTGCAAATAGCGTACTCTCAAAAGAACAAGTTGACGATATGCAACACAATCTAGATAAATTGTCATGTTGGGCCCAAATTTGGCAAATGAGTTTCAATGCGGATAAATGTAAAGTACTACATGTCGGATACCTAAATGAGAAAGCAAACTATTCGATGAATGGCACTCAGCTTAAGAATGTAAACAGAGAAACTGATCTGGGAGTAACAATATCGAGTAACCTAAAACCGAGTCAACAATGTTCAGAAGTTGTTAAGAAGGCAAACAAAATAATTGGCTTTATAGGCAGGTCATTTGAGCATAAATCCAAAGAAGTTATCCTAACCCTTTACAATTCCTTAGTCCGCCCTCTTCTGGAATACTGCGTTCAATCCTGGTGCCCTTATTACCAAAAAGATATAAACAAGCTAGAACGAGTTCAACGTAGAGTTACCAAAATGATACCTAGCCTAAAGAACAAACCATACGAAGAGCGTCTTAGAGAATTAAATCTATTTCCTTTAACCCAGCGCAGATTAAGAGGCGACTTAATTCAAGTGTTCAAAATCATCAAAGGCATCGACAATATGAACTGTAGTAAGTACTTCACTATCGACCAATCTAATTACACGCGGGGAAACGGTTGCAAAATTATTGGTAAATCTTTTAACTCGCACGAATCTAAGAATTTCTTCTTCAATCGAGTTGTCAACTTGTGGAATGGGCTTCCCCGAGACGTTATAGACTGCAGCACCGTTGATTCATTTAAATTCCGCCTAGACAAATATCTCGCATCAAACCCGCGACTGACTGCGTTTGTAAATGAATAACTTTATCCTCCCCTCAGTTACTAACCCATATGTCCCCTACTAACTTCCTAGTCCTGCCACGTTAGTGGCAGGGCAGTAGTTCCCTTTCCAATGTTCCCTTACCCACTCTAAACCACTGTTTGGACACTTGATCCTCAGTGTTTTGGAGGACAAGCAACCTAGAAGGGTCACTAGATCTGTTGTTGCTTGATTTCCTTTGTACTTTGTACCCTTACCCACCGTATTCAGCATCTGACCATTGTGGTCACATTTAGGCTAAATTTATGATTTTGCCCAAAAACAGCCTAAATAAGTGTTTTTGAGCTATCTCGGCCATTAATACAGCACAGAACAAGCCAAACGTAATGACAGCTGGGACATGACTTATTAGCGCAACCGTATATAACCCGCCCAATAGCCAGAAAAGTCAAGTTCAGGGGTGCTCATTTCCGTCTCATTACCCTTTGAAGCGTGCAGTTATTAACCCCTTAAAGGCGAGCTGTGTGTAATGGACACCCTACCGCCAGGCGACGATATTAGGCCCCATTCCCACCTAAAATAGTCATTTTACGATAAATATCGTTATTACTTATTCATATGCGCCTATTTTATGTTTAATATGAAGATAGTAACATGTAACAACAATAAAACAAGTGGGAATAGTGTTTGGATGGTCAAAATCGTGCATTATTGCCGACTGGTCTATTCATGAAATGTGGAGCAGAGCGAGGCAAACCCTCTCCTCGCGAGGCCTGAAGCCTGACTCACTCACCCACACTCTCCCTTACGCAACACACTCACTTGTCACATGATCACACCATAGAACCGGCTTGGTGATGTTGACACGAAAATATACCAATGAATAAGGGAATAAGAGAGAAAATAGGTGATAATTGAAGGGGGGGGGGGGAAAGGAGGGGACTTTGACATATGTGGAGGAGTGATAGAAGGTATGGAGGGGAATTATCTCACTTAAACTCCATTTCACTTGTTTTAAGTGCTACTGGGGCCTTTTAAAATGTTTTTTTTTTAGGCCTTACCTCTTAAGAGTGTTCTCACCTTTGCCCACCTAAACCTCTTAAGAGTGTTCTGGCTGTTCCCGGGTTAAGGGGACAGTTGCTGTTTGTTTGGTGTATTAATTCATTTATTGATATATTTTTTTAGTTTCCTCCCTAGACCTCCATCAAGCTTAGAAGAAAAAAAACTTCAAGTTAGGTTTGTACATTTTTCGGTAGAAAAATAAATCGGCCAAAGGCCAATTCCTCTTAAAATTACAGGCTCGCTATCGCTCGCCAGGAAAAAATTGGCACTTAAATGGCACGAAGGGTCCTAATATTGACAAATAAATGGGGTGAAAGGGCATACAATCCCCAAACTAATGGAACCAACGTCTTAAAATCTCAAAACTAGTGGTGCTAAAGATTAGGGAGAAGGGGGTCCAGAAAAACGGTCTGTCTCCCCTTAACCCAATACAGGGGCTACTGCATGTTTGTGGGTAACCATAGTTTACTTCCATAGAAGGGATTTCATATTATCACCAACCCACCAATTAACTTGCAAATAAACCTAATTAATGAAATCAATGAAACTAATGAATACATGTGGCCCTCCAAGGACTCGAACCTAGGATACTCACACCGAAATTCAGTGCACTAACCATTACGCTATCAAGATATCACAGTTGTCCATAAACACTAGGTACCTGATTCGCTACTTGGGTGAACAGAATCAAATGTAAAAAAACGCTTTTGTGTGTTTTGTTTAAGCTCAATGTTGTACTTGATATTTTAGGTGTGCATGATTTGTGTTTAACTGTGTCTTTAATTTGTGTGTGTCTTTGTTCTGAATATCGGAATGTGTATAAGAGAGAGATAGGATAATATACCAATCTCTCTTCGTTTGTTATTAGTCATCAGCGCCTATAGTATATTCATTATAGGTAGGCCAGAAGGCGTGACCCCTTACCTCTGTAACTAAATAACAGCTAGAACAAATGGGCTGTACATTTTCACACCTATTCCCTGGCTGACCTTAATGAATGGACTATAGCATTAGTGACATGATATTTTCAGTGAACTGGAATCGTTCTGATATTACACTGCGATTATAGTGTTTAAGCCTTTAAGCACTTTGACGCCTTTTTACCTTTGATCCTGGCTAAAATTAGATGATTTTATGCAGTCTAAGAAGGACTAATGTTACTAAGAGCCTGAAACTCGCAAGTGGTGATTATTGTGCTTGAAAACCGCGACCTTGGCAACTCTGCACACTATCACTATTCTCTGTTTCTTTTCAACTGACGGTAAATTGCAAAGTTCCCATAAAATTTGTTCAGTTATTTTGAAGATTTTGTAGTGAAATATGGTGCTAATTATATAAACTTGGTCTTAATATGATGCAGAGACGTAGTAGTTTAATACTTTTTCATTAAGAATCGAGACATTAGCTGATAGGGGATTCAATTTATCGTCAACTGAGAAGAAACTGAGTATACACACGACTCGCGAATATTGTCCTCCCACTGTGTTCATATGGTCGGTGTGTAAGTCAGGGTATATCTCTTACTCAACTCATCAGTTCTCTCTGGGTTTGTATGTGAAGTTATTTGTTTAAGTGTATTTAATGGACCCCCTTTTCCCTCGTGCTTAGCCCCCTTAGTGTTGACATTTCAGACGTTCGCCCCATTATTTTGAAGATTTTAATAAATTTTGCCTCTTTTTTTTTTTTTTTTTTTTTTTTTTTTTTTTCAATTTTGAGATCTTTTGAGCAATAATAGTGTCGATTTTTCCAGACGAGCAATAGCGAGCCTGTAATTAAAAAGGAACCGGCCTTCGGCCGGAACATTTTATGACTTTACTATAACCTAATATTTTCCAACCACACCCTGCTTTTATCTAACTTAACCCAACCTAAGGTTATGTATCCTAGTCTAACCTAAATGAAGTAGCATATTCATATAATTTATAGCAACATCAGGTTTGCAGTCCCAAACTAACTTTATTTTCTAATTTTTTCCTTTTATGTTTTTCTTCCTCCGCCATAGAGAAGTAAGTTTAGCTCTTCTACCCTCCTCTCTTCTTACCTCCCCCTGCTGCTAATCCTCCTCCTTACTCCTCCTACTCTACTTTCATCCTTCTTGTTATTATATCCTCTTCACTGTCATTATCTCCTTTTACTCCTCCCGCTCTTCTTCCTGCTTAACCTCTTCTTCCCCTCTTGCACCAACTCTCTTACTTTTTAACACTCCTTCTCCTCCCATCTTCTTTTTATTCTTCTCCTTCTTCCTCCCCCTTCCCCCAGCTCCTTCTCCATTTTTAGCACTAATTTACCAAACAGCTATCCTTCTTCTCTCCCTCCTCCTACTTCTTAATCCCCATACCCTCGCCTCCTTCCCCCCACCCTCACCCCCAACTCATCAAAATCACGTGGGGGTAGGGCGTGCATGATCTTTTGTATTCTTAATAAGAAGAAGATGAAGAGAAGTAATAAGAATTTCTTATTACTTCTCTTA
This sequence comes from Paralithodes platypus, assembly GCA_032716605.1. Classification (NCBI taxonomy): domain Eukaryota; kingdom Metazoa; phylum Arthropoda; class Malacostraca; order Decapoda; family Lithodidae; genus Paralithodes; species Paralithodes platypus. The sequence continues at coordinate 20,216,260 of CM064483.1, read as the reverse complement.
ATCTTCTTCTCTTTTTCTCTCTTCTCTCTCTCTCTTTATCCTCCTCATCCAACTTTCTGATTTTGTTTTCTGTGTTTTCTCCTCTCATTCTTGGTATTCTAATTCGTGTCTCCTCTTCTTCCCCTACCCCGTCCCTCCCCTCTTCTCTCCATCACCACCCTCCCCTCTTGTCCGTCCCACAAACACCCCACTCCCCCAAACTCAGAAGTAGGTAGGTGGGTAGGTAGGTGGGTGGGTAGGTGGGTGGTCAGGTAGGTAGGTAGGTGGGTGGGTGAGTGGTTGGGTGGGTTAGGGGGTAGAGGTGGCGGGAGACCTTTGAAGTTACCGACTCCCGAAAACCGCAACTATGAGCCCACTTCCTTTTAAATGGCTACCCTGGGAGAATTTGGCAGAGGATAGAGACTTGGGGTATGGAGGGGGTTATCTGGGGGGAAGGTGGAGGGGGGGGGGGGATTTACTGGATTTATTGTACACTGTACGACACAAATCCTGACCTAATGAGAACCCCCGAACAGCAAAACGAGAACCATCGAACAGCAAAACGAGAACCATCGAACAGCAAAACGAACCTCGAAAATAAGAATAACAGATACACGGATACGAGAACAATATTATTCAGTTCGGGTTAGCTTCGAAAACTTCAGTCACTATGTATGTCCTACAGTGTATTTGGTATAAAATAGACCAGCAGAACCAACACACACCCCTGTCACTACAACTGTCTTCTATTTCACATCCTGTACATAGTCTCTATCCAAACCCTGAGGCAGATACCACTAACCTTCATCATTATCTTGTGTATTATGGATAGAATGCAGATGGCGGGATTGATAAGTAAATAGAGAGATATTGATGATTGGATTAGTTGATTGATTGATGGATGGAGAGACGATTGCTTGATTGACGTGTTGATTTATTGATTTGGTCATCCATATTTATTATATAGATAGATATAGACGACTTGATAATACCAAACAAAAGTGAGAGAGAGAGAGTGTGTGTGTGTGTGTGTGTTTGTGTTTAGTCGGTAATAGAGAGGAAAACATCTACACAAGGCAAACAACTCCTAATGGAGTGTGTGTGTGTGTGTGTGGGGGGGGGGGAGGGGGGACCCAAAAAGAACAGTATGCATATAAGTGAACCGAGAGAGAGAGAGAGAGAGAGGCGAAACACATCAACACAGAGATGAGGGGGGGGGGGGCTTGAGGGGAGATGGGCCGTTTTTATGGGCCCCCTTCTCCCTCATCTTTAGTCTCATTAGTTTTCAGATTTTAAGAAGTTCGACCCATTAGTTTGGCGATTTTAAGACCTTTCACCGCATTTCTTTGTCAATATTAGGTCATTTGGTGCCATTTAGGTGTCGATTTTTTCCTGGCGAGCGATAGTGAGCCTATAATTGTAGGAGGAACCGGCCTTTCGGCCTGTACAAAATTTACACATTTATTGCGAAGGAGAGTCTAGGAGATATTTGTTTAACCTTGATGGAGGTCTGGGTAGGAAACTAAAATTAATAAAAAGATAACTATTTTAGCAAATATATAGCCCATCTCCCCCTTAAAATGAAGAGTGGCAAAAATAGTAAACAGAGAGAGAGAGAGAGAGAGAGAGAGAGAGAGCGAGAGCGAGCACATAAACGACTGGTAATAGAGGGTGCCTTATAAAGAAGAGTAGCGTCAAGTGAACGTGCAGACGAGTATGAATAGCAAGAGGAAATTAGAAGGACTGCAAATTACTGCTAGGGGTTAGAGAGAGAGAGAGAGTGTGTGTGTGTGTGAGAGAGAGTAAGAGAGAGGGTGGGGGGGGGGGGGAAATGTTGCTTAGTATATACTATAGTTACCCACCAAATTATTCAACCACCAAACAGAAAACGTCAATTATAATATCAACATAATGTCGTGTCACAGTTGATATGTCAGATTTCAATATACTGTATATATATACCGAATAATGCACACCTACAATATATCTTGAAAGGGGGTCTTGGGAGTAACATTTCAAGCTTGATGGAGGTCTAGGGAGGAAACTAAAGAAAACTAGATTAACATACATAAATCAATAAATTCTCTCTTTAAAATATTTCCTAGCTAACCCAATGCCGTAGTATCAGACCTAAAGATCATATATATATTATTATAACTGACCGTGCATCCTACCTAGTACGAGTAATACCTTAGTTCATCCTACCTAGTACGAGTAATACCTTAGTTCATCCTACCTAGTACGAGTAATACCTTAGTTCATCCTACCTAGTACGAGTAATACCTTAGTTCATCCTACCTAGTACGAGTAATACCTTAGTTCATCCTACCTAGTACGAGTAATTACCTTAGTTCATCCTACCTAGTACGAGTAATACCTTAGCTCATCCTACCTAGTACGAGTAATTACCTTAGCTCATCCTACCTAGTACGAGTAATACCTTAGTTCATCTTACCTAGTACGAGTAATACCTTAGTTCATCTTACCTAGTACGAGTAATACCTTAGTTCATCCTACCTAGTACGAGTAATACCTTAGTTCATCCTACCTAGTACGAGTAATTACCTTAGCTCATCTTACTACCACCAATACGATACAAAACTATGGGGGCAAAAGTGTATACATGGAGGGTGTGATGTGGACGAGAAATGTATACATGGAGGGTGTGATGTGGACGAGAAATGTATACATGGAGGGTGTGATGTGGACGAGAAATGTATACATGGAGGGTGTGATGTGGACGAGAAATGTATACATGGAGGGTGTGATGTGGACGAGAAATGTATACATGGAGGGTGTGATGTGGACGAGAAATGTATACATGGAGGGTGTGATGTGGACGAGAAATGTATACATGGAGGGTGTGATGTGGACGAGAAATACAGAATAGATATAAACAACATATGGGCGACTAAGCGGAAAATACAGTAGATATGGTGTAAGACGTAAGGTTGAATAGAAGGAAGGACAGGAGAGTGATGAAAGTATATAACTATGATGTATGGTCTGTTGAGGCCAATGGTTGTGAACAGGAGAGTGATGGAAGTATATAACTATGATGTATGGTCTGTTGAGGCCAATGGTTGTGAACAGGAGAGTGATGGAAGTATATAACTATGATGTATGGTCTGTAGAGGCCAATGGTTGTGAACAGGAGAGTGATGGAAGTATATAACTATGATGTATGGTCTGTAGAGGCCAATGGTTGTGAACAGGAGAGTGATGGAAGTATATAACTATGATGTATGGTCTGTAGAGGCCAATGGTTGTGAACAGGAGAGTGATGGAAGTATATAACTATGATGTATGGTCTGTTGAGGCCAATGGTTGTGAACAGGAGAGTGATGGAAGTATATAACTATGATGTATGGTCTGTAGAGGCCAATGGTTGTGAACAAAACAGGTATATGTCTTTAAGGGGGGTCACCGTCTTTTTTTTATCTTTCTCTCCTTTTCTCTATTTCCCTGGCTTGTGTCCATTCGACCCCATTCAGCCAACTGTTTTAAGACGTTTATCCCCAGCCAGCTGTTGATTTCTTCCTGGCGAGCGATAGCAAGCCAACATTGTATGGAGAAATCTGGCTTCGCCGGAGAAATTTTTCTATCGAAAAATGTAAAAATTTAGCTTGCTGTCGAAACAAAAATATATATATGCTGGCTCGCTACCGCTCGCCAGGAAAATGTTGACACCTGGATGGGAGTAAACGTCTTAAAACAGTAGGTTGAATGGGGCCGAATGGTTTAAGCCAAAGAGAGAGGGAGAGGGAGAGAAACAAAGCGAGGTAGGCTCCCTTAATTAAAAAGAAAAATAATAAATTAAATGAGTGTATCCTACAGCCCGAAACAATAGTTGTTGATAAATTATATTAAATCAAGTGAGAATATTAAATTGGTTCCCCGATAACAAGCCGTTAATTACACTTGTTTTGTTATTATATATAATTAAGGCCTGACTAGCAAACGTTTGCTTTGATTAAAAAGAAGAGAGGAAGGAAAAGCAAGTTCATTGAAAACAAAGCCCATGTACACTCGACCAAAAAACAATCTTTACACTAACGCTCTAAACATTCTGGAAGTGGGTCGAAATCTTATGATAATACCTCACAGACGTATGTTTCACCCGATTAATTCCGTTCACACTAGATTATTTACAGCTCACCAGTGTAAAGATTGTTGTTTGGTCGAGTGTACCTAATGACACCCCCCTTTCTTAAAAAGTCTGTAACAATTGGCTTTAACCCTCTCCGACATATGACGCAATTTTGAGCCTATTAGGGATACTTTAAAGCCTTTATTACCATCAGGGTTTTTTACAAACCTTTATTTTAGTTACTTCAACCTCTGCAGTTGTCTTTGAGTTAGATGTGGGCAGAAAACTAATTTTGGAGAGGTAATTATAAGAGTGAGAGAACTCTATTTCTTATTGCTAATCTGGCAACCTCTGCGTCATATATGTCTGAAGGGGTACTGCTCTGGGTTGAAGATAGGTGGAAATTCACTCTGATGAAGTGAGTTCCACAGAGAGGTGATTCGTGGAATAAATGAGTTTTGAAACGTACCGGTAGCCTGATATTACACGGTTATTCTTCAATGGTGTTGGTGGACTATGGGATCCAGGTTGTGTGTATATATACTGTATATAGATAGATAGATTATCAGAGCAGGAAAGTAGGTAGAAATATTGAGTAAACTCAAATGTAATAAGAGACAGAAGTTGGGATTATGAAATATATATATAAAGGTATATTTTATCACTAGTGTGGAAGCAGATTTGTGTGTGCGGTGTATTTCTATCGCCTACTTATATGTTTTATTATTTTTTAGAGTGAAATAAGGCTTGATATATGTGAAGGTATGGGGTGTGGGAGAGGCGACTTAAGGAGAGTAGCAATCCACATATGAATAGGGAAATGAGAACCTGTGATTTACAGTGACAGGGGATAAGGGTGGAGTGGTAAAAAGGGTGGTGAGAGAGAGAGAGAGAGAGAGAGAGTTAACATGAGTTAACATGAGTTGAGGTGAGACAGGGACATGGTGGTTGTAGGACATAACAAAATACAGTGAGGTGGAGGTGAATTAACATGAGGTGAGGTGAGATTGGGTGTTGTTGTTGTTCCTCAAGCTGCCTGGCCGAACAGCCCCGAATAAGGCCAAGGCCATAATCGAGCGCCCCCAAAGAACCCTCCCTGCCGACCACAATAAAGCCTGGGTTACCGAAGCCACTCCATGGCGGGAAGCTAAGGAGGGTGCGGAAACGCTCGGGTGTAGGTCATAATAATAAAGTGAGGTGGAGGTAAGTTAACATGAGGTGAGGTGAGAGAGAGAGAGAGAGAGAGGTAGAGAGGTGAGTGAGGGATATGGTGGGTGTAGGACATAATAATAAAGTGAGGTGGAGTTGAGTTAACATGAAGTGAGGTGAGGGAGGGACATGGTGGGTGTAGGTACAGTTGGCCACATAAGTCCTGTTCCTCGTCGTGATCTTATGTATGAAAGTCAAAATAGTATGAATGAAATGTATTATCAGTTGACTAATCAGAACAATTAACCAGTGCAAGAGAAACTACACTCATAATTCAAGCATGCGCACTATATTACCATGTACAAGATCACTTAGAGGAACAGAACTTATGGGACCAACTGTACATACTAATAAAGTGAGGTGGAGGTGTCTCTTTATGGTCCCTGCTGTAATATACTAGCTGGCGGACATGGGGCTTGGCTATACCAATATATATACACACACACACTCTCTCCTCTCTCTCTGTCTCTCTCTCTCTCTCTCTCTCTCTCTCTCTCTCTCTCTCTCTGTCTCTGTCTCTCTCTCTGTCTCTCTCTCTCTCTCCTTAATTAATATAAATACATTGACATTTCGGAACGCGGACAGAGAGAGAGAGATTTTATGATTATATCAATACGATTTAGCTTTTTTTCAGTCGGCTGTTTTCGGGATTGGTTCAAAATCAGATATCACATAATATTCTGTATTTTTATTTATATATGTTAAGTTATAGACTATGTTTTTGTTATATTGTTTGTTTATTAGTTTATGGTTTCGTATTATGACAGCCTAGCCCCCTTGGGACTATGGATATGAGACTTGACTGGGGTACTCAGGGGGGTCCAAAATTGATGCTTTGTGATTTAGTGTTTAATATAAGTGGACGGTATGACTTTGTGTGATCACCATAGACATTATTATCATAGTGCATCCCTCTATGAACCTCGGGACTACTCTTTAAAGGGGAAGTGTATATTTATTGGTCGATTATGTTTATTAATATTTCTTTAGTTTCCTCCCTAGACCACCATCAAGCTTAAAAAAAATACATCCCCAAGATCCCCCTTCTAGATAAATGTGTACAGTTATCGGTTCTTCCTAACTACAGGCTCACTATCACTCGCCATGAAGAAATAGACACCTAAATGGCACGGAAGGTCTTAACATTGACAAAGAAATGGTTTAAAAGGTTTAAAAATCGCCAAACTAATGGGCCTAACTTCTTAAATTTTGAATATTAATGGGGCTAAACATGAGGGAGAAATGGGTTCCGAACAACCAACCCTCCCCCTTAACCCTCTCCGACATATGACGCCTTTTTGAGCCTATTGGGGATACTTTAAAGCCTTTGTTACCCTCAGGGGTATTTAGAAACCTTTGGTTTAGTTACTTTAACCTCTGCAGTTGTCTTTGAGTTAGCTGTGGGCAGAAAACTAATTTTGGAGAGGTAATTATAAGAGTGAGAGAACTCTATTTCTTATTGCTAATCTGGCAACCTCTGCGTCATAAATGCGTGAAATGGTTAACTAGCACAGGGGGCGGGTATCTCGGCCAGTATTATATAGACGGCGACGTCTTTTTGTTTTATTTCGGCTGCAGTTCAACGATTTTACGCAACCTAGGAAGAATGTGTGGTAATTAAAAGGGTAAGGATTATCTTAATTAACCCTCTGACTTTCATATACCCTTCCTAATCAGAATTGAATCGTCTAATGATAGCCAGAATAAACTGTCAAAACACGTCATGTCCTCACAGGGTTAATATATAGTTTTGTATTATTATATATATTTTTGTTTGGGTGAATTTGTATATTTTTATATGAACCTTAAGAGCATATTCCGATAGTCAGGGTTGTGGAATAAATCACTATATAGGGTCAGTAAGCTGTTTCAATGGCCATAAAACCGTGACCTGACTATGGAAGGAACACATTTGGCCATAGAACGAACAAATCAATAGTCAAAACAGCAACAACAACAACAACACTGATAACATGTATAATGCTAAACATATTATTAAACCACTACTAATTTATTATTATTATTATTATTAGTAGTAGTAGTAGTGTTAATATCTTATCTTACTATATATTAACGATAACATTATATTATAATATATATATATATAATTATATAGTATTTTATATTTGTATTAGTATTAATTTTGTAGCTCAGTAGTCTGTCTATCAAATACTGTAGATACCATACACACTATAGATTGCAAGACAATACTGTAGATACCATACACACTATAGATTGCAAGACAATACTGTAGATACCATACACACACTTAAAATACTTAAACTAATCAATTATCTTTACGTCCTATTCAAATACAAAATAATATACTATACATACGGAGGAATTAGCCCCATATTAAAACAAGCCTAGAGTAATTATCATGAAATAGGAAGCATATATTGGAAGTAATAAGTTGGAACGAACTAAAGCCAAACCAACATAATAAGATATGTAAATAAAGATTGAGGGTACTGAAGAGGAATAAAAGTAGCCCTTTCAGTAAAGGAGTTTTTTTTTTTTTTTTATTTTTAATTGGTTTCAGCTACTTATAGACGAAATTATTAAGCTTAAGAAGGATATATGGTAGCTATAAGGATTAATTGAGATAGTCTGTAGCCTTATTTATTTGTAGACATCCTTCCTTAGCTGACAAAAATCGGCTAATAGTTTCCAGAATATAACGAAAGGGATGTCACCGATAATGAATGGCTTAAGAACAAAAGGCAACACCATAAAGATAATTTATAAAGAAAACGAGAGAGAAATAAAACAATTGAGATAAATAAGAGTACAGAGAGGAAAACAATTAGAAGATTGGTCCGTCGAAGGAAGTGGAGGGAGAGGGGGGAGGAGGGGGCGAGGAAAGGGGGGAGGGAGGGGACAAGGAAAGAAGGGAGGGAGAGGGGAAAGAGGGGGGGGTTGGAGGGGGTGGGAGAGAAAGGGAGGGTGGGGAAGGAAGGAAGCGAGGGAAAGGGAGAGGGAGAGAGAGGAAGAGATGAAAGAAGGAGGGGCGGATAGAGAGAGATAGAGATGAAGGGAGAGATGCCACACAGACCTTACGATCCAAACGAGGTGGTCAGGACTTAATTCTAGGAGAGAGAGAGAGAGAGAGAGAGAGAGAGAGAGAGAGAGAGAGAGAGAGAGAGAGAGAGAGAGAGAGAGAGAGAGAGAGAGAGAGAGGGGGGGGGGGGGGGGAGGAAGGGAGATACTGGAGGTTATAGATCACTGTCCCCTTCTTCCATCTTCTCCCCCATCATCATTTACGTCTCATTCTCCTTCATCTCTCTCTCTCTCTCTCTCTCTCTCTCTCTCTCACTCTCTCTCTCTCTATATATCTCTCTCTATATATATATATATATATATATATATATATATATATATATATATATATATATATATATATTATTAAACTATGTAGATTAATTAATTAATTAAATGTATTATATTTATGTGACAAATATTCATTATTGTTAAGCATGTGTAAAATTTCCTTAGCATTTCATTCTGTAAAGGTTACCTTGCGCAATGCTTTTACTTTGCTCCTTAGACCACCATCGAGCTTTAGAAAAAAATACCCCCTAGACAGACAGGCCCCCCCCCCCCTCCCCTCCCTCCTTCGAAGGCCAAATAGCAGGATCGCTATCGCTCTCCGGGAAGAAATCGACATCTAAGGGTAAATATCCTGTTATGTCAAACCCATTTAGTATTATTTATTTGTTGGTTGCATAATGATATGTTAACGACTAGTTGGTAACAAATATAAACAACGTAAACCACCTTCTGTATCGCATCCCGTACCTTGCTAGTGTCCAAACCATGAGGCAGATACAACTAATCTTTATTTATTTATATAGTCATGCTTTTAAGTAGTATCCTACCTCCACAATAGTCAACTGTTGCGGCATCTCCAGTACATATGTAAATAAATATATAAATATATAAATAAATACTTGACAAATATGAACAGCCTCTGTATATTCAAGATTTGCTCTGTGTGAATGAGGAGTATACTGTATATATGGATATAAAAACAAAATCGCTAATGAATTCTTCCGGACAATATTTGATCTGAACAACTATTTGAGCGAACGTTATAAATTAGGTGTTCTACCTCACGTGGTGCTTTCATCCAGGTCTTGATAGCGTAATGCATAAGTGCGCGGAATTTCGATGTGAGTATCCTAGGTATGTACATGTATTTGTTGATTTCATTAATTGAGTTTAGAGGTGAAGTTGGTTGGTGGAGAAAACATAATAATTCAGTCCCCGAGAATATTTATCAGCAAATAAATTGTTCTTGTGTAAGGACACCAATCTGTGTTGAATTTGGGACACTACTTATGACCGTGACTGTGCAGCATTAACCCTTTCTGTACCGAAGACGTCTTTTTAACTCTATTTTGGTTACTTGTAAACGACTTAATTCAGTTTAAGGGAGCCCACATCGCTTTTTTTCTCTTTCTCTCCCTCTCTCTTTGGCTTGTATCCATTCAGCCCCATTCAACCTACTGTTTTAAGACGTTTACCCCCATCCAGGTGTCAATGTTTTCCTGGCGAGCGGTAGCGAGCCAGCCTATAGTCTATATTTTTGTTTTGACAGCAAGCTAAATTTGTACATTTTTCGATGGAAAAATGTCTCCTGCGAAGCCGGATTTCTCCATACAATGCTGGCTCGCTATCGCTCGCCAAGAATAAATCGACACCTGGATGGGGATAAACTTCTTAAAACAGTTGGTTGAATGGGGCCGAATGGATACAAGCGAGAGAAAAAGAGAGAAAGAGAAACAAAACTTTAAGCCCCCTTAAAAAGAGCCTCCAGCAATCATCAGTCTTTGAACTATCTCGTTTAACCCTTTTTACTACCACAGATCCTTTTTAAACTGCACAGAATCTTCTAAATATAGCTAGAATAAAATTATAAAGACGTCGCCGGTACAGAAGGGGTTAATAACTATCGACTCTCCAACCTATCCCCCTAGCCATCCAACCATCAATCCTAGTATCTATTAAGGGGACATGGGCCGGTTTTCTGGACCACTTTCTCCCTCATGTTTAGCCCCATTAGTTTGCAGATGTTAATTAAGATGTTTGCCCAATTATTTAGTCGATTTTAAGACCTTTCGCCCCATTTCTTCGTCAATATTCAGACCTTTCGTGCTATTTAGGTGTCGATTTTTTCCCTGGCGAACGATAGTGAGCCTGTAATGTTGGAAGATTTTTCTGTCGAAAAATTTACAAATTAATCTAGAAGGGGGATTTAATGGACGGGTTTTTTTTTGGAGGTCTAGGGAGGAAACTAGAAAAATAATGAATACATGCAAAAATCGCCCAAAAAGTGACCCATCCCCCCTTAATCCAGTTGCTCTTACGTGTATGGGTGAAAGAAATCCGGGCCGAAAAACAGCTGAGCAGTCTTTATCCCTCCAATATCCGTCCGTAGGTCTATGAATCCACTCTATCTGTGTGGGTGTGTTGGTGTGGGTGTTGGGTGGGTGGGAGGTGCATGGGTGAGTAGTTGTTGGTGGGTGGGTCATGCAGGGGATAGTGGTTGTGGGTGTGAGGGTGGGTGGGTGAATGGTTGGGTGGGTGTGTGGTGCAGGGGTTAGTGGTTCTGAGGGAGGGTGAGTGGGTGAGCCATTGGGTGTGAGGGTGGTTGTGGGTGGGCGGGGCGGCATGGAGGGTCGTTGGGTGAGCACAACTTAATAATTATAGGCCAAACAAGTAAGTACCACCTACACATTCACTATCGATCCTAGCTCAGCTAACTATCCATCTGTAACACAATTAATCTACTCTTGTGTGTGTATGGGGCGGCGTGAGGAGGAGGGGGGGGGGGGGGGGGGGGGGGGGGGGAAATAACTGAATGCCACACATTTCACAATCTACTCTCCCATCCATATATCTATTATTAATCCAGGTGTGTTTGTGTGTGTGTGTCTGGTTAGGTGTGTGTGTGTGTCTGCGCATATGTGTGTGGGAAGGGGGGGGGGGGGATGAGCGGTAAAGAGTGTCATAGGCTAGGCAAAACAATTTAATTGATACTGACACCCCTACCTATCCTTCTGTCCATCCCTCCTTAACTCTATAATCGTCAATATATGTTTCCGTGTGTGTGGGTGTGGGTATGTGGGTGTATGTTGAACGATGTCATTTACAGGAATATATGATTACCACATACACAAACATTCAATATCGTCCCTTCCATCTATACTGCTTTCCCACTAACCATCCGTCAGTATCAACATGTATCCAGTCATCTGTGTGTGCGGGTGGGGGTCAGGGAGTTCGAGGGGGAAGGGGTGGGGGGGGGGGGGGGGCTGTATATTTATGGAAACAATGGATATAAACTACACCTCACATAATACACTCTGATAGCACCCAACCATCCAGTCAATCTATATCCCTCTATCCATCCAACCAGCCATACGAATCACTATTAATCAAGTCATCTGCGTTTGTATGAGTTTGTGTGTGTGTGTGGGTGTGGGTGGAGGGACGAAAAGCCATATAGACAAAGGAAATCAACACCACACATACATTCACTATCCTCCCATCCATCCGTCCTGCCGTCTGTGTATGTGTGTGTGGGGGGGGGGGGGGGGGGTGAACGACAAAACACATAGGCAAAGCAAATCACTACCACACATCCATTCACCATACCAACCTATCAACCTTTCCATCTATCCTTCCCTCCATCTAGCCATCCATCCGTAAGACTATTAATCGTGTCGTCTGTCCGTATGTGTCGTTTGGGCTGTCTTGACCTACCCTATGTAAATGAAGAAGACCAGTTTTTACAGGCTCAGGTCATGAATACTGAGAGAGAGAGAGAGCGAGAGAGAGTGCGTGTAGAGGCGGGTATGGGAAAAATGAGGGGAGAGGGGAAGGGAGAAAAGGGGGGATTAGAGAAAGAGGATGAGAGTGGGAGAGAAGAAAAGAGAGGTTAAGTGTGTGTGTGTGTAAAACGTAAAGGCTAAGAAATAAAGAAGAACATGAAGAAAAACATATGAGGAAGAAACCAATTGCACTGATAAATATAATATACAAATAACCGGTAATGTAGGAAAAAATAGAGTACGAACCAAAAAGTTTAGATACAAACAGAATAAATGGGGAAAATCGGAAAGTCTGAATAACCATGGGGACATTAACACACCCTTGCTTTAACCCAACATTCAGATCAAAGAACTCGCTCTGTTCGTTCTCCACACGCCCTTGCACCCTCATACATGCTCTTCACCGCTTTCAGCAACTTACCAGCTACTCCGTATATTCTCAATACTTTCCACAGACCTTCTCTATCAACTCTGTCATAAGCTTTCTCCAAGCCCGTAAAGGCAGTATACAACTTTTGTCCCTTCTCCAGATATTGCTCAACATAATTCAAGGACAAAATCTGGTCCACACAGTGTCTTCCATTCCTAAACCCGCACTACATATTTATCCATTTTCACTACTACTACTGCTACTACTATTACTAATAATAGTAATAACAATAATAAGTCAGTCAGTCAGTAGCCAAACCCTCACTCCCTTAAAGGGGTAGAGAGGATCAGCAAGAAAAGTCTTGGTGATCCCTTAAGTGAGAGTAAATTCTGGAGGTGTGATTCCCAGACCGAACCTCCAGGGGCTATCTGTGCCACAAAAGTGACGGGCGATGGGGTCGCCACATCCCTACGCCGCCTTTAGAACAAATAATAATAACTAATAATAATAATAATAATAATAATATTATTATTAATATAAACTACAGTACAACTATAATCAAGACAAGGAGAAAAATAGCGAAATGTGGATAAGGTTGAGAAAGAAGGAGGTGAAAAGAAGGAACGAAGGAGGGCGAAGGAAAAGGCAATATATTAAGGGACCCCACCTCGCTTCTTTCTCTTTCTCTTCCTCTCTCTTTGGCTTGTATCCATCCGGTCCCATTCAGCCTACTGTTTTAAGACGTTTACCCCCATCCAGGTGTCAATATTTTCCTGGCGAGCGGTAGCGAGCCAGCATATATATTTGTTTGTATTGACAGCAAGCTAAATTTCTACATTTTTCGATAGAAAAATGGCTCCGGCGAAGCCGGATTTCTTCATACAATGCTGGCTCGCTATCGCTCGCCAGGAAGAAATTGACACCTGGATGGGAATAAACGTCTTAAAACAGTTGGCTGAATGGGGCCGAATGGATACAAGCCAGGGAAAGAGAGAAAAGGAGAGAAAGATAAAAAAAAAAAAACGGTGACCCCCCTTAAGGGGAGGAGAGAAGGAGGAAGAGTTATGGTTAGTATCGGGGGAAAAAGTGAGTGAAGAAATATGAAAGGAGAGAGAGAGAGAGAGAGAGTGAGTGTGAGTGAGAAAGATATAAAATAGTGTGTTTGAGATGTGCAAACAAAATAATACTACGGTAAGATACTCAAAATGCACAGCAAATATACCACAAGAAAGTATTGAGAGAGAGAGAGAGAGAGACGACATGAGCGATAGTAGACCTCCCTACATTTTCTTTTCTTGTATTTGTGTAATGTGATATAAATTATAAGCTGTCATCTTGTTGAATGAAGACTTGGCAGATGCGTCAGATAAAATACGCTGCATAGTAATAACCCTGGTATAAGAACTTTATATAATTGTCTTTATACCATGGTAATAACCATGACATTATAGTACATTCATAATTTAATAACTATGTATTACCTCCACCACTATCACTATTGCTACTACTACTATTACTACTGTAAATAATAATAATAATAATAATAATAATAATATCCTTTCGTTTATCATTCTACAGAAGCATACATAATATTTTGACTATTGGTACACATAAGTGTAATTCAGACTAAAGAGAGCAAGTCATTAATCAAGGGAATGTGCTAACTCTCTCCTTCAATCCTTTAAGGGGATAGTGGTTATTATTTGGTATATATATTAATTTATTTACATTATTCTAACCTCGCTAGACCTCAATCAAGCTTAAAAAAACACTCCCTAGATAAATCAAGATAAATTTGTACATCTTTTTGGTAGAAAAATTTCCTCCTAGAATTACAGACTCGCTATCGCGAACGTCCTAAAATCCGAAAACTAATGGGGCTAAATACGAAGGAGAAAGGGTGTTCCAGAAAAAACAACCATCCCCCCTGAAAGAGTAGTCCCGAGGTTCAGAGGGTGGCACTATGATAATAAGGGCATAATTAATTAGAAATATAGAATAAATGTTTAAGCTAAAGGTCAGAGAATCATACATTAGTAAAATATAATATTTTTGTAATGAATGGATGGGTATTTATTGATTTGATTAAATAAATTTGTTGTGAAATACATATTATAAAGTAAAGATATTCATAACATTGATCTCAAAAGAAATGATGACAAATTATATACTGTATGTAAGTCAACTATCAAATTATATACTGTATGTAAGTCAACTATCAAATGTGTTAAAGGAAATTACAGCCAAAAACAAAACAAAAACACACACACACACACACACACACACACACACACACACACACACACACACACACACACACACACACACACACACACACACACACACACACACACATTAGAAGACCACAAAGAATTATAGAAGTATATAGAGTAGTAATATAGCAATGAAGGTAATAATAACGGTACAGGAAGAAATAAAAGTTAAAAATCGTAAAATGTGACGAAAGTAAAAATGGAGAGTGTGAATCGAGGAAATGGGGTTCTGGAAGGAAATTGTAAGAGGAATGAGAAACTCTGCGATAGGAAGACGAAATGAGTGTGTATATATCTCCCATCCGTCCTCTGAACCCTCACAGCGCCATGACAGTCTTCTTCCTTGGATTTGGACGGTTTTTGTTGAGTTTAGGAACGATCTATATTAGCCAGAGGGTTGATCTATATTAGCCAGAGGGTTGATCTATATTAGCCAGAGGGTTGATCTATATTAGCCAGAGGGTTGATCTATATTAGCCAGAGGGTTGATCTATATTAGCCAGAGGGTTGATCTATATTAGCCAGAGGGTTGATCTATATTAGCCAGAGGGTTGATCTATATTAGCCAGAGGGTTGATCTATATTAGCCAGAGGGTTGATCTATATTAGCCAGAGGGTTGATCTATATTAGCCAGAGGGTTGATCTATATTAGCCAGAGGGTTGATCTATTGGAGCCAGAGGGTTGATCTATATTAGCCAGAGGGTTGATTTATAGCGTGTTTATCCCTTTGATTCCTACAGGTCCTTCCTTGGTTAAACACCGCACATGCAGTATAGTGTTAATCAAAATATAAGAATAATATCGCCATTTAGACTTGAGACTGAAACCGTTCATCTCATGGATCATTCAGTCTTTTAATTGTGTATACAGTATGTTCGTTTGTATGTTCTGTACGTGTGTATGTATGTTTGTGTGTATGTATGTATGTATATAAACATGTATGCATATACTGAAATATATGGGCTATGGCCGGTGTGACATGGGTAAGCTTAACCCCTTCCGTACCTGTGACGTCTTATATATTATATTCTTGCAAGTATTAGACGATTTCATTCAGTTAAAAAAAGGCCTCTAGCAAATAACGGCTTCGAACTATCTCGCTTAATACTTTTAACTACCACATATTCTTTTTAAACTGCACCAACTCTTCTAAATATAGCTAAATACTATATAAAGGTACAGAAGGGGTTAATGAAGGATGTGTAGCGGAGTCTGGTATCCACAACCATGTATTATACTAGTTGGAGTTATTTCGGTGTACACTACAACTACTCAAGATACTGTACATCCAAAACACCATCGTCAAATAATAGACTCCGACTCGAAGGATATCCTCCACCAAAATGTTTGAGTGAGTTTGGCATTACCCACCCTCCTTGATCAGTGGCCTCCTCACAAGTTCTATAGTATATAAGGACACACGACGGTACACCACTGGCAGGGTTATTATTACTTGAGGGTGGAGTAAAATAAGCTATTGCAATATACAGTAATTCTATATATGCATGGTGGATTGAAAGTTATCCATCAGGTCGGATGTACCCTGGACCCATAATAGATACACATATATATATATATATATATATATAATTTCATTTATTTATTTTATTTTTATTTTAAGCGGAATATGTCGGTAAAATTGAACATGGAATCGAACGTGAAAAGAGAATCCATACAAGAATATACTCTAAATATGCACCCAATGTACAATTAATATACTCTAAATATGCACCCAATGTACAATTAATTATTATGGAGAATGCTTTTAACGGCATACCAAAATTAACAGATATTTTTTTGGAAATGTAAGAGGTTGGAAAGATATTAACATTAAGAGAGAATTGGAAGAGAAGGTTTACTCTATTATAAGAAAAGCAGAGGCAACATTATTGGGCAATACGCGGCCTTTGAAAATACATAAATGAAAAGAGATGTATAAACAAAACTACTATTGGAAGGAACACCTATTTGGAAGAGAACTATTGTGGTAAAAATAATGAGGCAATGGAACATAAAATCGGCAGAGAAACTAGAATCCGGAAACAAGTATATAGGCTGAAAGGTTCACACACTGCAAAAGTGGATTATTATTGGTGAGACTAACGGAAAGTCGAAATGAAGATATATATATATATATATATATATATATATATATATATATATATATATATATATATATATATATATATATATATATATATATATATATATATATATGGATACAAAAGAGGCCTATTGAAAATAATGAAGTTAACGAAAATTACAACATTAATCGAGAGTTTGTGATATCGCGATCTAGGTTAATATGAGCAAGATACGTATACAAACGGTCGAACAGCGATAATTTAGAAAAAGTATACCGAAAAGTTTAGTCCAGTCAATGCAAAACATGCATTAATATGGAAGCGGTGTTTAATAGCAAGATAAGACGAACCGAAACTTGTGTAGATAAACTAAGTTGGATATTATATAAATTAACAGAAAATCATAAGAGAATGTATATATAAGCAGAGCAAGGAATTATTAGAGAAAACGGGTGTGATAACATTGAGATACTGTCCTATAGAAGTACACAACCTCACATAATAGGCGAAAGGTTATTTAAACAGGGAGACTAAACTATCAACAATATACAGTCCAAGATTTACAAGGTTTATTAATATAGAGCATGGGACATATATATAATATAGAGCATGGGACATATATATAATATAGAGCATGGGACATATATATAATATAGAGCATGGGACATATATATAATATAGAGCATGGGACATATATATAATATAGAGCATGGGACATATATATAATATAGAGCATGGGACATATATAATATAGAGCATGGGACATATATATAATATAGAGCATGGGACATATATATAATATAGAGCATGGGACATATATATAATATAGAGCATGGGACATATATATAATAGAGCATGGGACATATATATAATATAGAGCATGGGACATATATATAATATAGAGCATGGGACATATATATAATATAGAGCATGGGACATATATATAATATAGAGCATGGGACATATATATAAAAGCAAGGCTGTTAGAGACCCTTGAAATAAGTTAGGCTTGTATACATGAAGTATGTAAGTAACAAATAAGATGAATATGCTGAGGGTTGAATTATGAAAAGGCTGAACAGAGTAAAGATACAATATAATATGTGCTGGGGGCTGGGTTATGATTGGGCTAACGGCTGAACAGAATATAATATGTGCTGGGGGCTGGGTTATGATTGGGCTAACGGCTGAACAGAATATAATATGTGCTGGGGGCTGGGTTATGATTGGGCTAACGGCTGAACAGAATAAGTATAATAGTGGCTGGGAGAGTTTATTGATTATACGAATTATTAGAACAAAACAAATTACAACGATAGTGGCTGAGCAGTCATAGGCAAAACAAGTTCAAGTTGGATGAACATACTAAGTTATATATGTATAGTTATACTTATATAGTATGTACGTGATGTTTCTTGTAACAGTTCAATATAATTAGTGACTAACATTACATAATGATAATTGATAGTTTATCAAAACCTTGGAACAATTAGAATGCACGGAAAAATATACATAAATCACCTTAGATAACATTAACATGAATATTGGAAGTGTATAGCTAGCTAACTTACTCTTTAAGGTGGTCTGAAATGCTGGGTTGTATTCTTGCAAAAAAAGACAGATGATATCCCGAATCCAATACTAGAACGGAACTTTAGAAGTATTGTAAAGGTCCTGGTGTTAGTGTTTAATTACATTTAAGACAGGGTGTGTTTTGTATCCGATTATTCACTTATAGAAGGGTCTCAAAATCCAAGACTAAAATGTTATTTCTTGTCAGAAGGGAATATCTTTGCCTGGAGCTGCAGGACAAGGATTTCTGTCTTCTCTCTTGTTGGGTGTGGTGAGAACTGTCTTGACTTTCGTTTCCTTCTTCTCTTTGTGCTATTTAATCCTCTTGCTTTGCTTCATCTTCTCCTTATTAGATATATCGGGGTATGGTCGTACAATAGCTGCGACGGGCGTGCTATGTGTGACAGGTGGGATTGCAACGATCATGTCACTGGGGGAGGGTTTGACTGCAAAGGACGTGTCACTAGGGGCGTTTTCGGCTGCGAGGGGCATGCCGGGAGGGAAGATGACTGCGAAGGGCGTGTCACTAGCGGAGTTTTCAGCTGTAAGGGACGTGCAGAGAGGGGAGGTCACTGCGAAGGGGCGGGCCAAAAGTGGGGGTGACTGTGAAGGACGTGTCAGGTCTTGACTGCGAAGGGCATGTCAAGGGAGGGTGAAGGTGTGACTGCGAAGGGCATGTTACAACTCACCAGGTGAAGGTTGAGCTTTAAAGGGCATGCTCAAGTGGCAGGATGTAGCTGCAAAGGACGTCTACCCACGTGACTGACTGCAAAGGGTGTATCAGGAGTATTGCTGGTGTCTTTTTTGTATTATAGATTTATTGGACTTCATCCTAACAATTGTTATTATTTTTAGTCCAAACTGGGCTCTAGGCTAGCCTGACAAGGATGTTTACTTTTGTTTAGTGTACTTACAAGGTGTATTTGCAAGAGGTTCTTGGTGTCTTTGAGTGTATTTGTTTGTGTAGTGTATTGTAGCTAAACTAAGCTAAGCTGTGTGTAGAGCGAAGCTGAAAAGGTACAATGACATATCTAGGGGGGCGGGGCGTGGACGTCGATCAGGGCTGTCAATTATTCGAGGTGGTTTGAGAATGCAAGCTTGATTAGCCTGGTGGCTTCATCTCTTGCCACCTCTATGTAAAGTACAGTGGTTAGGATGTTGGTGGCATTTCGTATTGATTGTGTGGAGAGACATTCATGATTCTTGAAGGTAGTGGAGGAGAGGTTAGTTTAGTTTTCATCGCAATGGTCGCACATCTTGACTTTCCTTTTTGTGAGCTCCCAGCAACAGCAGTATCCCAGCCTCAGTCTGTGGAGTTTCACTTTAGTTAATCTTTGGGTGGCTGGGGTGAGCCCGCTGGCTGTGTAGCCTGTGGCCTTATGGTACTATGTGGCAGACTGCAAGCTCTGCCAGACTTGGCTTTGATGAAGGATTGTGCGAAGGATGGCAGCTATTACTTTGGTTGTAGCCTTGGTCCTGCCTATGGAGGTTGAGACCCAAAGGGTGGAGTTGAGGAGTCATGTTGCTAGCTTGGCAGCTCCGTCGGCTTCCTCACTCCCTGTAATGCACATGTGATTGGGTATCCAGTTGAGAGTGACTGACTTTCGCTGCATTGCTAGTGTCTGGATGGCTATGAGGGTGGTCATAATTATTCCTATGTTATCATTGATGTCGGCTTTCCTTAGCGTTTGGAGTACAGTTTTCGAGTCAGTGTGAACTACTACACCACTTGTGTCTAGCCCCGCGGCATGTTTGAGTGCTTGGTTGATTGCCGCAAGTTCTGTCTGGAGGGAGCGTGGAGCATCCGTCGGTTGTGCGCCATAGGTATTCTTGGTGGTCAACGACAAACACTGCTCCATTTCTTCCGGTGTCGGGATCTATGGAGCCATCAGTGTAGTAAGTCACACTGTCATTTTTGGCGAGTTCATCTATGTGGTTTTGTGCTATGTGTCTTAGTCTGTCGATGGTGGTGGTGTTTTTGGTCGGGTAGTTGTTGGGGACTGATATGGTCATGGGGGGCTCCTTCCAGGGTGGGGTCGGGATGAAGTCTGGGTCTTGGATCTCTTGGATGATGTTGGTAACCCGGAAGGTCTTTACTGCGTCTGCAATCGTTCTTGACCACCGGTCGCTGAGGAAGAGGTCACGGTGTTGTGGGATGTTGGCTATGACCCTGGTGATGAGCACTGAATCTCCTGGCCGGCTTGCATACCTTAGGTGGATAGTAGGTAGTTTTTCTGTCTTCTTCACCTGCTGGTGATTTGAGTACAAGAAGGGCTGATGTAGGTTACTGCGGTATGTCTTTAGGCCCCTTCTTTAGTGAGATGTTAATCCGTCCACCTGCAACCCAGTTAGTGAGGGGGTGATGGGGAGGTGGCGGCCATTGTCTTCCCCTGTTTCTGTCTTCACCTTTGTCCTAGTGTGTGGTGAGGTTGGGTATGGAGGTGACGCGGGGGGTGGCTCTCTTCTTTTCTTGGTGTCTGTCTGTTGTATTATTATTGTTAACCGATACAACAAAAATAAGCAAACGGACACAGAAAATGCGTATTGGAAAAGATACAATGTGGTAAATGTGAGTAAACTGAGAGCAGATTGAAAAATAAACTTTGTTTATTTCTCATTTGTATTTTTATTTCATTTTTATTATATTTTTATTTTTATTTGTATTATTATCATTATTTCATTTCACAAAAGATTAACTGCGGGAAAAGAGACAATTTGATAAAATATATTCAGCTGAAAGAATCTGACGAGAAACTAGAACCCAGAAAAAATATATATACGAAATGTTTATGTCCAGCTAATGCAAAAGTGAATTATTATGGAGACAGTTTATAATGGAAAGTCGAAACAAATAGAGATTTTCTAAAAAGAAAATGGATAAAAAATAGGCATATTGGAAGATAAATAACTAAAAGAAAATGATAACATTTATCGAGAACTGGTAATGTAGTGATAGAAGTATAAATGAGCAAGATGAGCATGTAATTGAACGAGAAACTAGAACTCGTATATATACACACATATATATATATATATATATATATACTATATAATATATATATATATATATATATATACCGGTATATATATATATATATATATATATATATATATATATATATATACCGGTATATATATATATATATACTATATAATATATATAACGAAAACTTTATGTCCAACCAATGCAAAAATGAATTATACTGGAGACTGTCTGTAGGTAACTGGCAGGTCTCCCCCCAACTTGGAGATTGGGGACGTTGCCGGAGTTAAGGGTGATAAGGACAAATTATATGTGTGTGTGGGAGTTTCGGGGAGAGGCAAGGGAAGAAGGATGGGAAAGATTGGAGTGAACAAGGATGAAAGGAAGGATGGAAGGAAGGAACGAAGGACAGATGAAAGAGGGATGCGTAGGAAAGAAGTGGATAAATAGAGAGGAAGGAAGGAACGGTGAAAGAAGGGAGGGATGAAGGATACACCCAAAACTTATGTCCAACCAATGCCAAACTAAAATATTATGGAGACTAGGTAACTGCAGGTCTCTCTCCCAACATGAGGACGTGGCCGGAGTTAAGAGGGTAGTGCTTGGTTTTTGGTCTATTTATTTATTTATTTTTGAGTGTCCTTGGTAGACCTCCATCAAGCTTTGACAAAAAAAAAAAAAATCCCTTTCAAGATAAATGTGTAAATTTTTCGGTAGAAAAATTTCCCGGCCTAAGGCCGGTTCCTTCTAAAATTAGATGCTCGCTTTCGCTCGTCAGGAAAAAATCGACACCTAAAGGGCACGAAAGGTTTTAATATTGACAAAAAAGTGAGGCGAAAGGTCTCAAAATCGCCAAACTAACGGAACGGACGTCTTTCAACCTCAAAACCAATATGCTAAACATGAGGGAGAAGGGGGTCCAGAAAAAGCGAGTAATACCCC
Organism: Paralithodes platypus; assembly: GCA_032716605.1. Lineage (NCBI taxonomy): Eukaryota > Metazoa > Arthropoda > Malacostraca > Decapoda > Lithodidae > Paralithodes > Paralithodes platypus. The sequence goes on along the minus strand of CM064483.1, from coordinate 20,193,920 downwards.
CTTAAGGGTGATAAAGATAAGTTATATGCGTGTGAGACTTTCGATGAGAGGAAAGGGAGGACAGAAAGGATGAGGAGGAGGACTATAGCGTGAAGATAGAAGGAAGGAAGGAAGGAAGGACAGATGGAAAAATGGAGAGAAGGAAGGAGGTAGGTAAATAGATAGGACTGGAGAGAGGGTAGGAAGGAAAGCTGGATGTAGGATGGAGAGGACGGAGGGAGGATAGAAGGAAAGGACAGAATGAAGAAAGGAAGGAGGTAGGTAGATTGGGTGCACGGGAGGGAGAGAGGGAGGACGGAATGGATAGATGAAGGGAAGAGGGAAGGAATAACTTGGGGTGATATGATGGAAGGAAGGAAGGAATAAGGGAGCGATAGAAGTAGTAAGGCAGGAAAAAAGGGGAGTGAATGCAGAAAGGGACAGAGAGGTAAGGAAGGATGTAGTGAGAGAGGGAGGGAAGAAGGGTGGAAAGGAGAAAAGGAGGGAGGACAGAAGGAAGGGAGAGAAGAAAAACTAACTGAAATAGGGAGGGATAGGATTACATGAGGGGTTAGAGAAGATCTAATAGAGTAGTTGGACATTGTTAGATTTGTATTACATGCTGAATCAATTAGATATGAGGGGTAACTTAATCTTAAGGGTTGCTTATGTGGTATGTATATACTCAGGCACATACCCCGTTGCTGGGGGTGGCCGACACGAGACAGAGCCCGAACTGAAACTACATTTAAAGTTCCTATCCTCAGGGTCTGGGACCACTTTCGCGTTCTCTCCCCCGTTTCTCTGTCTATTCGAGTAGGAGAATTATACAAGGGGAGGAGGATTCCTAGCCTCCTGACCCTAGAAGAAAAAGTAGGACAATAAAAGAGACTGACATAAACAGCCAAGGTTGGGTAGAGGATGCCATACCTCACTCTGAGTAGGACTAGCCCTCGCCCATTTATGTGGTACTTTATATAATTATAAGGTGTTCATTATCGAGATGGATTATGTAAGAATAGTTGACGAAGGTGTTGAAGAAACTATGATAATTGATGATAGGGTGGAGTAGATATAACGATTGATAATGGGGTGGAGTAGGTAGGGTAGTTGATTTAAGGGGTCGACTTGAATTTTGAAATAAGATGTTAATGTGAATGGTGGATTTGGCGTGAGTTGATGACAGGGTGGATCACACGTGAGGGCTTGATTTAGAGGTGCTTGAGATTTATTGGCATAGCATTATACTATTTAAATTACGAGTGGGTTTCATATAATAGACATTGTCGAATACATTGACAAGGGATCAGTTAGAAAAATGGACTAGATTAATTAAGTTTAATAGTTAGGATTATTAGTGTTTGGCATTTGCTGTATGAAGGAAAATCTGTTATGTCTTGAAACGGTAGGCGTTCATTACCGTACCTCCGCTAACGAATTTGGATGGAGGTTATGTTTATGCCTCCGTTTGTGCGTCTGTTTGTCTGTAAACAAGAAGCGTTATGAACCGATATTCACGAAATATGTTGGACAGATAGGATATGCGTCAAGGAAGAAGTGATTCAAATTAGGTGGTGATCGGTAAAGCGCTTACCTCTGCCAGCGGAGGCGATCAGTAGAGCGCATGCCTTCGCCAGCGGAGGCGGAGGAATGCGCTTTCCCGAGAGCCTCTCTAGTTCTAGGATTTGTATAAGTATTTAGTTTGCTTTATTAGATGGGATGTGTGTGAGGGAATAGTTTAAAAGGATGGCAGGCAGGGTATGCTTATATTAACTGGGATGTGAATTTGTCGCGATTAGTGCTACATGTATTGTAACTGTATTGTAAGGGGTTGGTAACTAAGGGTTGGCTTGCTGTTTTTCCTACTCGCTATTTAACTCCTGTAATGGCGACGTCTAATTAATTGTATTCTAGCTATAATTAGACGATTTTGTGTAGTTTAAGAAGGATCTGTGGTGGTAAAAAGGGTTTGTTGTTGTTCCCCAGGCTGCCTGGCCGAACAGCCCCAAGGCCCCGAGCAAGGCCAAGGCCATAACCGAGAGCCCCCACAGAACCCTCTCTGCCTACCACAATAAAGCCTGGGTGACCGAAGCCACTCCAAGGCGGGGAGCTGAGGAGTGTGCGGAAATGCCCGGGAAACCAAAGCCCCACCCAGGGCCCTGTGCCCCTCGGCAATTACGAAGAGAAAGTTGAGGGGCAAAGGAAAAATGTGACTCTTTGGCTTCCAATCTGCCAACCTCTAGGTTGGCAGATTGGGAGGGCAATCCACAGAAGAGACGCCGTCACTTGAGATCTAGAAAATATATAGGCCTAAGTAAAAGGAACAGTCAGAGTAAGCTATGGGTATGGCAGAGATCGCTCAGCTCTCACTCTGATAGACCAGCCCATCACCACATGACTAGAACCCAACAGGAAAGGCCCTAGAAAGCCGCCGATAGCTCCCATATTTCAACCCCTTACGGGGTTGGGCACCCGCCCAGGTAAAAAGGGTTAAGTGAGATAGTTCGAAGACCTGTTATTGCTGGAGGCCTTTTTAAAACTGAATAAAATCGTTTTATAGTAGCCAGAATAACGTTAAAAAGACGTCGCCGGGACAGAAGGGGATAAAGCACTATAACTAGATGATAGGTTTTTACTTAAGCATAAAGTTCATTATTTGTCTAGAATGGAAGGGAGAAAACAACGACGAGAGGTGAACTATTATCAAAAGAGAAACATAAGAGAAAAAACTGCGCAGAGGAGATTAAAAGGAACGAGAACACGAGGGGAGTGGGACGCGAGGAAATAAGAGAGAAGGTTTATGGAGACTGAGATACCCAGAAAAGACGAAACATAATGTACAATTAGATCAAAATAGAAGATAGGCGAGAGAGAGAGAGAGTGTGAGAGTGAGAGAGGAGCTGGAGAGCAGACAAAAAGAAAGGAAATATGAATTATTAGTTAAAATGAAAAGAGAATACAAATGATAGGCCTTGGATTTATGATGAGAGAGAGAGAGAGAGAGAGAGAGAGAGAGAGAGAGAGAGAGAGTGAGAGAGTGAGTGAGTGAGAGATAGTGTGAGTGAGTGAGAGAGATAGTGTGAGTGAGTGAGAGAGTGAGTGTGAGAGAGTGAGTGTGAGTGTGAGAGAGTGAGTGTGAGAGAGTGAGTGTGAGAGAGTGAGTGTGAGAGAGTGTGTGTGTGAGAGTGTCACTCCCCAGACTGTGAACAAGAGGGCCTTCACCGTGTGTGTGGAATGTACAGGCTCTCAGACCTTGCCACACAAGTTTTAGCTATTTCACAACTTAACCTAACCTAGTATAAGATCTAATCTTAAGTGTTAATTAGGTCAACCCAAGATACAGCTCACGTAAGTTAGCATTAAATACTGTAGATTAAGTTAGTCTAGCTTAGATTAGATTATGTTAGACTATGCAACGCTAAAATAGTTTACGAGAATTTAGGTTAAATATGTGGACTTTCAAGTATGATTTTGAGAACAAAGAGAGAGGAGGGGGTAAGCTTATCCGGTATGGAAATACATACATACAGTTGCAAGGAGGAAACAAAAATCCCAGACAGTTAAGAGAAAGAAACGACCTAGGATGATTGTAAAGGTCGCGTGATTATAAACGACCTAGGATGATTGTAAAGGTCGCGTGATTATAAACGACCTAGGATGATTGTAAAGGTCGCGTGATTATAAACGACCTAGGATGATTGTAAAGGTCGCGTGATTAGAAATGACCTAGGATGATTGTAAAGGTCGCGTGATTAGAAACGACCTAGGATGATTGTAAAGGTCGCGTGATTATAAACGACCTAGGATGATTGTAAAGGTCGCGTGATTCTAAACGACCTAGGATGATTGTAAAGGTCGCGTGATTATAAACGACCTAGGATGATTGTAAAGGTCGCGTGATTATAAACGACCTAGGATGATTGTAAAGGTCGCGTGATTAGAAACTACCTAGGATGATTGTAAAGGTCGCGTGATTAGAAACGACCTAGGATGATTGTAAAGATCGCGTGATTAGAAACGACCTAGGATGATTGTAAAGGTCGCGTGATTAGAAACGACCTAGGATGATTGTAAAGGTCGCGTGATTAGAAACGACCTAGGATGATTGTAAAGGTCGCGTGATTATAAACGACCTAGGATGATTGTAAAGGTCGCGTGATTAGAAACGACCTAGGATGATTGTAAAGGTCGCGTGATTAGAAACGACCTAGGATGATTGTAAAGGTCGCGTGATTAGAAACTACCTAGGATGATTGTAAAGCTCGCGTGATTAGAAACGACCTAGGATGATTGTAAAGATCGCGTGATTAGAAACGACCTAGGATGATTGTAAAGATCGCGTGATTAGAAACGACCTAGGATGATTGTAAAGGTCGCGTGATTAGAAACGACCTAGGATGATTGTAAAGGTCGCGTGATTAGAAAGTCCGACAAGACAGAGGCAGGAATGCAGAAACAAGGAACTAAGTGTGAGTAGGAAGTAAGAAGGAGAAAAGAATATGACAATAAAACGTTTATGAAGTCCGACAAAGGCAGGTATGCAGAAACAAGGAACTAAGTGTGAGTAGGGAGCAAGGGGAAGTAAGAAGGAGAACAGAATATGACAATAAAACGTTTAGGAAGTATGAGGCAGGGAAAAGAGAATAACAAAAGATAACATATGAGAAGGAGAAGTAAGAAGGAAAAAGAATGTGACAATAAAACGTTTAGGAAGTAGGACAAGACAGAGGCAGGGTAATAGGCATAAAATGTGAGTAGGAAATGGGGGATAGCAAGGAGAAAATAATATGACAAATAAACGTTTAGCAAGTAAGACTAAGAGGAAGAAGAAATGGATATAAAAACCAGAAACATAATATAACTAGACAGTAGATGGAAATGAGAAGAAAAAAATATTACTAAAACATATTAAAATTTCGTTATTAGAAGGAATCCAAGAGAGTAGAATATAAACAATACTTAAATGACAAAAATAATACACCAGAGCTACAATTATAAAGAACGACGACAAGAAGGAAACACAAATAAACAAAGCAATGGGCGGACGTAAGAAGAATAAGAAAATATATTACGCTAGCCATTATTTTTTAGAAGCAAGATAATATATAAACAATTGACCACAAATATAAAAGCAGAATGAAATGCGTGTTATCATTAAGGAAAATAAAATATAACTAATCACGTTGAAGAAGCATATCAAAGCAACGTAAACAAAACTAACAAGCAAGACATGACCATTGTAAAATATAAAGTAAATGAAGGAAACATAATACGAACAAAATTGTAATATGCCATCAAAAAGGTTGAGGGCTCCGGTGTAAGAGGAATATGCAATTATGGAGATTAAGGGGGTCACCGGCTTTTTTTTAGCTTTTCTCCTTTTCTCTCTTTCCCTGGCTTGTATCCATTCGGCCCCATTCAGCCAACTGTTTTAAGACGTTTATCCCCATCTAGGTGTCGATTTCTTCCTGGCGAGCGATAGCGAGCCAGCATTGTATGGAGAAATCCGGCTTCGCCGGAGACACTTTTCTATCAAAAAATGTACAAATTTAGCTTGCTGTCTAAATAAAAATATATATGCTGGCTCGCTTACGCTCGCCAGGAAAATATTGACACCTGGATAGGGGTAAACGTCTTAAAACAGTAGGCTGAATGGGGGCGAATGGATACAAGCCAAAGAGTGAGGGAGAGAAAGAGAAACAAAGCGAGGTGAGCTCCCTTAAGAAGGTATAAGCAAGACGCCAGGGAAGGGTGGAAGTGCAAGAAATATAGGGATTTGTTGAGCCTGAGAAGGAACCTAGATGGAAGGTGAAGATAGGAGGGGTGGATGAGGAATATACAGGGGAGAGGGTCGTTTGTTGAGCCTGAGAAGGAACCTAGATGGAAGGTGAAGATAGGAGGAGGGGTGGATGAGGAATATACAGGGGAGAGGGTCGTTTGTTGAGCCTGAGAAGGAACCTAGATGGAAGGTGAAGATAGGAGGGGTGGATGAGGAATATACAGGGGAGAGGGTCGTTTGTTGAGCCTGAGAAGGAACCTAGATGGAAGGTGAAGATAGGAGGAGGGGTGGATGAGGAATATACAGGGGAGAGGGTCGTTTGTTGAGCCTGAGAAGGAACCTAGATGGAAGGTGAAGATAGGAGGGGTGGATGAGGAATATACAGGGGAGAGGGTCGTTTGTTGAGCCTGAGAAGGAACCTAGATGGAAGGTGAAGATAGGAGGAGGGGTGGATGAGGAATATACAGGGGAGAGGGTCGTTTGTTGAGCCTGAGAAGGAACCTAGATGGAAGGTGAAGATAGGAGGGGTGGATGAGGAATATACAGGGGAGAGGGTCGTTTTTCTGGTCCCTTTTCTCCCTCACGCTTAGCCCCATTAGTTTTCAGATGTTAACACCTTCCATCCCAATTCTATATCAATATCAAGACCTTTCGTGCCATTTAAGTGTCGAGCCTGTAATTCTAAGAGAAACCGGCCCTTGGCCGGAACATTTTTCTATCGCAAAATGTATAAATTTATCTTGAAGGAGAGTCTAGGGAGTGTTTTATTAAGCTTGATAAAGGTCTAGCGAGGAAACTAAGGAATACATGCATTCGTAGACCAAAAAAAACGACCCATCTCCCTTTAAGGTGTTTACTAAGAAGGGAATAATGAATATAAAGGTCATAAGAAGGTAAATACACGATGTACAGTCGTGATCAGGAATACATGAACACCCCATAATGAATACATAGTAAATAAATACATACAAAATGATAAACACCTCCCAATGATTATAACAAAACAAAACTAATATGATTAGAATTAACTAGTGAATCCCAATAAATTTATATTTGTGGCTCAGGCAATTCATTAATTAATTCACCAGTGTATCGAGTTCTAAGTTATGAGCTCGCTATCGCTCGCTCGCATAGAAAAATTCGACACCTGCATGAAGTATAGCGTCTTCAAGTAATGCGATGAAACTTCTTAATCATAATTGTGCCACCAAAATAAAAGGGGGGTGGGGAAGGTAACTGGATACTTTGATAGGTTTAGTGGTTGCCCCTTTCCAATGCATCTACTTTTCCCTTGTATTGTACATGTTTACAACCACACTCTTTGTATCAGTCGTCACGAACATCTCTTACAACAGCGTTCAACGACTCGGTTAAGGGATTATTATTATTATTATTTTTTTTTTTTTTTTTTTTTTTTTTTTTTTTTTTAAAGTTTGTCCCCTAGACCTCTACCAATATTTTTACCCCCCCCCCCCAAGAATCTCCTTTGATATGAAGGCCGATTCCTCCTAAATTTCACGGAAGGTCTTAATATTGGCAATGAAATTGGGCGAAAGGTCACAAAATCGCCAAACTAATGGGGCGAAAGTATTGGAATATGAAAACTAATGGGGCAAAATATTAGGGGGAATGGGATCTATACAAAAAAGTATATAAACAAATAAATAAACTTCCCTTAATTGCCTCCTTCCCATTTCACACAAGGCGTTCAGTATTCTTTGATGACGAAACCTCCTGAGGCTCTTCTGTTGTTTGTGTATTATATTGTAGACTTCTCACGGTTGCTAGCTGTATCCATAGAGTATGCCCCTCTATTGTTTCTGACACTAAATAAGGCGGAGAAAAAGAGCATGAGAAGGGGAAGCATTAGTGAGTTAAAATAGGAATTCAGAGGCTATCAACACTATTGGATTATTAAGCCAGCACACTGTAAGTCAAGAATAGCGTCAGGACTGGAGCCCCCTTTTCGAGAACTTCAGTTCCTTGGGGAAGAAGTCGTGAAGTTAACCATGTTAGCCAATTGGAGTCTCTATCGAACCCAAACGAGACCTTACACCGGTATATTATATACTGGATGCTTCAAAACTTTACTTTTTAGACTCGAAGATTCAAATGGCAGAACTGTAAACGTCATGACTACAGTCCATTCATAACAGGTAAGCTAAATATCTTGACCACTAACCTCTGTAACTGATAAAGGACTAGAGTAATCGAGCTATTTCTACCATTTAGGAAGGGTCAGCCAGGGAATAGGTGTGGAAATTTACAGCCCATTTGTTCTAGCCCTTTTTGAGTTACAGAGGTTAGGGGTCACGATTTCCGGCCTACCTAAAATGAATGGACTATAGAAACGCGAGAGAGTAATAATAGTAGGATAGAAAATTAGGTTGATGTAAGGGGGGGGGGGACTAAAGCTTGTATTCTTAAACCATTAGTTCCCTTCCCGGCACCGCTAATGGATGAAATAACTTTAAACATTACGTTACCTCTAGACATGGGTGTGCTAATCCGTGAACTCTCTGTAAACAACACTCATTCCCACATTAGTCACTCGGGGTCAGGTGCTGCCAAGGGAAACAATTGTTTATCCCCTTTACCACCATTACGTAATTGTCATCATATTCTGGTTACCATTAGAGGATTTTCTTCACTTTGTAATCTACCTATACTACTGAAATAGGTAAATACGATCTCAGCAAACCCTCTTATTAACATAATTATGCCCTACTTAAACTGCATAAGATCATCTCCTTTTAGCCAGAATCCATGGTAAAAAGGCGTCATGGTGCTGAAGGCGTTAAGAATACAAACTCATGTAATTATGGAGATTGGCAGTATTCGCACGTTGGAAGAAGTAGGGGACAGGCAAAGAAGTAATAATAATAAAACTAGGACAGCAAATAGGGGAAGGGGGATGAATGAGAACTATGTAATTATGGAGATTGAGAAGGGCACTAAGATGGAAGGGAGGAAAAAGAAGAAGAGGGGGGAGGAGGGGAAGGGAGAGTCACGTACGGTAATAAGGGTGAGGGGGGGAGCAGGGAGATGTGATGAGGGAGAGAGAGAGAGAGTCCGCATCAGATCCAGAATTAGTAAAACAAAAGAGAGAGAGAGAGAGAGAAGAAAACGAGGAGAGTCAGAATCAGATCTAGAATTAGTAACACAAGAGAGAGAGAGAGAGAGAGAGTCCGCATCAGATCCATAATTAGTAAAACAAGAGAGAGAGAAAGAGGTGGGGGCGGGAGTCGGAATCAGATCCATAATTAGCAACACAACATGGTGCCGTTGTAAAGGCTTATCCCCCAATACCTTCACCTGACCTGACCTGACTATTTGTACTTGTGGATTCCTATTATAACTGTTTGGTATAATTCACCTGTAGTTAGCTTAGCAAGTTTAGTTTATCATTTAACAGGATATAGATAGGAGAGTAACTTGATTCAGCACCTGTATAATGGATCACTTCTTCAGCACGTAATTATCAAGGAAAATGTGACACAACCAACACAAATATTAGCATTTAGGCCGAAAATGTGTGGTTTATGGGCTCTCTTTAAAACAGCGATTATAAGGTTACTCCTTAGCGTTAGCTAAAGCCAGCCCTATGAGAGTCTCTTATTGTGACTCAGTGGTCTGGTTAAACTAATGTACAAAAACAAAACAAAAATATTATATACAGTACCGGTATATATATATATATATATAAGGGTACTTACATGGTTCGTCACATATACGAAAGAGAGAGAGAGAGAGAGAGCGCGACTTACATAGCTACAAACCGCACATATAATTTTGCCTTAATGAGGTCATTCGGCCGTAACATGCCTGAAGAGAGAGAGAGAGAGAGGTGGGGTGCGTGTGTGCATGGGTATGTATAAGCTTACCATGTGCCTAATCCCAGTGTACGTATGTGATTATTACACTACTGACTGTAGTGTGTAATAATCCTGTGTGTGTGGGTGTGGGTGGGTGGGTGTGTAGGTTGGTGGGTGGATGTGAATGAGAGATGTATGTATGTAAGCATGTAATGTATGTAAGCATGTAATGTATGTAATTATCTAAAGGTATGTGTATAATCCCAGTATACAATATGGGCGGATTACCGTATTACCCTCATGGCCTGTCCAAGTGTGTGTCTGTGTGTGTGTGTGTGTGTATATGTGTATGTATGTGTGTGTGTGTGTGTGTGTGTGTGTGTGTGTGTGTGTGTGTGTGTGTGTGTGTGTGTGTGTGTGTGTGTGTGTGGTGTGTGGTGTGTGTGTGTGTGTGTGTGTGTGTGTGTGTGTGTGGTGTGTGTGTGTGTGTGTGTGTGTGTGTGTGTGTGTGTGTGTGTGTGTGTGTGTGTGTGTTGTAGTGGTGGTGTGTGTGTGTGTGTGTGTGTGTGTGTGTGTGTAGTGGTGTGTGTGTGTGTGTGTGTGTGTGTGTGTGTGTGTGTGTGTGTGTGTGTGTGTGTGTGTGTGTGTGTGTGTGTGTGTGGGTGTGTGTGTGTGTGTGTGTATATGTGTATGTATGTGTGTGTGTGTGTGTGTGTGTGTGTAATATAATGGTGTGAAGTTATCCCTCCCCTCACGTCTCTCTCCTGCCACACTCCTTATTGCTGCACGTGACCTGACCTCTCACTCTCTCTCTCTCTCTTCTCATTTTGTCCCTCCACTTCATTCTCCCCACTCCTCTCTCATTTTATTCCTCACCCTCATTTCCTCCCCATCGACCTCATTAAGAATATAAGAAATCGGAAATGTACATAAGGCCCACACGAGGCAGATACCATTCACACCCAACCCACATCACTCATATGCCTACCTCCATCCTCTCCTCGTTCTCCCCTTCCCTTCACATCGACAGTTTATGCTATCAGCATCCTGGGTCTATAAAGTTTGATCGGCGACTTAAGTCTTGAGGTAGATTATTATTGATGACATTATTATCAACCTTGCGAAAGCAGGGTGGTATCACACACACAGATCTCGCCTGTGTACTGTTAACCCCCTCTTTACCGGCGACGTTTTTCTTGTTTGATTTTTGCTATATTTAGACGATTTTGCGCAACTTAAGAAGGATATGTGGTAGTAAGAAAGGTCCATTAAGATAGTTCGAAGTCTGTTAATTGCTGGAGGTCCTTCCTGAAGTAAATACAATCATCTAATAGTTTTCAGAATATATTGAATAGGACGTCACCGGTACTGAATGGGTTAACCCCTTCTTTACCGGCACCGTCCTTTTAACTTTATTGTGGTTACTATTTCGATTATATTCAGTTTAAAAAGGACTTACAGCAATTTACAGGCATTGAACTTATCTCACTTAACCCTGTATACTACCACAGATCCTTCTTAAGCTGCACACAATCGTATAAATATAAATAAAACAAACTTAAAAGGACGTGACCGGTAGTGAATGGGTTAATACCAGCCCGCCCTTCCGTCGTCCGTCCTCTGACTGTTTTGCTGGTTGTCCGAAAACTCCTCCAGGATGGTTAAGTAGATTTTTACCAGATTTCCTAGGTACTGTACTTCGTAACCCTTTCTGTACCAGCCATGTCTGATATATTCTATTCTAGCTATATTTAGACGATTTTATGCAGCTTAGGAAGGATCTGGGGTAGTTAAAAAGGGTACGGTATATTGAGATAGTTCGAAGCATTGTAATTGCTAGAGATCTTTCCTAAACTGAATAAAATCGATTAGTAGTAGCCAGAATAAAATGAAAAGGATGCCAACGGTACATAAGGGGTTAATGATCAATGCAAAAATTATTAAAATAAATTGTCTTACTAAAAGATCAAGATCACAAGTCAAGGTAAAATGTTTAGGGAAATTTGGACCTATCATTAAAGATGTAGATACTGTCCAATGTATAGATCAGGGTCAAGGATCAATATTTAAAGTGGCATCTATAAATTATTATATTGTCATCAAACGGTTATGTTAGTTGATATATACATACCTATTGCATCTGCAATAATTCAGATATGTACGTTTATGATCAAGGTCAAACGTCAAGATCACAGGTCAAAAACAAGTTATTAATACAGTATCGCAAAGTGACTGATAAATATTCACCATACTTATCAGACCTATCCAAAATGCTTATACAAAGGATAGGAAAGATTGAGTTAAATTTCCTAAAGAGTCCAGGTAAAAGTCTAATGCTAACGTCAATATAGTATTTTCTCTAACATTTATTCAAGTTCCTCCGAATTCTCTCGGAGACAAATGACTATAACGCAAATGGGGAAAAAACTATTTTCAGATATACGGTATATTCGAGAGGTTAATCTAAAGGGGAAAGGTCAACAATTTATCAGTTTCATCTAGTCTGACCAACGTAGTCAAAAATATTATATTTCCCAATGCAATTTTTGAACAAGGACAAATATAATCTTCCTTAAAATGTAAGGTAACATGCCGAGATCGAAGGTATATATATATATATATATATATATATATACAGTATACTGTATACTGTGTATATATATATATATATATATATATATATATATATATATATATATATATATATATATATACAGTATATATACAGTATATATATATAAAATTTACTTCTGCAAACAGGTCATGGTCGCACGGTTGTTTTTGCAGTTTCTGTTAATAAAAGCGAAATCTGCACTTCTACTAAAATACCGAAGTTTAAACTAGAATCTGCCAGACTAGGATTTACGAATTATTACCTAGAAATACGATACTGGCAAGAGAAGCACCGTGTTAGGATTAGCCCATAATTATGTTAACGTTTCCAGGTACAGATCCCGGGAAAAATATTGCCTGAAAAATCGCTCGTGTGACTTCGCCCTCATACTGTCCTCTTTAATCCTCTAATTTTCTTCAAGGCTCGGGTATCATGACATGTTTCTTGATGGAGGCCTTCACAATATGTCCTTCACACTAGTAATTTGCCGGGGACGTGACGATAATGCTGAAGAATGCGACATATTATGATAAAAGTGAGAGAGGGGGAGGTTATTGCTGGCTTGTGTGTGTGTGTGTGTGTGTGTGTGTGTGACGTTATCCCAGCCACATGCAGGGACAGCATCTTGGCATAATAATATAGTAGTATGTTCACCTATACACCAGGTTCTTGGCATAATAATATAGTAGTATGTTCACCTATAATAATATAGTAGTATGTTCACCTATACACCAGGTGTTTACCTATAGTAGTATGTTCACCTATACACCAGGTGTTTACTTTCTATATAATAAAAGCGGTAGGAAAATGAGGATTAGTTAATATTATACTAACTTGTGATAATTATACAATACTTTAAGTTTACGAAACCCTGCCAGTCCTATATTAATCCTACTTTAGCCCCTGCTGAATATTGCCATGTTGCCTTTAAAGTGTCTCTCTGTAGTTACCCTCACGACTTGAACTGAATTAAGCACATGTTACGTAATTTGCAAAGGGTATCCCATGCATTCATACATATACATTTAGCAACATAATATTTTCTTCAACATATTTAGCTAGCATAATGCGGCCAAATTAATATATATATATATATATATATATATATATATATATATATATATATATATATATATATATATATATATATATATATACCGGTATATATATATTTGTTTTTTCTTCTATGTGAGTGAGGGAGACAAAAGGCAGAACTGCCTGTAGCGAGTGCCTCCCCCATAGTTGAAAGAGTGACAGGGCCAAAATGCCTGGACACATGGAGTTTGAAGCAATTTAAGTCATAGGAGGAGGGAAAGACTGATTCTGGGAGAGAGTTCCAGAGCTCAGCTGTTGAATAGAAGAAAAGTCTGATGAGTGCGGGTGAGCGGGAGCGCAGCAGGCCCCCGTCTGCTCTCCAGCCAGGCGGCTGCGTCACTGAGGATATCAGCCATGTCTTGCTAGACATATGCAGGGCTGCCAAAGGCAAATGTAGCGGAACATTAGCGAGATTCGCGCAGTATTAGCAAATATTTGCCGATGTCTATAGTAGTGCTGCGTATGAACCCTGCGCGCTATGAAACTTGTTATGGTGTGATTTTGAAGCTATTTTCTTCTAGTTTTTGGCTGAACACATTTAATTTTATTCGTTCAGGAGTGCCTGAATGAGCCCTTATATACCCAAAATATGCCCGCACTGTAAGTGTTAAACTGCAGAGAGGCAGTTAACCTATATGTGGCAAATCTCACATATATATACCAAATCGGGGTCTGGTATCAATTACGAGGTATCTGATCATTTCGATTAGCATTATTATATACTGTTTATATTTTTAATATGATAATGAAAGGTTATTAGTTTCAGCGAGATATATGTCAAAATGAGATTAATAACCGACAGATGATAGACTTCTCTATTACATACTTCGGACACATAATCTGAGATTCCAGGGATATCCGCTTATGTAGCCCAGATTTTGGCCCTGTCCTAGGGAAATTTAAGCAGAGCCAAGCGGGGTGGGAACTTAGAAGGAACCGAGATTATATATTAAGATACAACTAAGAAACACAGATATTACCCAACCTCTATGTTACCTCTTGTGTTTAACTTTCTTTTCCTGAATAACC
>CM064483.1:19906949-20179509 GCA_032716605.1 Paralithodes platypus | reverse complement strand
AGATAATCTGCCCTGCACATTACTTTGCAAGTGTGGTCATGGGTGTAATCGTGACATGAAGGCGAGCTAAGGACTAAGATGTGCTCATTAGCAGAGAAATTTTGTAAAATGATCATTGTGATAAATTATTTGTGTTGGTATTGTTGTTGGTCATAATATATGAATAAATATAAACATGTTTATTGAATAAAATGTTATGCTGAAATTAAAGAAAAGGGGTGTACATACATTCTTTCATTTAAAAAGTTTTACTTTGGAGAGCATTTACCAGCTTACTTGATTGGAATATTATGTAAATAGTGTTTCTTTCTGATCTTAGAACAAACCATGTGGAGCCTGCAGTGGATCTATTCCACTGTGCCTGATTATGTATGTGAAATTAATATGTATGTGTAATTATATTGCAAGATTGACAATTATACTCATAAATAGTTTATTTTGTTATAGGATACTTAGTAATTAAGGTGGAATAAAATGACTACTGAAAACACACTTTTCAGCCACCGCCCTCTTATGGATATTCGCTGCTAGTGTCATTTCCAAAGAGATTTCTCAAGCAATTATAAATGAATGAACAAAAGTTTATACATCTATGTAATGACCAGTGTGTGCTTTATGTACTTTACTTAGTATTGTTTATTGAATAAAACAGTATTTTTTGAGTTATGAGGAAAATACAGTTCGCTTTTCTATTTTACCTTTGATAAAATGCCATTATTTACTAAAATAAAGCCCTTGAATATAATTATAGGACCAAAGTAATGATCTTAATCGATTTATCAGTGTCTAAAACATAAATTGGCATACTTTTATGTATGCATTTGCAATACCCAAGTCGTGTGTGTTGATATAAAAGTATTTATTCGAAATCGATGGCGGCCATTTTCCAAGATGGCCACCATGGCCATCATAGGGCAGATCCAGATTGCCTCCAATCTTTAAAATGTTGCTTATGGTGTATACTAACAGTGTACCAAGTTCCATGCTTTTATCAAAAAGTGCATGATTATTCACTTAGCCGCTGGACTATATAAGGTGATTGGGAAGAAAACAGAAAAGCCTGGATGGATGTGAAAAGATAAAGGAGAGAGAGAGAGAGAGAGAGAGAGAGAGAGAGAGAGAGAGAGAGCTACATAGATGCACAGACCTCAAGGTCCTTACTAGGCAGTCTGGCCTTACAAACTATATATAGTATACACACATATACACATACATACATACTGTACAGTGCACACACATACACAAACATTATATATATATATATACTGTATATATATATAATTTTTTGTTTTTTTTTTGTTTTGTTTTTTCACATCACCCCAGCCCTCTGTAGATAGAGGTCAAGCCTTCCCTTGAAAGCGTTTATTGTGTCGCTCTTCACCACTCTCGCTGGTAGTTTATTCCACTCTGTCGCCACACTGTAGGTGAAGAAACTCTTTGTGACATCTAGGTTTGCCTTTTTGGTTTGTAATTTAATTCCATTTCCGCGAGTTTGATTAGTATTGTTTAATGTGAATAGTGCATTTACATCTACATCGACTTTGTCGAAACCTTTTAGTATCTTAAAGCACTCCATAAGCTGACCCCTCAACCTCCTCTTTTTTAATGAGAACAGGTTCAATCGTTTAAGTCTTTCTTCATATGATTTATTTCTTAATGAGGGTATCATCTTCGTCGCTCTACGCTGTACTGACTCGAGTCTTACAATGTCCTTGATCAGATAAGGTGACCAGAACTGCACACCATATTCAAGGTGGGGCCTCACCATACTTTTTAACAGTGGCACTATTACGTTCTCATGTTTATATGTAAATTTTCGTTTAATAAAGCCCAATGCTATGTTTGCCTTATTTGCAGCTGCTATACATTGGTCGGAAGTTTGTAGGTTTTCAGATATTAGTACCCCTAGGTCTTTTACTACCGTTGCGGTTTTTATGTGTTTGCCATTCATTTCGTATTTGTATTTCATATTTCTGCTACCAACCTGCAGCACCTGACATTTATCGACATTGAAGGGCATCTGCCATTTTTTCGACCACTCTGATATCTTGTTTAAATCAGATTGCAACGCATTTCTATCATCTTCGTTCAAGACTGTATTTCCTATTTTTGTATCTTCGGCGGATTTGGAAATGGTGTTGTTTACCCCTACATCAATATCGTTAATGTAAATGAGAAACAGGACCGGTCCAAAGACTGAACCCTGTGGAACTCCACTAGTGACAGGCTCCCACTCCGATTCCACTCCATTTATCACCACTCTCTGTCTTCTGTCTGTAAGCCAATTTTTTTTCCAAGAATAAATTTCACCTTTGATACCTATCCTCTCCAGTTTAGCCAATAGTTTTCGGTGTGGCACCTTGTCGAAAGCTTTTTGAAAGTCCAAGAAGATAATATCTAGTGATTTCGTCATGTCGTTATATGTGAATAGTTTGTTATAAAATTCAATCAAATTTGTTAGGCATGACTTACTTGATCTAAAGCCGTGTTGACTCTTTTTGATTAGGTTGTTTGATTCGAGGTAATCTACTGTCTTATCTCGAAGGATTTTTTCCATGATTTTTCCTACAATTGAAGTTAGACTAATTGGTCTGTAATTACTCGCTTTGGCCTTGCTACCCTTCTTGTATATCGTCGTAATGTTCGCATCTTTCCAATCACTTGGTACAATCCCCTGTAGTATTGATAAGAGAGAGAGAGAGGGAGAGAGAGTGAGTGTATATCTAGGGTGGCTTGGCTTTCAATTTAATGTGGCGACGAGAATTAATGTGACCAACCTCATCCGCTAGGCCCGAGAGGAGGAAGGAAGACGAGGAGGCAAAGAAAAAATAGGAAGAAGAGAAGGATGAGGAGTAGTAGTAGTAGTAGTAAGAAAATGAGGAAAGAGTGAGGAGAGAAGGAGGAGGTGGAGGAGTGAGAAAATTAGGAGAGTGTGAAGAGAGAAAAAGGAGGAGTAAGAAAAATGGGAGGAGGAGGAGGAAGAAAATTAGGAGAAAGTAAGGAGGAGTAAGAAAATGGGGAGTGTGGGGAGAAAAGGAGGAGGAGGAGGAGTGAGAAAATTAGGAGAGAAGAAGGAGGAGGAGAGGGAAGGAAGGTGAAAAAGAAGCGAAGAAGAGGATAGGAGGAATGGCAATAAAGAGAAAGAGGTAGAGGAGTAATGAAGTGAAGAAAATAGGAGGAGGAAAAGAAAGAAGGAGAGAAGAAAGCGAAGAACAAATAAGAGGATTGCTAATAATAAGAAGGAGAAAGAAGAAGAAGTAGAAGAAAAATGCAGAAGAGGCGTAGGAAAGGAAGCGAAGAACAAATAGGCTGGTAAGAATAATGACGAAAGGAAAAGAAGTAAGAATATGTAGGAAAATGGGAGAAGAGAAGAGGAGGAGGAAAGGGAAGGAGGAAAAGAAGAGTAAGAAAGAGAAGAAGATAAGGAGGGTGTGGAGGTGGAGGAAAAGAAGGGAAGGAGCGGAAAAGAGTAAGCAACGGAAGAATAATAGAAGGAGGAGGAGGAGAAAAGGAAAGGAGAGGAAAAGAGTAAGAAAGGGAAAAACAATAGAAAGAGGAGGAACATGAAGGAGAGGAAAAGGAGGAGTAAAGAGATAATGAACAAGAGAAGGCGAAGAAAGTAAACTCATCAAATATGTGAAAGGATAATAACTTAATAAGAGGAGTAAACAGGAATAAGTAAGAGAAAGAAGTGGGAGAAGAAGAAGAAGAGGAGGGAAGGAGATAAGGAGGAGGAGGAAGAAAAGTATGAAGAAGAAAAAGGAAGGGGAAGAAGGAAAAGATGAGGAAGACAATTAAGAATATACTATTATCATATTATTATTATTATTATTATTATAATAATTGCATAGTGATACAACAGGAAAATCTGCAATAATCGTGCTATTACTGCTGTACTGTTTTCCTGTATTGACACATTTTTCTATAAATAATGAAAGAATAAATATAATGGCATGTATATTATTCCTATTTATTTTTCATATATATTTTTATCTACTATTGCCGTTCAACTTTTCCGTATTTATTTAGGTAACTGTAACTTTTTTTGTGACGCATTAGTTAATTGCTGGTTCTCTGGTGTCTAATTATGGGGTTATGGACGACCAGGGATATGTCCGCAGGTAGTGGTGGGGTACTTAGTGGATGACAGACAGAGAGAGTGATAGAGAGGTGGGGGGGGGGGGGGAGAGAGAGAGTTAGAGACAGAGATAGTGTGTGTGTATGTGTGTGCCGTAGGTGAATGAGTGGGGAGATAGACAAACATAATTATGAGTTAATATGTATACTGTATAGTGTGGAATTAAATTAATGACCAACAAACAGAGCAACAGGAAGAAAGGAGGATAACAAAAGGAGTAAATAGGAAAACAAGCAACAACATATCTATTGATCATTACAAGGCTGCTTGAATCTAACCTACCTAATCAATGAGGAACAATAAGTAAATAAATGTTGAGGCTATTCATTTGTAAAAGCTGTTAATTTGGGGTTAAGAGCGAGATATTTACCAAGTCGGGTTTTGAACGATTGAACAGTACAACAATCAATAATATTTCTAAGTAGTCCATTCCATTCCATAGGATAGATAGATGAGAAAGTCAAGTGG
Source organism: Paralithodes platypus (assembly GCA_032716605.1). NCBI lineage: Eukaryota > Metazoa > Arthropoda > Malacostraca > Decapoda > Lithodidae > Paralithodes > Paralithodes platypus. Next base: position 20,174,903 of record CM064483.1, on the reverse strand, counting down.
AAGGAAAGAGATAGTGAGAGACGGGGTAGGTAGACAAACTGATAAAATAATATGTATATAGTGGGAGAGGAAATTATTGACTGATAAACACACAGAAGCAGGTAGAAAGGAGGAGGTATACATAGATTAACATGGATACACTGGCTACACAGATCTTATTATGCCTGCGAGGTGGCCAGGACTTAATTTTATTAAGGTGACAAGGTGAAATTACATGCAACAAAACAAAAACAAAATTGCGCAAGGGGAAATTAACAGATAGCTATAGGATTGCTGTAGCCAGTGACGTCATCTGCTCCAATCTGGGACTGTTTTTTTTGTTTCTTTTTGTTTCTTTTTTTTTTTAAATCTGTGACGTTCGTAGATTACAATAGAGGATGTACAGTCACGGTCAGAAGTCGCGTCCTACCTCCATGCTTTCAAATTAGGTTATATATCTGGTAATCCCGGGAGGTTCATATGTTTTTATTAGTTTATTCTAGTGCATTGGGGCTTGTAATGGAGGATTAATGTTAAGAACGTGGTGTTCCTTAATAAATATATATATATATATATATATATATATATATATATATACAGTATATATATATAATATGAAAAATATAATTATGTACTCTTTAACTACAAATGAACAAAGCCTTTATATTCAAGCTTTATTCTATTTTATAGAGGAGTTTTACTTTCTTGTATCGAGAAAAAAAAAATTATGTGGAAGATAACTTTATTATCACGACTGTACTGCGAATTAAGAGAAAGCAAACTTATACAATACTAATATTGTCTGATTATCATTCCTGGCACACCTTCACTAGTTCAAGTTAAATATTCTAGGTTCGAGTCCTTGGAGTGCCACATGTATTTGTTGATTTCATTAATTGAGTTTAGAAGTAAAGTTGGTTGGTGAAAAAAATATGAATCCAGAAGGGACTCGAAAATACGAGACTGAACTTTACTCTAGCTTCGCAAGGGTTTTTCCGGGTGTAGGGGGAGGACTCCATGATTCACTGTGATTAAGGGAGGAATGTTGCTTATTCTTGTTGGCTGGTCCTATGGTGATCTTGCGGGATGTATTGGTATCCGATAATTTGGATTTCGCCATTATCTGGGAAGTCTTCTTGCTTCTGCTGCTTTTTTGTTGATGGGTAGCACCGAGCCTACCTTGGCCTGTCTTGAACCTGGCTGTGCCTTCGGTAGTGTTGAGCCTATCTTTACCGTTCTCGAATCCGGCTGTGCTTTTGGTAGCACTGAGCCTACCTCTGCCAGTCTCGAACCTGGCTGTGCCTTTGGTAGCATCGAGCCTCCTCTACTGATCTCAAATCCGGCTGAGTTTTGGTAGTACCTCGCCAAAAACTAGGGTATTAAGCCTGTGGTTTTTGTTGACTGGTTCAAGGTGGCTGTGGTAGTGTCTTTTTTTCTCTGCTATCACGGCACTGGTGGTGATGCAGGCGAGAAGGGCTTGTGTGGCACGAACTCCTTTCTTGAGATCTGGGGTAGCAATCTCGCTGGTGACTGTACCAGGTTGGTGGACGTTCTGGGCAAGAGGGGAGCGTAGTGGTTGGTCTTGTTTTGGACTTCTGTCTTTGTTGTGCTGGAGCTGGGGTGGTGGTGAGGGGGTTTATTCTTATTTCCCTGTATCTTAGAATACATAGCTCTATTAGAAGGGAACACAAGAGCTCTAGTAGAAGGAAACAAAGCTATATTAGAAAGAACCAAAGAGCTCATAAAAAATGAATGCATAGTGCTATTAGAATAAAACAGGTCTTTTTGTAGACAATATTCAAACTTTATTAGAAAGGTACAGTCATTAGTGACGGTATAGATACGGACCCAGTTAAATTTGTATTGAACCCAAATGAAAAAATATGATTTTTATTTTTTATTTTTATCTCCCAAATGGTTCAGAATATGGCTTCAATGGGTCAAAGATTAGAATAGGTACATACAGCTTATGACTCACGACTGTACAAGCTCTATTAATCCTTCAATCAGTTGATGCCATTTTCTATAATATAGAGCTATCTCCTGACTACTTTATTCAATTTGGGAAGGACAAGTCAGAGTTGTGAGTGTTAGTTGGGCTAGTCATGAGCTCTTTGATACCTAGATGTCCTTCCTAAGTTGATTACAATAATTTTTAGGTAGCCATTGTCTAACTATTTTTGTTTTATTGGCTGAAGGTAAATCACTATATCCCCATCTTGATAACTCGGCTATTAATAAAATTATGTTGTGAATTGTGAAAACTTGTTTTTAAGTATCGAGAAATCAGCTGTTAAAGGCTTAACATTTCCACCAGATGTGATATATGTCGATAGGGAAGACAGAAAAACAAGAAGAACAAGAAACACAAGAAATCACGAGAGGAAAGGGTTCTCTTAGCTTCTATTAAAGAAGGGTCTATGTGCGCCTATACCCCGGGCCCCTCTGACTCTCGAGCTACGAACCTGGGATGTGATCGCGAGGCTGGAGTCCTTCCATGACTTAAGAAAGAGAAGGAGAAACCAATACGTCGTTCTTGCCCTCAAGATGACAACCAATGATATCTCTACCAAAAGTGAAACTACTCCCAATAAATCACTGGAGGTCAGGCAAGGTGGATCGGAGTCAGGTCCTTTCCACTAAACTGTTGAGTAACAGGCCCTCAGTTTAATAACTCTTCCTAACTACCTGACAAATTATACAGGCCAGACACATCTCTGACCGTCGTCGGATTGAAGTCACAATGGTTGTGTAAATTGACTGTGTTGAGTATAGGCCGAACAGTTGATGATAAATTACCAGGGAGCCCTGCAAGTATGGCTAACTGTTGTTTCAGTAAATTGTTGAGTACAGGCCAAAATTTACTGAACTACAAGTTTACTTCTATATTACCCTAGTACCTCAGTTGAGTACAGGCCAGCAACGAAAAGGTAGCATAGCTTGTTTATTGAGGAGTGGTTTCTAAGAAACTGTGTTGAGCCCGACCAGACAGTTCCTTAAGACCATCATCTGGTGTTCCTCTCTAATAACTAACATCAAACATCGTTGTGTGTACGGGACTTAAGTGTCACACCAGCTGAAAGAAAACCTAAACTGGACATCGCCTTTACTGCGCTGTGAAATCCAGGCCAGAACGTAAACCACCAGAAACAAGAATCTGCTGAGGGACCTCAACAGAAGACGAAGACTACAGTGTTAGCTGTATCCGTAGGCTGATATGACCTCCTTCTAACCTGATAGGGCTCATTTTATGAGAACACAAACCACAAGTCATATCCTACTAAAACTGTGGTTTAGTACTCTATATACTGTCCCTTTATGGTGATACTATATGGTAATATTTTAGCAGAGTCAAGACCCTCACACCCACCAGTGACACTATCAAACCAGTCCTATACAAACTCTTTCATAATTTATCCCTCAAAGTGAGTGCCACTTTCTGTGATTTAGTTTAACCCTGTACGTATGGGGAAGAACGTATGTCCTATCATAAACTATTGTATTTTAATAACAAGCTACGTTGTGAAATATTAACAAGAGCATAGTAATTTATCAATGTGACTATTGTGAAAGTCTTATTCTATTCATTGTGATTTCCCATCCATAAATATTGCTATTTACCTATAAGGGGAGCTTCACTATTATTGTGTGTATTTGTTTAACCTTATTTATCCTGTGTGTGTTAGCCAATATTAACCTCTAAACTGCAACGTTACTATCGGAATGTTTTACTGGGCGAATGAGACTTATTCTCTGGAAGATGACCCTTAAACACAATGCAAAAAAAGCCTCAGTGCCGATGAAATGGAAGCAATATGTGATTCGGTGGTATATGTCTCCTTCCCACCACCTCCTGTCTTCCCTATACACGTGTCTCACCCCCTGCCTCTCGTCCCCCACCTTTTTCCCTCAAATTCCCCCTCCTCCTATATATTACTTTTTCCCTCATCCACTCCCTATAAATCCTCCCTTCCACCTAAAATACATTCAGTCGCCCTCCTCTACACTCCCTATACCTCGCCCCTCCCTCCTACATGTTCAAGACCACAGCTAGAGCTGTCAGTGTGTCTCAAGCCCCAGAGAGAGCACACCTATGTCGCTCTCCCTCATATGCATTCATCAACCTCTCATCACATTAATACGTTTTTTCACTGGATAATTGCTCTTTGCACTTACTTTCTGTGTTTTCAATGCTCACATGTTCATTATACAAGTAAAATACGTTCTATTAACCCTTAAAGAGCAGCGCTCAACTTAAGTCGTGCACCAATTTGCAGCAAGTTAGGAGCATTATTAAGGCTTTTAAAGGGTTAAAATTGAGTGCAAATGGCCGGAAGCGCAGCGGGCCAGACAGCCGACTCCCAGGGCTTACCGCCGCCCATTAACTCATGTTCCCTGTGTTCTCAAGAGGCCGGCAGTGTAGCCAGTAGTGAGCATAGCTGGGAAAAATATGCCGAAATACGCTAAACTCCCATGTTACTGGTATCACTGTATGAGAACCACGAGTGCTACGTAGCTCGTTCTGGTCTCATTTTGAAGCTTTTATCGCCTAGTTTTTTGCTAAATAATTGTTTTTTCATGCAGATACTTGATTGATCATTCAGGAGGGCCTGAATATGCCCAAAATAGCCCAAAACACCCCGCTAGACAAGGGTTAAAGACACATCCTGTTTGTAGTAATCTTCGATACAGCCCTCCTGTTCCCTCGAAGTATTACTCACATGCCTACGCATCGGCCATATTAGGTTGACACATGGGTTATTTGATGTCATCGCCCCATGAACCGCACCCTGAATGCTTGCCATGCCGTGTCCCTCTCACTGTTCGTCATATTATTAATGAATGCCCTCTTTATTCCCGTCCACGTACGCTATATTTTGGCAAGAAAACGTTCTCTGAAATTTTGACGGACTCTCCCGCCTTTTCCATATATCATTTTCATTTTCTTAAATCTTGTTCATTTACTGGTGAAATGTGATTTAATCCCGTCCCGACCTGCTTTGCTCCTCCCTGCTCATCTTTGTTTTCTTTGATCCATGACCCCATTCTCTTTATTGCCGAATCCTTGGCTTTTGCTGAGGCCAGCCCTATGAGAGCTACATGTAACTCAGTGGTGTGGTTAAAAAAAAAATATATATATATATACCGGTATATACTGTATATATATATATATATATATATATATATATATATATATATATATATATATATATATATATATATATATATATATATACATACGGTACATATATATGGTTAATATAGCTATTTTTTCCCTAATTGACCTTTAAAGGTCCCACACTGGGGACCTTTCAAAAACATGATTAATACATTCCCCGGGTTAAGGCCATTTTATACTCTTATGTTAGTAAACCTTGTTTGTAATGTACTTATGTGTTGTGCTTCTCCTGCTGCATATGCCTATAGGCATATCTTGAAGTTTCATTCCCTACCCAGTTGATTTAGAATTGCCACTTTCAGTATTACCATACCCTGTAAATACACTGGTATAACCAGATGAAATATAATGGACTATTACTAAAACATTGGATCATCTGATTGAAAAAGATGAAATGGCTCCTCAATCACTAATAGAAGTATAGAACTCGATGGACTGGAATAGTAGCAGTGTGGATGGTTTAACATTATTGCCTTTAGTATAATATAGGCCAAAGATCTCAGTCAGCGGTCATTATTCTAGCCCCATCTATTGTTAACCAAATTTGATGGTGGGGGCAGATTTCCTATTGCTGCTTTATCATTTCCACCACATTTAGTATTTTATATTTTTTCGTGAGGTTTTCTACATTTATATCTACTCTTCTACTTAATTTTTGTCAAGTCATTTTTATTTCTTGGCGCTCTCTTTTCATAAATGAATCTTTCTCTTTGGTAGTCACTGACTTATCTGTCTTTCTCTCTTGTTATGCTAGACAAAACAAAGTATGTGGATTCATCAAACGGGGATAAATCAATAGTTCAATATACATGCACAGTACAAACACAAGGTAAGTTATACATATCAGTACAAGACAACGTTTTATTTATACATAATATGGATCTCTTAAACTCGAGATGTTACATTAACAAATTAGCATTAGTATCAATACATGAATCTTCACTCTAAGCAAGTATAGAAACATATAATTATGCAAGTTCTTTGACTCTGACTAATATATATTCATTGAATCTTAGTTATGAATAAATATGGAAATAAATAGTTATTAAGCCCAGAGAAAGCAGAAAGTACATCCTTAGAAGAGATTATGGTACTGAGCATAAGTAAGTGAGCCAGTGGAGAGAGAGGAGTGGCGCCGGAATCATCCAAGGTAGAGTTTTTAACGAAAGTTTGAGCAAAGAATTCAGCTTTGTCAGAGGAAGAGATGACGGTGGTACCATCAGAGTGGAAAAGAGGAGGGAAAGACGAGGAAGTGAAATTGTTGGAGTTTTTGGCTAAATGCCAAAAAGCTTGGGAAGAGCTAAAGTTGTTAAGTTCAGAGCATTTGTAAGTGATGAAAGAGTTTTTGGTGAGGTGAAGAACAGATTTGGCTTGATTTCGGGTAGAAACATGTAAAGTATGAGATTCTTGAGTTAGAAGGCGATGGTAGCCTACTGTTTGAATGTAGGGGTGTCTTGACAGTAACGGATCCACCTGGTAGCGAAGAGTTCGGTGATGTGCCCATGGAATGTGTCTATAAGTTCTGTTACTTGGGTGACATGACTGCTGCGGTTGATGGGGCTGAGGCCTACTCAGTCGCAAGAGTCAGATGTGGGTGGAAGAAGTTTACAGAGATACTGTCATTACTGACCATGAAAGGGCTCTCCCTACGATTAATACATACATAATACACACAAATTTAATAACCGAGTGCTCCACACCGAGTGAGGTTCTGATCTCATGTCCTATTAATGGTGGCGCTCCAGGCAGCCATATTCAGAGCTGCCTCTGAATGGATGGTGTTCCTCCTGTTGTACTCAAAAACTGTTCTTCTGTGCTGACTCCCTGCCTAGGCAAACTCTTTCGACTCTCTCTTTCCTCTAACATCTTTCCTTCTTGTTCGAAGTTTGCTCGACTCATTCAACCTGTCCCAAAGAAGGGTGACTGCTCTCAACCCTCCAACTATCGTCCAATTGCTCTCATATCTTGCTCTGTAAAGTTTTTGAAACTATGCTTAATTCAAAATTTCTTAAGTATATCTTCTCATAATCTACTTTCAGATTGCCAGTATGGTTTCCTTAACCTAAGAAACGCAATAATCCTCACAGAATGATCACTATAGCGAATGTGATGGGCCTCACGGAAGCAAGACCATAAAAAACCCTTCCAAAACACCCCAGGGGCTCTAAAAAAAAAAGGAATATGTCGTTAGGCGAGATAATTCCCCTCTAGTACCTTCTAACACTCCTCTTCATGTGTCTCAACCCCCACCTTCCCCACCTTTTTCCACCCCTCTTCCCCCCTCCTCAATTATCACCTATTTGTCCTCTTATTTTCATCATTTATCGGTTATTTTTGGCGCGAATTATTCCCACGCGGTCTCGAGAACACGGGTGAGTCACTTTAGAGACCCTATAGGAGTGCGAGATCTCTCCCAGAGAGATCAGTTGCAAGCCAGGTGTTGGAGAGGGAGGATGTTGGTCTCTCAGCTGGCCACTCCAGAACACGATCGGTTTGCGAAAATATATGTTTGTCACCCTCCAATTGCTATTCCCACTTCTTTTATCGTTCTTCAAGGTTCATATCTTAACCCTTAAAGAGCGGCTCGCAACATAAGTCGAGTTGAAAAAACTGGCAAAAAACGGGTGAAAAAAGGGTTGAAATCGAGTGAAAATGGGTGGGATAGTAATGATCCATACGTCCGACATCTGTGGCCTCCCGGCCCACACTAACTCCCAGTTCCCCCACCGCGCGTGAGGATGACAGTGTAACCAATAGTTCGCTAAAAGTGAGCAAGGTAGCAAAATCAGCTAAACTTCCATCTTCGAGGTAACACTGTCAGTGCTCCACGAGTGCTACGTAGCTGTATGTGGTGTCATTGTGTAGCGATTTCCACCTAGTTTTCGGCGCAATACAGTTCCTTTCATACTGATGGTTGATATAGCAGTCGGAACGGCCCGGAAAGGCCCAAAACGGCCACAGAGCACCCGCTAGAGGAGGGTTAAATATAACTAATTCTGTCAGAATCGAAGGCTAGAAATCCACAAATAACTACCGTAGCCCCTAGGGCATTTTCACGTTTGTTGGGTTAAGGGCTGCTCTACTGGTGATCTTCTTGCTTATCTTACTAACTCTTGGTCATCCTCCTTACGGGTCCTGGTTCAGAACTTCGGTGAGACTTTTTCTATTGCGCTATAGACATATCGAAAACCTTCGATAGTCTGGCACAAATCTCTAATTTCCAAACTACCCTCCTTCGGTTTCTATCCCTCTATCTGTTCCTTTGTCTCTAATATCCTTTCTGACCGCTCCATAGTTGCAGTTCTGGTTGGCCATTGCTCACTTCCTCAACCTATCAACTCTGGTGTTCCTCAGGGTTCAGTCCTTCTCCAGTTCTCTTTCTAATATTCATTAATGATCTCATCTGTACCTCTAATCCTATCATCCACTCATATGCTGATAACTCTACCTTACACTATTCAACTAGTTTTTCTTATCAACCTAGCATGCAATCACTCCAAACCTCACGAAACAGGGCCATAGCATGCCTTTCTTCTGATCTAGTAAATATTTCTGATTGGGGGAGCAAAAATGTTGTCACTTTCAATATCTCCAAGACCCAATTTCTCCCTCTATCAACCCGTCTCAATCCTCCACAAGACTTTATCAGTTGCTCTTCAACAATAAACAAATCAATCTTTCATCTTCTCTCAATATTTTTGATGTATCCTTTTCATCTGACCTTTCTTGGAATGATCACATTACCACTCTTGATAAAACAGCTTCCCAGAAGATAGGTGTGCTCAATCGTTTCCGTGGATTCTTTACCCCCGCACAGCTTCTTGCTCCGTATAGGGGCACAGTGCGTCCATGTATCGAGTATTGTTCGCATGTGTGGGGGGGTTCCATGCATAACGAACTTCTCTAAAGAGTAGTCAAAAGCATTTCACCTCGTCAACTCACTTCCTCTTACTATAGTCTGTTTCTTTCAACTGACGGTAAATTTCAAAGTTCCTATCAAGATTTCTCGGTTATTTTGCAGATTTTGGTGTGAAATGTGGTGCTAATTGTATAAACTTGGTCTTAATATGATGCAGAGATATAGGATTCAATTTATCATCAGCTGAAAAGAAACAGACTATAGTTCCCTACAATCTCTTTCTACACGTCGCAAAGTTGCATCTCTTTCACTCTTCTATCGCTATTACAACAATCAGTGTTCTTCATAGCTCTCTGTGCATACCTTTCCCTTGCGGCGAGTGCGAGGCACCCGCATTTCAACACAGTCCCACTCCTATTCTGTCTAGCTCTCCAACCTAAGAGTTGGTAGGTTTTCTCAGTCTTTCTTCTACTCAACAAGTGAACTCTGGAACTCTCTCCCTCAATCAATCTTTCCTTCATCCGATGATATAGACTGCTTTAAACTGTGTGTGTCCAGGCATTTTGACCCCAACGTCCCTTGAATATGGCCCCCTGTCACTATTTTGGCTTTGAGGGAGACACTCATTACAGGCAACCTGTCTTTTGTCTCCTTCATAGACATAGGAAAAAAATATATATAGGACATTCAAAGTTAACGGCCCGCAACAAGGGGCCCCTCAAACTACTGCACCTCCTATGCACCCATCCCTGGCATGTGCAACAGGACGAGGGAAACTACAACTTTGTACTGTACTGCAGTTCTGCGGTTAATGCCGCTGATCACGACTTTTGTCTTGCCTACGTTCACTCTTAACCCCTTATCTGCCATTCCCTCGTGCCACCTTAAGAACATCGTCTCGGCCTAATCCGGACTGTCGGCAATCAGCACCAGGTCAACTGCGTAAATCAGCTCCCTTGACAGACTCGACCTGAACTGACAGCGCCTCCAAAACCACGACAAGCAAGAGCTTGAGATCTAGGGAGGAAACTAAAAACATAATAAAAAGATCCATAAATCACCAAATAAATACGCCCATCTCCCTTAATTAAGTGGTTCTTTGAGTAATTGGTAAATCAAGGCCATCTATAGTTAAACCTTTCAGTACCGGTGACGTCTTGCTCGTTATAATCTAGCAACTATTAGGTTATTGTATTATGCTTACGAAGGGCCTGTAGCAATCACAAGACCTCCATTCCTCTCTATTTATCTCTCTTAACTCCCACAGACCGTTCTTAAGCTGCATAAAATCGTCTAAGTAGGGCAGAACTAAGGCAAAACAGACGCCATCGCTATTGAAAGGGTTTATAGATAGTCACTCGTTGTTGGGATCGGATTAAGGGGACAGTGGTGATTTTTGGGAGTCTATTTATTTATATATTCATTTATTTTTTAGTTTCCTCGCTAGACCTCCATCAAGCTTAAAAAAAAACACCCCCAAGACCCTCTATCAACTATGTCCCGTGCGACGTTGCCAGGTCGCGGACTCACGGTATGCCCTTCCCCTATGACGCCGCCTGGGCGTTACCGGGTCGCTGTCTGACGGCGACCTAACTTATAGCGGCGTCTGACGCAGACAGGTCGACGCCTACTGGACGCCGCCTGCCTACCGTCTCCGTCCCGTCCATTTACTAGCCGCCAACTCAGCTCAGGAGAGTTGTTCGTGTCGAACTTTTCCTGAGGCCCCTGACGACCTCTCCCGACGTCTCTCTTGAGTTGGCGCCCACCCACATCGCGCGGGGATGTAGGAAAAGACCTCGTTACGACCCTTAAGTCGTGGAGCGTCGGCACTTAATTCGGCATAGTGTGACACTTGCTTTAGCAAACACTCCCAAGTATGTATGTAATTGTACTGAAGGTCGTGTAGTAATGGTTCTGACTTCTGCTACTGAGGAAGATCTAGCTAAGTTATGTATTGGGTAATCACATTTAATGGATATCTACACAAGCTGGGATAATTTTCTGTTCAGTTGGAAATATAGACATATAAAGTAAGTTTGCATTTTGAAACTAGTCATAAATATTATACACACTGTGGGTGTGTCCATCGTTAACAACTCCTAGTATTAATGATTCAAGGTTTTATATAATGGTTTCAATGACCCACATGTCTACAATTACCTCATTTTATGATATAAAATATATTCATGTACAGTAATACTATTTTCACCGATTTCACCGTGATTTCCAGTAACTTTCATTTGCATTGTTATTATTGTTGTTGTTGTTGTAATAGCCCCAAGATGCCCTTTATGGGAATCCTGCAGTGTTCAGGTATTGCATTGTGATTTAGTATATGTACAGTATAATTATACAGTATGCATTTCTATACTCGGGCACATACCCGATAGCTGGGAGTGATTTAGTGATGCACGAAAATCATATAAGGAAAGAAATACCAACTATTTTCATCACAGAGAAATTTTATTATCATTTATACTGAGAGATGTCATCTGAAACACTGATATACAATACAATTGTAAAAACTTAAGAAAGTATGTGATACATGTATAATTGTATATAATATATAAAGTAAGTTCTTCGGCACAATTTCTAAAAAAAGTAAAATTGAACCATAATGAAGAACTCCTATACAGAAATATCATCAATGACTTAAAGAATACAATACAGCACTTAAACTTTGACTGATTCACCTCTGCTGTAATTTTGTTTATATCATTCATAGTACTGTATAGCAATTAAGAAATGATTCTATGTGTTTCTCGCAACAAAGTTATTTTGGGCGCCATTAAATATCATAAAAAGCATAAAGTTATATTTGCAGTAAAGTGTAAAACGCAATATACTGTCCTAAATTATACAAACGCTGTAAAACCTCTCAGCAAAACCTATCAACATCCAGTCCCATGAACTCACAGGGAGGTAGGGATCTGAAACTAGGCAACCTCTCAACTGTGTTATTACAGTAATTCCAATGCATTATTTCTATATTTCAGCTAACAGCATTCATAACAAGCTTTCATTGTAGAGTGACAAAGATGGAACTGTTTTCAATCTTTTGACTATGATAGGTTTTCCTAACACAGAAAAAACTTGTTCACAATAATAACAAATATTTTAATACCGGACATATATTGTACAATGAACTATAAACACAAACAGTCAATACCTGATTAGCCTTAAAGTTGTTTACAGTTTTTAAACTGTAACAAACAGGATGGAAAGCAATGCAGAACCAAACTCATACAGAAGACAACTCTTTTAAAACCCTGCACCTCGGGCATAATTTGTGTGCTTCGTAGTTTTAACACTATAAGTAGCTTATAATGAAGCATGGTATTTTTTTTTTTTTTTTTTTTTGTAAAAAGACACCAAACATTCCTCTATAGCTTTCCATATATTCCTGTGGCAATGAGTAAAATATGTGGTTTTGTGTTATTTTGCGAGTATTATACAGTATAATCAACAAAGCATAGTGGATGCCAGGTCAAGGTGAATGTCATGGAATACCTCTCTCGTCTTTGAATAAACTTACACTTCAGCTATTTGAGTGAGTCTCTTCTCCTCTAGATGCCAAGCAAGACATAACAAAAATATGGCCTAAACATCCTAGGAAGTTACCTGAGGTGCAAAAGTTAAGACAGGCTGGAAAAGTTGAAAACAATACAGAACGAAACGCGTACAGAACACAACCACTATTAATGATACACAGTTTGCCATAACACCAGTGCTAATATAAGCGTACTTCACATTCTTCCTTTATTCAAACAGCTTAATGCTTACATAATCATTCTCAAAAGTGCTCATATACAATATAGTTTATGGAGAGATAGGGTTACCGGTAGTTGTCGTAATTAAGTGTTAGTGAAGCTTAAATATTCTCAGTACAATATTTTACACAAAGACACCGTACAATTTAGCAAGTAACAAACACAATTAATGCACTTCGAAAAAGCTTTCCAGGTACAAGTTTTTTTAACACTGACTGTATCTGTATGGACCGTATTCAAAAACATGTTGTTACGGCATTGTCTGTACCATGCCGAACAAACGCTACGAAACCCGAATGCTAATTTGTGAACAAAACTTGATATCGCCCAGTTTCTAAAAGATTTAAGTTTATTTCTAATAATTTAATTCATCAATGTATCAGGATTCACTAAAGGTTTACGAATATGGCCCAAAAGGAAGTATCATACAGGGTTTTTATCATCAACTTTGATCCGCAATGTTATTCTGGCAAGATTTTGAGACTATTCTGCAGTGGAATTGGCAACTGGACTCAAGATAAATTATTAAAGACATATGAATTATACACTAGTGTATTTAAGAAGCTGCCAGAGAAGAGTTGCAGTTAAAAGTTAAGGAAAATGTCCTAGTGATACCCCTTTAGTCGTATACAGTCTTGCCACACAACCAGAAATGAGGTGATAGGGTAACAAAGCTCCCGTTATGCCGCACACAAGTAATACCAGTGTACAATGTACATCAGACATCCCTCAGTAGATACAAATATGTGAGCGCTATTGAATCCGCTCGTGTGAAGAACTGGCACTTACGACGATAGAAAACACCAGTCTTTACTACAATAGTCATGTGATATCCAATAGAAAACACCAGCCTCTAGTATTATCGTCATGTGATATCCAACAGAAAATCATTTATGTATATTTTATCATGATACAAGATAAATAAATGCAGTAAATGCCTGGTGTGGAGTGAAGCATACAAGACTGTGTACATTCACTACTACACAGTTAGGCAGGATTTACAGCAGGGCTCTTTCTGACAACTTTTGATCCACAACTTTATATTGCTACATTCTGGAGCAATTTTAGACTGATATTGGCAATTAGACTGACGTTAGATTACCATAAGTGATGGAAATCTTCCAGGTACATATCAGAAACAGTCAGATCAGATTGTGTAAAAAAGTTGCTAGAGAAAGTGTTTATGTAAATCCGAATTTACCGACCTGTGGCCAGCAATCTATCTACAGTAGGATAGACCAGCCAATCTGTATGTGCTAATCCAATTAGATTGAGCGATCGACAGTAATTGATGTTTTTTATTAAATATATCCATATATAAAGCATTACAATGATACCTTAACTATCATACATTTTAACACTAAATGTTTTAATCCAGCTCACTTATTTTTGTGCGTAGTTTTTTGTTATCAATTATATTTACTAAAGGGACCACTGCGTACGAATTGGCTCGTATGTCCTACATAATATGCACACGTAAGTATGCCTCTGCTAATCAACAATACCGGTATATGAAATATCATATAAGCCTATTCGATATACTTGAGCACCATTTACAGTATATATATTTAACAGGTGGCATCTCAACTACTACACTGCTACAGTTAGCAAGAAGAGTACAGTACTGATATCAGTGGTTACCGGAAACTCAACCAGTAGACCGTTTCAACCAGATTATTCTAACTACTGTAGTTAACATTCTACCAGGGCAACTAAATCAGTACCAACTTATAGTCCTATCCTCACCTAGCAGTATTGGTTGAATTGACAATGGTTGAGAAGTATTGGTTGAGAGGTACTGGTTGAAATGGTATATTGTTGAGTTCTCCAGTTATCAGTTCAGCAGGTTTGGACAAGGACCTGTACTAACCAAGATTATTGTCACAAATTAGCCAAAATAGTATTATTGTCAATGATTTGGACAGTGAAATATTTAGTATCAGGTAATCACATAGGAACCATTGAACACTTAGTATCTAGTCCCCAAAATATTTGCACTTTATTTAAGGTTTTATTCTGTAAATTAGCAATATGTTTGTCTTTTACTGGCGGCTTATACATATCAACCAAGACATCGTGACTGATTCACGCAAGCTTAGGATTCACCCTAAATTCAGAGTTAAAAAGTTTATAATGATATACTTGAACCAGAAATATTATGATTTACATTGAATTTTGGTTATTAAATGCAATGAAAGTATAAATTAAATATAGTTATCCAACGGGGTGACTCTTCTGAAACTTTAAAAACTATACCCTCTCAAAGTAAAACAATAATCTCTAGAAGGTACGTAAAGTCCAAAGTAAATACAGTATAGCATGCACTTACTACATACATTTCTGTGGACACCACCATTATACACTTCCCCTATCCTGTAGAAAACACAGAATAACTTACACAATTATGCAACAACTTGATATATACAGTCGTGCGGTAATAAGAATACACCTGGTTGAATCAGTATCGAACCCAAACGAGACAATCCAATGTTTTATTACTGTATACTGTATTCAGATTTTTTCACCAACCAACTTTACTTCTAAACTCAATTAATGAAATCAACAAATACATGTGGCACTCCAAGGACTCAACCCTAGGATACTTACACCGAAATTCCGCGCATTTATGCATTACGTTTTCAGAGATTCAAATGGTGCAACCAACCTTATTATTGCTCAAAACTGTACAGGAGTATGTTACACCGCGTACCTTTGTCATGTACACCCCCCAAAATAGCATCGTCAATCAGGTGATCAGACCGAGTCGTGGGTTGGAGTACTAATAAAATATGTTATACTGGAGGTTATATCAAAATGTTTTATCCAGTGATTTGAAGTATACCAATGGAAAAACTGACAGTAATTTTTGGAGGGCCTGCACCATCAGATTCCTTAGTTTGCTGAAAATCTTGATGATCAATTCTGAAAAAATTAAGAGAGAAAGACGTGAACTTGGCACTCGTACTTACAACTCTTGTATTTCCATAATCAAAAACAAATGAGCACTTTCCAGGAAAAGGGTGAGCAACTTAAAAATATATTTGTTTCATAAAGGTTATCGGCAAACTAATTCTGGCTTTACTCTCAGCCTAAGACACCATCACACTGTGCTATAGTTTGTACTGACTATTCCATTTTTTCCGAAGACCCTTCTTGTGCAGTTGCTGCCAGAAAATTATGGTGCATTTATATATTTTTTTAGTTGATCAGACATAGACATCCGGCCATATTCTTACATTTTACCATGGTGAAATCCTTTGCCTTAATGCGAGAACTAAGCTGAATTACAGTACAATTTAAAACATATCACATCCTCCTTCCTCAATTTAGTCAGTCCTTAGTACAGTACTTGTTTGGCCATGCAATACATTTCCTACTTAATTAGGAATATGGCTACTAATGATTAAAATAGCGTCTTTAAAAAAAAGTGTGCTTTTTTTAGTTAACGCTCACTTTCTCATATGTACAGTATCATTAGTTTGCTTGTACTAAACTGATAGGCTGTATATATGATAGACTTATAAATTTGTTTAGATAATTCAATAAGCATACCTTAATATAAATATAGATATCAAAATAGAACTGAACCATTTTCATAGTGAACTTTGACCACAATATTCATTGACCATCTATAGTCTTTATAACACGTCAAATTGAAAAATTAGTAAAGAGCAAAATAAATTTTAGTCATACTATAGGACTGCAGGTCAATTTAGCCAATATAGGGCACAGTGTGACAGCTTCTTTTACAATACAATATTATGTTAAGGGAGCCCACCTTTCTTTTTTTCTCTTTCTCTCCCTCTCTCTTTGGCTTGTATCCATTCGGCCCCATTCAGCCTACTGTTTTAAGACGTTTACCCCCATCCAGGTGTCAATATATTCCTGGCGAGCGGTAGTGAGCCAGCATATATATGTATTTTTGTTTTGACAGCAAGCTAAATTTGTACATTTTTCGATAGAAAAGTGTCTCCGGCGAAGCCGGATTTCTCCATACAATGCTGGATCGCTATCGCTCGCCAGGAAGAAATCTACACCTGGATGGGGATAAACGTCTTAAAACAGTTGGCTGAATGGGGCCGAATGGATACAAGCCAGGGAAAGAGAGAAAAGGAGATAAAGATAAAAAAAGCCTGTGACCCCCCTTAACTTGTTGCCATCTTCATATCTAAAGCACTCGAGAAATGCCAGTGGAACTCCCTATCACTATTGCTTACTAAAGAGAGACTTGTACCACCTTACAGTCACATATTAAATACTGAAGGAAGGTACTGTATAATAATCTCCCTTAAAGGTACAAGGCAGAATGGAAATTTAGTGGCAGTACTATTCAAAACTAAATTATATAGTTCTAAAGTATATATGAGTTTTAGGTTTTTATTAACATTATTATAAAACCAATAGCAGCTATAATTAAAAGTAAACAAATTAGTGCTTGAGACACAAATGTGGCAGTTAGTAATGAAGGCGTCTAGTGAGAGGGGAGGTGTAGCTTAGACACCCTTCAGTAATCAGACTAGCGCTTGTATTCTTAAGCTATTCTTTCTATTCGTAGCGCTGTTAATGGACGAAATAACTTCAAACATTAATGTTCCTTTTGAAATGATAATGGTAATCTGTGTTCTCTCTGTACACAACATTCATTGCCACAGTATTTATTCGGTATCGGGCACTATGTAGGAAAACAAATTGTTTAAGAATACAAGGGTAGGGAACTGACAATATTTTAGGACTTATTCATGAAGCACTACATTAATACATTATGTGCTAATATGATTAATAATGAGACTAATATATTAACTGGAAAAGAATACGGTAAACTTTTGTAATTACCACCAACAATGATGGGGCTTGTCTAACAATATGGGCCTATGTATCCAATAGCCAACTTTGGTAATTAGTACTGATTCACTTACGTTTTAGATTATAAATAATGCAAATCAATTTATTATTTTCTTTGAGTCCCCATAACAATCAAGTGGTGTTGAATCTCTGTGTATTGAAGTATCTCTAATAAAATTGAGGAGCTCCCAGACATAACTCACCTAGCACCATAACCCTACAGGAGAATAGTAAGAGTAAACTGTATCAACTCCATTAAATCAAACTCTACTAATTCTATCAATTCCACATTCAATTTGAAAGGCAAAGTGTGCTTGTAACAATTAAAGCAGTCTTGCTTTCTTTTGTTATAAACAAATCTAGTATGCATTATCTTTGTATTTTTTTTTAAATCATATCCATCCTGCTTTATGTTGTTAGTAAATATATTACACAAATACTTTGCTATATTCATATTTAATGATTTGCTTATACTGCATTACCATTTCCAAACCTAGATGGAGAGATGGGCTACTGTTTCTTAATTACATAAAAAACACAAAGTTGATTACAAATGACGAACTTGAATCTGTGCCTATCATTACCTTCCCTACATAAAGCATTAGTCATGACCAAATTACTTGAAAATATGACCTTGATTTACTTGGTGATGTGTGATCCGTTGTATCACTTGGTGGAGTTAATAATTCTTGGCTTGTATAGAGAGTATACTATGATTCATTTTTCATACTTTCCTTCAAAGGTATGGTACTTGGTGGCTACTAAGGCTAGCTCAGTATTGTTCTTAAGAGTTAGTGGACGTTATTGTCACTTCTCACTATAATCAACAGTTAACTAATCAAGTTGTCCTACATATCTTGACTTCATGCACTGAAAAAATAACTCATATTTCATTGAATATGAACACCATATGAGGAGGAGCCCTTTGATAGTCTATTAAATCCCTTTATTCAAATGGTATATACAGTTTAATAATTTTGTTAACTTTTCTCTAATTTTATCATACTGTACTTCATTGAGCCAGATCATCAGTATATTTTGTTAGGCAATGTTCAGTGTGTACGGTAAATACCTTCACCAGTGCAATTGGTCACTTGCGAGTGTCAGGCTATAAGGATGTTGGAACCGTAAACATCGATATACAGTATAACAGAAATGCAAAACTAATGTAAAATTCTGATGGATAGAAAGTATAATTTATTTGGTAAAATTCTGATGGATAGAAAGTATAATTTATTTGGTTTTATGTAACTATAAATGTACTGCGACTGTATTTTAGCTGGTAATTCTGCTAAATATCAAAGTCTACAGCCCCAACTTCTTTATTGCCAGAAATTCGCAAGTAGTCAATTGGCAAGGTGGATATCCTGCTTTAACCTATTTGTCTCCAAGTGCATCATATCTCAATAATTTACAGATCTTAATGATGCATAAGAATCAATAAGGTTTCAATTTGCTTTTATGTTACTGGACAACTATCCAAACTGTCATTTAGAGCCCCTCCAAATATTATTAAGGTTTGGTTATTTTGTTTATTTAGAAATTCAATTCAGCAATGGTCAATTATGCTGTTGTTTAATATTATATGACATCTCAACTTTTTATCTAGTATTTTTTATCTGCTAATTTCTTACTGTAAATTAATTTGTATTTAAGAAGTTTGCCTAATCAGTTCAATAGCTAAAAATATGTCCTAATTTGTGAGCATGACTGTAGGCTATTTATACCAGTAAAAACTTACAACTATCGACCAAGGTGGCAGAAACTCTACTGATAAAAATCTCATATTATAACAGTTTATTAATTAATTTGGTACCACGATAGCAACAATGAAAATAATACATACAAAAGAATACCGTATGATTAAAAGACTCATGTAGGCTGATACTAAGGCCCATTTCAGATGTATCAAAATTCTGACAGCCGCCATACCCATAAATAACCATAGGTGCTTATGCATGCTTTCACACAGGTCGACCACAGTCAAATGTCGCATACGGCCGTCATGTTCACCACGCCGCCCTTTACAATCCGCCCCATTGCCACAAGTTTACCTAGGTAATTTGGTTGTGCGGTGTCATTCACGATAAAAGTCGTCCGCATAACGGAGCGCTCTCTGGAATGCACGCCGCCGTGCCATACAAGACTGCCAGCAGAAAGTCAATGTGTCTGAGTAACATCATCTAAGGAATTACAGTATCCAGGTGTAACAGCTGGCATGCTTGGACTTAAACATATAAGGAAGGAAACCCATACTTGTAATAAATAAGCGTGTTCAATCACTGTATACTTAAACTGGCATATTACCATAGGCTTCACCATTACAGTAATGGTTTGTTAAGGGGGGTCACCAGCTTTTTTTCTCTTTCTCTCCTTTTCTATCTTTCTCTGGCTTGTATCCATTCGGCCCCATTCAGCCAACTGTTTTAAGACGTTTATCCCAATCCAGATGTCGATTTCTTCCTGGCGAGCGATAGCGATCCAGCACTGTATGGAGAAATCCGGCTTTGCCGGAGACATTTTTCTATCGAAAATTGTACAAATTTAGCTTGCTGTCAAAACAAAAATATATATATGGTGGCTCGCTTCCGCTCGCCAGGAAAATATTGACACCTGGATGGGGGTAAACGTCTTAAAACAGTAGGCTGAATGGGGCCGAATGGATACAAGCCAAAGAGAGGGAGTGAAAGATAAAAAAAAGAGAGGTGGGCTCCCTTAACTCCATGCCCTGGACTACATAAGCCAAACAATCACTATGGCTTCATCTTACCAGTCTTCAACACCAACAATACAGTGGTTCATCCTTTCACAACATCATATTCCCTTCACTACACTAACTTTATTCTAGTTCATCTCTTTTCACAACATCATATTCCCTTTACTACAGTAACATTATTCTAATAATTTCAAGCTAACTTCAGATAATTTGTTCAACTTAGGAAAATCTTTGTTAGGCAAAGATTATTGCTGTCATTGTTTTCACCATTTGACTCTTAGTATATTCTTCCTAACCTGAATAGCCAGAATATATTTAACAATAGTGTCATCATGCTCAGAGGGATTAATAAATCAACCGCCTCACACACACTCAGACTCAGTTGCATTTAAGGGGGTCACCGTTTTTTTTTTTATCTTTCTCTCCTTTTCTCTCTTTCCCTGGCTTGTATCCATTCGGCCCCATTCAGCCAACTGTTTTAAGACTTTTATCCCCATCCAGGTGTCGATTTCTTCCTGGCGAGCGAGCGAGCGATAGCGAGCCAGCATTGTATGGAGAAATCCGGCTTCACCGGAGACATTTTTCTATCGAAAAATTAAAAATTTAGCTTGCTGTCGAAAAAAAATTATATATACTGTATGCTGGCTCGCTACCGCTCGCCAGGAAAATATTGACACCTGGATGGGGGTAAAAGTCTTAAAACAGTAGGCTGAATGGGACCGAATGGATACAAGCCAAAGAGAGAGGGAGAGAAAGATAAAAAAAAGTGAGGTGGGCTCCCTTAAAAATATCATGCATAGCCTCTGACATTTGGAGGCTGCCATAAATGTGACTAAAGTTTCGAGCTTATTTTATATTAACAACTGGCAACTCTCAGATGTCACGTCGCTAGCTTAAATAAGAAAATGAATGTGTACAGTATAACAAATCACATTCTATATAAGTGGAGATATTACATGTGTGAAGCACTACTTTTGTGAACTTTTGTAAACCTCTTTTTTCAATGCAATTACAAAGATAATTTTAAATGCCCTGACTAGAAGACACCTTTCCTAAATTGAGTAAATCACATAATGTTAGCTAGAATAAAACGAAGTATGGCATTATCATACTGAAGGGATTAATATATTGTGCCTGATCTGTAAAAGGGTTGATAAAATATCCAAAAATTTATGTTCATATTCATACATAACCAATATCCATACATAAGAATATTTCTCATGGATACAAAAAAGGAGTATATGAATAAGCAGTGCTGCATTGGTTTAATATAATATACTAGACAGCATTTAAATATATGTACCAGTATATGTGATTAAACATGAGTTCAGAAATATACATACTGTACTGTAATATTAATTACATTATTCCTTGTAAATAGCACAAGTTCCTCAAAATTGACTCAACATAGCACAAACGTTTGATACCTAGAATATATGCTCTATCTATGTAAAGTCAAGAATAATCTACTAATAGATTGGGTAACCATGACTAATAAAGAAAGCTTATGAGTGTTTAAGCAAAGGCATACTGTATAATGTATAAAAAATGTGTGCACACATATGAAAAACAAAAGAACTAATGTAAAAGATAGAAAAACTAGATTAAAGGGGGGAAAAAAGTCAAGATTCATTAGTTTACCAAAGAATAGTTTCCAACATTTAATATACCCAATATTTTAGCCAGAATCAAAGGCAAAAAGGCATCATCTTGCTGAAAGGATTAATAACATTGGCTAACACACCTCCAGCATTATTAGGGCAGATTTACACAAGGGAATTTTACAGAAATGTTTGCTCTGCAACTTTTTCTGGCAACATTTTGAGACTATTTTGCAATGGTATCAGTAACTAGACTGAAGATGGAGTATTATAGGCGACAGAAATCTAATAAATGTACATTTCAAAAGCTGACACATCAGAATTGGAGAAATAAGCTGTCGGATAATGCGTTCTTGTAAATCTGCCATTAACTAGTAAGCCAACACAGTTTTCGAAATAGAAAGATTACCTGCAGAACATCCTCTAGGGGTTAAAATACAAATAACTCGTAAGTCAATGCCAGCGTTTGCATCCTAGTATTTACTGGTACAGCATTATATGAAGAGCTCAGGTGCCAGTAACAAATCAACAACAGTGCCATTTTGAGTTTGTCTGTACAGTATATATTTTTTATTTCTTTATCCAAACTTTCCTGGAGTTTCAAAATTTACTTCTACTTTTATAGTGTTTTTAAAAACACAAATCTTCTTTTAGGGTGTAGTACATGAGTTTGATAGTTTTTTTTATTTCATCGAATAATGTGATCAACTGAATAACAAATATTTTTAATTCATCAGACAATGTGATAAATGAATCTTTACACTGAGAGTCTGTTTGATTAGTCACTTCGGCACCGAACTATGATCTATCTCTTGAAATAACATCATAAACCACAGTATTACATGCAGATATATCATGGAGATGGTGGAAAAAGGTAGCTTCATGCCATACATAAATGCCGTTAGTCACTTCGATAACTAACTTCTATAATAATCTTTACACCCCTCGAACATGGACATTAAATTAGACATAATCTCATACAGTACTCCTTTAGAATATATAAAGGAAACTCTATAAAACAAAAGCCGATACAGCATAGGTATACGAGTTGGCAGTATAGAGCGGTTATACACCCCCACACTTGCGCTACATAATACTGGAGACTATTTTATCACTTCACCCGGCACCTACAAACTAACGACTATTATGGAGTTAATAAAACTCAGAAAAATTGATAGAATGGATAGAACAACAATTGGACACTTGCGAGTTTCAGGCTATAAGGAAG
Source organism: Paralithodes platypus (assembly GCA_032716605.1). Classification (NCBI taxonomy): domain Eukaryota; kingdom Metazoa; phylum Arthropoda; class Malacostraca; order Decapoda; family Lithodidae; genus Paralithodes; species Paralithodes platypus. Next base: position 20,151,729 of record CM064483.1, on the reverse strand, counting down.
TTGGAGCTATAATAACATCAGAAATGCAATAATGATGTAGGTTTCAGATGGATGGAAAGTATGATTAATAAATTTTTATGGGTTTATAAATGCACTACAACTGTATTTTAGCTGGTAATTCTGTTAAATATTGATGTCTACAGTTCCAACTTCCTTATAGCCTGAAACTCTCAATTGAGTAGGAGCACTGTATTGATGCTTTTTCTTCAATAAAGGGCTCCTCAAATGTTGTTTTTATGTATTATAAAGAGGTTCACTGTCAGCTCATCCAAAAGTTATACAAACTTAACTTGGCAATAAATTGCATCTCCTAGCAACTGATTCAATAATATCGATAGTTAATTACAAAGCAACAATTTCCCACCAAGTTAAAATAAACAGTACTTCGACCTATTAGTTGCTTAAAAATAATAAGTTGTTTACCTTACACTTCCATGTTTTTAAGTTAGACAATAGTAATATGAATGTTTGCTAAATGACTCAACAAAATTACCATAAACCAGTAGAAATAACTTCATACTAAATACAAACAAAATTAAGATGAGTATGTGTTGAATTAATCCATGGTAAGAGTTGTAGACAGATGAATAAGAGACATAGTGTGTGGGAATGTGAGTGGATAGAATGTTCTCATGGATGTGTTTATATCTTGAAGGTAAATGAAGGAGTTTATATCATTACTGTACAACTATTAGAAGGTCCTCAAACATTTAATTTATCATAAACTACAAACAAACTCTTGATAGTGGCTAAGTAAAGGTAAACTGCTGTAACACTTGTCTCCACTTCATCTGTCTAAAACTGTACATACCACCAACTCTGTCCTCCATATTGTTAACATCCTAACATAGCACTCCAATAAAGGAACGTTTTGATTAAGAGTACTAGAAACTGATAGTAAACATTCAACATATGGCTAGGGTGTTTGCTGCTTAAAATATCCTTCAATCCAACGGCCACAGGCCGTAGCGCGGTTGGTAGAGCACTCGCCTTCAAACTGTGAGGTTGAGGGTTCGAGTCTCAGGCCAGCCAGTGTGCTATTTGGCAGACAGCAGTGCTGTGGTGGACGGTGTGGTCTAGCAATCTGTAGTAAATGTTCATTGAAGTCCCTGATCATCAGGGCACCCACTTTAGCCTAGCTATTGAGCAGGAAGTGCAAGGTGGTAAAAACTGCATCAATCTTTTGATAAGTCAATATTTCAGCCATATATGTTACCCAAACTATACCTAATGAAATCTGGGAAAATTATAAAGGTATGACGGTCGCAAGACCCGTCGATTTTTGTGTGACCTGAATTGTCATATTACATATTACATTGCTTTACATGTTCATATCGTCGCAAATATTTTACTGTATAAGGGAGATATATATTACAATAACATACTCTCCCTATATACGGCCACGCCAGCATCTCCGCCACATTGGCCTGCGTAGACAATGTCTATATGCTTCAACGTCCAATGATCAACCAATGGTAGTGGATTTCTTTGGATGACTTCACACCCATTTACCCAAACCTCTGTCGCACGCAGCTACGCATATTTCCCATAATGCCTTTTTTATGGACAGGGAGGCGAGAGGAGGGTGGAATGGTGATGAGGGTGGAGAGGTTGCAGGAGGAGGAAGTCAGGGAGGAGTACAGGAGAGCAGTGGAAAGACGACTAGGTGGGTTCGACCTGGAAGTTATGGAGGAAGTGGAGGAGATGAGCAAGGTGTTTAAGGATGAGATCTGTGCAGCATGTGAGGAGGTGTGTGGAGTGAGGAGAAGAGGGAGGGGAGTGAAAGGTACAGCATGGTGGACAGAAGAGGTAAGAATAGCTGTGGAAGAAAAGAAGAAAACATATAGAGAGTGGTTGGGTAGTAGAGGGAATGAAGATTCCGAGAGACAGAAACGAGCGAGGTACGTGGAGAGTAAGAGGGTGGTGAAGAGAGTAGTGAAGGAAAGTAAGAGAAGAGTAGATGAGGAATTTGGAAGGAATCTGAGTGTAAAATGGAGGGAGAGTAAGAAACTGTTCTGGAAAGAAGTCTAGAAAGTTAGGGAAGGTAGCAAGGGAAACAGTAAGGGTGTGAAAGATAAGAATGGGAGAATGCTAGCCGAGAAGCAAAGAGAGAGTCGAAAGATGGAGGGAGTACTTCAGTGAGTTGCTAAATGTAAGGAATGAAGAGCCAGCAAACATAGCTGGATATGGTATGGGAGGGAGAAGAAGAGAAGTAGTGGAGGAGGAGGTGGGGATCAGGAGGTCAGAAGTGTGGGAAGCCATGAAAAGAGTGAAGTTGGGGAAAGCACCAGGAACAGATGGAGTGTGTGGGGAAATGTTGAGGTATGGTGGTGAGATAGTGATAGAATGGGTATGGAAAATGTGCAAACTAGCATGGGAGAAGGGGAGTGCACCCGATGACTGGAAGACTGGCATAATAGTCCCCCTATATAAGGGCAAAGGGGAAAGAGGAGTGTGTGGTAACCACCGAGGAATATGTCTTCTAAGCGTAGTAGGGAAGGTATACAGTAGGGTAGTGATTGAGAGAGTGAGAGTGAGAACGGAGAAATGGATAGGCGACGAGCAGGGAGGTTTTAGGAAGGGAAGAGGATGTGTAGATCAGATTTTTACCCTGAATTGTGTTGTGGAGAAGTATCTGGAGAAGAAACAAAAGGTGTATGTTGCCTTTATGGACTTGGAGAAGGCCTATGACAGAGTGGATAGAGAAGGTTTGTGGAAAGTACTTAGAATATACGGAGTAGAGGGCAAGTTGCTGAAAGCAGTGAAGAGCATGTATGAGGGTGCAAAGGCGGCAGTACGTGTGGAGAGTGAGCAGAGCGAGTTCTTTGACCTGAATGTTGGTTTGAAACAGGGGTGTGTGATGTCCCCGTGGTTGTTTACTGTATATATGGATGGAGTTATGAAAGAAATACTATCAAGAGCAGTGGATGTTGGTGTATCGCTGAAAAGGGAGGGAATTGAGTGGAAGCTACCTATACTGCTGTTTGCGGATGATACAGTTCTGATGAGTGATAATGAATGGGAGTTGCAGGGTCTGGTAAATGAGTTTGGAACAGTGTGCGAAAAACGGAATTTGAAGGTAAATACGGGGAAGAGCAAGGTTATGGTCTTCGAAAGGGGTGAAGTCACAGAGTGTGAGGTGAAGCTGAACGGTCAGGCTATGGAGATCGTCAACTCTTTTAAGTATCTGGGCAGTGTGTTGAGTAAAGATGGGACTATGGATGAAGAGGTGCAGGAGAGGGTACAACAGGGGAAGTGGGTTGTAGGAACGCTAAAAGCAGTAACAAGAAATAGGGTGGTCAGTATGGAAGTGAAGAAGTCCTTGCATGACAGTGTGGTAATCCCGACACTGACTTACGGAAGCGAAGCATGGACGTTGGTTGAGAGACTCAGACCAAGAGTGAGAGCAGTGGAAATTAATTACTTAAGGAGTGCGTGCGGAGTTACATGGAGGGATAGACAGACTAATGAGGAAGTAAGAAGGAGGTGTGGTGTGGAGGTAGATGTGCTGGAAAGTGTGAAAAGGAACAACTTGAGATGGTTCGGCCATATGGAACGTATGGAAAGCGAGAGAATTACTAAGAGGGTGTACGAGAGCGAGGTGGAGGGACAGAGGGGGAGAGGTAGACCGAATATGAGGTGGAAGGATGGAGTGAGGAACTACATGAACGAAGGCGGTGCTGGTTGGGGGGAGGGGCGTCGACTGACTGGGGACAGAGGTGCATGGGGGCGGTTCGTTCGTGGCCACCCCTTCGGGGATCACGGCGTCAGGCAATAGATAGATAGATAGATAGAGGCCAGCAGGTAGTAGTTGTCGTTCCCTAGGCTGCCTGGCCGAACAGCCCCCGGCCAGCAGGTTGCCGACTATAGTGCATCATGGCGTCTTATGTTGGCTGGACTCTTACATGTCATTTCATTTTTTTTTTTTTTTTTTTTTTTTTTTTTTGTAGATTAAAAAAAAAAATTGTCTCTGGGTCTTCTCCTGGATGACCTAGATGTGTGTTAATTTGCATTTTGTTTTTGTGTTCATCGTTTTCTGTTGTGTTGCCTCTATTCGGGCTGTCTTGAATCGACCACCCCCAGATTTTTTTTTTTTTTAAATTAAAAAAGGAAAAGTGGGGATTGGGCCTGAAAGCACTATCGTTAGTGAGTGTTATTTGTATTTTGTACTATTGTTGATATCTTATCAAGTTGCAAATTTGATTTTAATAGAACATTTTGACACTAAATGTAGTTTCTTTATTCATGCAGTGTAGTAAAATTTACCAGAACGTCCTCGACTTCCCAAATTGACTAATTCCTTGAACGTGACGATAGTGCGTTGTTATGTGTGCGATTAGTTTGCTTGGGAACCAGATTAATTTGCTCATGTAGTAATGTACACCTTATGTGGTGGATTGTGTTCTTTTATTTATAAATTATTATTTTACTTAAGCGTTGTTTCCACATAGCGATTTTGATTAGTTATTTTGTCTTTTTACTGTGTTCGTATACATTTTGGTTTGTTTATTTTGCAAGTTTTACATTCTAATATAGATAGATAGATATAGATTAATTCATATCCAGTGGATTTATATACCGAGGACTGTCGAAAGTGAGTATTTACCCATTATTCAAGGACCGTGAGAAGTGAGTATTTACCCATTATCCAACAATGGGTTTGGTGAGGGAAAATTAGGGTTTTGCCCCTACAGTACAGTACTGTTAAAATTTATGAGTGTCAATAATTATGTCCTGGGTGGGTGAGGTGGGGGGGGGGGTTTGCCTCCCTTAACTAATCCCATAGCAAACAGTTGGGACCAATAGAGCCTACTTTTCCCTTTTTATCCTCTTTAACCTGCCATTTCCCCTGATCTACATAGCCCTCCCCACTAGTAGGGGCCATGTTCTTTTAGATACAGTAGTTGGATAATTGGTAAATACTAATTTCCTAAATTCCTCGGTATAAAATAACACTGTACTAACTAATATCAAAGAAAAAATGTAAAAAAAAAAAAAAAACGCTGAAGCTCGTGACTGTCACATCATTAACATTTACCTAAATCTGTCAATATTATTAGGATAAAATGATTGCCACAGATATAAGATTATTTGATAATTTAGTTAGTAAAGAATTGTTGGTACAGATTTATCCCCTCCATATTTTCGCCGTGAACGCAATTTCCGGTACTCCTACCCATGAAATACAATGAACATTCTTGGCACTAGTCCATCACCTACCAATTTGTGCACAATGCTTTGTGTTAGAGCCACCTATAAGAGTGAAGTCTGTGATAAAATAGCCACTTCATGTTTCCGTCTCCCAAGTTTGTTGTCGTCTAACTGTCCATTTGTACCAACTCAATTTAATTCATCATATCCCTGAAGAGCCATATGTTGTCTGTCTACTGAAGTGAAAGAAGTACTCAAATTGCAGCACACAATTGGTAATTACAGTATTATAAAATAAAATGTATATATTCATGCAAACAATATAAAGGATGATGCAAAATATAACCATAACATATAATAAATTAATTTACAGAACATAACACACTAGTTTCATTAACCAACAAGCCATTACAGTAGTAGCACATGTACCGTCTAAACCAGTACAGTGTTATAGGTAACGCCAACAAACTTTACAATAATCTTGACCGTTTAACTTCTTATAACTCAATATGAATGAAAGCAATTGGGCTGAAATTCCTCTCATTTGGGAAGAGTCCACCAGGTAATAGGTGTGGATATTTAAAGCCAGTTTGCTCTAGTCCCTTTTGAGTTACGAAGAGGTCAGGGATCAAGATTTTTGTCAAGTTCGTTGGCACTACCTATAGCACATTTACTGCCTGTGAGTAAGAAAGAAAAGGTTACGACATGTATCATCAAAGAAAATTAGTCATGGAATTAGTCATAAATAAGAGACTTTAACCCATAGTATAATACAGTAATTCTTCACTTAAGGGGAGGTTTTTAGTTTGCTTCCTAGACCTCCATCATGCTTAAAATTACACCCCTTTGACCCCGTTTCAAGAGAAATGTGTATACACCTATTTATTTTTTGGTAGAAAAATTCTCGGCCAAAGGCTGGTTACTCTTAAAAATTATTTTGCCTTTATATTGTCTTTGTCCAAGTTTTGGTTTGTTTAGTTTGCAAGTTTTACATTTTAATTACAGGATCGCTATCGCTCGCCAGCAAAAAATTGACACCTAATTGGCACAAAAGGTCTTAAAATTGACAGAACTGGGGCGAAAGTTCTTAAAATTGCCAAACTAATGGGGCGAACGTCTTAAAATCTCAAAAGCAATGGGGCTAAACATGAGGGCAAAAGAGGTCAAGGAAATAATCCCTCAAATGGAAGTTACGTTCATGAAAATCCAGACCTTAAACCAAACAACTGTAAGTGAAGCAATTATTTTTTGCAAATTTATTGTGTATTTGGACTAGTTTTGTCTGATTTATAACTTAATAATGAAGCATGACAACTTTAAGTGAATGTTGTACCCTAATTAATAAACTGTGTACTAATGAAACAAAATAATTTGAGGCAGTGAGGAGTGCCTGTATGTTTTTATCACTTTATTCTAGCTAACATTAGATGACTTGATTCAGCTTAGCAAAGATCCATAGAAGGTTTTTTAGGGTTATAAAGTTAGTATGGAAAGACTCCAGATAGTCAATAACAAAAACTTTTCTTACACAATGGCTTAATATTTTTCTTAACAATCTAATAGCCATAAGTCTTCCCTAATCTATAAAAATGCCTCTATTGGTGGCTAAATTTAATGTAAAAGATTAATGTTAATTATGGTAAGTTTTAACCCCAAATGGAGTCCATCCTAAGTTGAATCAAATCTTTTCCTGGCCAGAATTATCATAATACAGTACAGGTATACAATAATAATAATGATCATGTGAGGGTGAAACCATTATTAATCTAAGTGAGCAATAAGCCAGGTTCAAGATGATCAGTCTCATTCAGTTGATGGAAGAGTTGGATTCTAATTCAAACACTAGTTAAATTCAGACCATCAATTGACCACTTGCGAGTTTCAGGCTATAAGGAAGTTGGAGCCGTAAACATCGATATTAAACAGAAATGCAATGATAATGTAGGTTTCTGATGGATAAAAAGTAAGTTGAATTGGGTTTTAGGTATTTATATATGTACCCCAACGGTATTTTAGCTGGTAATTCTACTAAATATCAACGCCTACAACTCCAACTTCATTATAGCCTGAAACTTGCAGATGGTGATTTAAATTGCCTCTTGAACTTAGTACACTAATTAGATTTAGAACTTCAATATAATTCAGAGCATCAGTTGGATTCTGAATGACAATTGGATTCCTAACAGCAATTAGATTCCGCTAACCATTACTTTCCGTGACAGCACAAGCAGTAAAACATTACTCTATGAGCTAAACAATCAAGGCAGCACCACCACAAGTCCTATTGCACACCACCACAGCTCAAGTGTTTCTCTTCTCTTGTTTTATTTTAGTATAAGGCCTCTCAAACATACTCTTTTTATTTATTCTATTAATTGTAACAGTTAAGTATTATTTTTAACATTGTTTTTAACACCATTAACCCCCCAAATGTCAAGTTTTTCCTTTTGCATTTTGTTTCTTTTAAAATGATAACTTGCTCAACTATTCTATGCGTTCGCCTTACAAACACTGGTCTCACTATTAAATACTAATTATACTTGCTTATATAGTGATGTACATTCTGTGTTTTTTCATTTGTGTACTATTATTGTTTTGCTGAATCTTCAATGAGTTATATCCACACAGTGATTTTGATTTGCTCCTGTTTTAATTTTTGTTTTGTTTTGCAAGTTTTACATTTCAATTATACGACCCTTTTGCTGTCAATAACCAGAGGCCAAAAACCAAGTACAAAATGAGAGAAAAGGACCATATAAGCCCTACCATCCACTACAACAGCACCTACACTAAATCCTCCTACCATCAACAGTTCCAGCTGACCACATACAGTATAATATAGAGTGAAGAGGAAAAAAGACCCTGACATTACTGTATATAGTGTACACATTTGCCTCCACTTGAATCTCGGCGAGTATAATGTAACTGTATCGAACCCGAGTTAGATAATACAGGTATTTTATTGATAGAGAAAGCACAGAGAGAGCATGGAGGAAGCAAGGCGTTATATATTCGTTCATTTGAAGTTATTAAGAGCTTTATATTACAATTAGAAACCGAGAAACAAATGATATTGACTAGACCAAACAAATGTTCAATACAGATTCATGCATTACTCAAGATATACTAAACAATGTAATGTGACTAACAATTTGTTTCCTAAGTTCTATATCAAATACATAGAAAGAGAAAATTATAAAAATCACAATAAAAACGAGATTACATAAAATATCAGATCAAAGGGGGAATATTAAAAAGCTACTAAAACAGTACAATGTAAAAGAGCAGTTATTTAATCTAATATGAAGTACAGTACTCATTCATGAGCAATATAATTAGTTAAAATAGGACTTCAGAGGCTATCAACCCTACTCAATTATTAAGCCAGTACACTGTAAGTCAAGAATAGCGTCGGGACTGGAGCCCCTTTTCGAGAACTCCAGTCCCTTCGTGAGCAATTTCAAGGGTTTCAAAATATAAAGCCAAAACTATGAAGCAATTGAACCACACTCTTAAGCATTTGAACCCCTACCTTTGAACAATTTGAACTACTATCTCTTTAAATATTTGAACTATTATGTCTGAATTTTCAACCCCTACCTTTGAGGCATTTGGATTGTTCTTTGTGGAAAATTTAAAGTACCTGTATCATCTCAAAAGCACATGAATTACAATCAAACATTTTGCTTAGATTCAAAGGAAATATGAAATAAGTGTTTATGAATAGTAGGTCTACACACAGGTACAACTATAAACAGTAACTTCGTCCGGGTCTCAGGTGAAAATAGTTTGTCATATATGTGAGGTTAAAGCCAAGTCACACGGGCACTTTGGAGATGGATTTATGGTAGTCTGGCATGCTACAAGTTATCAAGGTATTTTTAGGATTTTGTGTTATTCACTCTAGTTTAAATTTAACTATATTATTGAAGATTATATGATAAGCAATTAGATTAAAAACTATGCCATAATGGACTCCCGAACAGTGGACTTTTTACTTTGATACTGTGACTGATACATTGATCGTTAAAAGGGCCTGTGTGTCCCTGGCTTTACATGGCAATCATTAAGCGATACACATGCAGTCATACTCAACAACTACAAAGAACATGGTAGAAAATCAAAGTTTGTGACAAAAGTTTCAGTAGTTTCCATTACAGTGCTGTATCTAATGGCATATACATACATTGTACGTTACAAATAACAGCTCCTATATAAACTACAGCTTACCTAATTCTAAATTATAGTTTGGCACACAGAACCCCTTCATGAGGGGAGTTTATATAATTATATGTACAGGTATAAATATACAATCTAACTATATTCCACTTCTACTTTTACTATAGACATACAAGATCCTTTTTTGATCAGGTACGGTAGGGAAAGTCGGCATCAGTTTCAAAGTACAGTACCCCAAATAAGTATTGCCAGTGAGGTGATCGCTGCGAGTTGTGGGTTTGAGTACCAACGTAGGATGATCCACTAGGGATTAGGCTAATCAAAATGTTTTGTCCAGCATTTTAAAGTAGCAATGGAAATACTGCTGATACTTATTTTGGATACTGCACAAAGGGTGGTATATCCCCTACCTTTTTCTGTGGTAATCCAGACAATAAAGTAAGTTAGTTAATATATATTGAAATCCCTTACAAATTGTCAGTGAAATTCTCTTACTTTGTGACATCCATATCCCTTTGCAATATAACAATTATGTTATTAATTGTAAATTTGTATATCCCTTATCAATTGGTAGTGACATTGCATTTTTAAACTACTAAGATTATTTGCCAAGACCTAATTATTACAAGTGTGAGACATGAATTGTGGCAATAATCCCCCCCAAGACATTTGTTGTAGATAATTGTAACATTTATCCGTGAATGTTCCATAAATACCCGGTATATACAAATTATGGTGGACAGTCTAGTAAGATAAACATATTGCACATCACTGTATGGAACAATATGTGGCGTTTATGGAGAAATTTATAGGGGCATCTTATTTTGATTCAAATTAAATCTAGTCAGCTTTCAGTGGTAATCAATTTATAATGCCATCAAGTTTATGCTGACTGATACAGTAACTTCTATTACCATCTTTCCCAATGCCTTTTAGTAATGGAGGTCTTAAGTCTGTGACGGTAGCTTCATAAAATTAAGCCTTTAAATGTATCCGTCGCGTCGCTATGTCAGTTTATGTAGTTTGGAGACAGAGTCGTGACGAATGGAATCTCTGTCCGAGTTACCCTTCAATGCCTATAAGAATTAAGTTTATATAGCCTAGTTGTCTTAACGAAACACCGCCCTATATCCTGTCTTGGATTTAGCTACTACACCAGATTACCACCTAACAAAACATGCGGGTTATTTCCTTTAGTACTTTCTAAGGGGGCACTAAAAGTGTTATACTTACTGTTTTTACTAGCCACTATTGTCTTGTGTTTGACGGTTTAGAGAAGGGTGTCGGACTTTATGTTATTGTCTGTCTGTTTATTATCCCATGCTGTTGAACTCTTCTACCTCTTCCTACATCTTTAGAGTTGGCTACTGACTGACATTTCTGATAAAAACTGAATATCGATGCAACGCTACCGTAAGTATAGTCTGGTGAGGTACGCATTGTCAAACGTAGGTACATTCACAGTACAGTGATATGGCATAATAAAGTGTAATGACTATATCAATAATCTAAGAGAATAAAGCATAGCACACCAGTTGCCTCTAATTATTATTTTCTACTATTAACCCCATGAGGATTATGAAGTATGATGACAGTTTATTCTAGCTATAAATAGACAATTTTATATAACTTAGGAAGGATCTGTGGGCACCAAAAGGGTAAAGACTATACCAGTTAACCGTCCGACTTACATATACTTTTCCTAATCTGAATAAAATTGTATAATAATAGCCAGAAAATAAAACTGAAATGCGTCCTCTTATGCTGAAAGGGTTAATCGGCGTATTGGGTCTCTTTTCTCAAAAGTGCCAGCTCTTCCAGAGGAATTGGCTAGCCATCGCAACACATTTACACAAGCTTCCGTCAACGGAATTGATAATCACTAAACCCTGTAGTCGTCCATCGCAACGCCTCTCTCGAGAGGGGAGCTGCAAGAAAACTGAACAACTTGCAAGAAAATCAGTGTGAATTTTCTTATATTTCTATTATGAGGCAACTACAGTAAAGTATGTAAAGGACTTATACACAAATCAATAATCAAATACAGTATACAGTACTGTATGCACTGTACAAGAAATATCAGTTTCAACTATTATTCGAATAATATGACTAAAAGTGTCAAGAAAATGTAACCCTTTCAATATGGGTGATGCATATTTTTATTCTGGCTAACAACAGACAATTATATTGAGTTTAGGAAGGGTCTGTGAGAGTCAGAGGGTTTAATGAGATAATTTGTTCCTTTGATTCCTAGAGGTCCTTCCTAAGCAGAATAAAGTTATCTAGCGGTAGCCTTAATAAGTTCAAATGGCATCACCATACTGAAGGTTATTATACTATGTCTCCTCGAAAATAATGTATAAATGCGGGAATAAGTTAAATATAATAACTTGAAATAACATATAACAGCATGAATAAATTAAATATAAGATAGAAAAGCCAATCAGTATGCGGTAAGACAAAATATAAATTAGTACACGACATAATAAAATAACCATCCACAACACATGCAGTTACATTATTAAATTTAGTGTTAAAATGTGTAACTATCGTACAGTTTTCTACTAAATGGCTTAATATAATATAATTTGTGGATAGTATGGTTATGGATTGTACATACTAAAGCCGGCATCACATGAGGGTATGTATCCGATACTAGGCTCGGAGTTACTTTATCAGATTCAGAGATACTATAGAAAAGGCTGTTATTCAATTAATACCACCTCCATTCTTACATTAATCTGAATTATTTTTTGTGATAATGGATTGCAATTTTTTACATACAGTATTGCGATTCTGTTTTGCTATTCTTTGTGTTGAGACTTGTTAATGTTTTATTTGCTGTGTTCAGCATGCATTACAGTTAAGTTGTTGAGTTTCATATACAGTACTGTACTTATTAAAATCACAAAAAATATCGTGGAGCATAAATAAAATACCCAGATGGTCAGAAAATGATCTATTAAAATTTGTGGATACCAGACTGATACAGATTATGGGATACAAGTGTTCATGTGACTTTGGCTTAATTGGCGCACAGCGTACAAATTGGCTAGTCTACCTCAATACAGCAAAGGAAGAAAATCACCAACACTCCCTCTCCATTAATTATATATACAGTCGAGAGCATGAATGGCGACGCACCCATTTCAACCAGACAATACAATGCTTTACTATAGCCCTTAATGCTTCAGAACTTGGCTTTAAAAGTTCAAACATTCAAATAAGTGTAATTTTATACTGTATATCTTTACGACCAGGGTGTCAAACGAGATCAGAGTCCTTAGTCTTTACTACTATATTTGCAAAGTTAAAAATATAGTTTACAGTTCTTATTAAATCTTTGGAATTGATAATATTACCAAAACAATGCTATTTTATGTTAATTTTCCAGCATTTGTTCTCATTTATGCTATTTTATGTTAATTTTCCTGTATTATTCTCATTTATTCCAGTGTTAAATCCAAACTGCCTCTGTTTGACACCCTACTTACGATTGTACCTCTTACCACTGGTGATTCAGGAAGTCTGTTTCTACCTTGACATATTCCTTAGGGAAGTAGCCAACCTGAAAAGGAAGTGTTTCTATAAGTTGCTAGATAAAATAAGTAAGTGGAAGTAAATTGTAAGATCTTGTATTATGCTATATGAAATAAATACAGAAAGTGAAAACAGTACAGTACTGATTACAAAATGTGCTAAATGCAATAAGTAAAAAGAAGAGGAAACAATGCAGATTTCAAGATACAATGTTAGATGAAATAAGTAAAAGTAAGAGAAAATCGTACTGATTGCAGGTTATTATGCTAGATGAAATAAGCAAAAAGAAGAGAAAACAGTACTGCAAGATATTATACTAGATGAAATAAGTAAAGAAGGCTTCCTGAAATAGGAATACATGCCTGTAGAATAGGCCTACTGTTTTTTTTCCAGCTGATGGTAAATTGAATCCTTTAGTAGCTGATTTCTTGATAATTAACAGAAATATATGAAACTACTATGGCTGTGTGTCGTATTAATGCCAAGTTTTCATAATTAACATCATATTTCACTACAAAATCTACCTTATAGCCGAGTAATAAAGATAGAAACATGGCAATTTACCCACAGCTTTCGTTACTAAGCTGCTCTCTATTCCACTCAAATTCCACCTGAGTAATTGTTCGTAGTGTACCTTCCAAGCATCACTGATTTATTTGTCAGCGTAAACAATTGTCCCATTATAATTCCTGACACTGTTCTCCTACAACGTCTATACTGTACTGTCATCCTTAACTCGCCTAGCTTTTTTAGCAATTTGATAAGCCGCCATATATTCCTCCTTCCTGCCTCCTTTCTTTCATGCTTTGAAACATCTCGACCCATAGTTTTGCCACAGATTTTGTCAGTGGCAGCAAGAAGGCTACGTTCAAGGAAGTTTCATTGGCTATTTACATCATTTGGCTTAATGCCCCAATCCCTAACCACTTCCATGTTTATTCAACAAACATACTTTCCTTTTTGGCATTCTTGCGTACAAGATCTCCCCCTAAACTCAAGTCACAGACTAGGAGCTACATTCTTGGGAGATACATTCTTCGCTCGGGATGACCTTTAAATCCCCAACAAACTTCCATTCTTCCCTGTTCACCAAGAAGTAATGAATCTGGCTACTAGTGCTCCCAGAACTGTATGTAATCAACAGGCTCAACCTTTTCTTGAAATATATTGAAATATAACCTATATATATTTATATACGTGTGTGTGTGTGTGTGTGTGTGTGTGTGTGTATTTACCTAATTGTAGTTTACAGGAGTTGAGCTAAGCTCGTGTTGTCCCGTCCCTCAGTCTACTTTTTATCCAATTTTTTCTTGAAAATATGGATGTTCCTTGCCCTCCTCCTCCAGCCCATTCCATTTGTCAATACATCTATAGGGGAAGCTAAACTTCCTGATATCGTTCTTGCAGGTAGGTCTTTTTACTTTGTAGCTGTGGCCTCTAGTTATTCCTGTATCCATAATTAATATATCCTCCCTATCCAGCCTCTCCAGCCCCCGGGTGCATGTGTACATCATTATCATGTCTCCCCTCTCTCTCCTCTCTTTTAAACTCGGTAGATTTAATTTGTCTAGCCTCCCTTCCTATGGCAGTTCTCTGAGACTTGGAACCAATCTAGTAACTGCTCTCTGGATTATTTCTAACTTGTGAATATGCTTCTTTAGATGCGGGGACCACACCACTGCTGCATACTCCAATCTTGGTCTAATCATACTCTTCATAATTTTCGCTACCATGGTCTCATCCAAGTAGTTCAGAGCAACTTTCATATTCCCGGCCATTGCATACATTCCGCTAAAGAGCTTGTTAATATGTTTCTCTGGCGACAAATTATCTTGTATAATCAACCCTAAATCCTTTTCTTTTTCGGCCTTGCTAATTATATTATCTTCCATCCTGTACTCCCAATTTGGTCTATTCACACTTCTTCCCATATTTAACACATGGCATTTACTTATATTAAATTTCATTTTCCACTTGGTGCTCCATTCAATATTTTATCTAAATCCCCTTGCAGCTCCTCACAACTACTTTTATTTGTTATTTGTCTCATAATTTTTACGTCGTCTGCAAACATTGACATGTAGGAATTTATGCCTATTGGCAGGTCATTCACGTACATAAGGAACATGAGAGGTGCCAACACAGATCCCTGCGGCACACCACTCTCAACTTTCCGCCACGATGAGTAAGTTCCTCTAATGTTGGTCCTCATTTCCCTATCTGTTAAATAGCTCTCCATCCATTTCAGCAAACTCCCCCTGACACATCCTAGCGTCTCAAGCTTAGATAACAATCTCTTATGTGGTACCTTATCGAATGCTTTGGAAAGGTCTAAGTAGACGCAGTCCACCCATCCGCCTCTTTCTTGGAGTACATCTATCACCCTACTGTAATAACATAGCAAACTGGTAACACAAGATGTCCCTTCTCTGAATCCAAATTGCTTTGGGGTTATTATCTTCTTTCTCTCCAACATTTTCATCCATCTCTTCCTAATTAGCTTTTCACAAATCTTGCATACAATACTAGTAAGTGAAACTGGTCTATAGTTTAGAGGGTCCTCAGGGTTTCCATTCTTGTATATCGGGATGATATTAGCTCTTTTCCATTCAACAGGAACCTGTCCTTTATCTAAGGAAGCTTGAATTATGTCCCTCACTGGCTCCACTAATTGCTCTGCACACTCCTTTAAAACCCAGGCAGACACTTTATCCGGTCCCATAGCTTTCCTTACTTCAAGTCCTCTCATCGCAGATAACAGCTCATCTCTAGTTATTTCAATCTTACTAAGACCACTCTCCAGTACTCCCGCCTGTGGTTCGTCAAAACCTTCCTCTCTAGTAAAAACTGACCCCAATTTGTTATTCGTTACCTCACACATGTCCGATACATTTTCATACGTCCTAGCATCAACTCTTAATTTAGTAATTTGTTTCTTTACCTTCAACTTACTGTTTATATATTTATAAAATAATCTAGGGTCACTTTCACATTTATTTACTATGTTCTTCTCATAGTTCATTTTAACTTGCCTAATTATGTTAACATATCTATTCCTCTCCTGTTTATATTTAGGGTGGGTGGGTGGGTGGGTGGGTGGGTGTGAATAGATTCTGGGAACTACTGTAGATGTATTAGTCATTGTTTTTTTATCAACCATAACACTGGACACTACTGTTAATGAATGACTCATAGTTTTTGTTATGTTTTTTGCTTTTGTTAATTTGTATGTACCAAGTGCCATTTCCTGCCTGAATGATGACACACACACACACACACACACACACACACACACACACACACACACACACACACACACACACACAAACACACACACACACACACACACACACACACACACACACACACACACACACACACACACACAAACACACACACACAAGTGTGGAAATTAAAAGAGTATGGAGGGATTCAGGGTAGTTTGTTAAATTGGATGGAGGACTATCTTTCAGGGAGACAGATGAGGACTACTATCAGAGATAAATTTTCTACGTGGAAAGATGTCACAAGTGGAGTTCCACAGGGAGCGGTGCTGGCTCCCATAATGTTTCTAATATACATTAACGACATGCCAAAGGATATAAATGCATATATGAATATGTTTGCAGATGATGCCAAGATCATGAAGCGTATAGAAGATGAAAACAGTGGTAGGGAATTACAGAGGGATTTGGATAGGATAGATCAATGGAGCAAGAAGTGGAAAATGGAATTTAACACAAATAAATGTCATGTAGTGGAAATGGGAGTAAGTAAAAGAAGGCCTCATACGGAATATAAGTTAGGAGAAAACACTATTAACCCATCAGAGAAAGAAAAGGACTTAGGGATAACTGTTAGGAGTGATCTTTCACCTGAGAATCATATTAATAAGATAGTGGGAGAAACATATGGACTGCTAAACAGAATAAAAATAGCCTTTAACTATATAAACGAGGAGATGCTGGAGAAAATAATAAAAACATTGGTGAGACCAAGACTGGAGTATGCGGCAGTGGTGTGGGCACCACATCTAAAAAAGCATATAAAGAAGATGGAGAAGGTTCAGAGAGCTGCAACTAGGATGATACCAGAACTGAGAGAATTACCATATGAGGAGAGATTAAAGAAATTAGATTTACCATCTCTAATGGATAGGAGGGAGAGAGGCGATATGATTATGATGTACAAATGTGTGAGAGGACTCGAAAAGGTGGACAAGAAGGGTTATATTGTGAAAGATAATGGTAGAACTAGGGGGCATAGATATAAACTAATGAAAGGAAGATGTAAAGGAGATGTGAGAAAGTATAGTTTCCCTTACAGAAGTATAAGTAAGTGGAATCAGTTGGAAGAGGAAGTGGTGTGTGCCAAAAACATTCATATTTTTAAGGCAAAGTTAGATAATTGTAACTCAGGAAGCGGGACAATACGAGCCTAAAAAGCTCAACTCCTGTATACTACAAATAGGTAAATACAAATAGGTAAACACACACACACACACACACACACACACACACACACACACACACACACACACACATACGTGCGGTTGTGTGTTTATCGGTACATTTCAATTTGGTGCATGCTTACGAGTACATTTTTCGATTTTTAAACCTAAATTACACTAACTTAACCTAACCTAACCTAACCTAACCTAACTTACCTAACCTAACCGAAAACACTCCATTTCAACGTATTTTAAAGAGGTGTGTACCGATTAACTGTCGCCCCAAACCTCATGTACCTGTAAACCTACAAATATCCAGAGATTTGTACCAATAAACACACAACCGCTCGTCCACCCACACACACACACACACACACACACACACACACACACACACACACACACACACACACACACACACACACACACACACACACACACACACCTCTCTCTCTCCCCGTGGCGTAACTGATAGCGCGTCTGGCTCACAACCAGAAGGTCCCGGGTTCGAGACCCGGGCGGGGAAGAGACATTTGGGCAAGTCTCCTAACGGTGTAGCCTCTGTTCACCTAGCAGTATAAATAGGAACCTGGAATAAGTGGACGAAGTTGTGACGTCCCATCTGGGGTTGGTGATCGGTTACAAGGTGAGATGGGTATCGTACTGGTCAACCTAAGCTACTGGTCAACCTAAGCCTTCGGGTGAGACTGGAACCGTAGTGAGAATGGTACCGTACAGGTTAACCCTAAGTCTTCGTATCCAGATGTCGCCAATTGGCTAAAATACAGACTACACACACATCCACAGCCATTCCAACGATACATAAAACACTTAACATGCATTTCACGAAATACATTCCCAGTTAAGGAGGCGCGATAATAATGAGCTTAGCTCGCATTGCGTGGATTCCCCTTGACGAACAAGTAACTGAATAACACACACACACACACACAGCCCGTAGCCTAGTAGGTAAAGCTCTCGTCTCACACACGAGGGGTCGGGGGTTCAATCCCCGGCCGGGCGGAGACAAATTGGGCTTGTCTCCTTTCATGTGTTAGCCTCAGTTCACCTAGCTGTAAATAGGTACCTGGAATAAGTGGGGACGTTGTGACGTCCCATCTGGGGTTGGCAAAAATGGTACAAGGCGAGATGGGTATCATATGGTTCACCTAAGCTGATGGCTACCTAAGCCTTCGGGCGAGACGGTACCGTCTATAGTGAGAATGGTACCATACAGATCCACCCTAAGCCTTCGTTTCCGATGTCGCCAATTGGCTAAAAATACAGACTACACACACATCCACAGCCATTCCAACGATACATATAACACCTACACATATAGGAGGCGGGAAATAACGAGCATGCTCACTCCCGCAATACAACTAGAGTACGTACAACTAAAGTACACACACACACACACACACACACACACACACACACACACACACACACACACACACACACTCAAATTACGAGTGGGGTACCACAAGGATCTGTCCTAGCCCCAATCATGTTTCTAATATTTGTAAATGACTTACCTGAGGGACTAACAAGCTACATGAGCATGTTTGCGGACGATGCTAAGCTGCTTAAAACGATCAGAACCCAGGAGGATTGCCTTGAGCTCCAAGCAGATTTGCAAAAGATCCATGAATGGAGCATCAAATGGAATATGGAGTTCAATGCAGGGAAATGTAAGACTCTAGAAATGGGTAAAAGCAAGTACAGACCTAGAAAAGATTATAAACTAGGAAACGAAGTGATTCCCAAAGCAGAAAAAGACTTGGGGATAGAATTTAAGGATAACATGTCTCCAGAAAGCCACGTACAGTAAATAAGATAGTGAGAGAATCACTAGCACTATTGGCAAATATCAGGATGTCTTTCAATTATCTTAATGAAAACACCATGAAACAAATAATAACGGCAATAATAAGACCCAGGATGGAATATGCATCTGTAGTGTGGTCCCCTCACATGAAGAAACATATCCACAAAATTGAGAGGGTACAGAGAGCAGCTACGAGGATGATCCCAGGTTTCGAAAATTTGGAGTACCAAGAGAGGCTCGAGAGATTGAATCTACCTACACTGGAACAGTGAAGGAAACGAGGACAGCAAATTCAGATATACAAATGTGTTAGAGGTATTGACAAAATCGACCAAGAAAACTTCATAGAGAGGGATGGAGGTGAGAGAACAAGAGGTCACAGCTACAAACTAAAAGTGCTTAATAGTAAATCTGATCTGAAAAGTAAAAGATTTCCTACCAACTCGATTAGTGGGTGGAACAAATTGCCAGCCGAAGTAGTGTCTGCACCATCAGTGCATAGTTTCAAAGCACGGTATGACAAACATATCTTAGGAGGCGGGAATTAACGAGCATGCTCACTCCCGCAAATACAACTAGTGTAAGTACATAAAAATATCCAAACTTTTAAAGCAAAATTGGATAAATGTAGAGAGAGAGACTGGACAACACGAGCTTAGGCTCAAATCCTGTATACTACAATTAGGTGAGTACAATTAGGTGAGCACACACACACACACACACACACACACACACACACACAGTTCAATGCAGGAAAATGTAAGACTCTAGAAATGGGTAAAAGCAAGTACAGACCTAGAAAAGATTATAAACTAGGAAACTAAGTGATTTCCAAAGCAGAAAAAGAAAAAGACTTGGGGATAGAATTTAAGGATAACATGTCTCCGGAAAGCCACGTATAGTGATTCTCTCACTATCTTATACTGTATTACGTGGCTTTCCGGAGACATGTTATCCTTAAATTCTATCCCCAAGTCTTTTTCTTTTTCTGCTTTGGAAATCACTTTGTTTCCTAGTTTATAATCTTTTCTAGGTCTGTACTTGCTTTTACCCATTTCTAGAGTCTTACATTTTCCTGCATTGAACTGTGTGTGTGTGTGTGTGTACTTACACAACTAGTGTAAGTACACACACACACACACACACACACACACAATAATGAGAGCAAAATGAAGAACAAAAGAAGTAGGACATTCACAAAATATTACTACCACCTAATCCGGCCCTTCTGACTTCCACTGCCCCAAACTTCCCCAGTGTTAGTGAGTATAAACACTGCCTATCTGATTTTAAAGGGGGTCACCTGCTTTTTTTTCTCTTTTTCTCTGTTTCTTTGGCTTGTATCCATTCGGCCTACTGTTTTAAGACATTTATCCCCATCCAGGTGTCGATTTTTTAATGGCGATCGATAGCGAGCCTGTATTGTATGGAGAAATCCGGCTTTGCCGGAGATTTTTTTTTTTTTTTTTAAATGAACAAATTTAACCTGCTGTCAAAAACATTTAAGAAAATATGCTGGCTCGCTACCGCTTGCCACAAAAAAATATCGACACCTGGATGGGGTTAAACGTATGCCGAATGGATACAACCCAAGAGGGAGAGAGAGAAAACAAAAAAAATTAGGTGGGCCCCCTTAATCATTATACTGGGTACCTAACTAAATTTAACAGTTACTCTAATCAAGAACTCTGCCTATCATCACATAGCCTACCTTGTAATTAATTTACAACCTTATACAGGAGTCCCTCAATATTCCCAGGGGTTACGTTCCGGAAAATTCCACGAATAGTTGAATTTATAATGTAAAACTTGCAAAATAAACAAACGAAAACTTTGACGAACACAGTAAAAGGACAAAACAACTTATCAAAATTGCAAAATAAACAAACCAGAACTTTAACGAACACATTAAAAAGACAAAACAACTTATCAAAATGACAAAATAAACAAACCAAAACTTGGACGAACACAGTAAAAAGACAAAACAACTTATCAAAATTGCTATGTGGAAACAACGCTTAAGTAAAATAATAATTTATAAAAAAAAAACACAATCTGCAAATACTTATTACAGATTCCCCAATTTACTCCCTATCTATCTATCTATCTCCCTTATGTAATAAAATAACTAGTTCTTATTTGGTTTTAATTATATCTATGTATCATTTCTAATGAGATGAACTGATAATATATTTTGTAATTCCAACACATTAATAATAAAATGAGTCAATATAATTCCTCCTTTGTGTTTTCAGAAAGTTAAATCCGTCTCTCATATTTTTGCGCTTTATCAATCGCCTGGACCCAACAACTCCCTATCTATCTACAGTATCTATCTACCTTGGCGGATGCCCAACCCCGAAAGGGGTTGAAATAGGGGAGCTATCTATCTATCTATTGCCTGACGCCGTGATCCCCGAAGGGGTGGCCACGAACGAACCGCCCCCATGCACCTCTGTCCCCAGTCAGTCGACGCCCCTCCCCCCAACCAGCACCGCCTTCGTTCATGTACTTCCTCACTCCATCCTTCCACCTCTCATTCGGTCTACCTCTCCCTCTCTGTCCCTCCACCTCGCTCTCGTACACCCTCTTAGTCATTCTCTCACTTTCCATACGTTCCATAATGGCCGAACCATCTCAAGTTGTTCCTTTTCACACTTTCCAGCACATCTACCTCCACACCACACCTCCTCCTTACTTCCTCATTAGTCTGTCTATCCCTCCATGTAACTCCGCATGCACTCCTTAAGTAATTAATTTCCACTGCTCTCACTCTTGGTCTGAGACTCTCAACCAACGTCCATGCTTCGCTTCCGTAAGTCAGTGTCGGGATTACCACACTGTCATGAAAGGACTTCTTCACTTCCATACTGACCACCCTATTTCTTGTTACTGCTTTTAGCATTCCTACAACCCTCTTCCCCTGTTGTACCCTCTCCCGCACTTCTTCATCCATAGTCCCATCTTTACTCAACACACTGCCCAGATACTTAAAAGAGTTGACGATCTCCATAGCCTGACCGTTCAGCTTCACCTCACACTCTGTGACTTCACCCCTTTCGAAGACCATAACCTTGCTCTTCCCCGCATTTACCTTCAAATTCCGTTTTTCACACACTGTTCCAAACTCATTTACCAGACCCTGCAACTCCCATTCATTATCACTCATCAGAACTGTATCATCCGCAAACAGCACTATAGGTAGCTTCCACTCAATTCCCTCCCTTTTCAGGGAGCTATCCCCTTCCACTCAATTCCCTCCCTTTTCAGGGAGCTATCCCCCCGCCAAAGGTGGCTTTCTAGGGCCTTTCCTAGCTGATGCTGAGAGGATTGAGTTCTAGTCATGTGGTGATGGGCTGGTCTATCAGAGTGAGAACTGAGCGATCTCTGCCATACCCATAGCTTACTCTGACTTACTTATTTATTATTACTTATATATTTTCTAGATCTCAAGTGACGGCGTCTCTTCCTTGGATTGACCTCCCAATCTACCAAGATTGAAAGCCAAAGCGTCACATTTTTCCTTTGCCCCTCAACTTTCTCTTCATAATTGCTGAGGGGCACAGGGCCCTGGGTGGGGCTTTGGTTTCCCGGGCGTTTCCGCACCCTCCTCAGCTCCCCGCAATGGAGTGGCTTCGGTCACCCAGGCTTTATTGTGGTCGGCAGGGAGGGTTCTGTGGGGGCACTCGGTTATGGCCTTGGCCTTGCTCGGGGCCCTGGGGCTGTTCGGCCAGGCAGCTTGGGGAACAACAACAACAACCTTATAAATTAACACAACTATTTATTGATTGGTCATTTTTAAATCTATTAATCATTCCTAATATATTTTTTTTATTTTATCGATTGCTTGGACCATTTCTAATGCGATGGAATTTAACAAAAATACTGTAATATCCTTCCAGCACATAAATTAAATATACTGTAACTACTGTACAAAGAGAATCAACACAAAATTTCCCCCCCATCCTCCCCAAATAGACACTGAGCAAATTGGTGTGACCGTCCGAGTCTGGGATTTGTCTTTTATATTTCATCGTATATTTTCGCCTTGAAAGTGTCTAAAGATAAAAATTGAGAAATATTTTAACATGTTTTTAATTGATATTTGTGTAATTTTTGCTGATTATGAGTACCGTAAAATGCGGTAACTTAGGACATTTTTCGATGTTTTTTAAAAATTTCTCCTGAGTGTAAACACATTATAGAGATTTAACTAGGTCAAGTGATGTATGGTGATAGTGCGCCGTAATCCAGGAAGCCTCCTAAAATTATCCCCCATAAGAAGAGAGCTATCCTTATCCTAAATGATGTCCGAAGTTTGCTTGAAAAGTTGATAACTTCGGACATGTATGGATAACTTCGGACATACGGTGTTTCTTATGGAAAATGGTTGCCAAGAAAGCTGGGATAACTCCGGACAAACGGAGGAGAACTTCGGACGTACGTTCGTGGCCTTATTTCATTCATTTTTCGGCTCCTACTATTTTATATGAATATTTTATTATTGCTGCTTATTCCTGTCCGATGTTATAGTGGAAAATGCACAGTCAATACTTTTAGGCCTGTATAATCAGTATAGGAGGGGGATATATATACGATGTTTAACATATATTCTGTTTGGATCTGTTCTCGTTAGCCATTGAGCTCACTCCTAGAAAATATTGAGCAGGAAAAATAACCAATGCTGTCAAATCAATAACTCTAAAATTAACTAGGCCTAGTGAAAATATATAGGTATGTATAATATATCACTAATTATACACTTTTATGAATTTGAGCATTTTTATAGGTATAACGTATTTGTTGGTGTTTCTTTCGGCAGATAAAAAAATTTTTGGACAAGATATATGCCTCTCCTAATTTATATATATATATATTATATATCCAGAATTATCCGAACTACATAAATCGGTTAGCATAGTATCATATTTTTATGGGTTTTTGGACTCAGAGAATGATTATTTGATCTTTTACCACCATGTTAATGATGTACAAGTATTATGAAAGATTTTCATAGGGCAAATAATAACAAACGATTGTTTTGTTCCATGTCCGAAGTTACCATGCTTTTTTTTTAAAACACAATCGGTTAAATGATAGTGTTCTAGCTAGAGCGTTATACAAGTGTAACAAATTTCCTTTGGTGGATATTGTCTCTGGTAATGTTACTACAAAATTATATCAGTCACAACATCATTCATACAAACAAATTTCTTCAGGGTGATAGAAGTTTGGCAGGGTAGCGAAAAATGTACATATTTTCGTCACATATATAATATTTTTTTCGTGTACTGTACATATACTCATGTCATTTCCCTAGGACTTTTACATGCTCTTCCTTTGCCATTTCTCTAAACGGACCCCACAAAAAAAACAATAAAAAGCGTTTCCATTATATAATGACAATGTCTAATTACTTATTATCGCCGATGTCCGAAGTTATGACCCAAGTCCGAAATTACCCCACTTTACGGTAGGTGGAAAAATTCTTTCTTTAGGTCCATCACATCAGAAATGACTCACAGATTTATAGAGACCAAATAACATACACTTTTAAGTTTGTTCAATAGTTTTGCCTTCTTAACCCTCTCACATCCTTATGACGCAGAGGTTGCCAGATTAGCAATAATAAATAGAGTTCTCTCACACTTATAATTACCTCTCCAGAATTAGTTTTCTGCCCACAGCTAACTCAAAGACAACTGCAGAGGTTGAAGTAACTAAACTAAAGGTTTCTAAATACCCCTGATGGTAACAAAGGCTTTAAAGTATCCCTAATACCCACCGAGCCCACCGAATGCCCACCGAAATGCCAAAAAAATACCCTCGTTGTTCCCTGATTAAATAACACTGTATGAATATTCCCATATTCAAAATATGTTACAGGGGGACAATGCCTAGTGAGTTCACTGCTCAATAGGTGGCGTTCAGAGAGTGAGGGTCTGAGTCTGGAGGGTGAGACGGTGAAGCACTTGAGCGAGGCAACCGGCTGCTTCAGAGATGGAGCTCCTTCGAGCCATGATGGATGTTTCACATGTCTCACTCCCCAGACTGGAACAAGACCTCACGGGCTTCACTGTGTTGAGCAGTGGAATGTACAGGCTCTCAGCCTATGCCCGAGAGGGAGTAGTTGGAATATAGAAAAAAAAAAAAAAACAAAAAAAAAAAAAAAAAAATAGGCTCAAAATTGCATCAAGAACGTGAGAGGGTTAATAAGGGTCATAACTTTCTTGTCTACTTTCTAGTATACTGAACCAAAACAAAGGGAGGGGAGAGGGGAGAGGGGGGGGGGGGCAGTAAATATATTTGGCGCACGCGACTGATTCAAATAATTTCTAACCATTATTTATATACATTTTAATATATTCTAGGAGCCAACCACGAGTAAGCTAATCAGCATATAGAATCCGCAAATATTGCAGTGTGGTAACCACCGAGGAATATGTCTTCTAAGCGTAGTAGGGAAGGTACCGGTATACAGTAGGGTAGTGATTGAGAGAGTGAGAGTGAGAACGGAGAAATGGATAGGCGACGAGCAGGGAGGTTTTAGGAAGGGAAGAGGATGTGTAGATCAGATTTTTACCCTGAATTGTGTTGTGGAGAAGTATCTGGAGAAGAAACAAAAGGTGTATGTTGCCTTTATGGACTTGGAGAAGGCCTATGACAG
This sequence comes from Paralithodes platypus, assembly GCA_032716605.1. Taxonomy (NCBI): domain Eukaryota; kingdom Metazoa; phylum Arthropoda; class Malacostraca; order Decapoda; family Lithodidae; genus Paralithodes; species Paralithodes platypus. The sequence goes on along the minus strand of CM064483.1, from coordinate 20,125,911 downwards.
AGTGGATAGAGAAGGTTTGTGGAAAGTACTTAGAATATACGGAGTAGAGGGCAAGTTGCTGAAAGCGGTGAAGAGCATGTATGAGGGTGCAAAGGCGGCAGTACGTGTGGAGAGTGAGCAGAGCGAGTTCTTTGACCTGAATGTTGGTTTGAAACAGGGGTGTGTGATGTCCCCGTGGTTGTTTACTGTATATATGGATGGAGTTATGAAAGAAATACTATCAAGAGCAGTGGATGTTGGTGTATCGCTGAAAAGGGAGGGAATTGAGTGGAAGCTACCTATACTGCTGTTTGCGGATGATACAGTTCTGATGAGTGATAATGAATGGGAGTTGCAGGGTCTGGTAAATGAGTTTGGAACAGTGCGAAAAACGGAATTTGAAGGTAAATACGGGGAAGAGCAAGGTTATGGTCTTCGAAAGGGGTGAAGTCACAGAGTGTGAGGTGAAGCTGAACGGTCAGGCTATGGAGATCGTCAACTCTTTTAAGTATCTGGGCAGTGTGTTGAGTAAAGATGGGACTATGGATGAAGAGGTGCGGGAGAGGGTACAACAGGGGAAGAGGGTTGTAGGAACGCTAAAAGCAGTAACAAGAAATAGGGTGGTCAGTATGGAAGTGAAGAAGTCCTTGCATGACAGTGTGGTAATCCCGACACTGACTTACGGAAGCGAAGCATGGACGTTGGTTGAGAGACTCAGACCAAGAGTGAGAGCAGTGGAAATGAATTACTTAAGGAGTGCATGCGGAGTTACATGGAGGGATAGACAGACTAATGAGGAAGTAAGAAAGAGGTGTGGTGTGGAGGTAGATGTGCTGGAAAGTGTGAAAAGGAACAACTTGAGATGGTTCGGCCATATGGAACGTATGGAAAGCGAGAGAATTACTAAGAGGGTGTATGAGAGCGAGGTGGAGGGACAGAGGGGGAGAGGTAGACCGAATAGGAGGTGGAAGGATGGAGTGAGGAAGTACATGAACGAAGGTGGTGCTGGTTGGGGGGAGGGGCGTCGACTGACTGGGGACAGAGGTGCATGGGGGCGGTTCGTTCGTGGCCACCCCTTCGGGGATCACGGCGTCAGGCAATAGATAGATAGATAGAAATATTGCAGAACTCTTGTACTGTATAGAAGTATTTAAAGTTTCTCTAATACTAATGTCTCTAGCCATATTACTGTAACACCTAAATCCCTCGGTAATACTCACATTTCTGCCATATTCCTGTATCACCTGAATACATCTCTAATACTCATGTTTCTGCCTTATTACTGTATCACTTAAATACATCTGTAATACTCACATTTCTGCCTATTCGTCCCTTCCACCATCCCCGGATCTCTCCCTCCCTGCTGAGTATGGTGAGCTTCTGTCCCGGTACAAGGGGCAGCTGGCCGGGCTCGTTACCCGCATAGGCGTACTTCACCATCGCAATGTCGTACAGGGGCCGACGCAGGCAGCACTCCAGGCTGAGGATATGAAAGGCTGGTTATTAGTACTGTACTATACAGTACCGGTAGTCCATTTATGGCCAACTCGAGACAGAGCCCGAACAGGAACAACACAGCATGAAAAACTAAATAAATAATTCACACACATCTAGGTCGCCCAGGAGAAGAACAAGAGACTTAAGTACATTTGGGGTCTCCAGCAAAAGATTCCCAGGTCCCAGGCCTCCTGGGAAGGTTCCTGTCTCACAGGCAGACACACAGCAGAACCATACCACAATGCCCGCCCACCTTACATCCAGGTATGATCCTTCATATAATTATACCATACACTATTGTACTGTGCTGCAGTAAAGACTGTAGCCACCGTGTTATGATTGCTGTGCACTGTGATAGTACCATGAAGCCACATTCACTGTGGACGGTTGCGGTCTTTAAACCCGTATGTATGTACTATCATACAAAAAAGTATCCTTACTCTCGTGAACGTTGAGTTTCATAAAGTGGGGTACGATTCGAGCTCAAACAATAGTTTCCATATTACTTCGTCCATTGAGTCTAAATGGTGCGTGTCATTTTAGTAAGGATACTTTTTTGTATGATAGTACAGTATGTACAGTATGTATGTACACTGGCTCCCTGGGCCAGGTGCCTGACTGACTTATTATCTAGTACAACTGGCGCCTGACCCCCACTCCCAACGACCGCGTTATCACTCATCTATTCACAACTTGACCCCCACTCCCAACGACCGCGTTATCACTCGTCTATTCACAAGAATTCTCCATTAATTCCTATTCCTTACCACTTCTCTTGCCTGTTCTTCAGCTATTTCTCTACCTTCCAATGCTTGTACAATACAGTACTGTACTACACAATCTCTCCATCTCATCCGAGGTCTTCCTCTCCCTCTACCTCCCCAGAAATATTGGATTTAACCCCAAAATAACTCTTATGGTAACTTTGAGCGGTAAAGTTGACCTCTAATCATTGAATTAACACCAGAAGTAGATTACCCGACCCCGAAAACCCCTAAATATGGTATAATTTATGATTCTAGCCCATTTTTTTTTTTTTTTTAAAGTGGTGGCCATATTAGATTTTGCCAATATGGCCACTCCGTGGGCCCCCGTCTTGGCGCCTGCCAAACATTGATATATAAAGTATGGTATGGGCAGTATCTGGCCCAAATTTTATCCTTTTGGAAGAATCTGAATCAAACATACTATATAATGCCTTAACGCCCCTAATTACATTGTAAGTCAGGGTTGTGAAGTCTGTAAAATATATAATGTCCAACTCGGGTTCCGACTCCTACCTACTCAAAAATAGCATGGGGTAAGAGTAGTAGTGGAAAGATGTCATTGTCATTTTCCCTGGGGACAGGTATCTTCTGTTACACAAAAGGAAGAAAAATATAAAATAAAACCCTTCCCATGCAACTTTTGCACATTATGAGAGCTGATTAAATGGGTGGATGAAAGGGACTGCCACTACATCACTCTCGTGCCTCATGGCAAAACCAGGCTCTCAGCGACCTGATTGTATTTTTCAGAGTACTGTACTTGATTCTGTCCAATGCATAATGTGGCAAGCAAATGTCTTGTGGGGTACACAAATTCTGGCTAATGTTCGTATGGATGTGGGCCTGTAAATGACATACAGTACTATGCATACTAAAAAGCCCTTTCTAACTGAATATAATATGATGAACATCAAATCTTAAAGGCCAGTATATATAGACAAATTTATTATCCTGTCTCTAAAATGTCTAAGCTTAAAAAGGTTGTGCAACAGATTGAAGTGATTGAACACTACAAGATCGATAATAAATGGAAATCTCCATTGTATAAAAACATTTAATAAGAGATACAGTACCCATTGAAGCTCTCAGATAGAGGTGAGATGCGGTAGTAGTTGACAAGGTCACTGATAGTGCGGAAGTAGCGCGCCTCACTCAGGAAGAAGAAGCCATTCTCGTCTTTCTGGAACACTCGCATGTGCTTCACCTCACCCATGGCTCTATAGAGAGGAGGCACAGGTGTGTTCAAAAGTCTTGTCCCACCTTCATAGGTATAATATTATACGATTATAGTAATATAATTATATAGATACTGTATGAGCAAAAAAAGCTTGTTGATGATGTGGTGGTTGGACTTGACTGGGGAAACTACAAGAACTATATATCACAGAGTTAGAGTGTGAGAAAGTTGATTAACCTCCTCATCCATCAAGTGGTGATGATTAGTATAGGGGATTCATGCCTTTGTAACAGCTCTTTGATCTGAATGTTGGGTTAAAACAGGGGTGTGTGATGTCCCTATGGTTGTTTACTGTATACTGTATATGGATGGAGTCATGAAAGAAATACAAGGCAGAGCAGTGGATGTTGGTGTATCGCTGATAAGGGAGGGAAATGAGTGGAAGCTACCTGTACTGCTGTTTGCTGACGATACAGTCCTGATGAGCGATAATGAATGGGAGTTGCAGGGTCTGGTAAATATGTTTGGAATAGTGTGCGAAAAACGGAATCTGAAGGTAAATGCGGGGAAGAGCAAGGTTATGGTCTTCGAAAGGGGTGAAGCCACAGAATGTGAGGTGAAGTTGAACGGTCAGGCTATGGAGATTGTCAGCTCATTTAAGTATCTGGGCAGTGTGTTGAGTAAAGATGGGACTATGGATGAAGAAGTGCGGGAGAGGGTGCAACAGGGGAAGAAGGTTGTAGGAACGCTGAAAGCAGTAACAAGAAATAGGGTGGTCAGTACGGAAGTGAAGAAGTCCTTGCATGACAGTGTGGTAATCCCGACACTGACTTACGGAAGCGAAGCATGAACGTTGGTGGAGAGACTCAGACCAAGAGTGAGAGGGGTGGAAATGAGGTACTTGAGAAGTGTGTGCGGAGTTACATGGAGGGATAGACAGACGAATGAGGAAGTAAGAAGGAGGTGTGGTGTGGAGGTAGATGTGCTGGAAAGTGTGAAAAGGAACACCTTGAGATGGTTCGGCCATATGAAACGTATGGGAAGCGAGAGAATGACTTAGAGGGTGTACGAGAGCGAGGTGGAAGGACAGAGAGGGAGAGGTAAACCGAAAGAGAGGTGGAAGGATGGAGTGAAGAAGTATATGGATGAAGGCGGTGCTGGTTGGGAGAAGGCGTCGACTGACTGGGGACAGAGGTGCATGGGGGCGTTTCGTTCGCGGCCACCCCTTCGGGGATCACGGCATCAGGCAATAGATAGATATTACAGCTCTTAATTAGAATCACCATAGAGAGAAGGAAGGAAGGTAGAAAGACTACTAACTTGAGTGAGAGGACGTTCTTCTGATGCCGAAGTGACCATCGGACGAGGAAGGTTCCCTCGCAAGCCAGACCAAGGTGCTCTTCTGATTCACGTCTGGTCAGCCCCTCAGCAATCCATGGATGTTCCTGTAATGGGTCAGGGAGGGCTACTGAGTCACTTGGTTTATGGACTGACAGAGGTAAATGATTGTTGAGACTAATGACTGACAGACTACTTACTAATAGCACATTTTGGAATGACATCAAGGAGTGAACATAATTTGTTGTTTGGATTGCTTTTCAATTGGTCCAGCTAAACAGTTCAAGGGACTGTTCAGTTTTGTTTACTTATACTTTGACAAAAAAAAAAGTGAATAGAAATTCTGTTCACTCCTGGGTGAGGTACCAAAATTAGTTAATAATAATAATAATAATGATAATAATAATAGTAATAATAGTTCTTAAAGCTAGCCCATGCTAAACCAGCTAAGGATAGCCCAATAAGGCCGATTAGGCGTATTTCCATTGGGGTCCTGCACTACTACCCTATCCCCTTGCTCATGAGGGACAGTAACGACTCAGTGCTTGTGAAAAATCTTTAATGCGCCGAGCGTGGGCGCGATCCTGGGACCTTCTGGGTGGAAGTCCAAGACGCTAGTCACTACACCAGCGAGCTCGCTTATAACTGGATAAGACAACTGATTGACAACACAAAAGCTGGCCACACAAGTAGGTGACTGGCGTGAGGATTGTATGACAATTGGCATCAACAAGCAAATCCTCACCGTGTGTGGGGCTGTTGAGGCCAGTCGTCAGGCGGAATAACTTCACCTCTTGAAATTTCATCTGGTTATAATTCCACATGAGGCCAAGAGAAGGATTGGCTAGCCCTTGGATAGCCACCCCATATAGATGAGCCACTTAGCACCTCACCCCTGGTAAGTTGTCTCTTCATTATAAGTATTTACTGGATGTATTTATTGGAAAAAGGATAAGTAGGGGCTGACTTTCCTGACGAGCCTGGAACCAATAACCCCCTTTCCCATAGAAACAATGTCCCAACTTTCGTAAAATCAGGTATCGCGTTCTTTTCTTGGAACCGATTTTGCACAAAAGTTGGTGCACTACTGTAAAATAAATTGACTGATTAATACCAAATGTAAAACTACTACCACAGAAAAAGAAAGCAGTTACTAAAAGTAAACAATAGTAATACCAAGACTGGGAATAATTTAAAAATGCTCACCGTTTGCTGAGTTTCGCAGCGAGCGGCGTGGTTGATACAATTCTTGTGGACCGTCTTGCTGCACTTCCCACATTTGTAGCCCTGCAATGAAGAGTTCACAGTTCATTGTGAGTTTTAATTTGTTATTGTTGGGAGGTTGGTAGGTTACTATGAGTTATTATAGGTTTTTATGGATGTGTAATGACATAGCGAGGGATCAATAAGAGTAGTCAAGAGAGTGACTTAGTATAAAGTGTATCAGTGACGCGGTGTGTCATGGTGGACTGCGGTGGTTTGGCCATATGGAGAAAATGGATAAGGATGATTGGATGAAGCGTATTAGAAGTATAGTTGCGATTAACCCTCTCCGACATATGATGCAATTTTGAGCCTATTAGGGATACTTTAAAGCCTTTGTTACCATCAGGGGTATTTAGAAACCTTTAGTTTAGTTACTTCAACCTCTGCAGTTGTCTTTGAGTTAGCTGTGGGCAGAAAACTAATTTTGGAGAGGTAATTATAAGAGTGAGAGAACTCTTATTTCTTATTGCTAATCTGGCAACCTTTGCATCATATGAGTCTGAAGGGGTTAAAAGGACACAGTCAGCAGACCGACGAAGACCTGGAATGAAGTGCTGAGGAAGGAGTTCAGGATTAGGGGACTGAACCCAGACGATACAGGGGATTGTGAATTTGTGCAGCATGAATATATAATTAATTAAAAGTTTTAAAACTTGCATAAGGGTAGAATTAATTTTGTACACAAACCGCATCAATGCAATAATTACTGATAAAGTACACTGTACTCCCATTCATAATCAAGAAAACAAATGCAATACATACTTCTTCAATATTAGTAGTATTTTTGTTGGGAGACTGCTTAAATGGACCTATAATCGTATGTCTCTTGTTTTTACTGGAGTCCCTCCTCCTGAAGAGTGAAGGCTGCCTCTTGAACGATTTATCATCATCCTTCCCCGACAAGAACTGATAGTCAGAGAGCCGGGCCTCCCATTCCTCCCCCAGTCCCCTAAAGTTAATGGCGGCAGCAGTACTGTTGCGAGTTTCGGCCCTCGTCACCCGTTTCTCTCGGAGTCTGACAGATTGCATATCCTCTGTGTTATTGTTGTTCTTATCCTCACAACAAATGTCCTTTTCTCCACAATAAATGTCCTTTTCTTTACAGCAAATGTCCTCTTCTGTACAGCAAACTTCCTTTTCTATGCAGCAAACGTCCTTTTCTGATGAAAGTGCCTGAGCTCCCTTGACCTCGTTCGCTCCCACAGTGTGAGGCCCAGTGCTAGAACTGGAGAGGGTACGACGGAATAACTGACACCTATCGTTGAACCGCGTCAGCCCGTCTCTGATCTTCCCCATTAGGTTTGGCTCGGATCCGGGACACATTGACAGGGAAGGAGCGGAGTGGTGGAGCGGTATACAAGATAATGAAGACTCTGATGAAGAGCAAGATATGGCACTGGCTCCCTCTAGATTGTCACAACATCCGGGAGGGCTGCTAGATGTGGCTCCAGGGGAGAAATGTTCCTTCTCCATGTTACCGGCTAGATATTACAGAAGCTAAAAACTCAAACTACCCCTTCTGACAATGAGCAGGGAAAGGCAGCACTAGTAATGCCAATATTGTACTGGATTATGAAATTGACAACATCACGCCAGCTGTGGTGCTACGTGGTTGGCCACACAACCTGCGTCATGAGCAGACTAACAGGATGTAACTTCCTTTCTTGATAAACACTATACTGTACATGTACTTGACATATACAAACTTTCATAACAAAAGCATATTAGGCTTATGTAGCTAGGACATGGTTCACATTAATTTTATTTGAGATTATATTTCATTTACATATCTTAGAATATAGTAAAGTACAGGTACTTGTATTGTAATGTTGTTCATTAAACATACCCAGTAGAAATACTGTAGGATATAAATAGAACCGACATTCTGAATTTGCATTTAACCTTAAACAAAGGAAATTTGCTATACTGTACAGTAGTGTATTTGTAGATCTACTGTAGATATGCACATACTGTACTGTACAAAAGCCCAAAATCTCAAAAGTACACAAATAATTCTGTGAATGAATTATATAGCATAGGATAAAGAAGTGGTAATAAACAGGAATGATTGGAGAATGCTTGTGAATAGATGAGTGAACACGTGGTGATTTGGGGGAAGGGGTCGGGCGCAAGTTGGATTAAATAATAGTCTGGCCCGGGAGACGGTTTATATGAAGGATGCGCCTGGAACTGTGTTGGGCAGGCTTGTGGTGATAGGGCTTCGCTGCATGTCTGCCTGCTGAGGATCGGAACCTCTAAATGTGGTCAGGGGCCGGGGGAGTGCTGGAGGGACCTTGGTGACCCTGGTCTCTGGGTCTTCTGGATGACCTAGATGTGTGTGAATTTGTATTTTGTTTTGTATGTTCATTGTTTTCTGTTATGTTGTCCCTATTCGGGCTCTGTCTAAATAAATTTTATTTACCTTTTTTCTAAATACAAACCTAAATGTAAAATAAATATTAGCAGTCAGCTGATGAAATACATGATTGTGGCCGAGCGTAGGGAACGAAACAGTGGTGGAGTAAGGGAAGGAAAGAGGAGGGTGTTAGATAATATACCATATATCTCCCATATACAGCAATGTCGTTATGTCACATGTGTATAGGTTTGCAGTACTAGGCACACATGAACAATGCACCCTGAACATAGGTATAAAGGAACATTATTGTAGAGAATATACAAAAACAATGTCAAGGAAGGAAAAGGGGAGGGAGATATCCCGCGAGGGAACGAAACAGTGGTGGAGGAATGGGAGGAAGGAGGAGGGTAATAGATAATATACCATATATCTCCCATATAAAGCAATATTGTTTTGTCACATGTGTATATACTGCAGGAGCCAGGTGACTTTTACTCAACATGAAAGGTGCAGAAGGTTTGTTAGGGTCAGGAGGGCCTAGGAACCCAATTCATAAGTTTCGCAAGTGGTGGGTGTGGCTAGGGGCCATGCCCCAAATACCCCCCAAAATGACATTACATAACATGCGAGGTGCAGACTTCATTTCAGTGACATTGTATAGGGGTATATTCAATGAATAAGAAAACCCAACTTAAGAATGTTTTTTTTGGTGGGACAGCTAATTAAGAATAATGTTAATTACTGTAGTACTAATTAAGCTTTTATTGAACATGAAAGGTGCACAGTTGAAACCTACTTCATTATAAACTACCACATCTCAGTAGTCAGAAAAATGAACTTAAGAAAAAAACTGATGGTGGAAAGTCCCCTTAAGAAGAGGGCCACACCCAAAATAACCCCAGAATCACATTACATAACATGCAAGGTGCAGACTTCATTTCAGTGATATTTTATGGAGTTGTATTCACTGAATGATAAAAACTAACATAAGAATACATTTTTCGGTGTGACAGCTAATTAAGAACAATTTTAATTAGTGTTAATTAGCCTTTTATTGAATGTGAAAGGTGCACAGTTGAAACCTACTTCATTATAAACTACCACATCTCAGTAGTCAGAAAAATTAACTTAAGAAAAAAAATGATGGTGGAAAGTCCCCTTAAGAAGAGGGCCACACCCAAAATATCCCCAGAATCACATTACATAACATGCAAGGTGCAGACTTCATTTCAGTGACATTTTATGGAGTTGTATTAACTGAATGATAAAAACTAACATAAGAATACATTTTTCGGTGTGACAGCTAATTAAGAACAATTTTAATTAGTACTAATTAAGCTTTTATTGAACATGAAAGGTGCACAGTTGAAACCTACTTCATTATAAACTACTACATCTCAGTACAGTAGTCAGAAAAATGAACTTAAGAAAAAAACTGATGGTGGAAAGTCCCCTTAACCCGGGAACTGCCGGGAGACGCTTAAGAGTTCCCCCGGCGGACTGCGGGAAGACTCTTAACCCGTGGAGCCCCGGCTAGTTTTGTAATGTTTGCGCACCAGAACCCGGCCGGTTTTCAAAAAATGGTTTTATTCCAGAAACAATAGCGAATGGGTTAGGAATGAAGGAAAAACCACGAAAAACCGCTCAAAAAGCTTAAAAAATGGTCCTACAGAGCCCCCGAAAATGGATTTTATAAGAGTAAAAAATTGAAGCCAATTATCCCAAAAAAACAGGTTATTGCGCGCTCGCGCGCACGCACGTGGACTTTGAGAGTTTTCAACCATCGGCACGGTTGCGTGGGATACGTACACAGTTCCCATACAAATCTGAGCCCTCTTGAGTGGCTACACCTGAGGTTACGGTCGGCGCAATTAGGGTGACGCGCCAGGCGCGTCTCTGGGGCTGTGTGTTACATACATCGCCGACGCGTCAGGCGCGTCGCTGGGGCTGTACGGGTTAAGAGTCAGAGAAAAAAAAAAAATCGACTTTAGGCTAAACATCGGGGGAGGGGGAAAAAAAAAAAAAAAAAAAAAAAAAAAATTGTTTGCCCCTGGGCCATGAAAAATATCACTCCTCTACCTCCCCTCCTTCCCCACTTTCCTCCCCTCCTTCAGTTATCACCTATTTTCCCTGTTATTCCCTTATTCTGAGGTATATTTTTGTGCTAACATTAGCGAGTTGCAAGCAGGGCCTTGTCATCACTGTTAGCAAGCGAGTGCAAGAGAGAGAGAGAGAGAGTATCGATCGACTGTGTCTCAGTGGCCTTGGGGGAAATTATCGGGAAAGCAGGTTGCCTCACCCATACATTATATAACTCGCGGCCTGTATCTCCGATTTTGACCATCCAAACGCTGTTTTCACTCGTTTTATTGTTGTTTCAGGTTAATACCTTTATAATCAACCCATAATAGGCGCGTATGGATAAGTATTAATGCTAGTTATGATAAAATGAATATTTTAGTGATGGAAACAGCTCAAATACGTCAGCACAGGCGGACGTTTCTAATTACCCCCATGCACACTTCTTAGGTTAAGAAGAGGGCCACACCCAAAATAACCCCAGAATCACATTACATAACATGCAAGGTGCAGACTTCATTTCAGTGACATTTTATGGAGTTGTATTCACTGAATGATAAAAACTAACATAAGAATAAATTTTTCGGTGTGACAGCTAATTAAGAACAATTTTAATTAGTGTTAATTAGCCTTTTATTGAATGTGAAAGGTGAACAGTTGAAACCTACTTCATTATAAACTACCACATCTCAGTAGTCAGAAAAATGAACTTAAGAAAAAAACTGATGGTGGAAAGTCCCCTTAACTTAAGAAGTGCGCATGGGGGTAATTAGAAACGTCCCCCTGTGCTGACGTATTTGAGCTGTTTCCATCACTAAAATATTCATTCTACCATAATTAGCATTAATACTTATCCATACGCGCCTATTATGGGTTGATTATAAAGGTATTAACTTGAAACAACAATAAAACGAGTGAAAACAGCGTTTGGATGGTCAAAATCGGAGATATAGGCCGCGAGTTATATAATGTATGGGTGAGGCAACCTGCTTTCCCGCCAATTTCCCCCAAGGCCACTGAGACACAGTCGATCGATATTCTCTCTCTCTCTCTTGCACTCGCTTTCTAACACTGATGACAATGCCCTGCTTGCAACTCGCTAATGTTAGCACGAAAATATACCTCAGAATAAGGGAATAACAGGGAAAATAGGTGATAACTGAAGGAGGGGAGGTAGAGGAGTGATATTTTGCAATGATGTTTAACCCTCCAGCCCCGGGGGCTATAGCTTGCGACTGTGCTCCGGTACCGGGTGTTTTGACGATCTTTGGCCTATGTTAACTACTCTGTAAGTCAATGAATATGGCATGTAATGTTGTGAATAAAAAAGAATAATGTTCCACAAACCTTCCTCTGTCGAATAGCGTTGAGTAGAGGTCTCTAGCCCCTCTGGTTGCATAATGGTGAGCGCGGGAAGACGAGTGCTTTTCGGCGGCAAATTCTTCCCGCGTTCGGACGCGTCGCCCCGGCCATGGCTACGACGCACCTAGCCGCTCGTCGCGCCAAAGTATTTATCTCCCTTAGACGATTTTAGTGTTTGATATTGAGAATGTGATGTTTATTTGATATTTTCTAGTTATTTTGAGGCCAATTATATAAAATATGTTTATTAGGGTATCACTGTCACTGATATTGCTAATTTTCACTCGATACCGTACATTTTATTAGTAATTGAGGTAGCTTATTGTTGTATTAGGCACTGATTATTCGTTATCACAGGTGTTTATTATACTTTGGCCATCATATATTAGGTCTTGTGTCACTTTCACTTTGACAAATATGCTTTAGAGAGTGTCACTGTCACTGATAATGCTCATTTTCACTCGATACCGTACATTTTATTAGTAATTGAGGTAGGTTATTGTTGTATTAGGCACTGATTATTCGTTATCACAGGTGTTTATTATACTTTGGCCATCAAATATTAGGTCTTGTGTGACTTTCACTTTGACAAATATGCTTTAGAGAGTGTCACTGTCACTGATAATGCTCATTTTCACTCGATACCGTACATTTTATTAGTAATTGAGGTAGGTTATTGTTGTATTAGGCATTGATTATTCGTTATCACAGGTGTTTATTATACTTTGGCCATCAAATATTAGGTCTTGTGTCACTTTCACTTTGACAAATATGCTTTAGAGAGTGTCACTGTCACTGATAATGCTCATTTTCACTCGATACCGTACATTTTATTAGTAATTGAGGTAGGTTATTGTTGTATTAGGCACTGATTATTCGTTATCACAGGTATTTATTATACTTTGGCCATCAAATATTAGGTCTTGTGTCACTTTCACTTAGTTATATGATTTGTAAACGTTTTATATACAATTTATTGTGTCTTTTTCACTGATTTATATATTTCTATAGGTTCTAATCATATGAATGTCACTTGGTATATACATATGTGTCACTTTCACATATTATTATGGTGTAATTGTATTTGTATCAATGTTCTCATAATACATGACTTTTGTATTACAATAAATTGGTTTTCTTCCACTTTTTGCCTATATAATTATAGTGTACATATTGTCATTTTATTTGGCAATTTCAGTATGATTATTAGAACTCCAGCTTGGAGTGGTAATCAAAGAAGCACTCTAAAGCACAGAGTGCCACCTTGCACTCCACACACTCCATGGTTGACTTTTTACCTGACCTCGGCCTCACCCTGCTGTTGTAGCAGACATGGCACCGCTTCTGCTGTGTTCTTCCTGATTCATTCTGAGGCAGGGAACCAAGCCTGTGCCTAATCAAGTATTGAGCACACTGCAAGCAGTCAATAACGGCGGGCCCAGGATGTGCCACTGCCCTCTGTGGCGTAGCATACTTCTCCAGGAGCTCCGTCAACACCTGCTTTTGGAACCTCCGCAGGCTATTGAACTTCATGGGTGTGTTCACATTCCGAAGCTTGTATATGTTGTAGGCATTCAGAACTGACATGTCCACCATATGCAGAAAGAACTTTTTGTACCATCTGCACGAGGTACGCAGGCAGTCAATGAAGCCTATCTGCATGTCGGACTTGTCCACCAGCCTCATGTTGATGTTGTAGTCCAGGACAGCATCGGGCTTGGTCACCCTGGCCTGGGTGCGGCGATCCACCTTGCCAGTCTCCACCATTTCCCCCTTGTGGATGGTGGTCAGGAGGTTGACCTTCCGCTGGTCGTGCCAGTGGATAGCCAGAATGGGCCCCGACTTCTTCTTGAACACATCACCTTTTTTGGTCTTTGGAGGGAAAGGTGGCATGCCCTTCCTTTTCCCTCGTACTGTGCCTACAGTCCCCGTCTTGCGCTCATGCAGGTACTGTGAGAGAGTGGGGGACGTGTAATAATTGTCCGTGTAAAGGACGTGATTCTTGTGAAAGTAGCGGTCCATCATGGCTTGCACCACTGCTCCGCCAAAGCCAATGAGGGGGTCCACAAGCAAGTCCCCTTCCTTCCCGCTGTAGACCAGGAAGTCCAGGACATAGCCAGTTTGGCAGTCGCACAGCACAAAGAATTTTATGCCAAAGCGATGTCTTTTTGAGGGGATGTACTGCCGGAAGCTGAGTTTTCCCCGGAACAGCACAAGAGACTCGTCAATGACGACCTTGCGGAAGGGCTTGAAGTAGGAGGTGAAGCGTTCTCGCATCATCTCGTACAACGTCCTAATCTTCCACAGCTTGTCTGGGAGGTGGACGTCAAGGTTGGTGACAAGATGGAGCGCTGCGAGGATATCAAGGTACCGGTCGCGAGACATATATTTCCCGAAGGCAGGGGTGGATATCAGATCATTGGTGATCCAATAGTCAGGCAACCTATGCTTCTTGACATGAGGCATTAGCATGGTGAGTGCCAGGAACACCATGAACTCTTTATGAGTCACTGGGGTCCACTGCCTCATGTGGCCCTTGGTCACCTTTCCCAAAAAGTGGACCTGGAATTGGTGCTGCTTATTTGTCTCTTTGACAACATAGCCTACCACCTCCTCATCAAAGAAGGCCTCAAATAGTTTGTGTGGTGGAGCATTGGGGCCTGCAGGAAAATTGGGGGTAATGCCTGAACCCTCCAGTACCTCATCAAAAGCTGGCACATCAGGGTTGTATCCATCCTCATCAACTACGTCTTGCCACTGAAAAACGTAGAATGGGTCTTGTCTACGCTGACGAGGAGTTCCAGCTGGTGGCCCAGCATGCCCATGGCCAACTCGGGAGGCGCGCGCCCTAGGGCGGCGAGGGCGGCGGCCAGGGCGGTGGGCAGCACGACGGGCAGCACGACGCCGGGCCAAGCGGATGGGTCGAGGGTCGTCGATGTCCATATAGTCATCGTCAGAGTGGTCATCTTGCCCTGACGGTGGACCTATGTAATCATGGCCAGAGTCTTCAGAGAGGTGCCCTTCATCATCAGTGGCCCCCACATAATCTGGCGGGGAACCAGTGATGCGTGGGCGGCGTGCGGGTGGGCGAGGTGGGGAAGGAGTGGCAGGTGAGGCTGTGTCCCCCCGAGGTCATGGGCTCCTTGGCCTGCGACGAGTGACAGAAAGCAATGTTTCACTGTCACTAGGCCCAGGTATTGGTGATGCGAGCTCAAAGACTTCTTCAGGAAGACATGTTGAAGGCGGGAGAGGTGGGGAGGACCGTCGGGAAAGTTGCGGGGACGTATGGCTGGGGCCGGCCGGGGTGGACGCCGCGGGAGCCTCGAACAAAACTCTCTTACTTTTCTTAATTTTTTTGGTATATTTCCTACCTTTCCCCTTTTCGGCAGCAGTATGTCTCCTGTCGGGGGACCTAGGAGGCAAATAGGCCGAAAGTGTGGGGTCCTCAACCCTTGGCAATGGTGGGGGTGGTGGGGAAGAATGCGGGGCATCCGGGTCATCTTGGGTGGCGTGGGTAGATAAGGGAGACAATGGCGGACGAGAAGGGTCACCACGCTGACCCTCACTCACAGCCTCATCCTCACCAAGTAGTTTTGCTTGTTCCCTAGCTGCCGCGGCTGCCTTCTCAAGTATTTTCTGCTTATACAAATGTAGCTTGAAAGGCGATTTACCTGGGGAAGGGCTTGGCGTCGTGTCACTTATGCGAAATTTGGTGAGTGACCTTGAACTCTCCCACTCACTCACTCTCTCAAGTTCACTGTCTTTAGGTAAACCAGCTTCCTCAACAACTGGTACATCACCTTCATCACTCTCATCACTGTCATGTTCTCTCGCAAATCCCAGGAATTGCTCTTCTTTGTCACTCTCATGGCCATAATCACTCGACTTATAATTACTGGAGTCGTCACTGACTTCATCATCAACATTATGCTTGGCATCAGCTCGCTCATAAAGTCTCATCAATGTCGTCTCAATACCTCCGGGAGATAACACATTTAGGCGATGGCGTCGGGGTAAGGCGCGACGAACTAGCAAGGGCGTCGTAGGAAGCACGGTATCGGACACAGCGGAATCACTATTTGGCGTACTGTCCATGATGGCATCGGGGTAGATACTGTTGCTGTGGCGTAGTTTACGCCTGGTGGCGCCACCTACCGTCCCACGATACCGAAAATGTACGCGCGGCATTCGAAAGCACGCACGCAAGCAATGGGCGTTCAAGAGCCCTTCCGGGTTGCGCGGGCCGAGGTTGTTATGGGCGTTCAAGAGCCCTTCCGGGTTGGAGGGGTTACCCTCTCACCATGGAAGGGCTCTTGAACGCCCATAAGAAAGCATACAGTATAACAGGTACCCGGAAGGGCTCTTGAACGCCCAGTGGTTGAAAGCCTGTGAGCTTCGTGTGCGAGGCGTCGGTCCGACGCATGTAAACAACAGCCGGCTGGACCGACACCCCGCATCTCCGGCCACAAGAAGGAGAGCGTCGCTTGTTCGTGTGTGCCTGTATGTTGTTGTTAAGTATCGAAAAGTAGTGTAAAGTGGCTGTTTTGGCCATAAAGTTATCTCCAATGAAATCATCATCACAACTCAACCAGTTGACTTAGAGACCTCTACTTAATGCCATTCTACAGGTAAATAACACAGCTACGCTTGGGGATGCGCGGGAATGCGGGAAGCAGTCTGATTAACGAATATACGGTAGCCTAGCCTAGACGTTTTTCGGCCAAAACACCCGGGTTTCGAGGAATATATATATAATACATAGCCGGGGCTGGAGGGTTAACCCTTGGAATCCGGGAGGCCTCATATGAGGCAAAATGCGCGGCTAAAAATCGCCGCTATAATCATCAGAACTCGGCAACCACGCGTTGTAGCAACGTCATCTCTATGGCATTCTACAGACAACAAAAATGTCTACAATTTGCAAAAACGTTGACTGCTCTAGGTGGTCTTAATCAGTAGCAACTGAATTATGAAGTTTGACTATACCAAAATTCATATGAGGCCCCCCGGATCCCATGGGTTAAAGTTGATTTTTTTTTTCTCTGACTCTTAACCTAACAAGTGCGCATGGGGGTAATTGGAAACGTCCCCCTGTGCTGACGTATTTGAGGTGTTTCCGTCACTAAAATATTCATTGTACCATTAATAGCATTAATACTTATCCATATGTGCCTATTATGGGTTGATTATAAAGGTATTAACCTGAAACAACAATAAAACGAGTGAAAACAGCGTTTGGATGGTCAAAATCGGAGATATAGCCCGCGAGTTGTATAATGTATGGGTGAGGCAAGCTGCTTTCCCGCCAATTTCCCCCAAGGCCACTGAGACACAGTCGATCGATACTCTCTCTCTCTCTCTTGCACTCGCTTGCCATCAGTGATGACAACACCCTGCTTGCAACTCGCTAATGTTAGCACGAAAATATACCTCAGAATAAGGGAATAACAGGGAAAATAGGTGATAACTGAAGGAGAGGAGGAAAGTGGGGAAGGAGGGGAGGTAGAGGACTGAGATTTTGCATGGCCCAGGGGCAAATATTTTTTTTTTGTTTTTTTTTGTTTTTTCGATGTCAAAAGTTGATTTTTTTTCATTCACTCATAAGAGTCTCCCCGCAGTCCGCCAGGGGAACTCTTAAGAGTCTCCCCGCGGTTCCCGGGTTAAGAGTCTTCCCGCAGTCCGCCGGGGGAACTCTTAAGAGTCTTCCAGCAGTTCCCGGGTTAAGAAGAGGGCCACACCCAAAATATCCCCAGAATCACGTTACATAACATGCAAGGTGCAGACTTCATTTCAGTGACATTTTATGGAGTTGTATTCACTGAATGATAAAAACTAACATAAGAATACATTTTTCGGCGTGACAGCTAATTAAGAACAATTTTAATTAGTGTTAATTGGCCTTTTATGGAATGTGAAAGGTGAACAGTTGAAACCTACTTCATTATAAACTACCACATCTCAGTAGTCAGAAAAATTAACTTAAGAAAAAAACTGATGGTGGAAAGTCCCCTTAAGAAGAGGGCCACACCCAAAATAACCCCAGAATCACATTACATAACATGCAAGGTGCAGACTTCATTTCAGTGACATTTTATGAAGGTGCATTCACTGAATGAAAAAAGGAAACTAACATAAGAATAAATTTTTCTGCGGAACAGCTAATTAAGACTTTTTGAACATGAAAGGTGCATAGGTATTGAATGAGTAACTAACTTCATTTCAGTGCCATTCAGTGAATGGGAAAAAACTAACATAAGGATAGATTTTTCTGTGAAACATATAAGTAAAAACAATGGTAATTAATGCTATTTAGACTTTTTTTAATATGAAAGGTGCACAGTTATTAAATGAGTAACTAATCAGTCATAGCGTGTATAAAATATAAAGCAAATCCTCTGAATGACATAAATGTATGGTCGCTTCAGACTGACTTTCATTGTGTGAAAGAGTATGGATAGTATATATAGCCAAATGGATAGAATGTTAGACCCTCATGTTCAGTTTATTAACAAATGGAATTGCCTTTTGGACACACGCAGCAGCTATTAATATGGATAGGGACAACCTTGAAATGAAAGAAAACTCCTAATATACAACATCAATATATGTTGCCACAAATAAGTCGATCATGAGTTTGCCGACTTGAAATGCATGTGGACTTATAGTGGACAAAAACAAAGGCAAAAACACACATTGCATTAGCCACTTCAGTCTTATACGGTTTGAGGGCCAGTTAGAAGACAATGTTTACTCTTCGTCCGAGGAGAGGCAACTCTCTTCATCTGAGTATGAAATCTCAATGTTGTTATCCGAGTTGTCCTCATGAAGGTCACCATCCTCAGGAATCAATGAATCCGGCGCTGTTCTGCTCCAGTGATCACATACACCCGAGCCTCCTTTTCATCCAAGCCTCTCCGATTTCTTTCACCCGCCTTGATCGATGGTATAGGGTATGCATAAAAAACAATGTCAATCCTTTTGGTCGATAGTTTTGCTGCTTGTTGTAGAACGCCACTTGCTAGTCCCCCATATGATGGTGGCAAGTTGGGAGGAAGATTGTAAAGAAGGAAATTCCCATCAATGATACAAACATCAACTGCTCTGGGCGCAGAATGGCTCTGAACTTCCTTTTCCAACAGGTCCAAGAGAGTACTCTTTTGCGTCTTCACCATCATGCCATCTCCATTGCACATGGAAAGAGGCACTGGAGTGAGTGGAAAGGACAAAAGATATTCAAGGTCAAGATCCCTTCTGCAAGCCAGAATAAGGAGTCGGCCCAGTAAATCCCTGTTACATGTCAAGGCAGTGATTCTGACATCCTTAGTGCGCTTATATCTAACATTTTCATTTTTAAATTATGTAAATGATTCCTTTTTGATGACACTCTCAAATATCTCGGGGTCCTCAAGGCATGCAGCAACAAATGTCTCCTTTTTTGCTTTTCCTCTCTCTTTGATTCTGAGAAGACAAGCTTTTGTACTTTCTGAAGCAGCTTTACCAGTACTGATGTTGAACAACTTTGATGATTCACTGACAGTACCTTTGAATGGATTGCAGGTATCTTGGATTTGTGTGATGACTTTCCTTACATCAGTGTTGTCATGTCTCACTCTTGCACCTCTCAACTCAGCAGTTGGGTCATCCACATTACCAATACCAGCCATTTCTTTCACAGAGGTGACGATGGCAGACCTTGCAGATTTTGTCAGCATCCAGTGCATGCGTGCACTATAGTTGTTGGTCAATGATGCAATCCCAGTCTGTCGAGATGCAGCATCAGCATTGATCGTTTGTTCGAGGGTGAGGTCCACTGGACTGTGACTGAAAGCTTTTTTGGTGCATTTAACAGTGAATGCTCCTTTTTCAAGAATGGACCGCAAACCAGGATGTGTTTGGTCGATATTCAGGAGATCTAACTGATACTTTGTTAACCACCTTGCATAATTGATGTGATTTGTGGAGAAGAAGATTTCAATCAGTGGTGTCAAAGCATGAAATAAGGGATCCATGTATCCTACCTGGATATACATACAAAGTTTTGGGGCTTTTTTAATTATTCCCCCAAGTGTCGTAATTAAAATGATTCTTAATTAGCTGTCACACCAAAAAATTTATTCTTATACAGTATTAGTTTTTATCATTCAATGAATACAACTCCATAAAATGTCACTGAAATGAAGTCTGCACCTTGCATGTTATGTAATGTGATTCTGGGGTTATTTTGGGTGTGGCCATCTTAAGGGGACTTCCACCATCAGTTTTTTTCTTAAGTTCATTTTTCTGACTACTGAGATGTGGTAGTTTATAATGAAGTAGATTTCAACTGTGCACCTTTCACATTCAATAAAAGGCTAATTAACACTAATTAAAATTGTTCTTAATTAGCTATCACACCGAAAAATGTATTCTTATGTTAGTTTTTATCATTCAGTGAATACAACTCCATAAAATGTCACTGAAATCAAGTCTGCACCTTGCATGTTATGTAATGTGATTCTGGGGTTATTTTGGGTGTGGACCCACTTCTTATGGGGACTTTCCACCATCAGTTTTTTTTCTTAAGTTCATTTTTCTGACTACTGAGATGTGGTAGTTTATAATGAAGTAGGTTTCAACTGTGCACCTTTCATTTTCAATAAAAGCTTAATTAGTACTAATTAACATTGTTCCTAATTAGCTGTCCCACCGGTTTTTTGTTTTCTTAAGTTGGGTTTTCTTATTCATTGAATATACCCCTATCCAATGTCACTGAAATGAAGTCTGCACCTCGCATGTTATGTAATGTCATTTTGGGGGGTATTTGGGGCATGGCCCCTAGCCACACCCACCACTTGCGAAACTTAAGAATTGGGTTCCTAGGCCCTCCTGACCCTAACAAACATTTCTGGTACTCCAAACCTTCTGCACCTTTCATGTTGAATAAAAGTCACCTGGCTCCCGGACTAATAGGTTTGCAACACTAGTTGGAGAAGTGTTTACTGTAGATGGACTCGACTTCTAAGATAAATTACATAGTGAATGCAATGCATATTTCAATTCTAAGGCTTTCTGTATATATTATAGTGTTGTTGTTTGTTGTTGCTGTTCCTCAGGCTGTCTGGCCGAGCAGCCCCAAGGTCCCGAGCAAGGCCAAGGCCATAACCGAGCGCCCCCACAAAACCCTCCCAGCTTACCATTAATAATGCCCAGGTGACCGAAGCTCAAAGGCGGGGAGCTGAGGAGGGTGCAAAAAACGCCCGGGAAACAAAAGCCCCACCCAAGGCCCTGTGCCCCTCAGCAATTATAAAGGGAAAGTTGAGGGGCAAAGGAAAAATGTGACGCTTTGGCTCCCAATCTGCCAGGGTTGGCAGTAGGGAGGTCAATCCACGAAAAAGACGCCGTCACTTGAGATCTAGAAAATATATAAGTAAAAGGAACAGTCAGAGTAAGCTATGGGTATAGCAGAGAATGCTCAACTCTCATTCTGATAGACCAGCCCATCACCCCAGCTATATATTATCACTATATATTATAGTGTATGTAGATACACTGGATTCATACATAATGTATACAGACATACAGACCCTCCTCCACCCCCACCCCAAACCCCTTACCCCCATCGTGAGAGCGCCCAGAAGGCCCGCGATAGTTTGAAAACACATAGAAATAGACCAATTTCTAAGTGGATTTCAGCAAAAAGAGTTTACACACTTACAGAGGGATGTTGAGTAGGGTGTCCCAAGAAACCGACGTGTATCGGACACACTCCAGCACATGTTGCCCTTGTTCCCTGTCGTGACAAGTTCAAACAGGAAAACTTTCAGCTTCCTCTCTCGTATTTTACTGGTCGCGCATTTCGTTCAGTTTTCTGCTCGGCGTCAGAGAGTGAGGTAGTTGTCGCGTGTGTCGTTGTCATGTGTGGTGTCCTTTGTGTCGGTTTGTTTCTCACTACATCTATATTACAACTATCTTAGTGTGTGAACTTAGTCGTTTTAAGTGTGTGCCTGCCGTATCCCTTGTATTTCCATCACTATAAATAATGTAGCTAATGCCTATGTATGTATTTATCGATGTAAAATAAAATAAAATGTATTCTGGTCTCTTTTGTGTCTCATTGGAGGAGAGGGTGGCCGTCTTGGTGTCCGGGGAGGATACGGAGGAACTTCTGGGTGTTCCTGTGTCTGCAGACGGTACAGGACAAGCTGTTGCGGAAACCGTCTTGAAGCTGGTGCGGGAAAGCAGCTTGGAGGGCAACATCATTGGAATGGCATTCGACACGACAGCGGCCAACACGGGGATGGTTCAAGGAGCGTGTATCAGGATTGAACGTGCACTGGAGCAGCCCCTGGTGTGGTTGGCATGCCACCACCACATCCTGGAAGTTGTTCTAAAGGATGTCTTCGAGGCTTGCATGGGTCCATCATCTGGCCCTAACATCGCCCTTTTCAAGAGGCTCCAGAATCGTTGGCCTATCGTTGACCAGAGCCGACCACAGCCCCTGACACCGACCGCTCTGTCATCCAACGAAGAAGCTCACCGCCTTGAGATGCTCGGTCACTTGAAACGTCTGCTTGACTGTGGGAATCATCCACGCGAAGACTACAAAGAGATCATCCTGCTCAGCGTGGCCTACCTCGGAGGAGGAGTCCCTACATCCTTCCGTGCTCCTGGTGCTTACCACATGGCCAGATGGATGGCCAAGGCCATCTACGCCGTGAAGATCATGCTCTTCCATGACCAGCTGGAGATGAGCAGGCGGGAGTTGGCGGGGATCCGTCGAGTTGCGTTCTTTGTGACCATGGTCTACGCGAAATACTGGAATGAGGCAATGATTCCGTCCTACGCAGTCAAGAACGACCTGGACTTCATCACTGACGTGAAGAGGATCTGCGACGATGGGGTTGCGTCGGTCGCGGAACATGCCATGCGGCGCCATCTCTGGTACCTTTCCGAGAACCTGATCGGACTGGCCATCTTCGATGACCGCATCAGCCCGGAGCAGAAGGCGGAGATGGTAGAGGGGATGAAGCGTCCTTCGACGACCAAGAATCCACGGCGCCCCGAGTCGAAGACACCAATCAATCTCAACAGGCCGCTTTCCGCCTTCTGCTCAGTGCGGTCAATGCAGGTCTTGAAAAGTCTACTAGGAGGCCAGCAACCGACCTTCCTTGAGCTGAGTCCTGAAACATGGAACACGGATTCGTGTTTTAAGTGCGCGAAGAAGCGGGCTGGTGTCCTGAAGGTCACGAACGACCTCGCAGAACGAGGAATAGCCCTCATTCAATGCTTCCTCGGCAACCGGACGAAGGACGAACGGCAAACCCAGTTCCTCTTGAAGCTTGCCTGCCTCCACACGAAAGCTGTCCCTAAAAAAACGAAGGCGGAACTCAAGAAGAAGGTGTTGGAGTAGGAATAAATAACTAAATAAACATAACAGATATTTCACATTCGTTTCCCTGTACCTAGGCTCTTCTGAACATGATAGTGATCAGAATGCAGATAATGGGTCGAATCTTAGAGGAGCTATCAAAACGTTCGTTTTGCGCGACCATTAAATATTGCCCAATTTTCACGAAAATTTGGTGTAATCACTTTCATTTGACAAGGAACCAGAGCAGCATGTGCTGGACTTGATATAATTATTTAATTTTCTACTAATACTAGCCTGGGACACCCTAATGTTGAGTGTAGACTTTTAGGATAATAACTGATTTTTTTTCAAATGAGGCCGAAAATTAACCCTATTTAGGGTGGACGATCCCCTTAAACCGCACGCTAGAAACCTTTGTGTGTCACGACAGGCGGTACCGCCAACACACACTAAACACAGCTCTCTACGAGTTCCGCGGTGTCTGAACCCATGAACGCAAGCACTGTACACTGACATAGGATTATTTTTTTGCAAAACTGCCTGTGACGAGTGCCTCCCCTAGAGTTGAAAGAGTGACAGGGCCGAAATCAAGGAATGTTCAAGCCAAAATGTCTGGACACACACAGTTTGAAGCAATTTAAGTCATAGGATGAGGGAAAGATGGATTCAGGGATAGAGTTAAGAGCTCAGCTGTTGAATAAAAGAAAGATTGGGAGTATCGTTTCACTCTTGGGTTGGAGAGTTGCAAAGAGTAGAGGTGGGATTGTGTTGCAACACGGGTACTACGTACCCTATGTAGAGGAGGTGGTATACACTGAGAGAGCTGTGAGGAACACTGATTATTGTAATAGCGATAGAATAGTGAGAGAGATGAAACATTGCGGCGAAGAGAGAGAGATTGCAGAGAATCGGTAAGTGGACGGGAGTTAATGAGACTAAAGGCTTTCTTTTCTACTTTGTCTAGAAGTGCTTTGTGAGAGGATCCTCCCCACACATGCGAACAATACTCAATACAAAGACGCACTGTGCCCCTGTACAGAGCAAGAAGCTGTGCAGGAGTAAAGAACCCCTTGAGGTGGTTGAGCACACCCAGCTTCTGGGAAGCTGTTTTAGCAAGAGTGGTAATATGGTCTTTCCAAGAGAGATCAGAAGAAAAAGAGACACCAAGAATATTGTGAGAAGATGAAGGGTTGATTTTTGTATTGTTAAAGTATAAGGGATAGTCCTCTGGGAGTTCTTGACGGGTAGATAAATGGAGAAATGTGGTTTTGGAAGCATTGAAAGCAACAAGGTTTTCTCTACCCCAATTGGAAATGGTATTGTAGTTAGATCAGAAGATAAGTGTTCTATGGCTTCATCATGTTTGTTTTTGAGGGATTGCTTGCTGGAGCATTCTGGAAAACTAGTTGAATAGTGTAAGGTAGAGTCGTCAGCATATGAGTGGATAGGACTGGGGGTACAGTTGAGAAGATCATTTATAAATATTAGAAAGATAATTGGATATAGGACAGAGCCCTGAGGAACACCGGAGTTGATAGGATGAGGAAGTGAACGATGGCCATCCACAACTGCAGCTATAGAACGGCCAAAAAGGAAATTTGAGATAAAGGCACAGTTGGAAGGATAGAAACCAAAGGAGGGTAGTTTAGAAATTAGAGATTTGTTCCAGACTCTATCGAAGGCCTTTGATATGTCTAGTGCATAGAAAAGGTCTCGCTGAAGTCCCGAAAGGAGGATGACCAAGAGTTAGTAAGATGTGAAAGAAGATCACCAGTATGAGCGACCCCTAAGGAAGCCATATTGGCGATTTGAGTGTAGATTATGAGAAGGGAAATGCTTAAAAAAAATTGAAGTAAGAAGAGTTTAAAAAACTTTAGAGATGCTAGAAATGAGAGCAATTGGACGATAGTTGAAGGGTTGAGAGCGGTCACCCTTCTTTGGGACAGATTGAATGAGAGCAAACTTCCAGCAAGAAGGGAAGACATTAGAGGAGAGACAGAAACAGAAGAGTTTGCCTAGGCAGGGAGTCAGCACGGAAGCACCGTTTTTTAGTACAACAGGAGGAACACCATCCGGACCATACGCCTTCTTAGTATTAAGCCCAGAGAAAATGGTTACAATGGTAAAATACAAAATATAAGTTGCGAATGTTTAAAAGCCAAATTCGTAGTGCAGGCAAACGTTCGAATGCGGCTTCGACGCATCGTGATTCTGGTGACAAAGTTACCTCTATCTATCATAGAAGAACCACTTGATGTATTCTTCGACATTCTCAAGACAAGATTTGTACTACATACATACATACATACATAGATAAAAGAATATGATAGATATACACGTGAGTAGGTCAGTAATTTTGTTCACCTTATAGCAGCGTTCCAGGCAGCTCAGTCTTTGGTATCCCTCTTAGTCAGTTCTTTGGCTGAGAGATCAGTAAGTACTACCTGATCCCACGTCTTTCTTGGTCTACCTCTCCTTGCGACTCCCTCCACGTTCATATATTTGCTTTTCTTAACCCAATTATTTTCATCCATCCTTTCCACATGTCCATACCATCTAAGCCTGCTCCTACACATCTCCTCACTACAGTAATACTCTCAATGCCTAAATACCCTCTGAGTTCAACATTAGGGGATTAGCATAATTTTGTTCCATCCTATTTATATCTTCCATCTTGACTGGCCAGGTTTCGATAGCATACACCATCATCACACATATAACACAAGTACTATATAACCTCCCTTTTCATGGTCAGTAATGGCAGCATTTCTCTGAACTTTTTCCATTCACTTCTGACTCTTGCAACTGAGCAGGCCTCAGCCACACTATCAAAAGCAATCATGTCGCCCAAGTAACAAAACTTATTGACACATTCCAGCTGCACATTGCCAAACTCAATGCTACCCGTTGGATCCAACACTTCTACATATGGCAAGAGAAGGGAGAAGAGTGTGATTGAGATGAAGAGAGTAAATGGAAGATTGATTATTCTGAAATTGAAAGTTGGTGAAAGAATTATAAATGTGATCTCGGCATATGCCCCACAGGTTGGATTAAAGAGAGAGCAGAATAAGGCCTTTTGGAACGACATCCTCAGTGTCGTTTTGGGCCTAACGGAATATGATACTACAGTCGTAGGTGGTGACTTAACACTCTCCGACATATGACGCGATTTTGAGCCTATTAGGGATACTTTAAAGCCTTTGTTACCATCAGGGGTATTTAGAAACCTTTAGTTTAGTTACTTCAACCTCTGCAGTTGTCTGTGAGTTAGCTGTGGGCAGAAAACTAATTTTGGAGAGGTAATTATAAGAGTGAGAGAACTCTATTTCTTATTGCTAATCTGGCAACCTCTGCGTCATATGTGCGTGAAAGGGTTAAATGGACATGTGGGAGCATGTGCTGATGGGTACATGGGTGTGCATGGTAGAAAGGGGTATGGAGAAGAAATCTAGAAGGCGAATATATACTGGAGCCCTGTGTTGCACTCAACATGGTTGTGTGTAATACGAAGTTCAAGAAAATGTCGAGTCATCTGATCACATATAGTTCTGGGGGCACAAGTAGCCAGATAGATTACTTCTTAGTGAACAGAAAAGACAGGAAATTTGTTCGGGATGTAAAGGATGTATCTCCCAACATATACATAAGCTCCTAGTCTGTGACTTTAGCTTAAGACAAGATCCTCTGCTAAAGAAAGTATACACGACCAAAAGGAAAGTATGGCTGCTGAATAAATCTGAATACAAAGATAGGTTTCGCAGTGAACTGGAGGATATGGATAGGAATAGGGGCACTAAGCCAAAGGATGTAAATAACTAAGGGAACTTTCTTGAATGTAGCCTTCTTGCTGCCACTGACAAAGTCTGTGGCAAAACTAAAGGCCCCCACCCAGACATAAGATTTCCTGGTGGTGGAATGATTAGGTGGAAAATGCAATAAGGGAGAAAAGAAGATGTTTCAAAACATGGAAGAATGGTGAGATGGATGTGTGGGGCCAGACTGCAGGATAGAATAACTAATGATCAGCTAAGGAGACGCTTAGGTATAAAGAGTATTAGCGAGAAGATGCGTACAAGTAGACTGGGATGGTATGGGCATGTGGAGAGAATGGATGAACAAAATTGGGTGAAAAGATGCAGGTCTGTGATTGTGGAGGGAGCTGCACCAAGGGGTGGACCAAAGAAGATCTGGGATCGGACTATACGTGCCGATCTCGAATTAAAAAACTTGACAAGTGAAGCAGCCCTTAACATGGTTGCCTGGAACGCCGCCATTAGGACAAGAGAGACTGAAACTGCACGCATGTGTGGAGCACTCAGTCTTAAGATATTATGTATGTGTATGTACCCACAGACACCAAGGAATATCAAAACAACACCCAGCACACAATATCACACACAAATACTGTCATCTCTCCCTCCCTGCCCATCCCAAACCAGCTTCCAAAAGCACATCCATACTCATATCTTTCGCCGTTCCATCCAATCACTCAACGACAACAACCAGCTGCAGGCACGACCTTCCGAAATACATCCTTCCGAATCCTCCCTTCCTCGCGAGGACAGACCCCACGTGGCCAGGTTGAGATGTATGCACCATCAAGCTTTTCTGAGCTATCAGAAGAGACTGGATGGCTCCGTCGACGTCACCTACCCAGGATGTAACACACCACACCATACCATAAAACACATCATAGAAGACTGCAATCCACACAATCACTTATGCCAACAACATAATCTACACTCCTTGAGAGCCCTGTGGGAAAGCCAGATTGTGGCCATGGCCTTCCTTAGGAACTCGGGGCTGTTTGGCCAGGCAACCTAGGGAACAACGACGACGACGACGACGACGACGACGACGACGACAACAACAACAACAACAAATTGTCAAAATTCCAAAATCCCCCTAGTTACAGGTGCCGTGAAAGTTCAATCCCTGCTTGACTCTTGAGGGTTTTAAGGTAGATTTACATTAGCGACTTTTCCTGCAACCTTTCCTTCGCAACTTTTTTCTGACAACATAGTATTGCTATCGGTAGTGATGTAATCTATTTATTTTGTTTTTCTATATTTTTCCTTTTTTCTTTTTTTGTGGAAAAAATTGTATTTTTCCGTATTTTTCCGGTAGTTTTATGACTTCTAGTACATTTTCATTTCCGAATCACCTGCTATACAAGTTGATATTTAAAAGTTTTTAATAGCTTACAATAATTGTTCTCATATGTACAGTAGTTTTGAGACTAAAGCTGTAGTAGAGAGTAAAGATGTTGCATACATACATACATACATTACATACATACTGTACATACACACATTTAAAAACAGAGTGCTCCACACAAAATGCGGTTCTGGTCTCACGTCCTAATGGCGGCGTTTCAGGCAGCTATGATAAGAGCTGTGTCACTTGTCAGGTTCTTTGATTTAAGATCAGACCGCAAAGTCCGATCCAACGACTATCTTGGTCCGACCCTAGGTGCAGCTCCCTCCACATTCAAGGACCTGAATCTTTTTACCCAGCTTTGTTCATCAATCCTCTCCACGTGTCCAAACCATCCACGCCTGCTAGTACGCATCACATCACTGATACTCTTGATACCTAACCCTTTCATTAGCTCCTCACTTGCAAAATTTGCAAAATTTGCTACCACTAAAACTCTATCAGAACAAGTCGTAAATTGCTTAAAATACATTAAAAGTACTCATAAAAGATATTGTAATACCATCATGAAAAGAACTGGCATTAACTATTATTTGAGTGTTGACAATTCGTTAGAAGTTATTGATAAAATAAATACCATGCCGAAAGTTACCTCGGTACATAGCTTCGACTTTTCAACTTTGTATACCAATTTGCCTTTAGATTTAGTATATTCAGAGCTTTGCTTTATTATAGATTTGCACTTTGACAGGTTCGTTAGGAATGGTAATTATTTCATAAATGTTTATACATATTTTAATAATGCATCACTTAGCTCTACTCCCACTAGTTCTGTATATTTTGATAGAACTAAACTTAAAGATGCCCTTAAATTCCTCCTTTTCAATACTTATGTTAGATTCGGGCCGTACATTTTCAAACAAATATTAGGAATTCCTATGGGTGGAAATGCTAGCCCTTTAATTGCAGACTTATTCTTGCTTGCTTTAGAATTTAAATATATAAAAGACTTAGTTGACAGTAGCAAGAAAAATAAAATTCCAGAAAAATTAGCACTTGCTAAACTGTTAAGTAATAATAGTAGATATATTGATGATATTCTTGTTTGCAATTTGTTAAATTTTAATCAAGTTGCTAAACTTATTTACCCTAATTCTATTCCCCTCACACAATGTAACGTAAATTATAAAGTTGAAAATTTTCTTGATATAAATATAGAGATTGTTAATGAACAGTGCATACTTAAAGTATATCACAAAGTTGACGATTTTAATTTTAACGTAATAAACTTTCCTTTCCCTAGTAGTAATATCGATAGTAAAATAACTTATAATTGTTTTTATTCCCAATTAATAAGATTTTGTAAAATCTGCACTAAAGTAGATGACTTTTGGGCTAGAGCTAGGTTACTATACAGACTCTTAGTGGACAGAGGTTTTGAGGCAAGTAAATTGTTCCATAAATTTAATCTTTTTAGGGTCAATTATTGTGACTATTCTAAAATTTGACATCAATAATTTTAATCAAGCATTTTTAACTTGAAGTTTCTTGTATAACCTCTGCTTACTTTTTGTCTGTATTTATTGTTTATCTTTTTCTTTTTCTATTATTATTATTATTATTATTATTAATATTAATATTGATGATTTTTTAAATTGATTGTTCTTGTTAAAAAGAGTACTCTTTGTTTAAATCTGTTGTTACTTCATATTTTGCAATTATTTGTCTTTATATTATATGTATTCATTGTCGATAGTATCAATTGCTTACTTTTGCGATTTCCTTAGTTTATTTGTGCTATAAATGTAGGTTATTTGTAGGGTAGTTATTGATAGGGGTCACTTGAGGCATGCTATGCTTACAGGTACCTACCCGATAGCACTATCGTTAGTGAGTGCTGTACTGTATTTTATATATTATTTTGTAATAGTATAGATATCTTATCAATATTTGTATTTTGTACTATTGTTAATGTCTTGTCTATCTATCTATTGCCTGACGCCGTGATCCCCGAAGGGGTGGCCACGAACGAACCGCCCCCATGCACCTCTGTCCCCAGTCAGTCGACGCCCCTCCCCCCAACCAGCACCGCCTTCGTTCATGTAGTTCCTCACTCCATCCTTCCACCTCATATTCGGTCTACCTCTCCCCCTCTGTCCCTCCACCTCGCTCTCGTACACCCTCTTAGTCATTCTCTCGCTTTCCATACGTTCCATATGGCCGAACCATCTCAAGTTGTTCCTTTTCACACTTTCCAGCACATCTACCTCCACACCACACCTCCTTCTTACTTCCTCATTAGTCTGTCTATCCCTCCATGTAACTCCGCACGCACTCCTTAAGTAATTCATTTCCACTGCTCTCACTCTTGGTCTGAGTCTCTCAACCAACGTCCATGCTTCGCTTCCGTAAGTCAGTGTCGGGATTACCACACTGTCATGCAAGGACTTCACTTCCATACTGACCACCCTATTTTGTGTTGTTGTTGTTGTTGTTCCTAAGCTGCCTGGCCGAACAGCCCCGAGTCCCTGAGAAAGGCCATGGCCACGATCGGGCTTTCCCACAGAGCTCTCATTGAGTGTAGATTGTGTTGGCGTAAGTGGTTGTGTGAAATGCAGTCTTCTATGATGTGTTAATGGTATGGGGTGCTGTGTTACATCCCGGGCAGGCGTCGACAACGGAGTCATCCAGTCTCTTCTGATAGCTCAGGAGAGCTGGATGGTGTCCGCATCTCAGCCTGGCCAGGTGGACTCTGTCCTCGCGAGGAAGGGAGGATTCGGAAGGATGGATTTCGGGAGTCGTGCATGCAGCTGTGTGTTGTCTGTGAGTGAGTGGATGGATCGGTGAGAGATATGAGTATGGATGTGCTTCTGGATGTTGGTTCGGGGTGGGCAGGGATGAGAGGAGAATAATTGTGTGTGATACCGTGTGGGGTTGTTTGATATTCTGTGTCTGTGGGTGTGTTGCCATGTAGTTTAGTGGGTGGTCTTGGTTCGTGGAGGCTGCTGCCAGGAATTGAGTGCCTCTCATGTCCAGATGGTCTTTGACTTTGAGGATTTTGGTTTCTTGATGTAGGTGATCTGTGGGTGCAGTAGCTGTGCAGCCTGTAATGATCTTCAGGGCTTTGTTTTGAATAGTCTGTAAGGTCTTATGATGTGTTTCAGCTAGGTTAGAAGCCCAGGCTGGGCTTGCGTATTCCATCACTGATCTTATGTATTGTTTATATACTGTGGTGGTAGTTTCTTTGTTGTGTCCAAATTTTGTGTGAGCAAGTGACCTGAGGGCGTTAAGTCTGGGTGTCAGTTTCTTTTTAATGTTTGTGGTGTGCTGTTTGAATGTCATATGAGTATCATACCTATTTCTTGTTACTGCTTTTAGCGTTCCTACAACCCTCTTCCCCTGTTGTACCCTCTCCCGCACCTCTTCATCCATAGTCCCATCTTTACTCAACACACTGCCCAGATACTTTAAAGAGTTGACGATCTCCATAGCCTGACCGTTCAGCTTCACCTCACACTCTGTGACTTCACCCCTTTCGAAGACCATAACCTTGCTCTTCCCCGTATTTACCTTCAAATTCCGTTTTTCGCACACTGTTCCAAACTCATTTACCAGACCCTGCAACTCCAATTCATTATCACTCATCAGAACTGTATCATCCGCAAACAGCAGTATAGGTAGCTTCCACTCAATTCCCTCCCTTTTCAGCGATACACCAACATCCACTGCTCTTGATAGTATTTCTTTCATAACTGTCTTGTCATGTTGCAAATTTGATTTTAAATAATATTTTGACATTTAACATGTAGTTTCTTTATTCATGCAGAGTTTAGTCAAATTTGCCAGAACGTCCCGGACTTCCCAAACTTGACTACTTCCTTTAACGTGACGATAGTGCGTTGTTATATGTGCGATTAGTTTGCTTGGGAAACAGATTAACTTGCTCATGTAGTAATGTACACCCTATGTGGTGGATTGTGTTCTTTTATTTAATAATTTTCATTTTAGTAAGCGTTGTTTCCACATAGCGATTTTGATAATTTAATTTGACTTTATATTGTCCTTGTCCCAATTTTGGTTTGTTTAGTTTGCAAGTTTTACATTTTAATTGATATGTTATCTCGTAGTTTGGCACCACACATCTATCTCACCATTCTCATCTCATTGCGTTCCATTCTGTTGATATGATCCGCTTTGACAGGCCACGTTTCTGAAGTATACCCGGTATGTCATTGTGCTTCTAACCTATCAAAGGGAGAGGGAGTCTTCTTCTCATGGTGAGTAGTGGCAAAAGTTTTCTAAACTTTCCCCAGCCGTATCTTATTCTGGCTATAGTGGCGGCCTCAGCTCCACCACCGGCAGAGATAGTATCACCTAAGTAGCAAAACTTGTCCACTATCTCCAGTGCCTCGTTGCCAAAGTTGAAACTCTCGATCCGGTCATTGAATACAAACTCGCCTTTGCATACTATGCATACAAATCTCTCAATTTTGAACTTCTTCCTTGGTAGAGGTCCCTTTATTCTAGTGCTGCGTTTCTTCCTGTGATGTACCCAGCTGCGGCAGATGCTACACTGTATTGAGTTCGAGCCCGCCGCCCACCCCTTTTCTGCATACTGCGCATGGGTATGCCCCACTTTTTTCTACCTTTCCTAGCCCTAATCCACTGTGTAAAACCTTTGTTTTATTTATATTAACTCTTAACTGCAATTCTCCCTACCAACAAATCTCTCTTGAGACCTCTGGTGGACGCTTCTGAACTAGTGACAGAGCTACGACTGTAGACATCACTATACCCAACACCTAGGATATGCACAGTTTATCTCAATTTGTGTGTGATTCTACACGTTTTTATTATACAGTATACTACTACACTAAGTGCTTATATAGGATAGTAATAAAGTGGAAGTCCATATGCAGCTGATAATGACTACAAACATAATTATAAGCTGATTAACCCGTCCAGCCCCGGCTAGTTTTGTAATGTTTGTTCACCAGAACCCGGCCGGTTTTCAAAAAATGGTTTTATTCCAGAAACAATAGCGAATGGGTTAGGAATGAAGGAAAAACCACGAAAAACCGCTCAAAAAGCTTAAAGAATGGTCCTACAGAGCCCCCGAAAACGTATTTTACAAGAGCAAAAAATTGAAGGCATTTACCCCCAAAAACCAGGTTATTGCGCGCTCACGCGCACGCACGTGCACTTTGAGAGTTTTCAACCATCGGCACGGTTGCGTGGGATACGTACACAGTTCCCATAGAAATCTGAGCCCTCTTGAGTGGCTACACCTGAGGTTACGGTCGGCGCAATTAGGGTGACGCGCCAGGCGCGTCTCTGGGGCTGTGCGTTACATACATCGCCGACGCGTCAGGCGCGTCGCTGGGGCTGTACGGGTTAATTATCATAACAAAATTGGCGCGAAAATACCTGCTGACTTTGTATTGTAAATATAAGTTATTTATGAATATGGGTGATTTTAAAATATATAAAACAACAGTATGCATAGACCAAAGTATGTGTCAGCTACAGAAATTTCGTCTAACTGCATATATTATAGAATTGTTGAAGGAGCGGGAGAGTGGATAGCTCCGCGATGTCGCCCATTTCCCACAATGCACCGCGGTAAACCTTGCGTTCAGCGCCTCTATCGGTCACTGTAGGCATTTATTGGTAGGGAGAATTGTTGGTTTAGTACCAGGGTCATTGCTATATTATATGCTTAACGATCACTTTTATAAATTGATAATACAAAATCCTATTCATATACAGTATGTACTGTAATATAAAATTGTATGTACAGTTGGTCCTCTGGTAACGCGTATTTTGGAAACGCGGTTTTGGTGGCACACGGTACACCCCAAATATCCAAAATGTTGCTAACACGGTCAATACTTACACTGGCGCGGGATCCAGCTGGGCGCCGAACCTTTACTCCCGACTTTCGTAATTTACCGATGCTCATATCTCTGCAAATATATGGCCTAACCAAGTGTTTATGCCTACCAGAGGTAGATATGATCGTTGCTGTGCGTTGGGTGAAGACTAGAACACCCTACATTGTGTAGTTATTGTGTGAGGTGAGAAATATAAGACGGCGAGTTAGGCGGGAATTCCGAAGTTCCGATTTTCGTCATTTACCTCTGCAAATATATGGCCTAACCAAGTTTTTATGCATACCGGAGGTAGATATGATCGTTCCCGTGCATTGGGTGAAGACTAAAACACTCCACATTGTGTAGTTAATGTGTGAGGTGAGAATAATTACCAAAGCACACTTATGTTATTGTTTGGCTGTTGAGTGAGTGTGTGTGTGTGTGTTGTCATTGTGTGGAAAATGTGGCTAGGCTATCTCGGTCGCCGAATCTTTACTCCCGACTTTCGTAATTTACCGATGCTTATATCTCTACAAATAAATGGCCTAACCAAGTGTGTATGCCTACCAGAGGTAGATATGATCGTTGCTGTGCGTTGGGTGAAGACTAGAACACCCTACATTGTGTAGTTATTGTGTGAGGTGATAAATAATAAGACGGCGAGTTATGCGGGAATTCCGAAGTTACGATTTTTGCCATTTACCGATGCTCATATCTCTGCAAATAAATGGCCTAACCAAGTTGTTATGTATACCAGAGGTAGATATGGTCGTTGCTGTGCGTTGAGTGAAGAGTAGACCATTCTAAAATGTGTAGTTATTGTGTGAGGTGAGAAATATGATGGCGGGATTTCAGAGCTTCGATCGAAAAATGTCGGCTACTGCTGGGACTCTCTCTCCTTAGCCAAGCTGCCTAGCCTAAACAAAATATTTATTCAGAGGTAAGAGTTGTTGCAATGGGCAAATCAACTCCTTGCACATGTCAAATAACCTTTATACAGTAATTGATTTAATGATTATAACATAGGCTTCTATGGAGAAAAAGTGGACTTCGTGGAAATCCCCAGAACACCAAGGTACCTTTAACATGTAAACATATGGGTTCGGTAATGCGGTTTTTGGTAACACGGGAGGTTACCAGAACACGTTAGCCGCGTTACCGGAGGACCAACTGTATATACTGTTGTTGTTGTTGTTGTTCCCTAAGCTGCCTGGCCGAACAGCCCCGAGTCCCTGAGGAAGGCCATGGCCACGATCGGGCTTTCCCACAGAGCTCTCATTGAGTGTAGATTATGTTATAATAATAATAATAATAATAATAATTGTTAGCATAAGTGGTTGTGTGAAATGCAGTCTTCTATGATGTGTTTAATGGTATGGGGTGCTGTGTTACATCCCGGGCAGGCGTCGACAACGGAGTCATCCAGTCTCTTCTGATAGCTCAGGAGAGCTGGATGGTGTCCGCATCTCAGCCTGGCCAGGTGGACTCTGTCCTCGCGAGGAAGGGAGGATTCGGAAGGATGGATTTCGGGAGGTCGTGCATGCAGCTGCGTGTTGTCTGTGAGTGAGTGGATGGATCGGTGAGAGATATGTGTATGGATGTGCTTCTGGAAGTTGGTTCGGGGTGGGCAGGGAGGGAGAGAGGACAATAATTGAGTGTGATACCGTGTGCTGGGTGTTGTTTTGATATTTCTTGGGGTCTGTGGGTGTGTTGCCATGTAGTTTAGCGGGTGGTCTTGGTTCGTGGAGGCTGCTGCCAGGAATTGAGTGCCTCTCATGTCCAGATGGTCTTTGACTTTGAGGATTTTGGTTTCTTGATGTAGGTGATCTGTGGGTGCAGTAGCTGTGCAGCCTGTAATGATCTTCAGGGCTTTGTTTTGAATAGTCTGTAAGGTCTTATGATGTGTTTCAGCTAGGTTAGAAGCCCAGGCTGGGCTTGCGTATTCCATCACTGATCTTATGTATTGTTTATATACTGTGGTGGTAGTTTCTTTGTTGTGTCCAAATTTTGTGTGAGCAAGTGACCTGAGGGCGTTAAGTCTGGGTGTCAGTTTCTTTTTAATGTTTGTGGTGTGCTGTTTGAATGTCATATGAGTATCATATGTTACTCCTAGGATTTTGGCTGTTTGTGTGTATGTGTTATGGTGAGTTGAGGGATGTATTCGTGTTCTCCTGTCCAGCTTGTGAGCAGGGTTGCGGTGGATTTGGCTGGGGCTAGATTAAGTCTGTTTGTAGTGCACCAGCCATGTAGTGTGTTGAGATAGGGTTGAAGGAGATCTGTTGCTCTTTTTGGGTCATGGTGTGTGCATGTGAGTGTTATGTCATCTGCATAGGAGGATAAGTTTATTTGGGGTGTATTGGGTGTAGTTATATCGTGCATGTACAGAGTGAAGAGTGCGGGCGATAGGACGGATCCTTGTGGGACTCCGTTTGGAAAGTTTCTGATTTTAGATGACTGACCGGCAAAAGATACGTGTGTACATCTGCCTGCTAGGAAGTTGGCCAGCCACCTTTTTGTGTTGTTGTGCATGTTTGTGTTGTAGATTTTGTTTGTTAGGTTGTGGCGGGGGATGGCATCGAAGGCTTTACTAATGTCGAGTGTGGCTAATAGTGATCTGTGTGGTGGTCTAGCTGAGTTGATGCCATCAAAAGCTCTTTGTGTAAGGTCTGTGAGAAGAGTGTTTGTGGAGTGCAGTGGCCTAAAGCCATGTTGTGTTGGAGCTAGGGGTAGGTCGGGTGTAATTAGTTGTAATACTAGGCGTTCCATGACTTTGGAGGGGGAGCAAAGGAGTGTGATGGGGCGGTGTGAGGAGGGTAGCGTGGGGTCTTTGTTAGGTTTGGGGAATGTGATGATGATACCATGCTTCCAAATGTCTGGTATTGTGTTGTGTGAATAGCTGTAGTTTGATATGTTGGTGAGTGCTTGTATGCCTTGCGGTCCCAGGTGTCTGAGGTGTATGTTGCTTATGTTGTCTAGGCCACAGGCGGGTGAGTGCTTGAGATTGTTGATGATATGCTTTGTCTGGTGAAGGGTGTATAGTCAGGGTCTGTGGGGAATTGTCTCTTACGTCGGATGACACGTCGGTCGTCTTTGTGAGGTTTTAGGTGGCTGACATGTGAGAAGTGATTGATGAGAGTGTTTGCTTGTTGTTTACATGAAGGAGTAGAGTCTGTTGTTGTGATTGCAGCATGTGATTGTGTTGTGTTGCTGTTGGAAAGTGTGATGCTGTTTAGTGTTTTGTAGGTTTTTTGGGGATTTGTTTTGTGATCAAGTGTTTGTAGTAAGTTATTCCAATTTAGTTTTTGTTGTTCTTGTATTTTGTTGTTAGTTTGGGTGTTGAGTGCTTGAATTTGTTGTGTGATGTCTTGTGTGTGGGGTGCTGGGGAGTGTTTCAGTACAGTATGTCGCGTTGTCTGATGAGGTTTTGAATTTCTGGTGTGAAGTTGGGGTTATGTCTTTTTCTGTTACCTCTTGGAATGTGTTTCTTGTCAGCGTTTTGGATAGTTTTATTGAGTATGTGTACAGCATTGTTGATGTTAGTGATGGGTGTACTGTTTAGAGTTGTGAAGTGTTGTTCTGTCTCATTTGTGAATGCTTCCCAGTTAGCTCTTTTATAATTGGTGTATGTGTGTTTGTGGCTAGCTGGGGTGAGTGGTTTTGGTGGTGATAATGATCGGGAGGTGGTCAGAGCCTAAGGTTCTGACCACCCTCCAGGATGTTGTGGGGGCGAGTTCTGGGGAGCAAAAGGTGATGTCTGGAGATGATGGGTTATAGAGGGCTTGGTGAGGAATATGGGTATGTTGATGGATGTCGTTAAGGATGAGGTTATCGGTTTGGTTTTGTAGTACCAGCCCTCTGTCTGTGTCGGGGTTGTCGACAAACCAGGCCGACGTCTTGGCGTTGAAGTCTCCACCCAGGATGATGTGTGGGGTGTTTGTGATGTGTTGTAAGTGTGGTCTGTATTAATTTGGTACTGTAGGGGATGTTGGGGAGGGATGTATGTGTTTATGATGGTTATGTTGGAGTTGTTGCCAGTGCATATTTTAATTGATTGTATTTCTGTTGTGTTATCATTTGGGGGGAGGAGGGTTTGGTCTGTTAAAATAACAGCATATATAATAGTTAAAATGTTTGTAATCTCTTTGAAATGTTGTACAGTACTGGTATGTAAACTAAACCTGCATAGAAATGACGATCGATGCCAAAAAAAAAATAATAATAAAAAAAAAAAAAAAAAAAAAAAAAAAAAAAAAAAAAACAATCATAATTTTTCAGAATGTTATATCCCATCATAAACTCTCAACTGTCTTCGTAGCGCAATGGATAAATGCACTGAATTTCAGTGTGAGCATCCTAGGTTCGAATCCCTGGACTTACCTTACCTTTTGATACCTTTTGATGTGTTCGCCACTCTTCTAGCGGCACCAAGGAGCGCGACGCCCCTCGTTATGGGTGGTGATTTGGTGCAGTAGACTGTTTGAAGCGACAGCTCGCTCCCTTGCGAGGATGGGCTCGTCTGGCACTTTTTGCAGTTCGACATCTAGGGCTCTCTTGAAGTTGTCTAACGAGATGTCCCTCATGTCTCTTACTCGCCGTGGGAGTTTGTTGAAGAGACGTGGGCCTCTGTGTGATAACCAGCCCTCTCGCAGAGAGCCCATAGCACCCCTGTTATTCATCCGGGGGATTTCGCATTCCCAGCCTCTCCTATCACTGAATTTCATGACTATCGGAGTATGTAGGTTTGGTACTAAACCCTCTGCGATTTTCCACGTGTATATTATTAGGTAACGTTCTCTTCTACGTTCCAGTGAGTACAGATTCAGTGCTCTTAAACGCTCCCAATAGTGTAGATGTTTTATCGAACTTATATGCGAAGTGAAATTTCTTTGTACACTCTCTACATAATTTATTTCACCTGCTTTGTATGGGGATGTTAATACGCTACAGTATTCAAGCCGCGGTAGCACTAGAGATTTGAAGAGCGATATCATAGGCAATTCACCGCGTGTTTTAAAAGTACGCAGAATCCAACCCGTTAGACGTTTCGCAGCCGCCACTTTGACCTGGTTATGTACTTTGAAACCCATATTTTCAGACATTAATACCCCAAGGTCTTTCACACTGTCTTTCCGTTCTATTATGTGGTTAGATTCTGTTAAGTAATTTGTAATTTCTTTAACACCATTATTATCTCCGTACCGTATTAATTAGAATTTTTCCTCATTGAATTGCATGTTGTTTTCCCTGGTCCACTGGAACACTACATTCATGTCTTCCTGCAGTCGGCCCGTGTCCTCTTGTGTGTTTACTATCTTGCTTAATTTTGTGTCATCAGCAAAAGACGACACCGTACTGTGTCTGGTGTTGGTATCTATGTCGCAAATTAGTATGAGGAACAGAAGGGGCGCTAGCACTGTTCCTTGGGGCACTGAGCTTTTGACATCCGAAGGCTCAGATGTGACTTGGTTTACTGCTACTGATTGTTTTCGGTTTACGAGGAAATTGTATATCCACCGTCCGATATTCCCAGTTATACCTTTTGCTTTCAGTTTGTGGGCTATTATACCATGGTCACATTTATCAAATGCCTTAGCAAAATCGGTGTAAATGACATCCACGTTTTTCTTTTCTTCTAGCGCTTTAAGAATTTTGTCATAGTGTTCCAAAAGTTGTGAGAGACATGATCTTCCCGCTCTGAACCCATGTTGACCGGTGTTGTGTAGTTCATTTGTCTCCATGAATGTTGAAATTTTGCTTCGCAGGACTCGCTCGAAAACTTTAATGATGTGAGAGGTTACAGCTACCGGGCGGTAGTTTTTTGGTAGTGCTTTACTCCCTCCTTTATGCAGTGGGGCAATTATTGCGTTTTTCAAGCTATCTGGTATGTCACCAGTGTCTAGACTCCTTCTCCACATTATAGCCAGGGGTTTTGAGAGGTTTTCCTTACATTTCTTCATTAGGATCGAATTCCATGAGTCCGGGCCTGGTGCCGAGTGGGATGGCATGTTGGAAATGGCCTCTTCTATGTCTTTTGGACCGAAATCAATATCCAGCATCTGAGGGGTTTCCGTGGGGGAGGTTTCCATGAAAAATATATTTTGGTCTCTGATGACTTTTGTTTCATCAGGCTCACTGAATGCCATTTCATACTGCCTGCTTAAGAGTTCGCTCATTTCCTTTTTGTCCCCTGTGAAAGAGCCGTCCCCTTTGCTCAGTGGGCCGATGTTTGATGTTGTTTTAGCCTCTTGTTTGGCGTATGAAAAGAAGTATTTGTAATTTTCCTTTATACCTGCAATAGCTTTCCTCTCCTCTTCCATATGTTGTAGTTCATATGATATTCTTAGCCTTTGTTCAATTTCCACAATTTCTCTATCTATTTCGACCTTTTGCCTATCCTGTAGATTTTGATGTGTGCGTCTTTGTGTGAGTAATTTTCTTCTTCTGTACAGCCTCCTCCTTTCCCGATCTTGTTTGCTTCTTCGTTTTGTTTGTCTTGCAGGTATATGGTGGCTACAGATTTGGGTCATGGTTTCTGTTATTAAGACTAGACATTCTGCTGGTGTCAGGTTATCCATTAAATCTTCCCAGTCTATTTCCTCCATTTCTTGATTTACCTCTTCCCACCTAATGTTTTTGTTATTCAAGTTAAATTTACTGAAGGGGCCGGTTTTTGTTCTCGATTCTGAGGTTGTCTGTACACTTTCTAAGGTTGTTTTGACTACGACATGTATTTGTTGATTTCATTAATTGAGTTTAGGAGTAAAGTCGGTTGGTGGAGGGAACATAATAATTTATGTCGATTTAATTCATAGGGAATTATTTGCCTATTCTAATTGAATATCCTAATATCACCAAAGCATTAACTTGAATATGACTCAAAATCAGCTCAGAAAAGTTACTGACAGCATTCTGACTGCTTAACCGGCCACTCAGCATTTGTGTGAATTAAATCTTGGAGCTATTATCTATAATATTTAATAATAAAAAATGTTTTAATCACAATATAACCTTTAACCCTTTAGTGTACGGGAAGATGCACCTGCGTCTTCCAGGGATACTTAAAAGCCTTTGTCATGATGAGGGGAGTTTAGAAACCTTTAGTTTAGTTTTTTCAACTGCTCCAGTTGTCTTTGAGCGAGCTTGTTGGCAGAAAAATAATTTTGGAGAGCTAATTACGAGACTAGGAAAATTATATATGTAAATACTAAGCAGCATCTTAGGAGCCTGAAATAGTTAAGTAATTCTGTTTATGGATTGTACCATATTAATTTCATAAAAATAAACAAACAACTTGCCTTTCTATTATTTACGTATTATATACAAAACACAAGAATTTCTTTCTTTTTTTATTTTGGTTACATTTTTTCCGAAAATACATTTACATCACTAGCCATCGGTAGCTAAATTGAACTTAGGTTATTATAGGCGATAAAATTCATGTAACAGTGTCATTCAACAGCTGCAAAATCAGAGTTGCGAATAAAAATTGCGGGAAAAAGTGCTTTGTGAATCCACTTGAGGGTAGATGTGGGAGAAAGGAAGTTATCGTGACTGATATTGCTGGTGACGTAAACAAAGGTACCAGGAGAAGATAAGAAAAGCTTCAAGGTTGCGGTAAACTAGATACTGGGTAGAAACACATGCCATCACAAAAAATACTATCTGTATCCAGACTGTCAAGAGATACTATTCACCATCAGGCCAAAAAGAGAGTCCTTCCATATTAGCCATTATTATTAGATATACAACGTTTAAGTTCTGTGCTATAATTATTTTTCTTCCTACTACTCTATCTATTAATTTCTGTAAAATTTACGGTCTTTCCTCTAACTTCCTCTCTGTGGAACACCATCTCTCTTCTACCAAACCTGACTTACTTTTCCTCACTGAAACCCAGTTGTTTGAGGCAACATACAGCAAACCCTTCTCTGTATCCTCGAACTATTATAGGCAACATACAGCAAACCCTTCTCTGTATCCTCGAACTATTATAATGTAAAACTTGCAAAATAAACAAACCAAAACTTGGACGAACACAGTAAAAAGACAAAACAACTACAGTAATCAAAATCGCTATGTGGAAACAACGCTTAAGCAAAATAATAATTTATAAATAAAAGAACACAATCCACCACATAGGGTATACATTACTACATGAGCAAGTTAATCTGTTTTCCCAATTTAAAGCCAAAGGTGGATGAGGTGTGTACATATGCAACAATCTTACTTGCTCTCATGTTCCCAACTTTGACTCTTCTGAATTCTCAACTATCTGGCTTAAGCTAATCTTCTCACTCCATCACTAAATATATCTGTGCTCTTTATCTCTCCCCTAATTCTACTGATTATCCAATATTCTTTGACTATCTTACTTCTAAACTGGAACACATTCTATCAATGACCAACCTGGTGAACAAGCCTACAGATTTTCTATCCTAACTGACCTAGAACCGTTACCCGTATCCCTGACCGCCATGGAAATCGACCCAACACCTTGACTTATTTCTAACCTCTAATCCTACTGCTTACACTGTACATTTTCTCCCTCTGTTGGGCTCCTCCGATCATAACCTTATCTCTGTTACCTGTCCTAACTCTCCAGTACGGCCTTCTGACCCCCGCAGCTTGCGGCATTTGTGGATTTTAGCCGTTGCCAATACTTCTTTCATTTTCCCTGGAATTATTTTTGCTTCCGTGGCCAAGGACTCTTAGAGAGTGCTGAGCCCATTACTGGGGTAATCCTCTCGGGCATGTGCGAGACCTCAATTTGGGACATGATTATTTTTGCTGACTTAACAACTACTTTACCTAACTACAGTCTGGCCTGCCAATACGCGAGAATATGGGCGACACGCGAGGGCGCGGAATGAAAATTCGCGTATTAGCAATAGAGTATTATATGGGAATAAATCTATATGGGCGGCACTGACTCCAAGTTGTCTACTTTAGGCCTATTTATCTCCGTCAATTGCCACAAAAGGTACATATATGTATACATAAACATCCAAATCATAAGAAAATATAACAATAATAATAAACTCACCTTAAAATTAACAGTAAATGTCCAACACGAGTCGGACAGCTGGTGCGCGAGCGTGGACTGAGGGTAGACTGGCGTATCCCACAATGCCCTGCATGCCTACGTAACTGGCGCGGAATGGTGGGGGACCTCGCGTATTAGCTGAACTCCCCGGAATTGCCCTTATATCGGCCCCGGATTCGCGTTTTAAAGGTACATCACGCGTTTTGAAAGTT
This sequence comes from Paralithodes platypus, assembly GCA_032716605.1. Lineage (NCBI taxonomy): Eukaryota > Metazoa > Arthropoda > Malacostraca > Decapoda > Lithodidae > Paralithodes > Paralithodes platypus. Next base: position 20,082,449 of record CM064483.1, on the reverse strand, counting down.
TTGGGTATGATTCGACCCCCTCCTCGCGTATAAGGTGAATCGCGTATTAAAAGCTCGCGTATTGGCAGGTCAGACTGTATTTACAATTTTACCAACACACGTAAACTTCGTTAGATGCAGAAATCGCCCACTGAAATGTTTCTGAGAGGCTACCCCTTGGGCCGGGCCGGCCCAGGGCTCGAACACGGGTCCCCACGCTTGAAAGGCGAACACTTTCACCACTAGACTAAGAGAAGTATTCTACTTGTGCTGATAGCTCAAGTGATTTTCTGCAACCAGTTCTGTTTAACCCCTCAGACCCGGTAGGGCTCTGAGGCACCCATAACAAACTAGGGCCAGGAACCCGCTAGGGCTCTGAGGCACCGGCAGCTTGAAAGCCTGTAAGCTTGTTTTGAAAGGCGTCCGTCCGACGCATGAAAACAGCAGCCGGTTGGACCGACGCCGCGCATCTCCGACCACAAGAAGGAGAGGTGTCGCTTGTTTGTGTGTAGCAGTGTGTTATTGTTAAGTAATGAAAAGTAGTGAAAAGTGGCTGACATCGCCACAAAGTTCTCTCCACGGAAATCATCATCACAACTGAACCAGTTGACTTAGAGAGCTCTACTCAATGCCATTCTACAGGTACGAAACACATCTACGCTTGGGAATGCGCGGGAATGCGGAATCAGTCAAAATAACAAAGATGCGGTAGCCTAGGCGAGACGTTCTTTCGGCCAAATCCCCCGGGTTTCGGGGATATATTATAGAATGCGTAGCCGAGACTGGAGGGTTAAGCTCACTGCCACAACTGCTGCTATTAAATCACTTTATCATTCAGGTGACGAAGACTCCGAGTGAGCGCAAGCAAGCGAGGAGGCAAACGTCTGAGTGTGTCAACTACAACGAGGCTCCAAGAAAACGATCACCAGCGACATCCCTATATCCGTCATTTGCCAGGCCGACTCACCGCAGCGAGGAGGCAGTGCAGGAACCATTCCATCTGCTACCATACCCCCCCCAACAAACCGGGGTCACTGGGACATCATCTCTGAGAATTATTGGGTGCTCTAGCCTTAGCAACTGTACTAGCTGACCAGTTAAGGCAAGCCAGTACACCATGGGAATTTACGAAATCCTGGAGGGTGGTCAAAACCTTAAGTTCTGACCACCTCCCGATCATCATCACCACCAAAACCAGAATCACCCCAGCTGGCCAAAGATACACATACTATCTATCTATCTATCTATCTATCTACAGTACAGTAGTCCCTCGAATTTTGCGTCTTTCAAATTTGCGAAATTTCTATTTTGCGAACGGGACCCAAGATTTGACCTTTTTTGCGGGACTTGATATGTGCGATATTACTTGAGTTTTGCGGGTGGCGCCAAATGATACAGGGTTTCCGCACTAGTTTTCGGGGGGGAAGGGTAGCAGGGTCGCGACGTCGGGCCGCCCTGCGGCCCATTGTTTACTGTTTATAGATTCTCCCACGCTCCTATATGTTCTCACGCTCTCGCATAATCGACTTCCTTGGGCAAAATTGAAGTGTTACCTGTGCCCTGGGTCCCCTGAATCTGTATTTCTGTGTTTTTCTTTATTGTAGGATGTATAATTAAGTGTATGTGTCATAATGTGTGTACAAACAAGGACGAAAATCACCAAAAAATAGGCCCTCGATGATGAGATGTCGACCATATTCAATTAATCCCACAAGGTTAGTTATTTGAAATTTGCGATTTTGAATTTTGCGGGCTGCAATGTCGACCATATTCTCGCAAAATTCGAGGGAGTACTGTATATACTCAGGCCTAATCCCCACCTTTATTTTTATTTTTTTTTTGGGGGGGGGGGGACTCAAGACAAAGCCTAAATAGGGACAACAGAACAGAAAACAATAAACACACAAAAACAAAATACAAATTCACACACATCTAGGTCATCCAGGAGAAGACCCAGGGTCACCAAAGTCCCTCCAGCACTCCCCCGGACCCCGACCACCCGGAGAGGTTCTGATCTCAGCACGCAGACATGCAGCAGAGCCGAAACCACAAGCCCGCCCACCATACTTTCAGGCTCACCCTTCATATGAACCGTCTCCCCGGGCCAGGTGCCTGATGGACTATTTTCTAGTCCAACTTGCGCCCGACCCCTTCCCCCAAATGACCACATATTCACTTATCTATTCACAGGCATTCTCCATTCATTCCTGTTTATTACCACTTCCCTTGCCTGATCTATAGTCATTCCTCTATCATCCAAAGCTTGTCTTACAGTCTCTCCATCTCAATGGGGGTCTTCCTGCCCTTCTATCTCCCCTTGTATCTGACTTACATATTCTTTTTGTAAGCCTTTCATCTTCCATTCGTTCAACATGACCATAACAGCTCAGCACCCTTCTGTCCACTCTGGCCGACAAATGGTCCTGCTGCCCCACTCTCCTACGTATCTCTTCATTCCTCAATCTGTCTCGACGAGTAACTTCACACATACTCCTCAAACAGCTCATCTAATTATAGATGAGCCAACTGGGAAGCTTGCACAACTGAAGCAGAACAACAGCTCGACACCTTAAACAGTACACGTATCACAAACATCAACGATGCCGTACACTCTTTCAATACAATTATTCAAAACACAGACAAAAAACACATCCCTAGAGGTAACAGAAAGCAACACAACCCCAATTTTACACCAGAAATTAAAGACCTCATCAGACAATGCGATACACTAAAACAATTCCCAACACAGGACACTGCACAACATATACAAGCACTAAACACTCAAATTAACAACAAAATACTAGAACAACAAACACTAAACTGGAATAGTTACCTCCAAACACTTGATCACATAACAAAAATCAGCAAACTCTACAAAACACTGAATGGCATACCGGTAACACTCTCCAACAGCAACACAACACAATCACATGCTGCCATCACAACAGCCACCATATCTTCAAACAAACAACAAGCAAACATTCTCATGAATCATTTTTCATGAGTCAGCCATCTTAACCCCCACTGTGACAATCGACGAGTCATCCAACGAAAGCGACTACAATATTCCCTACAGACCTGGACTATGCACCCTTCATTAACAGCCAGACAAGGCACATCCTCAATAACCTCAAACACTCATCTGCCTGTGGCCCAGACAAAATAAGTAACATACACCTTAGGCACCTGGGACCACAAGACATTCAAGCACTCACCAACATTATCAAACTACAGCTATTCACATAACATGATACCCAACATCTGGAAGCATGGTGTCACCATAACAATCCCCAAACCAAACAAAGACCCCACACTACCCTCCTCACACTGCCCCATCACTCTCCTTCGCACCCCCTCAAAAGTTACTGAACGCCTTATATTATAATTAACCACACCTCACATTCCTCTAGCTATATCACAACACGGCTTTAGGCCACTACACTCCACAAACACCCTTCTTACAGACCTCACACAAAAAGCTTTTGATGGCATCAATTCAGCTAGGCCACCACACAGAACACTTCTCGTTACAATTGACATTAGTAAAGCTTTTAATGCCATTCCCTGTCAAAACTTTACAAACAAGATTCTCAACACAAACATGCACAATAACACAAAAAGATGGCTGGCCAACTATCTAGCAGGCAGATGTGGCCATGTAAGATTTGCTGGCCAGTCAACGAATATCAAACATTTCCCAATTCCCTCAGGGATCAGTAACTGCAAGGTGAAATACCCATTAATTCAGCTAAAAAGATCTTCTTAATTCAACTACAGGTAACTTGTGACTTCCCTAACACTTAACCCTCCAGACCCGGTTGGGCTCTGAGAAACCCATAAAAAACACACCCCGCGCTACCCGGTAGGGCTCTGAGGCTCCGGCAGCTTGAAAGCCTGTAAGCTTGGTGTGCGAGGCGTCCATCCGACGCATGTAAACAACAGCCGGCTGGACCGACGCCGCGCATCTCCGACCACAAGAAGGAGTGCGTCGCTTGTTCGTGTGTGCCTGTATGTTATTGTTATGTAGCGAAAAGTAGTGTAAAGCGGCTGTTTTTGCCACAAAGTTATCTCCAATGAATTCGTCATCACAACTGAACCAGTTGACTTAGAGAGCTCTACTTAACGCCATTCTACAGGTACGAAACACATCTACGCTTGGGGATGCGCGGGAATGCAGAAGCAGTCAAAATAACAAAGATACGGTAGCCTAGGCGTAGACTTTTTTTGGCCAAAACCCCCGGGTTTTTGGAATATACAGTCGACCCTCGATTTAACGGACCCCGATATTTCGGATTTAACGGACTCTGTCCATAGCCGGACAATGGACCCAGCAACGGACAAAGTCCGTTGCTCGAAAAAAAGACTGGTAATTGGCTGGTGCGGCGCACCATTTTCCCGGCAAACCCCTGTACAGCTCTCTTTCTATCTATCTATCTCTCTAATGCATCTACTTAACTCCCTTATACATTAACATAACTATGTCTTATTTGGTCTTTTTTTAATCTATGAATCATTTCTAATACGATGGAATTGAAAACAATATTACCCTTCTAACACACAAATAATAAAATGAAAACGAGAGTAAATAAAAATGTCTCCTTTGTCTTTCAGAAACATAAGTCCGTCTCATATATGTTAGTATTTTATCGCTCGCTCGCCCCTAGCCACTCTCTCTCTATCTATTTATCTCTCTAATGCATCTACGTAACTCCCTTATACATTAACATAACGATGTCTTATTTGGACTTTTTGTAATCTATAAATCATTTCTAATGCGATGGAATTGAAAACAATATTATCCTTCTAGCATACAAATAATAACATGAAAAATAGAGTCAATAAAAATGTCTCCTTTGTCTTTTAACCCTTAACCCGTGGAGGCCCGGCTAGTTTTGTAATGTTTGCGCACCAGAACCCGGCCGGTTTTCAAAAAATGGTTTTATTCCAGAAACAATAGCGAATGGGTTAGGAATGAAGGAAAAACCACGAAAAACCGCTCAAAAAGCTTAAAAAATGGTCCTACAGAGCCCCCGAAAATGGATTTTACAAGAGTAAAAAATTGAAGGCAATTATCCCCAAAAAACAGGTTATTGCGCGCTCGCGCACACGCACGTGGACTTTGAGAGTTTTCAACCATCGGCACGGTTGCGTGGGATACGTACACAGTTCCCATACAAATCTGAGCCCTCTTGAGTGGCTACACCTGAGGTTACGGTCGGCGCAATTAGGGTGACGCGTCAGGCGCGTCTCTGGGGCGGTGCGTTACATACATCGCCGACGCGTCAGACGCGTCGCTGGGGCTGTACGGGTTAAAGAGCGGCACTCGACTAAAGTCGTGCACCAATTTGCAGCAAGTTGGGAGCATTATTAAGGCTTTTAAAGGGTTAAAATCGAGTGCAAATGGCCGGAAGCGCAGCAGGCCACACGTCCGACACCCAGGGCTTACCGCCACCCACTGACTCACGCTCCCTGTGTTCTCGAGAGGCCGGCAGTGTAGCCAGTAGTGAGAATAGCTGGGAAAAATATACCGCTATACGCTAAACTCCCACCACTGCATGAGAACCACGAGTGCTACGTAGCTCATATTGAAGCTTTTAGCGCCTAGTTTTTTGCTGAATACATTTCTTTTCATGCAGATACTTGATTGATCATTCAGGAGGGCCTGAATATGCCCAAAATACCCCGCTAGACAAGGGTTAAGAACCAATTAAGTCTGTCTCATAATAGTTCGTGTTTATCGCTCACTTCCCCTTCCGCAACTCTCTTTCTATCTATCTATCTCTCTAATGCATCTACCTAACTCCCTTATACATTAACATAACTATGTCTTATTTGGACTTTTTGTAATCTTTGAATCATTTCTAATGCGATGGAATATAGAGACCAAATAACATACACTTTTAAGTGTGTTCAATAGTTTTGTTTTATCAATAGGGTGTAGCACAAGGCTTATCAACATTATCACAGTAACGGGGTCGGGGTTGAGGCCGGGACGGGGAGGGGAGGGAGTAGGCCTACAGCGGCGGGGATATCCTTTATTTTTATTTTTTTTTCATGTGAAATTTATCATATCAATGACAAATACGACCTTTACTATGTTTTCAGGGACAGTACAGCACAATGTGCAATATGTTTACAAGGAAAGACATAAAAACACCCGGAAAGTTAAAAATCTTAATTTTCGAGAGCAATTTTCGAGAGCGATTTTCCAGTAACGGACATTTTCCAGTAACGGACACCGTTTCCCCCCTATTAGTCCGTTAAATCGAGGGTCGACTGTATATGGAATACATAGCCGGGGCTGGAGGGTTAAAGTTTAACTGACTGGTTGTGACCATGGCCTACTAAGCTTTCATAGGTCAGTTCTTACCAAGGTATGAAGCTGGCCTACAGATAGTATCCGTGTCTTTTTCCCTCTGTCCACCTACTGCTCCTTCCTGCCTCATCTCCTTTTGTCTCTCGGCCAGACGCGCCCTTTGTATCCTCTTTATAAATAATTAATTTTGTTTTGTGTCCACTACTCTCCAATAACATTTATCTATTTTAGTCTTGTTCTATTAGCATTCAACCCATGAACTGCTAGAACATGTACAAAATAAAAGGCCAAGTTGAGAGAGGGAGAGAGGGAGAGAGGGGTTGGGTATAAAGGGGGGAAGGAGTGGAGGATGTGGTATGGAAAGATACCACTACTTTCTATGTGTCACCCAAATTTCAGACATTTCCTGGTATAGTTTTTGATGGGTTATTTTTACACATGTATAAATACTATGGCTTCCAAGAGGACCTTCGCAGTCCATGGGTTAATTCTTTAACTTAGTCTCTTACAGTAGAATCTCGCGTCCCACGATTTATTGGTACCGAAATATTACCGTGGGACCGGAATTCGTGGGATGCAGAGTATTAAAGTAATGGGGAAAATTACAAAATTACTGGAGGCTATCGTCGGGCGACTATTGACCATCACTTTACATGTCAATAATCAAAAGTAAGTTGCTTTAACCCTCCAGCCTCGGCTACGCATTCTATAATACCGGTATATCCCCAAAACCTGGGGATTTGGCCGAAAAAACGTCTCGCCTAGGCTACCATATCTTTGTTATTTTGACCTGCTTCCGCATTCCCACGCATCCCCAAGCGTAGATGTGTTTCGTTCCTGTAGAATGGCATTGAGTAGAGCTCTCTAAGTCAACTGGTTCAGTTGTGATGACGATTTCTGTGGAGAGAACCTTGTGGCGATGTCAGCCACTTTTCACTACTTTTCACTACTTAACAATAACACAGCCACACACGAACAAGCGACGCCTTACCAGCTGTTGTTTACATGCGTCGGACGGACGCCTTTCAAAACAAGCTTACAGGCTTTCAAGCTGCTATGAAAAGAAAGGTAAGTAAAACACAAACAAAAAACTTAGAAAAGTTGATGAGGTGATTATTGTGATGGATGTGGTGATAGACGGGATGCGGATGTTAGATACCACCCTCCGTGGCCCCACTCTCGTTCTCCGTCACCCCACTGTCGCCGCCAAAGCCGTGGGAATCGTGTGGTTTTTCGTGGGATAAGAATTCAGGTAGCCATTGGATAGTACCGTGGGATGCGTAATCGTGGGATCGAAATGCGTGAGATGCGTGACTCTACTGTAGTTATAATATATTTTATACCTTTCTACAACATCCACGTCCCTTTAAATTCAACCATTTTTGGTACCACAGGTGAAATGTGTGTAAAGTATGATACAATAAAAAGAAAGCAGTTGGGTGGAAAGAGAGGTGTGTGAAGGTGGCGAGGGTCAATAACGCTCATTAATGGCGAGTGTTAATGGGTAAAATGTCAAAGTTTCGAAGGTCCCAGTCAACTTCAGTATTTTTCCATAGAATTAGTCTTTCAGGTTTAGCAATTTTGGGCAAAAGTTATTAGGGTCTAGTCTAAAAAAATTGCTAAACTTGGGAGACCGCTGTACAGTTGTGAACATCAATAAGATTCACCCATTTGAATTTTTGCACCTTTCAAGATAATTTCTGAAGTATTTGGAATATAATATAGCATTGTATTGTTAATTTTGTGTTTGATACAGATATATATGTGTGTAACCTTATTGGTATTAATGACTACATACAGAGGTGATAACAATTATCTGCATCCAGTGATGGCATGCAGGCCAATAACTAAAAAACAGCAAGCAACTGACCTGGAAGATGGTGCCTTTGAGCAGTTTGTGACAGACATCGCAACGCACGTTGGCCTCGTTGAAGGTGGTGACGGCAAAGGTGTGGCCCGACGCCAGGTTCTCCTCGGGGTTCAGGTACTTGCTGGGGGACAAACACAACAGAAGGGTCAGGAAGTTCACAGAGCCATTGCACACTCATGCTTACTAGGATGTGGAAAGTTCTGGGTTTTCTTTATCTTTGAACCAAACCCTTCTTACAAGGAGATATCAATAGCTCAAAAATGGTGTACATATAAGGGGTTTTGGGATACCACATACTGTACATACAAATTCAAGACTATTTTGTCCACAGAGAGTGCGGTTACAGTCTCACGTCCTATATGGCGGCATTCCAGGCTGCCTCTGTGTCACGGGATCGTGCCTGAGATATATATAGCTAGACATATTAGAGAGTCGAGGGGGGTGCGGGGAGAGTATAGAGAGAGAGAGAAGAGGGGGTGGGGACGTGCGGTCAGTAATTTGGTCAAGAAGGTTCTCGGACCTTCAAGAAGGTTCGAGAAGGTCCTAGATGTTCTTTCCTTTTCCCGCCAATTCCCCAAGCATACGCTTGTTCCAAACCGAGGGTATAAATAAAGCAGGAGAGGGGAACGCAGTCCTCAGTCCCCCAGTCGGTGCCAGCGAGTGAAGTGCTTGTGTGTGTGGAGTGGCGACCAGGGTGACGCGGCACCCTCCTTCGACCATGTGTAAAGGTTAGTATATAGTGTTATTATATAAGTAATCTGATGTGCTAGACGCGGTCATTAATATGCGATAAGGGTAAATTCAAGGGAGGGTTAATTGTTTTGCCTGGTATATAGGACTCCGTTAGGCTAGTGGTATCAGATTAGTGACGGGTAATTTTAGGAGTGAGTTTGACTGAGTGTGGCTCAGTTAAGGCTCTAGTTAATTAAATTAGAGGGGTTAATTAAGTTAGTTAAACATTTGGATAGAAGGAGCGAGTGGTGTGTGAACGTAATCTCCGATTCATTTTCATCAATTTGTGTCTCTTATTCAATAAACCGTTTTAATAGAATGTTTGTTTAATTTATCATTGTTAATTGTTAAATAACAGTTTTCTAATAACATAGTCCCATCGCGTTAACAATTGAACAGCTTTTTTATATCTATATAAATCTATATATACACACACCGTTAATCCTGTAAGCTGGCCGAACAACAAAATATACTGTATCGATCGGTATAAATATATTGGATAGACGTGTCTTGATTTGTATCTCGGGTAATTAATTAAGGAATATTTTCCTACGAGATCCTTTATCTTAGTGGCCCAATTTATATACAAATCAGGGAGGCGACCTATTACAACTGGCGACCGTGATCAGGACCAGTTTCCGATGCGGATGTGTTAGATAAAAATAGATAGGCATAGGCTAGGATAGCATTGTTGTTGTGTTAGAAAGAAGGTGAGCCGTGGGGGAATTTTTCCCTCCCTCCTTCTTCTTCCACCCGCGTGGTCACTTCTGACCGTGGGCTTGGGTAAATTTTAAACATCTTTTCTCATCGCTTGTGTATAATAATAATATTTATAGATTATACAATTTCGGCTATCGAGAAATAATTGTGTTCCATCAATTTTGTTTCGCTTGTATAATAATTGATCTCTGCTTGTTTTTTTTTTGTCGTTAAGAATTTCGTCCGTGTGATTTTTTTTCTTTCGCCATTTGTGCGTCGTACGCAAGTGCTGCGATCGTCCGATTAAATGGAAAGAAGGGGACTGTAATCTAATTAACTGTTGTCGGTTTTCATAGTTTTTTTTTTTTGGTTCGAAATTCTTGCGCAGTTGCAGTTATAGGGGTCATTTTTTTTTTGTAGGGCGTAAACATATTTTCTCCTTGTCTTATATCCGTTGTTCCTCTTTATCAATTCCTTCCTTTATTCCTCCCTCACATAACTCGTTCCAGGGGTAACGGAACCGTGTTATCTTAACTTTCTTTTGTCGTTCGTTGTTCATCTCAGATTAGGCTGATAGGATAGGGCTGGCTAGTTTTTTTTGTTCCTTTCGGTGCTATTTGATTAGGCAGATAGGATAGGACTTGCTTTTCCTAGTTCCTTTCACTCTTCGAGGGTACAATGGCGTCAATAAAAACCATCTACGAGGAAGCTGTAGAGCTAGGCCTCACTGAGGAGAACCGAGAAGGCTACATAGATAGTAGAAAGGCTGAGGAGGAAGAAAAGAGGGAGAGGGAGAGGGAGAAACGAGCACAGGATAGGGAGGAGGCTAAGGCAGCGAGGGAACACGAGGTGGCTATGGCTGAGAGGGCTAGGGAGACTCACAGGGAAAAGGCGGCTGAGGCAGAGAGAGAGCATCAAAGGAAGCTCGATCTTGTTAAGGCTAAACCAGGGGATACGGGGGTCAACGGTCATGTGGATGCTCCAAAGGGGTTGCCACGCATCAAGCAGCCCATGTATAAGGTGGGGGATGATATAGAACCTTTCATAAGGAGGTTCGAAAGAACCGCAACGGCATATGCTCTTGACGAGACAGCCAAGGAAATACAATTCCTTTCACTCTTTGAGGGCTCGGCGCTCACACTGTTGAATCGCTTAGGGTCCGACAAGTCCGGTTATGGTGATATGAAGGCTGCGTTGGTCGAGGCATACGGGCTCACGGCACAGGCTGCCCGGCGGCAATTCGTATCTGCTAGGTTAGCTGAAAAGGAAACCGCTACCCAGTTCCTGGCTAGGCTTGAGGGTTATCTGGATGTCTGGGTAAACAAGGATAAGACTCCTGACAGTAGGGATGGGTTACGTGATCTCTTCCTGCGAACGCAGTTTGAGCTGTCGGCTCCGAATGACCTCGTGGCCCAGTTCAAACTGAGCAAGGTTACCTCGGCTAAGAGTATGGCGGCTGAGGCAGACGCATATTTTGAGGCCCACGGGTACCAGCGGCGGAGAATGTTGAACGAGGGCGGTAACAAAGGCAAAGGCAACCCTGACCCGGGCCCCAAACAGGCCCAAGCAGGGGCACACGGGAAATGGAGGGGTCAGGGACCTCACAAGCCGAATTATTACTCCAGCTTAAAGGGTCAACGGGGTCAACGGTGGTCTGGAGATAACCGTCAACAAAGTTCGGCCGCTGCTTCTCAGACTGTACAGGCAGACAGCAAGAATGGGGTGCTGACTAAATCACAAGGCAAGTCCCACGACTTGTGACTTATAGCAGGGGGTGCTGGGATGGGAAAACAAAACACAGGGTTCCTAGTGCAGCCAGGTAGAGTAGGGGGGGTATCTGTAGAGGCGCTTAGAGACAATGGGTCGTCTGGGTGTATCGTGCGGGACACTCTGGTCAAGCACCACCAATTCACAGGGCGAGGAATCAACGTTCGCATGATCGATGGTTCCACCACCACAGTTCCCGAGGCGAGGGTGGAAATTGAATCTCCGTTTCTTTCTGGTAGCATCACAGCAGCCGTAATGCATGATCCAATTTATGACTTGATAGTGGGGAACGTCCGGGGTGCCAAGTACGGACCCACGAGCGAGATAGCCACCCAGACGGGGGCCGCAGCAGTCACTAGGGGCGTAGCCAAGGCACGGAAAGACCCGAAGCCGCTGGCGGTCACGACTTCCTCAGAGCTCGCGGAGAGTCAGGATGTTGTCCATGAGCAGCAGCAAGACGCATCCTTGGCAAGTGTTAGGGCAAAGCTTGGTGAGGCTGTCGTTGAAGGTGATAAGGGGCGTAAGTCGTGGATTGCAGAGAAGGGAGGTCGGATCTACCGTGTAGTGCAGTACCCTCACTCTGAGGAGCAGTGGCAGTTTGTGGTTCCCTTGAAGTATAGGACAGCCATCCTCAGGATGGGCCATGAGGGTAGCCTTGGAGGTCACATGGGTAGGCAGAAGATGCAGGATAGGGTTCAGGCGCAGTTTTATTGGCCTGGGATCGCGAGCGACATCCGCAGATGGATTCGCTCCTGTGACGTGTGCCAGAAGACCTGCGACCGAGGTCGAGTCAAGCCCGCACCGTTGAGTCCGTTGCCTGTCATCACAACACCCTTTGAGCAGTTAGGGGTGGACATTGTGGGTCCAATTCACCCTAGAGCCAGTGATGGGTCCCGATTCATCCTCACGCTAGTCGATTTCGGAACGAGGTGGCCAGAGGCGGTCGCTCTGAAGAATATCGAGACTACAACTGTTGCCGAGGCAATGTTGGAGGTCTTCTGTCGAGTAGGGATCCCCAAGCAAATACTGTCTGACAGAGGGACGCAGTTCACCTCTGCAATGATGGGGGAAGTACTCCGGCTGCTGTCTGTGAAGGGTCTGAAGACGACACCATACCACCCACAATGCAACGGGCTGGTCGAGCGTTTCAACGGGACACTCAAGAAGATGCTGCGGCGGATGACAGCCGACCAACCAAAGGAGTGGCCTAGGTTCATTGCTCCGTTGCTCTTTGCATACCGGGAGGCTCCCCAGAGTTCGCTGAAGTTCTCTCCTTTCGAGCTTGTGTATGGTAGGACAGTCCGGGGTCCATTGCAGGTGTTGCGAGAGCTTTGGGACGGTGACGAGCCCAGCGAGGAAGTGAAGACCACTTACACCTATGTTCTCGATCTGGCTGAAAGGTTGAAGTCAAAATGTGAACTAGCCAAAGTCGAGCTGACAAAGGCGAGAGAGGTGCAGAAGTCTTACTTCGATAAGAAGGCGAAGGTGCGCAGATTGGAGCCAGGTAGCAAGTGCTTGCTCCTTCTGCCCACTGCCCATAACAAACTGCTGGCCCAATGGAAGGGTCCATATACGGTCATAGACAGAATGTCGGATGTAAACTACATTGTTCAGGTCGGGAATCACAAGAAGAGATTCCACATCAACATGCTTAAGGAGTACCACACGAGAGAAGTGAGTGGAGCTGCGATGATGGAAGGCTCGTGGAGGCGGCAGGTTGCTACTCCCGAGATGGCGGAAGCCATAGATCTAGTGAGGGGCCACTATACTAGTGGGGAGGGTCATATCACAGCAGCAGCGGCAGTAATCTCCGAAGTTGATGGTGATGGTCCCGAGACAGTCCAGCTAGGGCAAGAGGAAGATCTCTCGCAGGTTCGTCGGGGCGCTGAGTTGTCAAGTCATGAGGGGCGGGAATTGGATTCGCTCCTTGGTAAGTACAGGGGCGTTTTCTCGGATAGGCCCGGAATCGCACGAGTCGAGAGTCACGCAATCGAGCTGACCAGTTCGGTTCCGGTACGAGTAAAGCCGTATCCCATTCCGCTCCGTCTGCACGACCAAGTCCAGAAGGAGATCAGGGAAATGGAGTTAGCAGGTATCATCGAGAAATCCTCTTCTCAATATTGTAGTCCGATGGTGGTTGTCAAGAAGAAGGAGGGCGGTGTACGCATCTGTGGGGATTACCGTCGGCTGAATGCTTTGACAAGGGTTGATGCGGAGCCTATGTGCGACCTCCGTGCCATCTTTGCCAGGCTTGCAGGTTCAACGATCTTTTCCAAACTAGATCTCACCAAGGGGTTCTTCCAGATACCTCTGGATCCAGCTAGCCGCAAGATCACCGCTTTTGGTACGCCAGACGGGCTGTACCAGTACACTGTGTTGCCTTTCGGTCTTATGAATTCGCCGGCGGTGTTTAACCGTATGATGCGTCAGGTCCTGCGAGACATACCTGGTGTGGAGGTCTTCGTTGATGATGTTCTTGTTCACTCAGTCTTTCAGAGAGCATATGTCAATTCTGGAGAAGGTCTTGTCTAGGTTGCAGGAGTACAACTTGAAGGTGAAACCTAGCAAGTGTGAAGTGGGCCAGAAACGGGTGCACTACCTAGGACATGTGGTTGGGGATGGTCAATGCGGCTGTCAGGGTGATAAGATCTCTAAGATTCGCGATGCTCCTAGGCCCACTACAAAGAAGCAGGTTCGGTCATTCTTGGGACTTGCCGGCTACTACAGGGAGTTCATTCCACATTTTGCTGCGTTGGCTACTCCGTTGTACGACTTACTAAAGAAGCATGCTCAAAACAGAGTTCCGTGGGGTACGGAACAGCAAGAGGCTTTCAACGCACTAAAGACTCAACTCTGCAAGGAACCTATCCTGAAGTTGGCAGACTTCAAGAAACCATTCATTCTAAGGACTGATGCTTCACAGGATGCAGTGGGGGCGGTCCTGATGCAGGAGGAAGATGGAGAGTTATTCCCCGTTGCATACCACAGTAGGCGACTCAAGGGAGCTGAGCTGAATTACAGCACGGTGGAGCTGGAATTGTTGGCGGTGGTCGAAGGGGTCAAGAAATACTACTTCTATTTGTTCGGAGGGGAGTTCACGCTCGAGACTGATCATATGCCTCTGACAAGCCTCAAGACCTCGAGGAATGCCAATTCCAGACTCATGAGGTGGACGCTTTTCCTGCAGCAGTTCAGCTTCGTTGTAAGGTACATTAAGGGTAGTAACAATGTCGGTGCTGATTGGTTGTCACGGTTGACTAATGATGCAGAGGATCGGGAGTAAGTAGCTTGTAGGTGCATATGAGAGGGTTGGGAATTTTTTTTTTAGAACAATGATCTGCCGCCCACTTATATTACAGGAATGAGTTGTCCAGGTGAGCTGGCGAGCTGGCGAGACGCGACGCTGAGCAGACCAAGAATCAGACCAAGCAGCTACAACCAAGGATCCCCACATCAAATCCCGGATAACCGGGAAAATCACCGTATTCAGATAAGACATTACTACTCCCATTTACCCACGAATATCCCAAGTACACCATGTATTCAGACATCTCCTCACACAACAGTAGCTCAGCTAGTTTGTCATTGTAAATGAGTGGGTTTGCCACTAGAGTTAAACCTCACTAGGTGCATTGCCACCAGGACCTTGTCGCTGGCCAAAAATGCGAACTCAGGAGTTTTCCCCTTTCAGTGTAATTTTAACGTAAATGTAGAGGGGTTTTTCTACTCAAGGGGGACCATTGCATGCGCCAGTGATTGTTAGACTCACACTACAGTATGGAAGACACTGTGAATGACGCTAGGTGATTTTAACGGAGTAAAATCAATTTTAGTGGGGAGGGATGTCACGGGATCGTGCCTGAGATATATAGCTAGACATATTAGAGAGTCGAGGGGGGTGCGGGGAGAGTATAGAGAGAGAGAGAAGAGGGGGTGGGGACGTGCGGTCAGTAATTTGGTCAAGAAGGTTCTCGGACCTTCGAGAAGGTTCGAGAAGGTCCTAGATGTTCTTTCCTTTTCCCGCCAATTCCCCAAGCATACGCTTGTTCCAAACCGAGGGTATAAATAAAGCAGGAGAGGGGAACGCAGTCCTCAGTCCCCCAGTCGGTGCCAGCGAGTGAAGTGCTTGTGTGTGGAGTGGCGACCAGGGTGACGCGGCACCCTCCTTCGACCATGTGTAAAGGTTAGTATATAGTGTTATTATATAAGTAATCTGATGTGCTAGACGCGGTCATTAATATGCGATAAGGGTAAATTCAAGGGAGGGTTAATTGTTTTGCCTGGTATATAGGACTCCGTTAGGCTAGTGGTATCAGATTAGTGACGGGTAATTTTAGGAGTGAGTTTGACTGAGTGTGGCTCAGTTAAGGCTCTAGTTAATTAAATTAGAGGGGTTAATTAAGTTAGTTAAACATTTGGATAGAAGGAGCGAGTGGTGTGTGAACGTAATCTCCGATTCATTTTCATCAATTTGTGTCTCTTATTCAATAAACCGTTTTAATAGAATGTTTGTTTAATTTATCATTGTTAATTGTTAAATAACAGTTTTCTAATAACATAGTCCCATCGCGTTAACAATTGAACAGCTTTTTTATATCTATATAAATCTATATATATACACACCGTTAATCCTGTAAGCTGGCCGAACAACAAAATATACTGTATCGATCGGTATAAATATATTGGATAGACGTGTCTTTGATTTGTATCTCGGGTAATTAATTAAGGAATATTTTCCTACGAGATCCTTTATCTTAGTGGCCCAATTTATATACAAATCAGGGAGGCGACCTATTACACTCTGTTATCAAATTCTATATTTTGAGATTGAACCGGAGTACCTGATCCCTTTCTAGGTCTACCCCTACATTCCGCTCCACTCAAGTTCACAGTCCGTCATTTCTTCACCCAGCTATGATCATCCATTCCCTCCATGTGTCCAAACCAACTAAGTCGGCTCGCATGCATCACTTCACTGATACTCTCAATGCCCAGTCGCCTTCTTAATTCCTAACTCGATACCCCGTCCCTGAGGTTAACCCCCCATATCCATTTCACCATTCTCTTCTCATTCCGTTCCATTCTATTGATATCCTCAGCTTTAACCGGCCACATCTTCGAGGCATAGGTCATCGCAGTCATCACCTTCCCTTTAAGGTGAAGTGGGAGTCCTCTCATGGTCAGGTTAGTACAGACGTGTCCCACATAATGCGAGAATTAGGTTGAATTTAGTCTGATTTTGCACTATCTGATCAACATATCCTATGGGGAAAACTCTAATTGGTCAATCGGTCCTCCATATAGCACACATATCTTTCCTTATATAATTATTTATACTGAAACAAGCATACCAAGAAAAAATATTAATGATAAATAAAGCACATCAATGGTAATTTAGACCTTTCTTTACCTTAACCCTTTCATGCACAGGACGCAAAATGCGCCTTTTAGGGGATACTTAAAACCCTCTGTGACTATCAGGGGTGTTTAGAAACCTTTAGTTTAGTTACTTCAACCTCTTCAGGTGTCTTTGAGTCAGCTGTGGGCAGAAAACAAATTCTGGAGAGGTAATTATGTGATTGAGAGAACTCTCTTTCTGATTGCTAAAAGGCAACCCCCGAGTCCACAGGATAGCGAGAGGGTTAAATTTTACACACATATCTTTATACACATCTTTATCACGTCCCATGGCAGAGTTTCCTTGCCCCTGCACTTTTCACATCAAAAGAAATCAATTTCTGCTTCTCTGAGTGTCGGCCCGGCATTATGGCTGAGAATCAAGAGGGTACTTGATATGATCACAAACCCGAGAATGCGAGATACCGTCACACACTACAGGGCAATAAATGGCTGTTGCCAGGCCTCCCTCCGTGCCCAAGCTGCTCAAACACCAGTGACGTCAAGCTTCGCATCTACCTCACGAGTCGGGCGGGAGAATCTAAAAGAAAACCGATTGAAAATTCCCCGAATTTCACCCAAATTGCCACCCGACTCGCACTAACAGATCGTATTCGCATTGATTAATAATTTTGTGTTAAATATTTATCATTGCTCGCACTAATCGAAAACTCGCTAATTAAGAGGTTTTCGTGCGGTTGAACATTTTGAGTGAATATTTACTGTTGTTCGCGCTAGCTGCAACTCGCGCAAGTTGATCACGTGCTAGTTGCAAGCCTACTGTGTGTATATTTATATATACAGTACTGTACATATATACAGTATGTGCCGCCTCAATGTGACCAAAAAGACTAAAGGCATAGCTACATGTAACAATTGTCTCCCCGATAAAGTTGAAAGAGTGACAGAGCCAAAATCAAGGTATGTCAAATTGTTTGGACACACGGAGCTTGAAACAGTTTAAGTCATAGGATGAGGGAAAGACAGATTGAGGGAGAGAGTTTCAAAGCTTGCTTGTTGAGTAGAAGAAAGACTGGGAAAATCTGTTCAATCTTGGGTTTGAGAGTTGTTGTTGTTCCCCAAGCTGCCTGGCCGAACAGCCCCAAGGCCCCGAGCAAGGCCAAGGCCATAACCGAGCGCCCCCACAGAATCCTCCCTGCCGACCAAAATAAAGCCTGGGTGACCGAAGCCACTCCATGGCGGGGAGCTGAGGAGGGTGCGGAAACGCCCGGGAAACCAAAGCCCCACCCAGGGTCCTGTGCCCCTCAGCAATTATGAAGAGAAAGTTGAGGGGCAAAGGAAAAATGTGACACTTTGGCTACCAATCTTGGTAGATTGGGAGGTCAATCCACGGAAGAGACGCCGTCACTTGAGATCTAGAAAATATATAAGTAAAAGGATGTCAGAGTAAGCTATGGGTATGGCAGAGATCGCTCAGGTCTCACTCTGATAGACCAGCCCATCACCAAGGGTTTGAGAGTTGAACAGTACTGTATAGGGGTGGGAGTGTGTTGAAAGGCGGGTGTTCCCCACTCTCCGTAAGGGAGAAGTAGTAATATGTATGCATAAAAATATACTAGAATATTTAATAATTTACTCACATAGCATCATTAATATGATTCAACCACTTCTCCTTGGTGTCGCTGTCCTTGGCAGAGATGGTGAAGGCCCTCTTGTTGCCGTTCTCAACCAAATAAAAACTGTTTCTGTTCCGGGTGCTGCTTGCCCCCAACGTCCCCGTGCCAGAGGTGTTTTGAGTATTGCACGACTTCAACAGCACATGGTCTTTGCACACGTACTTTTCATCCTGTTACATAAATGGATAGGTGTTAGTAAAGGGTATATGTGTATGTGTAAGTGCATGCACATACAAATGCATACACAGAACCAAAACATCTATATACAGGGACACAAGCATCGAAACATTGATACTGTATATATAAATACAGTAGCTACTGTATACAAAGAGCTGTAGAAAGTGTCATTTGTGTCTGATATGCTGATAATGATATCGTGAGTAGTGCTACTCAAAGAATCATTGTACAATGTACATCCATGTTAGAGCCTGTGTAAACCCTATAAGTTGAATCACTACTCTGAAGTATAGTCAGTTGCCGAGAGCCTAGAATTCCTTTGAAGCAGGAGCATAGTATTTTACACGGCCAGATGCCTATCTTGACACCAACCTACAGACGAAGATCGACATTGCAAGTTCATATTTTATATTCAAGGCTTTCTCTCCCTTAAACAGGTTACATGCTAAGGCAAAGTAGAGTCCAGTTGACCCACTCCCTTAAAGTCGCCTCTTACGACATAGAAGAATTACAGTGGAAACATTAAATTTTGTTTTCCTGTGATACAGAGGTCCCCTTTCTCCACAGGGAAAAAATATAAATACATTATGAACATTAATATACAGTATAGGATATCATATGCATGCAGTTCTAGGTACCATGCACTAGCAAAAATATGTGTGCATGCATACCAGAGTTAATAAACGTAGCCACACACACATTAAAATATACAACGAGCGTAACGCTTATAATACATTTTACCAAAAATATATACGAATGGTAGATATGGAAAATACGAACGAAGAGCAATCACGCAGACAAAGTAGACGCATACAAAGCGATATACCCGACACAAACAGAAGTTACCAAGCACAAGCCAGACAAGACGACTTAATACCTGATGACTGGGTAGCTACATGGACGATAAATAAACAACTACTTTTTCAGTCACATATATTGCTTTACATACTACGTAAGACAGAACTTCAGAGAATGGTCACAGTCTTCGACAGGGTATGCGAAAAGAGGAGGAAGTTAAAGGTCAGTAATGGTGTTTGAGAGAAGAATGCATGAAACCATAAATCTTAAGGCAAAATATAAAATTAAGAAAGAACTGGAGAAAAGTTGTATTTAAAATGAAGTATTTGAAGAGGTGGAAACTTTCAAATATTTGGGAGCTATACTGCGCAAATATGGTAAAATGAAAAGCGAGATAAAAGAGAGAAAAATGCAAAGGCGAAAGGTAATTGGAGAACTTGATTGCATTTGAAAGGAAGAATGGTTAGTCAAGAAGAATTTAATTTAATTGATAAGATTTAGGCACAAAGGCCAAGCACTGGGTCCTGTAGAGATCATTCAGCGCTACATTAGTCAAGAAGAGAAAAAGTCACTGAGGAACAGTGTGCTTCTGCCACCACTCTCGTATGGAAGGGAGATATGGACAGCAAGTGACGAGGACCTCTCCAAACTGATAGCTGTGGAAATGAGCTTTTTCAGAATGGCAGCTGGTGTGAATAGACTATCTGGGCCAAGTAATAGGGAAGTGTATGAGTCTTTTGTAAAGGAAGAGCAAGCTTTGGGCATTGAATGTGGAGTGCTTGAGTGGATAAAGAGAAGTACTTCGCGGTGGTATGGTTGTGTTCAGAGAATGGATGAAGACAGAATGCCAAGAAAGATACATGGAAGTCAGGTGAGTGGAGTAGCAAGTAGTGGAAGGCCACCTAGGATGATGCAGTTTTTATCACCATGCACTCCCTGCTCAATAGCTGCACTAAGGTGGGTGCCCTGATGATCAGGGACTTCAGTGAACAATTGCCACAGATTGCTAGACCGTGCTGTCTACCACAGCACAGGCGTCTGCCAAATAGCACACTGGCTAGCCGAGACTCGGATCCTTCACCTTACGGTTTACAAGCGACTACTCTACCAACTACTGTACGCTACAGCCTGTACCTATGGTGTGGGAAAAGAAAGTGGAAAAATATATTGAGGAAATTGTCCACGTAGTGGAAGGGGCATTATGGCATGGGCAAAGGAAGCATGTCTTGACAAAGTAGCCTGGAGGCGTTTCTGTCATGGACATCCTTTAGCGGGGGTTTCCCAGAGGGAAACAAGGCGTCGGAGATGATGATGATATGATAAAGACAATACTGTATACAGGTACAAATAACTTTTTCTGACAATTATTTTCAGCAATTCTGCTCCAACAGCTTATAAATATTTCTTTTTTTATAATGGCGTGGACGAGTAGCTGGTGCGTGTGATAATGAAGATGTACGAGGACTCACGAACGGTAGTGAGGTTGAAAGGTGTACTGTAATGAGGGAGTAGTTTAAATTTTGCGTCGGAGTCCACCAGGGCTCTGTGTAAAGCCCCGTACTCTTGGTTATGGTTCTGGAGGCACTACAGTATCTAGTGATTTCAAAGCTGGGCTCCCATGGGAACTGCTATACGCAGATGACCTAGTACTTTTCGCAGATAGTGTGCGGGATGCCGAAGCCAAGTTCAGAAGATGGAGAGAGGGTATGGCAAGTAAAGGATTAAGAGTAAATATAAATATAACCAAGGTTTTAAACAGATTAGGGGTAGAAAAAGTGGTGTACTGTATATGCATGTACAGTATGCAGAAAAGGGGTTGGCGCGAGCTCAATACAGTACAGTGTAGCGTCTGCCGCTGCTGGGTACATCACAGGAAGAAGCGCTGCACTAAAATAAATGGACCTTTATCGAGGAAGAAGTCCGAAATTGAGAAAACTGTATGCATAGGTGAGCATGTGTTCAATGACCGGCTCGAGAGTGTTAACTTTGGCAATGAAGTACTGTACTGGAGATTTCATTATTTATTTTTCTTAATTATTTTTGTTTTTTCCTATATTCCAACTACTCCCTCTCGGGCATAGGCCGAGAACCTGTACATTTAACCGTACATTCAACGGTGAAGCCCGTGAAGTCTTGTTCCAGTCTAAGGAGTGAGATATGTGAATCACTTTGAGATTCAACCAGCCCCTGCTATCTTGCCTGCGCATGATTCACGGGGTCCGGTTGCCCACCCACGGCTTGAAGCAGCCCCATCTCTGAAGCTGCCTCGCCCCAGTGTTTCACTGTCTCACCCCTAGACTCGGACTCTCACTCTCAGAATGCCACTTATTGAGCAATGAACTCACTAAGCATTGCCCCCCTGTAGAATATTTTGAATATGGGAATATTCATACAGTGCTATTTAATCAGGGAACAATGAGGGTATTTTTTTGGCATTTCGGTGGGCTTTGTGGTAATACACTGATACTAGGTACAGCACAAATTCCATCCCAATAATATCTTCCCATTGATACATCGGGATTCGAACCCAGGACCATTGGTGGATAAATTTTGTTACTTGGGAGATACCATCTCTGCCGGTAGTGGGGCTGAGGCCGCCACTATCGCCAGAACAAGATGTGGCTGGGGAAAGTTTAGAGAACTGTTGCCACTACTTACCATGAGAAGACTCCCTCTCCCTCTTGAAGGGAAAGGTGTACGCTTCATGCGTTAGAAGCGCAATGATATATGCTTCAGAAACGTGGCCTGTCAATGCGAATTATATCAACAGAATGGAATGCAATGAGATGAGAATGGTGAGATGGATGTGTGGTGCCAAACTGCAAGATAGGGTATCAATTCCATGAATGTGGAGGGAGCTGCACCAAAGGGCAGACCAAGAAAGACTTGGATCTTAACTCAAAGAACCTGACAAGTGAGGCAGCTCTGAACAAGGCTGCTTGGAACACCGCCATTAGGACATGAGACCGTAACCGCACTTCGTGTGGAGCACTCTGTCGTTAAATTTGCGTACAGTATGTATTTGCGTGTATGTAATGAGAATATTGAAACCTGAAATGTACACCCTATGTGGTGGATTGTGTTCTTTTATTTAATAATTTTCATTTTAGTAAACGTTGTTTCCACATAGCGATTTTGATAATTTAATTTGACTTTATATTGTCCTTGTCCCAATTTTGGTTTGTTTAGTTTGCAAGTTTTACATTTTAATAATAAAAAAATATAAAACATCAGCCCAATTGCCAACATTAATGCAAAGAAAATAAAGGTCTATAAATATAACATTAACCCTCCAGCCCCGGCTACGCATTACATAAATATTCCCCGAAATCCGGGTGTTTAGGCCGAAAAACGTCTAGGCTAGGCTACCGTATATTTGTTATTCTGACTGCTTCCCGCATTCCCAAGCGTAGCTGTGTTATTTACCTGTAGAATGGCGTTAAGTAGAGCTCTCTAAGTCAACTAGTTGAGTTGTGATGATGATTTCATTGGAGATAACTTTATGGCAAAAACAGCCACTTTACACTACTTTTCGATACTTAACAACAACATACAGGCACACACGAACAAGCGACGCTCTCCTTCTTGTGGCCGGAGATGCGGGGCGTCGGTCCAGCCAGCTGTTGTTTACATGCGTCGGACCGACGCCTCGCACACCAAGCTTACAGGCTTTGAGCTCATGGGTGTTTAAGAGCCCTTCCGGGCAGCTCGTATATGCTTTTTTATGGGCGTTCAAGAGCCCTTCCGGGAACCGAGGGTTAATGCAAAGAAAATAAAGGTCTAGACATTTTCCCAGAAAAAACATTGCTGATAGAAAAGGGTTTGTGTTAATCAACCAATGCCAAGTTAATATTACAATAGGCAGCTTGAGCCTTGAATATGCCAGAATTTGTTGATTGATAACATTTCAATTACTGGTACAATATTGTGGACTCCAGTTCCAGGAATGAGAAAACAAAGAATCCCAAACAATTACAAAAGAGTAAGAAAAGAGTAGGAGCATAGTTAGTCCATGGGCCAAGGAAAAAATCAGTACCATCAGAAAGGGATTTTACCTACAATCATAATCTACAATACAGCTTTTTTGTTGTTGTGAAGATGTAACTTAAGGGAGCCCACCTTGCTGTTTTCTCTTTCTCTTCCTCTCTCTTTGGCTTGTATTCATTCGGCCCCATTCAGACTACTGTTTTAACCCCTTATTGGCGGCGCTCGACTGAAGTCGTGCACCAATTTGCAGCAAGTTAGGAGCATTATTAAGGCTTTTAAAGGGTTAAAATCGAGTGCAAATGGCCGGGAGCGCAGCGGGCCAGACAGCCGACTCCCAGGGCTTACAGCCGCCCATTAACTTATGTTCCCTGTGTTCTCGAGAGGCCGGCAGTGTAGCCAGTAGTGAGCATAGCTGGGAAAAATATACCGCTATACGCTAAACTCCCATGTTCGTGGCACCACTGCAAGAGAACCACGAGTGCTACGTAGCTTGTCCTGGTCTCATTTTGAAGCTTTTAGCGCCTAGTTTTTTGCTGAATACATTTCTTTTCATGCAGATACTTGATTGATCATTCAGGAGGGCCTGAATATGCCCAAATGAGCCCAAAACACCCCGCTATACAAGGGTTAAGACGTTTACCCACATCCAGGTGTCAATATTTTCCTGGCGAGCTGTAGCGAGCCAGTATACAGTATATATATTTTTGTTTTGACGGCAAGCTAAATTTGTACATTTTTCGATTGAAAAATGTCTTCGAAGACGGATTTCTCCATACAATGCTGGCTCGCTATCGCTCGCCAGGAAGAAATCGACACCTGGATGGGGATAAACGCCTTAAAATAGTCGGCTGAATGGGGCCGAATGGATACAAGCCAGGGAAAGAGAGAAAAGGAGAGAAAGATAAAACAAAAACGGTGACCCCCCTTAACCCTCTCACCACGGAAGGGCTCTTGAACGCCCATAAAAAAGCATATAACAGGTACCCGGAAGGGCTCTTGAACGCCCAGTGGTTGAAAGCCTGTGAGCTTCGTGTGCGAGGCGTCGGTCCGACGCATGTAAACAACAACCGGCTGGACCGACGCCCCGCATCTCCGGCCACAAGAAGGAGAGCGTCGCTTGTTCGTGTGTGCCTGTATGTTGTTGTTAAGTATCGAAAAGTAGTGTAAAGTGGCTGTTTTGGCCATAAAGTTATCTCCAATGAAATCATCATCACAACTCAACCAGTTGACTTAGAGAGCTCTACTTAATGCCATTCTACAGGTAAATAACACAGCTACGCTTGGGGATGCGCGGGAATTCGGGAAGCAGTCTGATTAACGAATATACAGTAGCCTAGCCTAGACGTTTTTCGGCCAAAACACCCGGGTTTCGAGGAATATATATATAATACATAGCCGGGGCTGGAGGGTTAAGTATGATAACCTTGGTTAATGAGTTCCCACATAAATTAAAAGCCATTTATTTGATGTTGCTGTATGCTGTATGCTAAAAGTTTGACCTCCTTGGATAGTACAGTACCACTTTGTGTGATTTCGGCCCTGGCCCAGTAGGCTGTAGAAAAAAAAATCTTTCATTCTTTGTGATTTTGGGATCTGGCCCTTCGACTAAATTATATCAGATTCATCAGAATAACCAAGTAATTTGCCGTTGTAGAGTAAGTCTGACCAATATGAACAGTGTTTCAATTCCAAGACAGCAAAAGAATAAAGAATTAAAATATGTTGACTGATGACAATTCACTAGACCTATGAGAGTTCCGTATGGAGCTCAGTGGTCTGGTTAATCTGCTCTACATAACTAACTAACTGATGACAATTTCTTTTACTGCTCTTTCATATTAATAGTAGTCTGTAAGAATAAGTTGCAGAAATAGCTTTACTTTCAAGCAAATCCTAAACAAGCATTGAAGTACAGTACTGTAGTAGGTAATGATTACTCGGCACCTAAATTAATTGGCGAGCTTGTTTTAACATACTTGCTATCAATATATTTCTAAGTTACTACCAATTTCACCACCAGAAACTTATTAAAATTACCTTTATAAACTTAATGAACAAAGAAAGTAATCCTGCAGTTGGAATAAA
Source organism: Paralithodes platypus (assembly GCA_032716605.1). Lineage (NCBI taxonomy): Eukaryota > Metazoa > Arthropoda > Malacostraca > Decapoda > Lithodidae > Paralithodes > Paralithodes platypus. The sequence continues at coordinate 20,057,005 of CM064483.1, read as the reverse complement.
TCATAAGCAATATTTAAATATCCTTTGAAAAGATATAATGTAATGATATAAAAAGTTGCCTTCACTATTCCCTAGATAATTAAAAGAATATGCATTTAATAAAATAGAAGACAGGGTAATACTTTAATTACCCAATAGAATCTGAATTTGCTTGTACATTATGAAATAGTTATAACGTTCAGGGAATATTGAATACGACTTTCCAATATACAGTATATGCGTTTTTTTATATTCAAGCAGACATAAAGCACAGACATCTCTACAACAAAGTCTACTCTACTGCATTAAGTGTGCAAAAAGATAAGTAAACCAACAAGACGACTGTAATTGAGACAACAGTCAACTGTAAACCTTTCCTCGCCTTTCAATCAATGTTGAGATTACAATAATATGTTCCTCGCTTTGAAAAAGTGGACACACTTGCTCTGAAGAATTCCCTTAAGGACTCTTAAGGAGGAAATAGTCGCTTTTTGGTCGATTTGTTCATTTATTCATTATTTTTCTCGTTTCCTCCCTAGACCTCCATCGAACTTTAAAAAAACATCCATTAGATCCCCCTTGTAGATTAACCCTTCCTCCCCGGGCTGTCTTACCAAATGACGATTGCCCCTACCCGGGCGATATGGCTGAAAAACGTCTAGGCCTAGGCTACCGTATTTAGTTTATTTTCACTGCTAGAACTTTCCTACTCATCTATAATCGTAGTGCGGTTTTCAATCTGTATTTTGGCATTGAGTAGAGCTCTGTAAGTCAACTGGTTCAGTTGTGATGACGATTTCAGTGGAGCCAATATTGCAGAGATGTTGCCAATATGGGGGCTTTTTAGACACTAATTTCGTCATGACGTCAGAACAACAACATTGAGGAGTCTTCTCCTTCTTGTTTTCGGAGGTGCGGTGACGAACGCTTGGGTTTGTTGACATACGTCGTACGCACGGCGTTCGGACCAAGCTTAATTAGGCTATTAAGCTCATGCCTTAGATAAGGCATACCGGGTAGCGGCCCTTCTTTCGTGCTGTCCTTACCTAAGGCAGACCGGGTAGGAAGCGTTAATTTGTAAATTTTTCGGTAGAAAAATGTCCCGGCCGGTTCTTACAAAATTACAGGCTCATTATCGTTCGCCAGGTAAAAAATCAACACCTAAATAGCACGAAATGTCTCAATACAGTATTGACAAAGAAATGGGGCGAAAGGTCTTAAAATCGACGAACTAATTGGGCAAACATCTTAAAATCTGAAAACTAATGGGGCTAAACTTGACAAGTGAAGTAGCCCTTAACAGGGTTGCCTGGAACACCGCCATTAGGACAAGAGACTGAAACTGCACGTATGTGTGGAGCATCGGTCTTAAAATTTTATGTATGTATGTACTGTATGTAAGGGGGCCACAAAAACCATCCTATCTCCCCTTACTGCCTTACGTTTGCTCCGAGGTTGTATAACAGGTTGCCGCTGTCCATGAGACAACTGAGTTCTGTTGAATGCTTCAAGAGACAACTTAAGACTTTTCTCTTTGAGAGAAGCTATGATCTTGAGAGAGGTGTCATGACAGATGGCTATAGAGTTTAGGCTGTTTTGCCACTGCTAGTGATTGTTTAATGTGTGTTCTATATAAGCCTTCTTTTGATGCATTGATTTTGTTCTTTTTTCTTTCTCTTTCCGAGCGCTAGTGAATTCTTCGGAAAAATTGGCGCTTATGAGAAATAAGTAACATGCTTATTATTATTATTATTATTATTACACAGACACTTTAAAGACTGGGAGGTCGATCAGAGGTATGGTTTCGGTCTCACATACTAATGGCGGCATTCCAGGAAGCCCTGTTCTGGGCCGCCTCATTTGTCAAATTTTAACATTTGAGATCCAATCATAGAACCTGATCCCATGTGCTTATAAGAACATAACATAAGAACATAAGAAAATGGGAGTCTGCAGAAAGCCGATTGGCCTAAGCAAGGCAGATCCCTGTCCCACACAACCCCAAATCACCCAATTATAGGCTCAACACTCTAATACCCTGAGGATCATCTTACCAAAACGGTTAGAGATTAACGCAGGATTATGGGGGTCTGCAGAGCGCTGATTGGCCCAACCCGGCTGATCCCCCTTCACACCCAACCCTTCTCGTCCATATGCTTATCCAATTTTATCTTAAAGCTCCCTACAGTTTTAGATCCCACTATAGCACTTGGTAGTCCATTCCACCCATCTACAACTCTGTTACCAAACCAATATTTGCCTATATCTTTTCTGAAACGAAATTTATCTAATTTGAAACCATTGGTACGAGTTCTTTCGCTATCACTGAGCTTTAGTACATTTGTCATGTCCCCTTTGTTAATCCCACTAACCCACTTGAACACCTCTATCATATCCCCTCTAACTCTGCGTCTCTCTAACGAATGTAAACCTAATTTCTTCAACCTTTCTTCATACGGAAGATTTCTAATATTATGGATCATTTTTGTCATTCTACGCTGTACTCTCTCCAATGAATCTATGTCCATTCTGTAATAAGGACACCAAAATTGGACAGCATAATCCATATGGGGTCTCACTAATGACAAGTAAAGTTTTAAGATAACATCAGCAGTTCTGTTACTCACACTCCTAGAGATGAACCCGAGAATCCTGTTTGCCTTATTACGAACGCCTATACACTGTTTTCTAGGCTTCAAATCATTGCTAACAAACACACCTAGATCTTTCTCGCAGTCTGAATTTTCTAATTCTAAATTAGCTAGTTTATATTTAACATTTGTTTGCATCTTCCCTATCTTTAATACCTTGCATTTGTCAATGTTAAACTTCATCTGCCAATTTACTGACCATTCATGTAAGGTATCTAGATCCCTTTGGAGGCACTCTATATCGCTATCTGAATCAATTGATCTCCCCATTTTAGTATCGTCTGCGAATTTACTTATCCTACTAGTTATACCTAAATCTAGGTCATTTATGTATATAAGAAACAACAGGGGACCTATAGGTCTACTCCACGCAACTCCTTCCATGTTCAGCGACTATAGGTGGCGCCAAAGAACGTGACAATAATCTTGACCCTTGACCTCTCTGTAACTCAAAAGGGCCTAGAACAAACTGGCTGTAAATATCCACACCTATTTCCTGGTAGACTAGTCCTTCCTAAATGGTAGAAACGTCAGCCCGATTGCTTTCATTAATTTTGAGTTATAAGGAGTTAAGGGGGTTAAGATTATTGTCAAGTTCGCTGGCGCTACCTATAGTATCTATTATTCCGTATTGGTGGTGTAATGGTTAAGGTGTCTAAAAATCTGTGTGTGATAACCCAGGTTCAAATCCCAGTGGATCACATATATGCTTTCATTAATTTCATTGGAGGTGTTTGGTGGTGTGGTGAAATTAACCCGTACAGCCCCAGCGACGCGCCTGACGCGTCGGCTATGTATGTAATGCACAGCCCCAGAGACGCGCCTGGCGCGTCACCCTAATTGCGCCGACCGTAACCTCAGGTGTAGCCACTCAAGAGGGCTCAGATTTGTATGGGAACTGTGTACGTATCCCACGCAACCGTGCCGATGGTTGAAAACTCTCAAAGTCCACGTGCGTGCGCGTGAGCGCGCAATAACCTGTTTTTTGGGGGTAATTGCCTTAAATTTTTTACTCTTGTAAAATACGTTTTCGGGGGCTCTGTAGGACCATTCTTTAAGCTTTTTGAGCGGTTTTTCGTGGTTTTTCCTTCATTCCTAACCCATTCGCTATTGTTTCTGGAATAAAACTATTTTTTGAAAACTGGCCGGGTTCTGGTGAACAAACATTACAAAACTAGCCGGGGCTGGACGGGTTAATAAACAAAAAAATAGATTCAATTGAGGTCTGTATGTGCATAATAACAGTACTGTATGCTGGAAAAACAATGTAAACAAGGGGTGGGGTAAAGAAACCCTTTGGAAAAACTGTACCATTGATGCTTAACCCTTAAAGATCGGGGCCGGACTTAAGTCCGCCTCCAATTTGCAGCAAGTTAGGAGCATTATTAAGGCTTTTAAAGGGTTAAAATAGAGTGCAAATGGCCGGAAGAGCAGCGGGCCAGACAGCCGACTCCCAGGGCTTACTGCCGCCCATTAACTCATGTTCCCTGTGTTCTCGAGAGGCCGGCAGCGTAGCCGGTAGTGAGCATAGCTGGGAAAAATATGCCGCTATACGCTAAACTCCCATGTTACTGTTACCACTGTATGAGAACCACGATTGCTACATAGCTCGTTCTGGTCTCGTTTTGAAGCTTTTAGCGCCTAGTTTTTTGCTGAATACATTTCTTTTCATGCAGATACTTGATTTATCATTCAGGAGGGCCTGAATATGCCCAAATAAGCCCAAAACCCCCCCCCGCTAGACAAGGGTTAACACTATTAACTTCACCATGGGTTTCTAGATTCACTTTCTGTGTAAATGAATATATCTTGAATAAATGAAAAAAGTTGTCACTCTCATTAGGACGTAAGACTGAAACCGCACTTCATGTGGAGTACTCGGTCTTTAAAATGTATGTACAGTATGTATTTACTGCAATGAAGGTAAATATTGGTACTAAGATATTATTTTTAACATAGTTTTTAACACCAATACAGATCTTCATCACTATCTGATGCCCCAATTTATGATAGGTGTGAGCATCCTGGGTTCGAGTCCACGGACTGCCACATGTGTTTGTAAATTTCATTAATCGATTTTAGGAGTATGGTTGGTTGTTGGAAGGAACATAATAATTATAATAGGTTTTTAAGTGTTTGTGTTTTGGGTGGTCCGAGAATGCATCCCAATTTACCCCATTAGTTCTAGAGTTCGCTATACGATTCTTCTATTTAAGATCGGGTTTTCAGGAACGTAACCCAATCGTAAATCGAGGGAGGCCTGTAACCCCCTAAATTAAATTAATGAAAGCATGTGATCCTCCCAGGATTCGAACTCAGGATATTTCATACAGAACTTACACGCTCTAACCATTACAGTATCAATAATCTAATTCATTAATTTCACTCCCAACACCAAGCACCTCCCACGATCAATATCCATTTACCGAGTACTGGATATCAGTCTAATTATGTACTAGACCCAACTGCACTATGAAAAGCCTAATGCTTATGCGAGAGGAAAGAAAATTTTATAGGGTACAGATCACATAAGACCGACCTCGGTACATAATATTCATGAAACGATTGATATTTTTAACAGCGTTATTAAAACTAGTAACCCCCCAAATTAAATAAAGGAAAGCATGATTGTGATCCTCCCAGGATTCGTACCCATGATATCTCATACAGAACTTACACGCTCTAACCAATGTGATTCATTTGCTTCCCAAAGCAGAAAGCATAACATACTAAACAAGTAACTCCAAAAAAATTCTTAACCCCGATGAGGTAAATCCTATACTGTATTCCCATAAATAAAATGGTCTTAATGTCAATATTCATTGTGTTTCCTAAAACATTTTCAATTACATTCAAAGTTGTTACGTTTACTGTATCCTAAATGCTCATCAACACTTTTGAAGACCATATAAATATCGCTTTATTACCGGAGCAAAATTTGCTACCACTAAAACTTTGTCAGAACAAGTCGTACATTGCTTATCTCTCCCGCTTCGGGCTTAATGCATACAGTAAAATCCCGCGCTTTCGTTCTCCTCGCTACCGTAATCGATTTTGGTTCGTACTCAATATTTTTTTTAGTACAAAAGAGTGAATAAAATCAGTTTTCCGGGTCATATTCGGTCATCTGAATCACTAATTGTCCATTTAATGACTCCCTAACCTTTAATATACACACACATCTACGATATAACATACAGCAGGCCAATAAAACCCATAATGTATCGTAACTAAAAATAGACAAAGAACTGGTGATTCACACACTCGCTCTATTATTGTTTGTCTTTCTCTCTTTCTTCGGGGGACTATAGCCAGCTTGAACAGCATTCGCTGTTATCTTGCAAATGGTAAAGACCATAACATTGTAAATCAAGTTATTCACATAAGATAGAAAGTACAGTATACGGGGAGCTTTGGCCCCACGATCGCCAAACCAGCGCCAAATTCTTGCTTGTTTACTCTCGTTCAATTATTGTTTTTGATTATGGAGTATTATTGATGTATTTCACCATTGTAACAATTTTATGTCACTGTCCACTGCTTTCATACATCGATTTGGAATGCAGAAAATCATAGATCGATTGCTTTGGGTTGCTATCCAAGCAGGAGTTAGCTGACTGACTATGTGTGTATGTTGGTGTGTCTGTTGCGGCCTTCGCGGTCCGTCCGCCATGACAAAAAAAAAAAAATTGTGATTTGTGATTTTCCTGTTCTTTATACTGTTTATATAGTGCCTGGGGAGGGAGTTATACACCAGAGCGGCATTTTTGCTAATTCGGTACGAGCGTTGCCCGCTGCGTGCCGGAATAAAAGACTTTCACTACATACATACAGTACATGCATACATAAAATTTTAAGACCGAGTGCTCCACACATAATTAATAAAACAAAATTAATAAAACATCGCAGCCACTGGAGACTCGATCCCTAGTTCTCAAAATGACTCCCGGTGCCTCTCGCAAGGGGAGAATTAGCCGAAACCCCCGGTACCAGCGCTGGCGGGAAGGTTTAAAGGCCCGAGCGACGTGGGTTAAATTAAGGAAATTTATGAAACAGGCTTCATAGTTTTCATGGTGATAGGACTCAAACAGTGTGAACAGCAATTCCCAAACATGATTCTGTATATTGTTTTTTGAGTGTTCTCCCTGTTAATCATTAATATACTGTATTTAATTTTCCTAGTATTCCACAAAGCTATTTATTAGTCTATCTATCTATCTATTGCCTGACGCCGTGATCCCCGAAGGGGTGGCCACGAACGAACCGCCCCCATGTACCTCTGTCCCCAGTCAGTCGACGCCCCTCCCCCCAACCAGCACCGCCTTCGTTCATGTACTTCCTCACTCCATCCTTCCACCTCTCATTCGGTCTACCTCTCCCTCTCTGTCCCTCCACCTCGCTCTCATACACCCTCTTAGCCATTCTCTCGCTTTCCATACGTTCCATATGGCCGAACCATCTCAAGTTGTTCCTTTTCACACTTTCCAGCACATCTACCTCCACACCACACCTCCTTCTTACTTCCTCATTAGTCTGTCTATCCCTCCATGTAACTCCGCACTCACTCCTTAAGTAATTAATTTCCACTGCTCTCACTCTGAGTCTCAACCAACGTCCATGCTTCGCTTCCGTAAGTCAGTGTCGGGATTACCACACTGTCATGCAAGGACTTCTTCACTTCCATACTGACCACCCTATTTCTTGTTACTGCTTTTAGCGTTCCTACAACCCTCTTCCCCTGTTGTACCCTCTCCCGCACTTCTTCATCCATAGTCCCATCTTTACTCAACACACTGCCCAGATACTTAAAAGAGTTGACGATCTCCATAGCCTGACCGTTCAGCTTCACCTCACACTCTGTGACTTCACCCCTTTCGAAGACCATAACCTTGCTCTTCCCCGCATTTACCTTCAAATTCCGTTTTTCGCACACTGTTCCAAACTCATTTACCAGACCCTGCAACTCCCATTCATTATCACTCATCAGAACTGTATCATCCGCAAACAGCAGTATAGGTAGCTTCCACTCAATTCCCTCCCTTTTCAGCGATACACCAACATCCACTGCTCTTGATAGTATTTCTTTCATGACTCCATCCATATATACAGTAAACAACCACGGGGACATCACACACCCCTGTTTCAAACCAACATTCAGGTCAAAGAACTCGCTCTGCTCACTCTCCACACGTACTACCGCCTTTGCACCCTCATACATGCTCTTCACTGCTTTCAGCAACTTGCCCTCTACTCCGTATATTCTAAGTACTTTCCACAAACCTTCTCTATCCACTCTGTCATAGGCCTTCTCCAAGTCCATAAAGGCAACATACACCTTTTGTTTCTTCTCCAGATACTTCTCCACAACATAATTCAGGGTAAAAATCTGATCTACACATCCTCTTCCCTTCCTAAAACCTCCCTGCTCGTCGCCTATTCATTTCTCCGTTCTCACTCTCACTCTCACTCTCTCAATCACTACCCTACTGTATACCTTCCCTACTACGCTTAGAAGACATATTCCTCGGTGGTTACCACACACTCCTCTTTCCCCTTTGCCCTTATATAGGGGGACTATTATGCCAGTCTTCCAGTCATCGGGTGCACCTCCCCTTCTCCCATGCTAGTTTGCACATTTTCCATACCTATTCTATCACTATCTCACCACCATACCTCAACATTTCCCCACACACTCCATCTGTTCCTGGTGCTTTCCCCAACTTCACTCTTTTTATGGCTTCCCACACTTCTGACCTCCTGATCCCCACCTCCTCCTCCACTACTTCTCTTCTTCTCCCTCCCATACCATATCCAGCTATGTTTGCTGGCTCTTCATTCCTTACATTTAGCAACTCACTGAAGTACTCCCTCCATCTTTCGACTCTCTCTTGCTTCTCGGCTAGCATTCTCCCATTCTTATCTTTCACACCCTTACTGTTTCCCTTGCTACCTTCCCTAACTTTCTTGACTTCTTTCCAGAACAGTTTCTTACTCTCCCTCCTATGGTGATGGGCTGGTCTATCAGAGTGAGACCTGAGCGATCTCTGCCATACCCATAGCTTACTCTGACTGTTCCTTTTCTATCTATCTATCTATTGCCTGACGCCGTGATCCCCGAAGGGGTGGCCACGAACGAACCGCCCCCATGCACCTCTGTCCCCAGTCAGTCGACGCCCCTCCCCCCAACCAGCACCGCCTTCGTTCATGTAGTTCCTCACTCCATCCTTCCACCTCATATTCGGTCTACCTCTCCCCCTCTGTCCCTCCACCTCGCTCTCGTACACCCTCTTAGTCATTCTCTCGCTTTCCATACGTTCCATATGGCCGAACCATCTCAAGTTGTTCCTTTTCACACTTTCCAGCACATCTACCTCCACACCACACCTCCTTCTTACTTCCTCATTAGTCTGTCTATCCCTCCATGTAACTCCGCACGCACTCCTTAAGTAATTCATTTCCACTGCTCTCACTCTTGGTCTGAGTCTCTCAACCAACGTTCATGCTTCGCTTCCGTAAGTCAGTGTCGGGATTACCACACTGTCATGCAAGGACTTCTTCACTTCCATACTGACCACCCTATTTCTTGTTACTGCTTTTAGCGTTCCTACAACCCTCTTCCCCTGTTGTACCCTCTCCCGCACCTCTTCATCCATAGTCCCATCTTTACTCAACACACTGCCCAGATACTTAAAAGAGTTGACGATCTCCATAGCCTGACCGTTCAGCTTCCTTTTACTTACATATTTTCTAGATCTCGAGTGACGGCGTCTCTTCCGTGGATTGACCTCCCAATCTACCAAGATTGGAAGCTAAAGCGTCACATTATTCCTTTGCCCCTCAACTTTCTCTTCATAATTGCTGAGGGGCACAGGGCCCTGGGTGGGGCTTTGGTTTCCCGGGCGTTTACGCACCCTCTCAGCCCCCCCGCCATGGAGTGGCTTCGGTCACCCAGGCTTTATTGTGGTCGGCAGGGAGGGTTCTGTGGGGGCGCTCGTTTATGGCCTTGGCCTTACTCGGGGCCTTGGGGCTGTTCGGCCAGGCAGCTTGGGGAACAACAACAACAATCTCCCTCCATTTTACACTCGGATTCCTTCCAGACGCTATTTATTAGTGTACTGCAGAAAAAAGGCTAGCTAGCTGGTAATCTCAAACAGTTATGCATCAACTCAGCCTTCTATCATAACCTAATGTATCTCCTAGGTAACAAAACTTGTCCACCAGCTCCAATGACTCATTTCCAAAATTCACAGCCACAGGATCATCACTTAACACAAGCTCGCCTTTGCGAGTCTTGCCGAGGCACTCTGTTGAGTCTTGCTGAGGCACGGTGGCGGGACTTTATTGTAATACAGTACACTCCAACTACTGAAAGGCAACCCCGTCTGACCGTTACAATGAATGTTATGGAAAAATGACGCTAAACCATTGTACTGTATGTATTCTGGTGATGGGCTGGTCTATCAGAGTGAGAACTGAGCGATCTCTGCCATACCCATAGCTTACTCTGACTGTTCATTTTACTTATATATTTTCTAGATTTCAAGTGACGGCGTCTCTTTCGCGGATTGACCTCCCAATCTACCAAGATTGGAAGCCAAAGCGTCACATTTTTCCTTTGCCCCTCAACTTTCTCTTCATAATTGCCGAGGGGCACAGGGCCCTGGGTGGGTCTTTGGTTTCCCGGGCGTTTCCGCACCCTCCTCAGCTCCCCGCCATGGAGTGGCTTCGGTCACCCAGGCTTTATTGTGGTCGGCAGGGAGGGTACTGTGGGGGCGCTCGGTTATGGCCTTATCTTGCTCGGGGCCTTGGGGCTGTTCGGCCAGGCAGCTTGGGGAACAACAACAACAACAACTGTATGTATTACCTATCTTAGGCCAATATACTCTACTGTAACCTAACATACTCTGCCACACCTAAACTAGCATACTGGTACTCTAAAGTAACCTAATCTGATTTATACAGCTTTAACCTTTTTACTGCGGGGCTCGTTCTGGAACTCTGGAACGTCCTGGAAATATTAGCCCATTAACCCTCAATCCCCGGGCCCTCACGCTTTTTGTATTTTCGCAGGTGTCCTGGTTCCGGGTGAAATTGTGAATTCTCAGGATGGCGCGCTAATAAATACGCCAAAAAATGGCATAACCTAGGTTATATACAGTATATACTGTATATATTCAGCGGCAGTTGTCGTTGTTATCTTGCGTTTGGTGAAAACTAGAAGTCTCTAGACCAAGTGGTTCAGTTTTTATGATAACAATAAGTATGGGTGTTGCCTTGCGATGGGTGAAAACTAGAACACTGTACATTGAGTGGTTATTGTGTCATCATCATCATCATCATCTCCGACGCCTTGCTTCCCCCTGGGAAACCCCCACTAGAGGATGGCCATGACAGAAACGTCTCCAAGCTACTTTGTCAAGACATGCCTCCCTTGCCCGTGCCACAATGCCCCTTCCACTACGTGGAAGTTTTTCTTCAATATATTTTTCCACTTTCTTTTCCCATACCATAGGTGGTCTTCCACTACTAGCGGTTCCACTCACCTGACTCCCATATATCTTTCTTGGCATTCTGTCTTCATCCATTCTCTGAACATGACCATACCACCTCAAAGTACTTCTCTTTATCCACTCAACCACACCACAATCAATGCCCAAAGCCTGCTCTTCCATTCCAAAGGACTCGTACACTTCCCTATTACTTGGCCCATCTAGCCTATTCATGCCAGCTGCCATTCTGAAAAAGCTCATCTCCACAGCTCTTAGTTTGAAGAGGTCCTCGTCACTTGCTGTCCATGTCTCGCTTCCATACGAGAGTGTTGGGAGCAGCACACTGTTTCTCAGTGACTTTTTGACTTCCTGGCTAACCATTCTTCCTTTGAGAATACTATCAAGTTCTCCAATCACTTTTCTCCCTTGCATTTTTCTCTCTTTTTTCTCACTCTCCATTTTACCATATTTGCATAGTACAGCTCCCAAATACTTGAAACTTTCAACCTCTTCTAGTACTTCATTTTTCAATTTTATTTTACAACTTTTCTTGTGTTCTTTCTTGATTCTATATTTTTCCTTAAAATCTATAGTTTCATGCATTCTTCTCTCAAACACCATTACCTTACATTTCCCTACATTGACCTTTAACTTTCTCTTTTCACATACCCTGTCAAAGTCAGTGACCACTCTCTGAAGTTCTTCAGGCATTTTCCGCCAACAGGACTGCATCGTCCGCATATAGGCATGTTAAAATCTTCCATGTTCTTCCCTCTGATTCCAGTCTAGCTCCCACACCCATTGATACAGCCCTACATTCCCTAATCACTCCATCCATGTATATATTGAACAACCAAGCTGACATGACACATCCGTCTTACACCTACATTGACCTCAAAACTTTCACTTAACTTATCCCCTACCTTCACATTTGCCATTGCATTCCTATAAAAAGATTTTACTGCCATTAGCAACTTTCCTCCCACACCATATACTGTTAACACATCCCACAGGCCCTCCCAGTCTACTTTGTCGTAGGCTTTTTCCAAATCCATGAATGCTGCATAGAGTTTTCTGTTTTTGGCCAGATACTTCTCTACCAACAATCGCATTGAGGCTATCTGGTCAACGCAGCCCCTGCCCTTTCTGAAACCTCCCTGGTTATTGTGTGAAGTGGGAAATAAGACCGAGTGTTTACGGGAAATACAGAGCTTCGTCCGAATGCGGCGTCGCCGTATCGCCGACCGCGGCTACAGTCTGTTTATATTTGTTCAACAATTTATTATTGATTATTGATTATGGATTATGTATTATGTAATAATATTGATTATATTGATTATTGATTACTGATATATTTCACCATTGTAACCATTCCTAAGTCACTATCGTCTGCTTTCATGCACCGTTTGGGACTCAGGAAAATCAATACAGTACAAGCTTTCGTATGGCTTGCTTGCAAGCAGGAGTCGCATGACTGGCTGGCTGTGTATTCTTGTTCTTGTTGGTTATACGGACCACCCTCCAAGGCAAAAAAACTTTCTCTAGTGCAGTTTTAAGTGGTTTTAATCCTTAAAATAGCCCTTAGGCTGTTAAGAGGCCACCCTGGACCCACAGTGGAAATGGTTAATGTCCTCCTAAGAGTGCACCAGGGCGTGGGGAGTTAAAGCCTGTGGAGACCAGCGTGAGTGATCAGGAGCGCGGAAGGCCCCCGTCCGCTCAGTGGCAGGCCAGCCGTGACACTCTGGCACTCTCTCCCCACGTCTCACGAAATATATTCAGTGTTGCCAAAGGCATATGTAGCAGAATTTTGCTAACTTTTAGAAAATATTGCCGATGTCTGTAGTAATGCTGCGCCTGAACCCTGCGAGCTAGAGAGCTCATTCTGGTGTCATTTGAAAGCTCTTTTCTTCTAGTTTTATCAACAAAAAATCATTTCATTCAGGCACTTTTTTAAGGCACAGGAGTGCCTGAATGAGCCCTATTATAGCGGGAAATCACCCGCACTGAAAGGGTTAATACAATCTAACTAAGAGTTGACGAGGGAGTGGGTTGACCAAGATTTGAATTTATCAACCACCATACTCTAAAATATGTAGGAGAATATAATATGTTATTCTGATTGCACGTTTTTATGATGTCTATTCATGGATACAACTGTAATGGTATTATATTAATTAAATCAAATACTACAGCACACAATAAGCTGAATACAGTATACCAAATCATGCATTGCTAAATCATCAAGAAGTTACCCCAAGTAATCTTTCCATAATCTGTGAGGTGTACAGGAAAATACCACAGCAGCATGAAATTACAGATTAATAGAAACAAAAGTTACATACACACACAACCACAAACCAAATCTTACCGATCAAATTACAACAGAAAAGGTTAATCACAACATTTTGCTGGTATATAAAATCCACAGAACAATAAAACTAGTTAGTTCAATAGTGTCTTAACAAAACCGTTGCAATCATCAAGATTAATGAATGGATTGTACAGTTTATTAACAAAACTGAAGCAATCATCAACATTATAGCAAAGATTCTATACACATTATACTTAATTACTTAATGTCAAGGCACTGTGCTTAAATAATGCACTTGCTAAATATATATATATAGTGTATAGTGTAGTAGTTACTGTGCTTGTTTCATACAGGTTATGTACTGGATAAATCATATGGACTTCGTACAGTGCTTGTCCCATACAGGATTTGTAAATTATGTGTACTACCAGCTGAGTACCTTCACACTGTCAACGGTGCCTCAATACCTCCCTTAGTGACCTCTCCGACACACCAAGCTACAAGTGACGTATCCCGTGCTAGCCAACTATAATCTATTCATTGTAACGAATCTAGATACTAAATTGTGACCCATAGGCTCTTGTAACTATAGGAAAACTGGGGAAAACAAGGCTGTAAATTCTACACCTATTTACAGGATGATTCTTCCCAAATGGTAGAAACATCAGCTTGAATTGGGAGAGGTTGGCAGTTTGGATCTCTAAGACTCATCATACTGAACAGACTATAGGTAGTTGAACTGAGACCTCTAACTTGCCCCCAGCAAACGTTTTGTCCCGGGCAGTGTTCTGCAGGGCCGAAGCTCTACTGTCAGGCACGGGGTATAGCAAGTCTCAAATATACTACAGTCTTACACCTTAGCGCCAACAATTATTTAATGGTAGTAAACTAAAGGTACGCTGAGAGTGAGTAGCTATCATGATTACCTAATTTTTACTATCTAATGCAAAATACTATACTAAGATGTCACTTTAAAACTTTTGTGTATTTCAAAATGTAAGGATCACAATAATTGAGAACTTCCTCATATGGTTTTACAGTATTATACTGTACTTTAATGTTAAGTATGCAAAATCATAATTTTCATAGATTTTCTTACTATATCAAAATTATATAAATTCTGGATCTATGACACAAGAAACTAGATAAATTCTGGATCTATGACACAAGAAACTAACATGAAATATGGCACATATACTATAACATGTAATACAATAGACAATCTTTACAAAGCTGCAGCTTATGATAGTCATGAAAGTCTCTATTGCTCAAGTAGTCATTAATCACTTCATCGTGGTAACTTTTAACTGATCTTCACACCCAAATACTATAAAAGTTTTATGAATGGAGGATATCATTAGGAATATTTTATCTTTCCTCTATTCTTACCGATATATATTTTAAAATAAAAATAAAAGCAGATTACCATGAAGTTGGGCACTAAGGTTGACAGAGCACAACCCTCAATCTACACAAATACAACCAAAACACACTCTTCTTTAATTCACCCCAAACAAAGACAGGTCCCACAAATAAAGTATAATTGTTAGTAAGTATAGTACCTCTAGAGACATCTCACCCAAGGACCATCTATTGGAAATAGGGCTTAGGAACAGCTCGGATAATCTCTGCCAAAGAAGGTTATATATACATCACAATCCCGCCATGCACATGATGGGGTGAAACACATTGAGGGGAAGGCTAGTATGTCAATATTTCAGAGGTCAAAACACTAAAATATGAGATTCATTGGATACTAAGGTTTGAACTGGCTTGTGAAAGAAAACTAACTATATTATGTATAATACATTTGAGGAGGAGTCTTTACTGGATAACATTTGTGGCTTAGCTACATCAGGTCATAACTGAAGAAGCTACATCATGAACCAGTATCATATAAAAGCTACTCTTAAATTGGGTTATATTATGACATTATATAATTATTCTAGCTACATCCAGAATGATTTTCATCAGCTTATTACGGATCTCTTGGAATCTATGTTATTCAAGATAGTTTATGTACTTTTGATTCCTAAAGGCCTTCTGATAGATCATATAATTGTCTGACAGTAGCATGAATAAAGTAATTCATATAGCAATAGCTAAATTTCTAGATCAACCCATTCTATACCGACGACGTCCTTGTAATTTTACTCTAGGTATATTTAGATGATTTTGTGCAATTTAAAAAGGATCTGTGGTAGTAAAATGGGTTAAGTGAGATAGTTTGAAGCCTGTTAATTGCCGGAGGTCCTTTATAAACTGAAAAAAAATAATCTAACAGTAGCCAGAATAAGATTAAAAGGATGGCACTGGTACTGAAAGGGTTAAGAGATGCATTAAATATACTGTACTAGGGTATAAAGTAGTTTGTTGCTTTGGATGACTTAATAGGGTACAATGAGATATACATTAATTAATAAAATATATAATATTGCTATATGAGTGGTTTCAGAATATATTGAGAAATGCAACATTGACTAGAGCATAGAATGGTCTGTTGCTATTAGAACCTATGAAATTTACATGCATTATTAAATACAGTGTAGGGCTGTAGGCTAGATAGTATGTCACTTTAGACACTTAAAATGAGAGATGCTTTATTAATTATACAGTACCGGTAGTACAATTGACATAATATTTTTAAGATAATTGAAAATGCTAGGTATTTTCAATTAAGGTATGAAGTGATGCTAAATATGGACTGAACAAAATATGAAAATAATTCATAAAATCTAAAGTGTTAAATAGGCCCTATGAATACAACAATAATAATAGTCCTGATGGACTGTTATCTAGTCCAACTGGCGCCCGACCCCCTCTCCCTACGACTGCGTTACCACTCATCTATTCACAAGCATTGTCCATTCATTCCTATTCATTACCACATCTCTTACCTGTTCTTCAGTCATCTCTCTACCTTCCAACACTTTTATTACACCAGCTCTCCATCCATTCCTATTAATTACCACTTCTCTTACCTGTTCTTCAGTCATCTCTCTACCTTCCAACTTTGTTATTACACCAGCTCTCCATCTCATCCGAGGTCTTCCTCTCCATCTAATTCCCCTTTGTTTTGAGTCATATATTCTCTCTGTAAGCCATTCATCTCCCATTCGTTCAACATGTCCATACCAGCATAGCACCCTTCTTTTCACTCTGGCCGATAAGGGTTTCTGTTATCCCATCTCCTACGTACCTCTTCATTCCTCAATCTGTCTCTATGCGTCATTCCACACATACTCCTCAAGCAACTCATCTCCATCACATCCAACCTTCTTTTCTCATGTGTCTTCAGACCCCATGTCCCAGCCCCATACAACACTGTTGGTACAACTATCCCTTGGTACATTGCACTTTTAGCTTTCATTCCGAGATTTCTCAACCTTCCGTATACTTCCTATTGCTCCGAAAACTTTCCTTCCTTCACATACTCTCTGTCTTACCTCGATTTCCACACCTGCATCCCTGCTTATCGTTCCTCCTAGATATTTAAATCACTCCACTTGTTTCAACATTTCCCCATCCAGTCGTACACTTAGCTTAACCCTACGAGTATCTCTAATACTGTACACACCATCACTTTACTTTTATAGACATTCACCCTCAGCTTTGTTGTTGTTGCTGTTCCCCAGGCTGCCTGGCCGAACAGCCCCAAGGCCCCGAGTAAGACCAAGGCCATAACCGAGCGCCCCCACAGAACCCTCCCTGCCTACCACAATAAAGCCTGGGTGACCGAAGCCACTCCATGGCGGGGAGCTGAGGAGGGTGCGGAAACGCCCGGGAAACCAAAGCCCCACCCAGGGCCCTGTGCCTCTCAGCAATTATGAAGAGAAAGTTGAGGGGCAAAGGAAAAATGTGACGCTTTGGCTTCCAATCTTGGTAGATTGGGAGGTCAATCCACGGAAGAGACGCCGTCACTTGAGATTTAGAAAATATATAAGTAAAAGGAACAGTCAGATTAATCTATGGGTATGGCAGAGATCGCTCAGTTCTCACTCTGATAGACCAGCCCATCACCACATGACTAGAACCCAATCCTCTCAGCATCAGCTAGGAAAGGCCCTGGAAAGCCGCCTTTGGCGGGGGGATAGCTCCCCTATTTCAACCCCTTTCGGGGTTGGGCACCCGCCTCTCAGCTTCCTCAGCTTCCTCCTCCCACATACGGTCATACCACACCAAACTCTTTTACTACTCACTGCAGCTTTTCCTCAGAATCCGCCATCAATGCTGTGTCATCAGCAAGCAACCACTGATTCAACTCCCAATCACCACCATTCTATCCTACTAAACCCAATCCTCTACCCATAGTTCTAATTTTTACCTCCCTCACCACACCATCCATATATACATTAAACAACCACGGTGACATTACACAACCCTGTCGCAGACCTACATTTACCTCAAACCATTCACTCAACTCATTTCCTACTCTTAACACACGCTCTGCTCCCTTCATAAAAAACTCTTGACTGTCATTAACAAATTTCCTCCAATTTCATAAATCCTTAGCACCTTCAACATCGCCTCTCGATCTACACGATCATACACTTTTTCCAAATCCATAAAAACCCAAAATATCTCCTTATTTTTCTCTAAATACTTCTTGCATAGCTGTCTTCCTACAAAAATCTGATCCACACACTCTCTTCCCCTCCTAGAACCACACTGCTCGTTTCCTATTGCACCTTATGTACCCTTTATTATCCTCTCTATCAACACCCTGCCATACAGCTTTCCAAAAACTGATAATATACTAATACTGTACCTCTATAACTTGAACACTCCTGTCGGTCTCCCTTCCCCTTGTACAAAGGCACAATACATGCACTCCTCCAGTCTAATGGTACCATTGACACAACAAAGCAAACATTGAGTAGTATCACTAGTAAATCTATTATCACATCTCCACCCTTCTTAATACACTCCACAGGTATACCATCCATACCTTCTGCTTTATCCACTCTCATTTGTCTCACTGCTTCTTTCATATAATTTTTCCCAATCCTTTCATTCATTCCCTGCCACCTGGGTAGCCTGGATAACCTACCTCTATCAACCACTGCTACAATCACTGCCTCTTCCATCTCTTACATTTAGCAAAGATTCAAAATACTCAACATATTTTTTCCTCACTTGCACACCTTCCACTAATAACTCTCCATTTGCATCTTTCACCAACTTTTCCCTCTTTTGTTTTCCTTTCCTTACTCTATTTAACTCCTTCCAGAACATCTTCTTTTGTTCCTTAAAAATTCTCACTCAATCTTTGACCCCACCTTTCACTTGCACTTTTCTTCGCTTCTGCATTAAAAAAATGAAAACCAAGTAAATCTAAGCAAAAGAGGCAGTCAGAGAAGCATTATTAGTAAAGCTGTTTTGTTAGTTCAAGTTTTGCAAATGCTGTGTGATGTCTGTACTGCCAATCAATTAATATATATCACTAATTCTATTAATTTTTAGCAACTTCACTTGCCAATCCAGTATATAATTCAACATTGAATAAATTAGTTGCAATATACATTAATCAACAATAAAATACTGAAGAGCACATTACCTTGGTCTGTTTGCTGCAGATGACCATAACTTTGTCGAACACGAACACATATCTGCACCAAAAAGCAAGAGTAAATACACAGCACACAACATAATTATATTTTATTTCTTCCCTCGGGTATTAAGAGAATGATACATAGATACAATCAATTAAAGGATATCATATTCACCTCAAATTAAGATTAGTTAAAAGCTTGATTGGCTTGAAGGGGCGTAACATTTTACTGAGTTCAATATAGCATCCCTGTCGGCCCAGACTGTACGAACGCTGTACTCATTCATTCCAAGGGCTCTGTCTATGGCTAAATTTCCTTCTCCTTTTTTCTTTCTCTTGATTATCTCCAGCTTGGTCTGGTGGGACATGGTGTTTCTTTTCCCTCGAGGCATGGCTATGCAGCCTAAAATGGACCATAACACAGGGCACAACAAATTTAATTCATGGGGGTGAAGCTATGACTGAAGTGGGAAGGAAAGTGTATCCCACAATCACACCAATCAGGACGCCGACACGTCACTGCGCCGGGTGACATCACAGCCTACGACGCAGCTTTGCCTCGTGTTAATGGGAGGAAGGGTAGTGTATGTGGAGGTTTTTACGGATTTCCTTGACTCTCCATCCCCCAATTTGTGTAAATGGGACCACCCACATATAAATGGAATCTACCAGGTTCTCCCCCTCCCCCATCTGTGTAATTGGAGGATCGCATAATCGGATCATATGTAATCAGAGGATTGACTGTACTGTACATACATATATAAATAGGTGTGGTTTCGTTTCACATCCTAATGGCGGCATTCTAGGCAGCCCTCTTCAGAGCTGCTTTACTTGTCAGGCTTTTACATATAAGAACAGAGCAGATACTTTGATCCCACGTTATGCTTGGTCTACCCCTTGGTCCAAATCCCTCCACGTTCATGGACTTGCATCTTTTAACTTAAATTAGTTCATCCATCCTCTCTACATGCCCAAACCATCCAAGCCTGCTTGTATTTACCGGTATCTCATCACTGATACTCTTCATACTTAACCATCTCCTCAACTCTTCACTGGATATCCTATCTTGCAGCTTGGTCCCACATATAATTATACAGTATACATTATATTAAATAAATATATATACAGTATATATATATATATATATATATATATATATATATATATATATATATATATATATATATATATATATATATATATATATATATATATATATTATACAGGTAGGCCCATAGTATAAAGACTAACAAGGTATGTGCACGAGCCTATTACTGGAACCCCGACAGTCACGTGATCAATCCAGCGTGACGTCACGTTTTGTACGACTCTACTGGTCTCCCAGCTAAATTTGGTCTTCAAACAGGATCGGTATATTGTGTAAAGTGACATGGATAAATAGACATAAATAGTGTGACAGGACCCTAGTCTATTTGCTAAAGTTTTTTTTTTTGCATTTGAAGATTGTATACAGGTATACCGCTATGAGGTAGTTTACAGCCGACGTCAATTCATATTTTACCGCGGAAATGCGAAAATGTTACGATCGCTATGGTGTTTGTGTTCACCTAATATGTAGAGTAACGTCGATTGATATCGACAATTTTATTGTAGTAGGACCCAACCTACATGTTAGCCAGGTTATTCGATATAGTTGTAGCTTATATGAAGAGATATTTCGAAGGTGTTGGTGATTTTCGCTTCGTAGGTCGGGAGATAGGATGCAAGTACAGTATACGGATTCTTGTTCGTCCCTCGTCCAACTTCCTTTAAATTTACGTAGTTTGCTACCGACACTCGTCGACTTTCACCCAGGGATGGCGTGTGAGGGTGTATGAAGGCCCAGGGGATGTGGAGAGATGATATGTATAAGTATATGGCCAGCTAAGAATCTAAGAGGGAATCAGATTTCGATGAAGCGAAATGTTGGTGGGGACTGGGAGGGCAGAATGGATGGTCCTGCCTTCTAGCGGCCAGAGAGAAGACTATAGCGGACGCCTTATGTCAACAAATCAGCGACGCTGGTATACGAATATTTCACTAAATATTTGCTTATAGAATAATCAACGTTATTCCCACAACTATATCCTATATTATGACGGTACCATGGTTGAGCGTGAAGTCACAGAAGAAAAAAAAGTGATAGTTCAACACTGTCACTAAGGCTAGCTATTTCAACTCAAAGTAGGGACGTTATTGTATTTTTTTTTTCACGGATATACAATGCAATGTTCAGTGCATATAAATCTCACAACGGTATATGGGTTATTGCAGAGATAAATATACTGTCAAGGCTAGAAAGTAACTAAGTTCACGGGACTTTAAAGTTGTGTATCAAACTAAGAAAATGCCATGGGCGGTAAGTTGACAGTGACCTTATCAGACCAGAAAGAAAAAGAAAAAGTTACCGCGGTCTGTTTACGGTCATTTAGAAGCCTTCGTGTATATGAGTTCTGTGCGTCTACCTTCTTAGTCTTTTTACCATGGGTACGCCTATGTCAGACAAATCTTTTAAATAAGGAGTAATACTTTTACTTTTGCTACAAGTACAGTACTGTACTTCACTTAGTAAGATACTTTATATTTTATCTTAGGCACATTTCTTGTAGGGTAGCCTACTTTTACTTAAGTAAATTTTATAGTACATACAGGTACTTGTACTTGAACTTAAGCAAAATTATAATGTACTTTTTACACCCCTGCCTTTTTTTGGTGGTCTCTGGGTGGCATTCAATCCTGATCTCTCCGTCATGCCGTAGCTTCCCCAGGTCCTCGCAGTTGCTGATACCACTCGGCATCTCCATTATACTCAGCTGCAAGAAAACAGAAGTTTTACTAGGAATCTATATTTACAATATACAGTACTTGTTATCCATTACACCACTGTTAGGACATAGGACTGAAACCATACCCCCTAAAGATCACCCAGTCTTTAACTCTTAAACTCAGGGTGACACACTATTGCGTCAATAATTTTGGTCAATATAAAGTTTACGTAATTACAGTACGTGTATATGCAGTCTATAAGTTATGATCCAAAGACTGACCTGGATATCCCTGATGATTTGCAGCATCTCGTTGTCCCGCTTTACTTCATTAATGTACTCAGCCAGGTCCATCATGTCCTCGTGGGCCCTCCGCAGATCGTCCACCTGGGCGTGGCTCTGTGGAGAGAGGCACAGAACGGGGGGTGCTCAGGCAGATATTTGCTTTGGGAACGGAGAGAGAATGGCGTGTGATGGTGGCGGAATTTTGCTTCAGGTGCTCAGGGACTCTGGCATGTGAAAGAGGAATACTGCTGTAGAGAGGATTTTTTTTATATGGAGCTGCTGTGTGAGAGAGTGGCAAGATCATTTGCTTCGGGTACAACATACATACATACATACAAGTTTAAAGACCGTTTGTCCAGAGAGACTGTGGTTACAGTCTCACATCCTAAATGGCAGCTTTCCAGGCGGCCTTGTCAAGGGCTGCCTCTGTTGTCAAGTTCTTTATTTTGAGATCGGACCGTAGTACCCGAGCCCACGTCATTCTAGGTCCACCCCTACGTGCAGCTCTCCCCAAGTTCACAGTCCGGCATTTCTTCACCCAGTTCTGATCATCCATTCTCTCCACATGTCCAAACCAACCAAGTCGGCTCGTGCGCATCACTTCACTGATACTCCTAATGCCCAGGCCGAGGCCACCGAGAGTACCAGGCCGCGTCGACCATACTGTGACGTCAGCAAGGTGGTGCTACATTCACGGACTGCTCTGTCTCCCAAGTCTATAATTACTCTCCCTTTTATATTTATCAGTTTAATTTTAAATTAAAGTACACATAAAACTATATTTATCTTTTACTGTGTATGCAAAATTATATTATTATAGATTATGATGCCGATATTATAACAACATACTTTGGTATTTACTGCAAATTACACTCATACAAAATGCTATATACATTACTATATTTTATATACAACCAATAAAGAGAGCCTTACTGGAGAGCCAATATAAGCGACATCCACTATTATTCATGAACAAATACATATAAGTAACTAACTAAATTTATTACTATATAAATGAATATAAACATATAATTAATGTAACACACACATAAAGGAATGACCTTTGCACTAGGACTAATCCAATCTCCGTTCCGGGATTATACTTTTTAAATCCGATTCCCTTACCTGCAGACACACTCACCTTCACAATCACACACACACCTGCAGTCTCACACACACACACACACACACACACACACACACACACACACACACACACACACACACACACACACACACACAAATGTAAAGAATGGAGAAAGGACGAAAGAAGACGAAAAGAAGTTTTTCTGGAGAGTGTGGGAGGGAAAACTCAAGAAATGGTATATAAAGCGAAGGGACGAAGTAGGGAGGGAAGGGGAGATGGTGCGGGTGACGGGGGAGAAGGCAGAGAGAGGGGAGGTGGAGATAGAGAGAGAAACAGTCCAAGTGGAGGCAGAGGGAGGGGAGGTGGAAACGGAGCGAGAAACAGTCCAGGTGGAGACAAGAGGAGAGGAGACAAGCTAGGAAATAAATTGGGAAGGGTACGTACAAAAAAGAAAGCAACGGGCAGGGACGAGAAAAATAGGGAAAATACTGGAAATGCTAAGTTCATGTATACAAATATTGATGGGTTAATTTCCAAAAAGATTGAGTTTGACGAATATGTAAAGAGAGAGAGGCCCGGGGTAGTATGTTTGACTGAAACTAAGCTTAACCAGGAGGTAGACACGAATATAATTAGTTGTGCAGGATACAGTACATGGAGAAGAGACAGGTTAGGAAAGCTAGGAGGAGGAGTGTTGATCATGGTAGATAATAAAATTACTGCTAAAGAATTAAAACTTGGTGATAGCATTGCTGAAGTGGTAGCAGTTGAAATTGAGGATAATGATAGGTCAAAATTGGACATTGTATCAATGTATTTACCTCCTAAGACTAAATCTTGGAGCAACGATGAATATAATGAATTAATTTTGGAAACCTTGCGTATGTTAGAAATTATTTGTAAAAGGAAAAATAGGCTTATTCTTGCAGGGGACTTTAATTGCGGGGAGGTGGATTGGGAATGTTTGGATGCGGGTTCAAATGAAAATACTTGGGGTAGCAAATTTCTTGAACTAACAATGGGGTATCTATTAACACAACACGTTACGGAAAATACAAGATTTAGAGGAGGTGATGAACCATCAAGACTTGACTTATTATTCACCAAAGACCCCCAAGAAATAAAGAACCTAACATATTTGAGTCCCATGGGAAAAAGCGATCATGCTGTGATTGAATTTGAATTGACAGTGGAATTTCTGGAAGGCAGAGAGGAGGAACATAGGGAATATAGACTAAATTATAGTAAGGCGGATTATGAATCATTACGAGGATACTTTGCAAATATAGATTGGTCATTTATTGAGCAAGAACAGAATATTCAGGTAAAATACACCATGTTACTAGACATTTACAGGGAGGGGGTAGATAAATATGTACCAACATTTAACCCGGGAGCTGCGGGGAGACTCTTAAGAGTTCCCCCGGTGCACTGCGGGAAGACTCTTAAGAGTCAGAGAAAATAAAAATCAACTTTTGACATCGAAAAAAAAAAAAAAATTTATATTTTTTTTTTTTTATTTTTTTATTTTTTTTTGGCCCCTGGGCCATGCAAAATCTCAGTCCTCTACCTCCCCTCCTTCCCCACTTTCCTCCTCTCCTTCAGTTATCACCTATTTTCCCTGTTATTCCCTTATTCTGAGGTATATTTTCGTGCTAACATTAGAAATCCGATTGGAGGGTGTGGTCATCACTGATAGCAAGCGAGTGCAAGAGAGAGAGAGAGAGAGTATCGATCGACTGTGTCTCAGTGGCCTTGGGGGAAATTGGCGGGAAAGCAGATTGCCTCACCCATACATTATACAACTCGCGGGCTATATCTCCGATTTTGACCATCCAAACGCTGTTTTCACTCGTTTTATTGTTGTTTCAGGTTAATACCTTTATAATCAACCCATAATAGGCGCATATGGATAAATATTAATGCTATTAATGGCACAATGAATATTTTAGTGACGGAAACACCTCAAATACGTCAGCACAGGGGGACGTTTCCAATTACCCCCATGCGCACTTCAGAGGTTAAGGATAGAAAGCTGGTTAAGGAGAAAGAGTGGTTTAACATGCGATGTCACATTGCCCAGAACAAAAAGGACTCTGCATGGAATAAAGTGAGAAGGAGACACACTGAGGAAAAATGGGATGAGTATAAGAATGCTAGAAACAACTATGTCAAGACTATAAGAGAGGAGAAAAAGAACTTTGAAAAAGATATAGTAAACAAATGTAATAAAGAACCCAAACTGTTCTATAGTTATATCAACGGTAAAACTAAAATAAAGGACAAAATAACAAAGCTTAGGGTAGAGGGTCAATTATATGAAGACACAGTGGGTATGTGTGAAATTATGAATGATACATTAACATCCGTGTTTGTGGAAGAGGATGACTATGTAGAACCTGTGGTGGAATTGAATGAGATACAGGGACTAGAGTCGATAGAAGTCAACAAGGATGAACTAAAATCATTGTTGGAAGAATTGGACGTGAGAAAATCTATGGGCCCAGATAACATTGCTGGATGGGTATTAAGAGAATGTTCTGAACAACTAGTGAGACCTATTTTTAATATTGTTCAATACTCATTAAACAAGGGGGAACTTCCCTTAGAATGGAAACAAGCAAATATAACTCCAATATATAAAAGTGGAAATAAAGAAGACCCGCTAAATTATCGACCGGTATCCTTAACGAGTGTTATATGCAAGCTTTGTGAAAAGATTATTAGAAAAAGATGGGTGGGTATGTTGGAGGAGAGGGAAATAATTTCAAGCAAGCAGTTCGGGTTCAGAAAAGGTCATTCGTGTACCACAAATTTGTTGAGTTACTATGATAGGGTAATTGACATTGTACAATTAAAATGTAAAACTTGCAAACTAAACAAACCAAAATTGGGACAAGGACAATATAAAGTCAAATTAAATTATCAAATCAAAGGGAGGGAGGGGTGGGTAGATTGTATCTACTTAGATTTCAAGAAGGCATTTGATAAGGTGCCTCATAAGAGATTGTTGTGGAAGCTCAGGACTGTGGGGCGGGTTGAGGGAGTATTATTAAAGTGGATGGAAACTATTTAATTGGGAGGGAAATGCGAACAGTAATAAAAGGAAAGTTCTCCTCGTGGAAAAGGGTAAAAAGCGGAGTGCCTCAAGGATCGGTGTTGGCCCCAATCATGTTTTTGGTTTTCATCAACGACCTTCAAATGGGAATAGGCTCATATATATCTATGTTTGCTGATGATGCAAAATTAATGAAGCATATTACAAGTAGGAGTAGTTGTGAAGAATTACAGAGAGATCTAGATAAGTTATATGAGTGGAGTCAAACTTGGAAAATGGAATTCAACACGAGTAAGTGTCAGGTTCTTGAGATGGGAAAAAGTAAATATAGACCTTCTTGGGGATATAAAATAGGAGATGAAATAATTAGTAAAGCTGTGAAAGCAAAAGACCTAGGGGTAGTTGTGGCAGACAGCTTGTCACCTGAACAGCATATAAATAAAATAACTGGTGAAACCTATGCAGTGTTGACTAACATGAGAATAGCTCTGAATTATTTAGATGAAGAGATGTTAGCAAAAATAATAGGGACAATAATACGACCAAGACTGGAGTATGCAGCAGTGGTGTGGTCTCCACACCTTATAAAACATAATAAAAAACTGGAAAGAGTTCAGAGAGTTGCCACTAAGATGATAGCTAGCCTTAGAGACCTACCTTATGAGGAGAGATTGGAGAGGCTAAAGCTGCCAACGCTGATGGAGAGGAGAGAGAGAGGTGACATGATCATGATGTTTAAGTGTGTGAAAGGTTTTGAGAAGATCGACAAGGGAGATTTTGTGGTGAGGGACGAGGGAAGAACCAGGGGTCATGATTGTAAGTTGAGGAAAGTTATATGTAAGTCTGATGTAAGAAAGTTCAGCTTCCCGTATAGAAGCATTGAGTGTTGGAATAAGTTGGATGGGGAGGTGGTGGGAGCAAGAAATATCCAAACTTTTAAAGCAAAATTGGATAAATGTAGAGAGAGAGACAGGACAACACGAGCTTAGGCTCAAATCCTGTATACTACAATTAGGTGAGTACAATTAGGTGAGTACACACACACACACACACAAGCACACACACACACACACACACACACACACACACACACACACACACACACACACACACACAATACAATAATTATACAATACAGTACTGTACACATAGTCTATTTGTCTAGGGTTTGAAGCTTTCTCTTCATGCCTACATTCTTATTAGCTCTGGTAGCTGCTGGGATGTTATTTTCTTTAGCACAGTAATTAGTTCAAATTGCATTTGTAGAAGCATATACCACCATACTTTCTATTTTTTCGGTGTTATGACAATTTTCACACATATCACTAGGGAACAGGAGATCAGTATCTGCTAAAGCCGTAAAGGCCGCGTCATACAGAGGTCGACCGCGACCAGACAGTAACCCGAAGGCAATGACTTGCACTTTTCACCCGAATTCACCCGAAGTCCCCGAATGAGACTCGTACCCCGACTATGACTAGAAAGCAATTCGAATGCTACCCGAGGGACTCGAATGCGTCTCGAATACGAGTCGATGTTATCCCGTATATTACTCGAAACTAACCAGAAGTTGAACGGAATTGAATCGACCATGAGTCGAAAGCTAATCAACGGTGACCCGAGTAGCCGATACCAACCCTGAGTTAAAACCGAATCACACCCGAAGTAACCCAACTTAAAACCGAATGAAAACCGAACCCCACCCGACGTCAGGAACCAAACCGGAATGAAACCAGAATGTAAGTCGAACGTGACTAGAATAAGTCGATTATGACACGATTATGAGGTTATGCATCACCCCACTATATAAAGAGAGGGTGTGCTCACACAAACTTCATTTGTACAGTGCACCCAACACAGCAACATGTCACAGGAAAGCAACCTCCCGAACCCATCACGACCAGAAGAGATGGATGACGAGGCATTGGAGTTGGCAATCTTAAGGCAGGAGATAGTTAATGCCAACCTCAGATATCAGATTACTGCCCGCGCCATCAGGGACAAAGAACGTGAACCCCAACGTGCTCAACCTCGACGGCCACGACGACCAAGGAAACCCCGAAGCTGCAGCGTCAAGCCATGGGTGGCACAGCGAGAGACACACGGACACTACCACCAGTTGCTGAAGAAACTCCAGGAAACTGACGTGGTTACCTATAAATACTTTCTGCGTATGGACGAGGAGCTGTTTAATAGGATTGTCGAACGTGTCACACCCAGGATCAAGAAGGACGAGACCAACTGGAAGAAGC
Organism: Paralithodes platypus; assembly: GCA_032716605.1. Classification (NCBI taxonomy): domain Eukaryota; kingdom Metazoa; phylum Arthropoda; class Malacostraca; order Decapoda; family Lithodidae; genus Paralithodes; species Paralithodes platypus. The sequence continues at coordinate 20,028,577 of CM064483.1, read as the reverse complement.
CCCTGGAGCCCGGACTGCGAGTTGCCATGACACTACGCTTTTTGGCCACTGGCGAGGCCTATAAGAGCATGGCACTGAACTTCCGTGTAGGTGCCAACACGATATCACTGGCAGTGCGGGAGACGTGTGAGGCAATCATACAGGAATACATGGAGGAGCAAATAGTGTGCCCATCAACACCTGAAGGTTGGAAGGAGGACGCCAAGGGCTTCAAGGATAGGTGGAAATTCGGACACACCATTGGGGCAATTGATGGGAAGCACATTGCCATACAGCCTCCAAGCAACTGCGGATCCTTGTACAGTAAACTTCCGTTAATCCGAAGGGCAGCGGACCGGCTCTCGTTCGGATTAGTGGATTTTTCGGATTATCGGACTTTACCCCTATGAACCTGTGTATGACGAAAACATTGAGACATTAGGCCACCCAAATGACACAATGGTGCACACACACATATCATATGTTCATGAAATCACTTCAAAAGTTTACCATTGTCATTGTAGCCTATTAACTACTTCAAAACATTCAGATTAATGGTCAAAGGAATCTGCTGATATAAACGTCTTCTTCTTCTTCCGTCTACTAGCGAGTTTGTCTTGCTCTTGAAGATCAGATGTGGTTCGGGAAGTAATGCCTTAACAACGGCACTTCCCTGAGAGGTTCTTGTAATTTTCCTTTTGTGATTTTCCTTTTGTGACGTGCTCTGTTATATTATATTGTATTGAAAGCACCCTTGTCTTGTTGTCTTGAAAGCACCCTTGGGATGCTCCGATCACTGAACTATAAATAGTAGCGTATCGGAACATCCAAAGGTGCGTTTTCAAGCTCAAGACTAATACGTCCAAAGGTGCGTTTTCAAGCTCAAGACTGAATGCGCTTGCAGAAAATGCGGTGCAAGCCAGTAGCGCATCGGAGCGTCCCAAGGATGCGTTCAAGAGCAAAACAAACTCTCTAGCAGACGATGTGGAAGAAGAAGAAGACGAAGGTGTTTACGATTATATCAGTAGCTTCCTTTGACCATTAATCTGAATGTTTTGAAGTAGATAATAGGCTACAATGACAATGGTAAACTTTTAAAGTGAATTCATGAACATATGATATGTGTGTGCTCCATTATGTGTCATTTGAGTGGCCTAATGCCTCAAAAAGGGGACTTTGGGACTTCTTGAAAGGTGCGTTTTCAAGCTCAAGACTGAATGCGCTTGCAGAAAATGCGGTGCAAGCCAGTAGCGCATCGGAGCGTCCCAAAGATGCGTTCAAGAGCAAAACAAACTCTCTAGCAGACGATGTGGAAGAAGAAGAAGACGAAGGTGTTTACGATTATATCAGTAGCTTCCTTTGACCATTAATCTGAATGTTTTGAAGTAGATAATAGGCTACAATGACAATGGTAAACTTTTAAAGTGAATTCATGAACATATGATATGTGTGTGCTCCATTATGTGTCATTTGAGTGGCCTAATGCCTCAAAAAGGGGACTTTGGGACTTCTTGAAATTCGGACCATCGGGTGAATTCGGATTTGGCCTCAAATTGAAAAATTCGGACTATTGGGAGATTCGAATCATCGGTCGTCGGATTAACGGACTTTTACTGTACTACAATTACAAGCACTACCACTCCATTGTGCTCCTGGCAATAGTCGATCACCTAGGAAAATTTATGTACGTTGACGTTGGAGCGAACGGGTCAGCATCTGATGGTGGTATATTCCAGGTGACTGACATCCGGAAGGCCCTGGAGGACGGAGCAGCAGGATTGCCACCACCCGAGCCATTCCCAGGGGAGGACCAGCCACTGCCCTACTTTCTGGTTGGTGATGACGCATTCCCAATGAGGGAGTGGTTGCAGAAGCCACACCCACACCGAGGGCTCGATGATGACAAGAGAAACTACAACTACAGACTGTCTAGGGCCAGGAGACAGGTAGAGAATGCTCGGTATGCTAGCCAACCGCTTCAGGTGCCTACTGACTACCATCAACGTACACCCCAGTACCGTGGAGAAGGTAGTCCTGGCTTCATGCATACTCCACAATATGCTAATCGACCGACGTGAGCCCCAACCAGAAGCCGGACTTCGTCGCCCTGAAATACCCCAAAGTGACTGGGCGAGGGACCCCTTGGCCCCATCGGCTCGCGTTCGGGTTTGATTCGACTTGGCTTCGACTAGCCTTCGACTTACATTCTAGTCATTCGGATCACGATCGAGTAATCATCGAGTCTAATTAGGAATGTCGGACATGCATAGAGTCATTTTCTAGTAGTATTCGGGTATCCATCCAGTCATCATCCTGAAATTCGGGTCAGCATCGAGCAACAGTTGACTTTCGAACAAGTTTATGTAGGAATTTTCCACTGAGCATCGAGTCTAATTCGGGTTACGGTCTACATCATCGGGTCTAAGTCCACTTAGGTTCGATCAATTCTGGTATGAATCGGGTTAAATTTTTTGACTCGAAAGTGACCCGAATAGGTCGAATGCGATCAGAATATGGTAGAATGTAAGCCGAATACGACTCGAATGTAAATCGAAGGTGACTCGAGGATTTTGTAACGGTTTTTTGACCCGAATGCAGTCGAGGATTTCCCAAAAGTTAACGCATACACTAACTTTTGGCCGACTCACCCGAATGATGACTAGAACGACTCGAACATACCAGAATCATACCCGATGTCGCCCGATTATCGGGCCGAATACACCCGAACCACAAACATTTTAATTTTTTTTGCAAGTCATTGCCTTCGGGTTACTGTCGGGACACGGCCTTAACTGTGAGCTGTGTTGCTATATTTCTTTGGCTAGTAGCATTTCGAAAGGCAGAAAGTTAAACAAATTTGTTAATAACAATATAGTTATACATGACCATGTTGACTGTCACACTATCTGGGTAAATAAGAGAACCTCTGTAACCAGCAATGTAACTTAGATTTTCAGGGATGTCTTCACCACTATCTGAACATGTAATAATGTTTTTACATGCATTACATTTAATTTTCTTTATCACAGAGTAACAGCAATAGCCAGCTAAATAAACTATCACTGGGATGATGTCTTTACACCTATCAATATCCTCCCTACAAACTTCAACATGTGTATGACATAAACCAAAATCAATTTCCTCATCTGTTTTTACTTCTTCATAGTTAATTTCTTCAAAATTCCTTAAAATGACCTTGTCGAGTATGGGTAAACTTAGTTTTAACACTGACATCATCCGTATCTTCTTTTCACACTCATATATTTGGCGTACAGAAATATTGTAATTTCCTCCTGCTAACTGCCGATAGTGACCAAATCTTGCTTCCAAATGGTCTGTTTGAAATTTTCCTGTTAGTATGTAATCCATCTTCAGTTCTATTATGCAATAATTTGTAATTTAAAATGTAAAACTTGCAAACTAAACAAACCAAAATTGGGACAAGGACAATATAAAGTAAAATTAAATTATCAAAATCGCTATGTGGAAACAACGCTTACTAAAATGAAAATTATTAAATAAAAGAACACAATCCACCACATAGGGTGTACATTACTACATGAGCAAGTTAATCTGTTTCCCAAGCAAACTAATCGAGACAACATCGTGTCCAACAGACACACATACACACACATACACAAGGATACACGCACTCCTCACCACACACACGCACTACTCACACATATACAGTAAACACACACACACACGCACTCACTCTGACTCTGGTTTTAACTATCTACAGTATAGTATCTATTTATTTAACTATATCTATCTATCAATCTATCTATATTTCCTCCTTACAAACTTCAACATTCGTATGACATAAACCAAAATCAATTTCCTCATCTGTTTTTACTTCTTCATAGTTCATTTCTTCAAACTTCCTTAAAATGACCTTCTTGTCGAGTATGGGTAAACTTCGTTTTAATATACTTATAAAGTATTTAGAAGGGGGAAATCATTAGGAAACACAGCGCGATCTTCCCCCTATCTTACTCAAATGTATACGGTCTTGTGAGGGTAGTGCGAAAAATGAGCCCTACCTTTGCCTACGTCACAGAATTTAAAGGTCCCATCCGTGCGGCCTGGTACTCTCGGTGGCCTCGCCCAGACGCCTTCTCAATTCCTCGCTCGATACCCTGTCCCTAAGATTAACCCCACACATCCATCTCACCATTCTCTTCTCATTCCGTTCCATTCTATTGACATCCTCCGCTTTAACCGGCCACGTCTCAGAGGCATAGGTCATCGCGCTCCTAACACATGAGGCATACACCTTCCCTTTAAGGTGGGGTGGGAGCCCTCTCATGGTCAGGAGTGGCAACAGCTCTCTAAACTTTCCCCAGCCACTTCTGACTCTAGCAATGGAGCTAGCTTCAGCGCCACCTCCAGCGGAAACTGTATCGCCCAGGTAGCAGAACTTATTCACACACTCCAGCGTTACACTGTCGAAATCAACACTGACAGGCGGGTCATTTAATACAAGATCTCCCTTGCACACTGCACATTCAAACTCTATGATTCTTGTCAAAGGTCTTCTAGCTCCACTACATCTCTTACCCAGTCACTACAGACGCAACATTGAATTGAATTACTTCCCACCCCCTTCCCACATACTGCGCATGGATAGTCGTCGCTTCTTTCCATAGTTCCACGCCCTACTCCACTAATCATGACCTTTGTTTTATCTATGTTAACTCTTAGACCCTTATTTGCCATACCTTCCCTCCATCTTTTGAACTTCGCCTCTGCTTACAAGGAGAAAAGGGAATGTGAAGGGAGAATTTTGCTGTGGAGGGAGTAGTTTTGCTATGGATTTGCCATGAGCATGTATGGCGAGAAAAACTATCATTACACAGTACAGTCAGGACCCCCAATTCGCGAGAATAGGGGTGACAGGAGGCATCGCGTATTGTGAATTCGGGTATTGTGGAACTAACTTTAAATGGGAATAATTAGATTGGGTGACATCTCTCAATTATGGCCTATTTTCGAAATTTTTGGCCCTATTTTCGACATTTTTGGCTCTACAGTACAGTCTATATCTTATATATAAGAAGAACAATGAATAAAAATATGAAACTATCCTTAAAATTAGTAGTAGATAGGCTAGGACTAGGACTAGGACCGTAGGACTTCACGATTTTCTCCAACTTCTCCCTCCCTAACCAAATCGTACGAACAGTTTACTCTGACAAGCCTATTGCACAGTTTCCTTCTCCTCTTTTCTTGCGAAACAACAATTCCACCTTCATTTTGTGTGTTATCTTCTTATATTGGCGTGGCATGGCGAAAAAAGTGGCAGGCACTACAAACGTTTGGTCACTCCGCACGGCTATGAGCGCTTGAGCGGGACTGTGGGAGGGAGGGAGGGAGGGTAAGCGGGAGGGAAGGCAGGCGTATGCCCGTCTTCTTCTTTTTTCAGAGCTACTCCTGGGCCTCGCGAAACGTAGACGTGCTCGGGTATCAAGCGGGAATAGCGGATTTGGCCCCTTCTTAGCTCTCGATTCGTGTATTGTGGTACCACCTCGCATAATTAATGCTTAATTAATTAATGTTATTTTCGAGGGGTAACTCGTGTATTAGGGTTTTCGCGAATTGTGGAATCGTGTATTGGGGGTCCTGACTGTACTAAACAGTGAATATGGGTGTATTTTTGGGCTAACCTGAGCCCACTATTATTTATCATGGTGATTGAGGTACAGTATTGCAATATCTTGTAGATTCAAGACTGGCCTAACTTAGGAGCAGTTATGCGACAATAATCTAATATTGATTGCAGACATTAGGAATGGGGTTTGGGTGAAGCCTACAAAATGCAAGGACAGCATGGAGTCCAAGAGTTAGAGAACAAAATTGAGGCAAGGGAAGTAGTTAGTAGGATAGATTGTGGCACAGTGGTGGTGTGCGGTAAATGGACATGTCCTGTATACATACTGTACTGTACATACATACATACATACAATGGTTTAACGTCATATTCTATTACATACATTGTAATGGCTCAGACGTCGTTGCCTATCCGCAGTTGGAATATAATATAACAAAATCCCGCCAAAACACTGCCCTTTCATGTCATCACTGTGGCTGATGTTGGCATAGTGCTAACCATGCCGTAGCAAGACTTAACCAAGTCCAACCGCAGCATCTGCACCATCCGCAGACCACACCAGCCGTAACAGTGCTACAACTAGACAGCACCATGTGCTGTATGCAATAAGGGAGTTTGAAGTACTTGACCCTCTGTATAACAGATGATAAATGGGCAGGTAAAGAATTACAACAATGTAGGAAGAAGGCTGGGAAGTGTCCTTGGAGTGCATGGAGCTTGATTACCGAACAACTCAAGTAGTTGAGTAGACTATTTTAAACAGACCTCAACTAAGGCCAATTTATGGTTTTAACCTAGCCTAAATAACCTAACCGAATAGTATTGGTTCGGTTGGGACTGGTTTGGATCTACTGGTTGAAATGGTCTACTGGTAGAGTTATCAAGTCACGGTGGGGGAAATATTAGTGCCAGAGTGGTTCTGATACCAGCTTCATTGCTAGAAGTATAAGGAACCGAACCACGTTTAATCTGGAGGACATCTCATGCTTAAACTAGCTCGGCCACGGCGTATAAGTGGCTTGGAGAAAGTTAAGAGAGCTGGTACCATTAATGGCAGATAGGGTATTTTCAACAAATAAGATAAGCAGTATGCTGTAATGCTGCTTGTGTGCGAAGCTTGATGCTATACAATAGTGAAACATGGGCAGAGGAGGAAGACATACATAGACTTGAACGTACTGAGATGGTTGTGCACTGCTTATTTGAAGGACAGAATTGCAAGCACATAGTTGAGGTGGTGTCTATGTGATAAATGACTCGGTTGAGATGTATAAGAAACAACTGAGGTAGTTTGGTTGTTCTTTGAATATGACTGAGAACATGAAAATTGATGTATGTGATGGGTGGATGGTAGGTTGGGGTAGAAAAGAAACAATTGAGGTGGTTGGGTCATTCCTATAATATGACAGATAACATGAGTGCGGGTGTGTGGGGAATGGCAGGTTTGGGTAGACAACAAAACAGGGGATAAGGTCTTGTGAAAGGACCTCGAGGAAATGGGACTCAACGGTGATGCATGGAAAGCCACCATAAGATAAGTTACAAGGGTAACACATGTAAGCATATCCACCATGACTTTAAATAGAGATAAAGATAAACCATTGGTGGGATTTTGTGTGAAGTATTGACAGAAAATTAAATATGAAAGATATTTTATTTTGAAAAATTAGGAAAAATTAAATGTGAAGGATACTTTACTTCAAGTACTGTACTGTGCAATATGAGATATAGAAGCATATTTGTACCTTAAGATATTGAGGGAAAATAAAGAGGTAAGGAATTAAGCCTTATATGGATAGATTTTTTTGCAATGCATTATGCATTTTCAACAGAGGGTTCATTCTGTGACCACAAATCCTCTAAACAACTTATGTACAGTATATACCGGTATATGGAATTGGATATAGCTTCGGATTCTCAGGGAATATGCACTGTGATAGGGGATTTTGTTACATATATGTGGAGTGGGATATTACTTTGGATACTAGGGGAAAATTAGGATGAGATAGCGAATATGATTTAGGGTATAGAGGGAAAATACAATGATGAAGGGGATATTTTTGATATGAGTCTGAAGTGGGATAATGCTACGGACCCAAAGGTGAAAATTAGGTTGAAGTGGGTGATTTTGTAGGGTAAAAAGGGAGAGGTGGTCGGGCGCCAGTTGGACTAGACAATAGTCCGTCAGGCGTCTGGCCCAGGGAGCCGGTATATATGAAGGGTCCGCCTGGATGTGTGGTGGGCGGGCTTGTGGTGGTTAGGCTTCGTTGCAAGTCTGCCTGCTGAGACCGGAACTTTTCCGGGAGGTCGGGGGCCGGGGGAGTGCTGGAGTTACCTTGGTGATCCTTGGTCTTTGAGTCTTCTCCTGGGCGACCTAGATGTGTGTGACTTTGTGTTTTGTTTTGTGTGTTAATTATTATTTTTTATTTGTGTTGTCCCTGTTCGGGCTCTGTCTCGAGTCGGCCATCCCCAGCTAAAAATAAAACCAAAAAATGGGAAATGTGCCTGGGTAGATTAAAAAACAAAAAAAAAACAAAAAAAATGTATAACAGTAGGGGTGTTTGTATTTTTTGTTTTCCCTGTTCGGGCTCTGTCTTGAGTTGGCCACCCCCAGCTATGGGGTATTAGCCTAAGTATATACAGTACATACATACATAAATACATACATACATACATAACAGTAGGAGATCTTGCTTTGACGAGTAGAGAGAACATTTGGGACGCGGTACGGAATATTCATTTGCGTACCGAGGGAAAACAGGATTGGGTACGGATGCTGCTTCAGATACACAAGGGAAATGCACTGTGGTTGGGGAAACATAATAGTATCGGAAATTGTATGTTAACGACACACACACACACACACACACACACAGACAAAAGCAACAAGCACTAATATGACGACTAACCTGAGTTGTATTATTGAGGAGGTCCTGTAGAAGAGAATTATAAGAAACAGTTAGTAGTATCTCATAGACCTTGCTGTCCACTCCAGGGAGACACTCTAGATGAAAATCAAGATTGATTGTAATGTGCACTACTGTGCATTCATTACCCTTTTCTTTGAAGAACCATTTCCAACCTCTTAAGAAAGTTTGTTCCATGACAGTACTGTATATCTTACTTGTGAAAGAGATTCCACACATATTACTGTACAGTACCGTAAAACCTCTTCAGTTCTTGCTTCCAGCCATGTTTTTTTTTTTTTAATTAGTTTAACCAGACCACTGAGTTCCACAAAAGAACTCTCATAGGGTTGGCCCGAAGGATTTGATCAAGATGGACAATTAATTAAGTCATGATAGATAGGGAAGGGCATTAGGGAACCAAATCGAGGAAGGTGAAGACACACAGACATATCTCGCCATTTCACCAGTTCAGCCGGACCACATGAGCTCCACAGCAGAGCTCTTATAGGGCAGGGCCGAAGGATAAGACAAGAACTGCTACACCGCAGCACCAACCAAGAAGTGATCAGGACAAAGAATGAGAGAGCAGGTCGAAGGTAGAAAAAAATCAAAGCGAGATGCAAGAAAAAAAAAAAAAAAAAAATGCACTACCGAGAGGAATCGAGTCAGCTCGGAAGAGACAAATCAGGTCAGGAGCCTACTACCGAGCCAGGCCAGGTAAGCATGTGATATAGGCTGCCTGAGGACAACAGAATGGGACAGAAGAAGAATAGAAGGGGAAAAACATAGAAAGAAGAAAGACAAATTATTCAAAATTAGTCGAGCAGACGACAAAAGCTCGAGGGGAGAGGAAGGGAAATTACCACAACCATCCCCCATCAAGCTCCAGTCGCCGGCCCCGAAGCCCCCCCAACCACGACAAGAGAGTAGTACCAGGGGTAGCTTACAGCCATGGCAGCAAGTTGGGTATAAAGTATATAATATGGTTATAATCTAATATTATTTCTATAATCAGCATTGCTAAACCCATTTAGTTTAGTCGTTTATGAGCTTACAACAAAAAGAATTTCACCGAATTCTCATAATTTAGTCTCCTAATCAGTGGAATAAGTTTCATAACCTTGGCTTGAACTCTTTTCCATTCACTCTCTTTCCAGAAAACAGAATTCCAGATACTCATTATTCCTATATTAAACGGTCTCGTAATACAGCTAAATAATTCTTAATTATTCTTACTTTAGTGCACTGCTTTAAAAACTGTGGGATAAATCTTATTCTAATATAGTTCATTCTAAAAAAAAATCTGAATAATGGATAGCCTAGGCAACTATGGATTTGCTTGACCACTTCATGCTTAGTGGTACCGTATCAGACATATCTAATACAGTATCCAATTTACGGAGATCTAAGCCAAGTTTTGCAATCCCTACAAGATTGCTCATATTAACTCAATATGTAATGTCGCCTGCACATTCAACAAGCTAACATTAACCCTTCCGCGCACCTTTGGACGCGATTGCATCCTTACAAGGATATTTTAAAACCCTGTGACCATCAGTGGTGTTTAGAAACCTTTAGTTTAATTACTTCTACCTCTGCAGTTGTGGGCAGAAGACTAATTTTGGAGAGGTAATCACTGTATGAGATTAAGAGAACTCTATTTCTGAATACTAAACGGCAACCCCCAGACCTGAAAGGGTTAATGTTACTGACGTATGTGAACTCCATTCACAAGATACACATTGTTCAGAACTCACTGTCTACCCGTTATCCTGTATTCTATCCAATTACAGTACATACCTTAGAATCCCCACACTGCCACATGCGTTTGTTAATTTCATTAATCGAGTAATAATAACTGATGCCCACTGCAACCACTTTTGAAAGCCTAAGGTAACAAAGCACTTTGGGTATATAATTTTTTGTTTAATCTAAATGCTATCAAAAAGCCCTACTCCTGTCATACTCACTCAACATTTCATGGACAAATTCCAGTAAGATGGTAAGGCATGACTGGTGTCGCTTAAATCAATGTTGGGAATCCATAATAGAATTATATAGTTTTTGGTAGATTACTATTTTATATATGGTTATTAATCCTAACAGTTTTTCCAAGATAGATGTAATTCTTATCAGCCAATAATTTTCCGGCAATAGATGATTCCATTCCTTATACTGTATAGAGGTAACATTGAACAGCTTACAATCTTCATGCACCTCTCCACTTTCAAATGATTCATTGATGTCTGGCATATAGCACACCAGGAGGCTGCTTATCAGAAGGCGCATAGTATCAGCCCAGCCATAGTAACATGTACACACACAGGGTGCATCCCTGCAGCTAGTTCGTGTGGGATTTTCTAAGGCCACTGGTTCCTATCTCTAGAATTAACTCAATATACATGAAGGTGCTGAGGAGTGATGCCAGGTAGTGTGTAGCTAGTGACATGGTAATTTTTCCTTGCCAGCTGATTTACCTAAAATACTTCTGGCAATCAACACTACCAGAAGCACTAATTTACCTGTGGCGTGTGCTTGATGAGTTCATGGAGGAGGAGGTGGTACTTCAGGATACGTTGGAGGGGGACCACCAGGTACTCCCGCAGTTGATGCCGACCCTCACTCACACTCTCCTGACATTCCTGCAAAGGAATTTACCACATTTTATTATACAGTGCTGTATAGAAATATATAAGGCAGAACAGCCTGTGACAAGTGCCTCCCCCAGAGTTTAAAGAGTGACAGGGCCAAAATCAAGGGACGTTCAAGCCAAAATACCTGGACACACTGAGTTTGAAGCAATCTAAATCATAGGAAGAGGGAAAGACTGATTCTGGGAGAATTCCAGAGCTCAGCTGTTGAATAGAAGAAAGATTGAAAATAACGTTTCACTCTTAGAACATAAGAAAATGGGAGTCTGCAGAAAGCCGATTGGCCCACACAAGGCAGATCCCTCTCACACCCAACCCTAATTATAAGTCCTAATTATAGGCTCAGCTTATTAACACCATGAGGAACGATATTACCAAAACGGTCAGAGGTCAGAAAACGGGGGTCTGCAGAGCGCTGATTGGCCCACACCCAACCCCTCTCATCCATATGCCTATCTAATTTTATCTTAACCCATCTTAACCCTTCTTGCCCGGGCTCACCATCTTAAGGACATTATTGAGATCCGGGCGATCTGGCTGAAAAACGTCGTAATAGGCTAGCCCTATCTTGTTATTTTAACTGCTAGAGAATTCACACACATCTCAAAACGTAGCCGTGTTTCGCAGCTGTAGACTGGAGTTAAGTAGAGCTCTCTAGGTCAACTGGTTCAGTTGTGATAACGATTTCCGTGGAGCGAATTTTTCCGCAATTTTAGCAATATCTCACAATAATAACAACTCTGGTGATGGGCTGGTCTATCAGAGTGAGACCTGAGCGATCTCTGCCATACCCATAGCTTACTCTGACTGTTCCTTTTACTTATATATTTTCTAGATCTCGAGTGACGGCGTCTCTTCCGTGGATTGACCTCCCAATCTACCAAGATTGGAAGCTAAAGCGTCACATTATTCCTTTGCCCCTCAACTTTCTCTTCATAATTGCTCAGGGGCACAGGGCCCTGGGTGGGGCTTTGGTTTCCCGGGCGTTTACGCACCCTCTCAGCCCCCCGCCATGGAGTGGCTTCGGTCACCCAGGCTTTATTGTGGTCGGCAGGGAGGGTTCTGTGGGGGCGCTCGTTTATGGCCTTGGCCTTACTCGGGGCCTTGGGGCTGTTCGGCCAGGCAGCTTGAGGAACAACAACAACATAATAACAACTAATCTTGTTCTCCAAAACAATAACAACAAAAGTCGGACTTCTCCTTCTTGATTTCGAAGGTGGGCGTCGCTCCGACAGGCTTTGTTTACATACGATTCGACGCACAGCTTTCAAACCAAGCTTAATAGGCTTTCAAGCTTACGGATTTTAAAATTACACCCGGGCTCCTGCCTATCTGCCGCGGTGTCATTTTAAAATGACAACCGGGGAGGAGGGGTTAAAGCTCTCTATCGTTCTTGATCCCACTATAGCACTTGGTAGACTACTCCACCTATCTACAACTGTTACCAAACCAATATTTGCCTACAGTATATCTTTTCTGAAACAAAATTGATCTAATTTGAAACCATTTATTTGAGTTCTTTCGCTATCACTGAGCTTTAATACATCTTTAATGTCCTCTTTATTAATCCAATTAACCCCCTTGAACACCTCTATCATATTATCCCCTCTAACTCTGCGTCTCTCTAACGAATGTAAGCCTAATTTCTTCAACCTTTCTTCATATGGACTATTTCTAATATTATGGATAATTTTTGTCATTCTACGTTGTACTATCTCCAAGGAATCTATGTCCATCCTGTAATAAGGACACCAAGTAAACAAGTAAGTTTTAAGATAATATCAGCAGTTCTGTTACTCACACTCTTAGAGATGAACCCGAGAATCCTGTTTGCCTTGTTACGAACGCTTATACACTGTTTTCTAAATTTAAAATCATTAATAACAAACACACCTAGATACATACATACTGTACATATAATTTTAACCCGGCCAGCCCCAGCGACACGTCTGACGAGTCACCTATGTATGTAACGCCAAGCCCCAGCGACTCGCCTGGCGAGTCACCCTTTTAGCTCAGTCGTAAGGCTCAGAGTGGCTCTACCTAGAGGGCTCAGATTTGTATGGGAACTGTGTAAGTATCCCACGCACCCATGCCGATGGTTGAAAACTCTCAAAGTCCAACCGCGTGCGCGTGAGCGCGCAAAAACATGTTTTTTGGGGGAAATTGCCTTCAATTTTTTACTCTTGTAAAATCCGTTTTCGGGGGCTCTGTAGGACCATTTTTTGAGCTTTTTGATCGGTTTTTCGTGGTTTTTCCTTCATTTGTAACCCATTCGCTATTGCTTCTGGAAAAAAAAACTATTTTCAAAACCGGCTGGGTTCTGGTGGTACATTTATTAATAACTAGCTGGGGCTCGACGGGTTAAGACCGAGTGCTCCACACATACGTGCAGTTTGTCTCTTGTCCTAATGGCGGCGTTCCAAGCAACCCTGTTAAGGGCTGCTTCACTTATCAAGTTTTTGGATTTGAGATCGGCACGTATAGTCCGATCCCAGGTCTTCCTTGGTCCACTCCTTGGTGCAGCTCCCTCCACAATCTCAGACCTGCATCTTTTCACCCAATTGTTTTTATCCATTCTCTCCACATACCCATACCATCCCAGTCTACTTGTACGCATCTCCTCGCTAATACTCTTTATACCTAAACGTCTCCTCAGCTTATCATTTGATATTCTATCCTGCAGTTTGGCCCCAAACATCCATCTCACCATTCTCATTTCATTGTGTTGCATTCTGTTGACATCCTCTACTTTAACGGCCCATGTTTCTGAGGCATACGTCATTGCACTTCTAACACATGAGGCATATACCTTTCCCTTCAGGGGGAGAGGCATTCTTTTCATGGTCAGAATTGGCAGTTCTCTGAACTTCCCCCCAGATACATCTAATTCTAGCGACAGTGGCAGCCTCGGCCCCACTACCGGCAGAGATGGTATCTCCTAGGTAACAAAACTTGTCCACCAACTCCAATGACTCATTTCCAAAATTCACAACCACAGGATCATCACTTAACACAAGCTCGCCCTTGCACATTACGCACTCAAATTTCTCAATTTCTGACTTATCCTTCGGCAGGGGTCCTTTTATTCTACTACAGCGCTTACTCCCATGGTGCACCCAACATCGACAGATGCCACACCGAATCGAGTTAGCGCCTACACCCTTTCCACACACTGCACATGGGTATGCACTGCTCTTTTCCACATTGCCTCATCTCAATTTACAATGCATAACCTTGGTTTTGTTAATATTTATTCTTAAACCCTTGCTCACTATGCCCTCTCTCCATCTTCTGAATTTGGCCTCAGCATCTTGCACATTGTCAGCTATTAGGACTAAATCGTCTGCATAAAACAGTTCCCACGGGAGTCTGGATCTAAAATCTTTAGACAGTGCCTCCAGGACCATAATAAAGAGGAGGAGGCTTAACACTGAACCCTGATGAACCCCAACACGGACTGTGAACTCCTCACTCAGTACACCTTTCACCCTCACCGCAGTTTCACGAATCCTCATACATCTTCATTATCACACGCACCACCCACTCTTCCACACTAAGTTTCCTCATAGCCCACTGCACAACATCTCCAGGCACCCTGTCAAAGGCCTTATCCAGGTCTACAAACACAAATAAAGATCCCTGCCTTTTAGAAAGTATCTTTCCTGTATCTGCCTGACTATGAAGATAGACGTTTGGTTTTATGCCAGGACGTGGTACAACCGATGCTATCTTCATAGTCAGGCAGATACAGGAAAGATACTTACTAAAAGGCAGGGATCTTTACTTTGTGTTTGTAGACCTGGATAAGGCCTTTGACAGGGTGCCTAGAGATGTTGTGCAGTGGGCCTCAACTTACCCCTACTCCTTTATTCTACTTTTTCCCTCCATACTTCCTCCCTCCCGCCTAAAATACGTCAAGTTACCCTCCTCTACACTTCCCCTACCTCCCTCCTTCCTCATACATGCGCGAGAGACAGCCAGAGCCGTCAGTGTGACTATAGCCTCCAGAGAGAGCACACCTATGTTGCTCTACCTCCTAAGCACACCTATGTTGGTCTACCTCCTATGAATTCGTCACCCCCTCCTGTCACAATAATAAGATTTTTCATTGGATATTTGCTCTTTGCAGCTATTTTCTGATTCTTCAATGTTCACATGTTCATTATACAAGTAAAATAGGCAAATATAGAGCAGTACTGTACAGTAAACCCCGTTATCTCGGACTAATTGGGGGATGGCCACTTCCGAAATGTACAATTTTCCAAAATGTCCGAATTACTGTACATCATTGCATGTAAAATTCATCATATTAATGACAAATACAAAAATGATTATGTTTTCAGGGACAGTACAGTACTGTACTGTACATAGTAATTAATATTAACACAATAGTTAAAAGGCACAGGCTTGAATTAGTCCTAAAACCACTTAAAACCGAGTGAGAGAACACTGTAAACCGGACACAAATCTCGTCCAACTTGGAAATTTGCCAAGATCTACAGGGACATGTCCGACATGAGATGCCATTCCGAGAAGTACGGGTTTCCGAGTAAAAAGAGCAGAGAAAACGGAAAGTTTACTGTAATATTGCTTTATATGGTAAATATAACAATTTCTTTCAAAATCGAACGTAAACCAGCCGCACTGGCAGACGTTCCACAAACATGTCTGTTGCATTTAACGAGTTGATCTGCATGACTGTATATGAAGACCTCATTGTTATTGTAAGAACTAACTTAAAAGAGGGGATTTTGTCACTGTGCGAGATGAGGTCTTCAAGAGCGTTCTGTGCCATGGTAAGGTTAGAACAGAAGTCTATTTTAGCCATTCCTCATATACAGTCATATACATATACTTGTCATGTTGCAAATTTGATTTTAAATAATATTTTGACATTTAACATGTAGTTTCTTTATTCATGCAGAGTTTAGTAAAATTTGCCAGAACGTCCCGGACTTCCCAAACTTGACTACTTCCTTTAACGTGACGATAGTGCGTTGTTATATGTGCGATTGGTTTGCTTGGGAAACAGATTAACTTGCTCATGTAGTGATGTACACCCTATGTGGTGGATTGTGTTCTTTTATTTAATAATTTTCATTTTAGTAAGCGTTGTTTCCACATAGCGATTTTGATAATTTAATTTGACTTTATATTGTCCTTGTCCCAATTTTGGTTTGTTTAGTTTGCAAGTTTTACATTTTAATACAGTAAAGACGGTGTCACACGAGCCCTTTAGCAACAGATATATTGGAGCCACGGTATCCAAATAAAAAAGTAGCTAAAATTAAGGCTACTATCTGATAATTTTGCTTTCATTATTAAAATGTAAAACTTGCAAACTAAACAAACCAAAATTGGGACAAGGACAATATAAAGTCAAATTAAATTATGAAAATCGCTATGTGGAAACAACGCTTACTAAAATGAAAATTATTAAATAAAAGAACACAATCCACCACATAGGGTGTACATTACTACATGAGCAAGTTAATCTGTTTCCCAAGCAAACTAATCGCACATATAACAACGCACTATCGTCACGTTAAAGGAATAGTCAAGTTTGGGAAGTCCGGGACGTTCTGGCAAATTTTACTAAACTCTGCATGAATAAAGAAACTAAATGTTAAATGTCAAAATATTATTTAAAATCAAATTTGCAACATGACAAGACATTAACAATAGTACAAAATACAAATATTGATAAGATATCTATACTATTACAAAATAATATATAAAATACAGTACAGCACTCACTAACGATAGTGCTATCGGGTAGGTACCTGTAAGCATAGCATGCCTCAAGTGACCCCTATCAATAACTACCCTACAAATAACCTACATTTATAGCACAAATAAACTAAGGAAATCGCAAAAGTAAGCAATTGATACTATCGACAATGAATACATATAATATAAAGACAAATAATTGCAAAATATGAAGTAACAACAGATTTAAACAAAGAGTACTCTTTTAACAAGAACAATAAATTTAAAAAATCATCAATATTAATATTAATAATAGAAAAAGAAAAAGATAAACAATAAATACAGACAAAAACAATAAATACAGACAAAAAGTAAGCAGAGGTTATACAAGAAACTTCAAGTTAAAAATGCTTGATTAAAATTATTGATGTCAAATTTTAGAATACAGTCACAATAATTGACCCTAAAAAGATTAAATTTATGGAACAATTTACTTGCCTCAAAACCTCTGTCCACTAAGAGTCTGTATAGTAACCTAGATCTAGCCCAAAAGTCATCTACTTTAGTGCAGATTTTACAAAATCTTATTAATTGGGAATAAAAACAATTATAAGTTATTTTACTATCGATATTACTACTAGGGAAAGGAAAGTTTATTACGTTAAAATTAAAATCATCAACTTTGTGATATACTTTAAGTATGCACTGTTCATTAACAATCTCTATATTTATATCAAGAAAATTTTCAACTTTATAATTTACGTTACATTGTGTGAGGGGAATAGAATTAGGGTAAATAAGTTTAGCAACTTGATTAAAATTTAACAAATTGCAAACAAGAATATCATCAATATATCTACTATTATTACTTAACAGTTTAGCAAGTGCTAATTTTTCTGGGATTTTATTTTTCTTGCTACTGTCAACTAAGTCTTTTATATATTTAAATTCTAAAGCAAGCAAGAATAAGTCTGCAATTAAAGGGCTAGCATTTCCACCCATAGGAATTCCTAATATTTGTTTGAAAATGTACGGCCCGAATCTAACATAAGTATTGAAAAGGAGGAATTTAAGGGCATCTTTAAGTTTAGTTCTATCAAAATATACAGAACTAGTGGGAGTAGAGCTAAGTGATGCATTATTAAAATATGTATAAACATTTATGAAATAATTACCATTCCTAACGAACCTGTCAAAGTGCAAATCTATAATAAAGCAAAGCTCTGAATATACTAAATCTAAAGGCAAATTGGTATACAAAGTTGAAAAGTCGAAGCTATGTACCGAGGTAACTTTCGGCATGGTATTTATTTTATCAATAACTTCTAACGAATTGTCAACACTCCAATAATAGTTAATGCCAGTTCTTCTCATGATGGTATTACAATATCTTTTATGAGTACTTTTAATGTATTTTAAGCAATTTACGACTTGTTCTGATAGAGTTTTAGTGGTAGCAAATTTTGCTCCGGCAATAAAGCGATATTTATAAGGTCTTTTATGAAATTTAGGTAACATGTATAATTTTGCAATGCACTTGTTCTTATCAGAAAGTTTAATATCAAATGTTATATTTTTCTTGGTATGTTCATCGATTAAGTTATCAATATTCAGATTATTTTGAATTTCATAAACAGAATTACCGCAAATATTTTTACGTAATATGTTACCCTTAATACCTAATTCTTTTTTCATGTTTTCAAGATAAAATTTCTTACATGTGAAGCTATAATTATTGCTGGCTTTATCTACTGTAGTGATTACAAAATGTTTATGTAAATTTATTAAATCAGCTTTAAGCTTATTATAATTATAGTCTATAAAATCTGAAAGATTAAATTCATTTTTAAGCGAGAAAATTGTATTTCTAATTAACTTAATTAATAATTTAGATTGAATTTCATATCTTAGAGCTCCTTATCGTGTACTGTACATTTGTATTTTTCAATTTTGTATTTCTTGTGTATGAAAGAGACAAAAGGCAAAGCTGCCTGCAACAAGTCTCTCCCAAAGTTACAAGATGACAGAGAGCCAAATTCAAGGTATGTTAGCGTAAAATATATATATATATTTGTTTGTATATTTGAAAGAAGTGTGGTGTGCTTGTTTAGGTGTAATGAATAGGAGGTGTTTGTATGAGCTAACTGGATTACTCTCTATGTAGGTGAGACACAAACAGAAACAGTGAGGGAAGCGAGATAAATGAAACAGGAGATCCAGCCACTCCTTAGCCAATGTCTATGAGGCCCTCCCCTGGGTATTGCCCTGCTCGATTGGTGTCTACAACATCCCCAGATATATACAGTATTTATGTAGATATGTACTGTATATGAATAAACAGCAAAAATCAATCAAAATAGTATGAAAATTTGTAGCGGATTCAAACATCTGATACATGTAGCCGGGAAATTTTGCTTATGTGACGCCGGCTGTATGACCCCATGGATCTTTTACTAACCTGAATAAAAGAGCGGATTTTCTCGTCGCGTGAAATAATATCATCGAGAGTGTTCTGTGCTTTGGTAAGGTTGGCACAGTACTCCCCATAGGCCAGTAGCTTTACTTGGTGTTCCTGGAAGACTGTAGCTATATGCCGTGTAGCATCACCCACGCTCACGATTGTCTGAGCCTCTCGCAGTTCCTTCAGCATGTTTGTGTGAATCAACGATAGTTCCTGTGAAATAAAGGTTATGCATTATTTGCTATGTCTGCTAATCCTTTCATGCACCAGGGTCTGCCATTTAGCATTCAGAAATAGAATTCTCTTAATCTCATAATAGTATGTATGTATGTATGTATGTATGTACTGTACTTAACTTACCCCATTTTCCTTGTTTCTTTCTTTTTTCTTTTTTTGGGGTTGGCCGACTCGAGACAGAGCCCGAAAAGGGACATAACAAAACAAAACAAAACAAAACACAAAATAACACATATCTAGATTGTCCACGAGAAATATCTAGAGACCCAGGCCCATTTGGGGTCTCCAGCTAGATTCCCAGGTCCCAGATCTCTCGGAGAGGCTCCGATTTCCGCAGGAAGACCCGCAGCGAAGCCGCCTCCACAAGCCTGCCCACCATGCTTCCAGGCGTACCCTTCATTACTACCGGATCCCCGGGCCAGGTGCCTGACGGACTATTATCTAGTCCAACTAGCGTATGACCTTGTCTCCCAAACGACCGCGTTTACATTCATCTATTCACTAGCATTCTCCATATTTATTACCACTTCTCTTGCCTGATCTATAGTAATTTCCTCTATCTTCCAACACTTGTCCTACACAGTTTCTCCATCTTAATGGAGATCTTCTTACCCCTCTACCTCCTCTTGTATCTGACTCACATATTCTTTTTGTAAGCCTTTCATCCCATTCGTTCAACATGACCATATTAGCCCAGCACCCTTCTTTCCACTCTGGCCGACAAATGTTCCTGCTGCCCCACTCTCCTACGTATCTCTTCATTCCCCAATCTGTCTCTACGAGTCACTCAAGCAGCTCATCTCATTATTACTGCCCCAACATTAGTTTTCTGCCCACAGCTTATACAGTACACAAATTTAAAGACCGAATATTCCACACAAAGCGCAGTTCCGGTCTCACGTCCTAATGGAGGCGTTCCAGGCAACCCTGTTATGAGCGGCCTCACTTGTCATGTTCTTTGATTTAAGATCAGACTGCAAAGTCCGATCCCACGTCTTTCTTGGTTCGCACCTTGGTGCAGCTCCCTCTACATTCATGGACTTGCATATTTTCACTCAACTTTGTTCATCCATTCTCTCCATATGTCCAAACCATCCAAGCCTGCTAGTACGCATCACATCACTGATACTCTTAATAATAATAATAATAATAATATTTATTCAGTTAGCAATTTACAGAGTTGGTACCACATAGTACATAGTATGTTACAAATATGACATGTACCAGCCTTGCATAATTCCAACTAAGGATAGCCCAATAAGGCCGTTAGGCGTATTTCCATTGGTTGATATCCTATCCTCTCCACATGTCCAAACCATCAAAGCCTGCTAGTACGCATCACATCACTGATACTCTTGATACCTAACCTTCTCCTCAGCTCTTCATTTGATATCCAATCATGCAGTTTGGCACCACACATCCATCTCGCCATTCTCAGTTCATTGCGTTCCAGTCTGTTGATATCATCCGCTTTGACAGGCCACGTTTCTGATGCATATGTCATTACGCATGAAGCGTAAACTTTTCCCTTCAAGGGAAAAGGGAGTCTTATCATGGTGAGTAGTGGCAAAAGTTTTCTAAACTTTCCCCAGCCGCATCTTTTCTTCCCGAAATGTACCCAGCTAAGGCAGACGCTACACTGTATTGAGTTCACGCCCACCCCTTTTCTGCATACTGCGCATGGGTATGCACCACTTTTTTCTACCTTTCCTAGCCCTAATCTACTGTGTAAAACCTTGGTTTTATTTATATTCAATTTATATTAGATGTACTGTACTGGAAAGTGTGAAAAGGAACACCTTGAGATGGTTCGGCCATGTGGAACATATGGGAAGTGAGCGAATGACTAAGAGAGTGTACGAGAGTGAGGTGGAAGGACAGAAAGGGAGAGGTAGACCGAGTGAGGGGTGGAAGTTTGGAGTTAAGAAGTATATGAGTGAAGGCGGTGCTGAATGGGAGGAGGGGCGTCGACTGACTGGGGATAGAGGTGCATGGAGCCGTTTCGTTCGTGGCCACCCCTTCGGGGATTATGGCGTCCGGCAATAGATAGATAGATTAACCCTTTACTTGCCATGCCATCTCTCCATCTTCTAAACTTGGCCTCGGCATCCTGTGCACTATCTGCGATAAGTACCAGGTCATCTGCATATAGCAGTTCCCAGGGGAGCCCAACTCTGAAATCACCAGATAGTACCTCCAGAACCATAACAAAGAGGAGAGGGCTTAACAGAGAGCCCTGGTGAACTCCAACTTGAACTGTAAACTCCTCACTCCGTATACCTTTCACCCTCACTGCTGTTTGTAAGTCCTCGTACATCTTGATTATCACACGTACCAGCCACTCCTCTACGCCAAGTTTTCTCATAGCCCACTGCAGAACTTCTGGGCACCCTATCAAAGGCCTTCTCCAGGTCTACAAACAGAAGATACAGATCCCTATCTTTAAGTAGATATCTTTCCAGCAGCTAGCTAACTATGAAGAAAGCGTTGATTGTGCCAAGCTTGTTCAAAGACAACTCCAAAGATTTAAGCAACTAAACTAAAGGTTTCTAAACACCGCTGATGGGCACAAAAGCTTGAAAGAATCTCAGAAAGGTTGCAAATTGTGCACTGGTGCGCGGAAGGGTTAAATGTTATGATTCTGTTGCTCTCTGTCATATTGAAAGATGCTAGTACTGTAACTGGAAGATAGTGGATATAAGCTCTCTCAGTTACTGTTACTGCCATTTTCTGGCTCTCACTCTCTATCATCATTGTCACTCTGTATCTGGTGTCATTAAAGACCCAGGCTACTTGCCATATAGCATCACCCACGCTCATGAACACCTGGGCCTCTCGTAATGTGTTTGTGGATTAACAATGTTCCTGGGGGTTGGAGGATTACTGTACTGTTCTAGTGTATGTTAATGACCTGAAGAAGCTGTACAGCCTCCGAAACATTGTCAACAAGCCCTCCTTCTCAAATTGTGTTTTTATTCATTCTGTCAAAGTTTCAGAGATCATTTTAACATTATAAACTCTCTTTGTTAGTCTTTGATTACTCTCTCTCTCTCAATATTGATAGATGCTAGTTTCTGGAAGATAGTGGATAAGTGCTCCTCTGTCACTCACTCTCACTCAATGTCTCTCTCTCTCTCTGTTACTCATTCACTATGTCTCTCTTACTCGTCCAGTAACTCACTCTCATTCACCCTGTCTGTCTCTCTCTCTTTCTCACTATCACTCACTCTGTATATGGAGTAGTACTGTATATGGACACCCTTGTCATGTAGCATCACCCACAATCAGGATAGCCTCCTATAGACCCTCCAGTATAAGTTTCTGGATAGATGCATGTCTGTATATGCTCAGGCACATACCCCATTGCTGGTGGATCGCCGACTCGAGACAGAGCCCGAACAGCAACCTTTAAAGTTCCAATTCTTAGGGTCTGGGACCACTTTCACATTCCATCACCCCTTTCTCTGTCTCGTTGAGTAGGAGATACTGGATAGATACTTAAGTCTATTCATTATAATGAGGCCAGAAAACTTGACTTCAAACCTCTCTAACTCAAAAGGTACTATAGCAAATGGATTGTAAATTTCCACACCTATTCCCTGGCTGACCCTTCCCAAATGGTAGAAATATTAGCTCGATTACATTTAGATATAGACGTTATTCATAAGGCTGTCTGGCCTACTTATAATGAGCAGACTATAGTTCCTGGGGGGATGGAGACTATGTATAATATTCAATCTATCTCTCTGTCTCTGATTCTCTCTCTCTTTTTTTTTTAGTTTTCTTCTTTAATATGAAGGTTAGGGAGAAGCAAGGGAGTTAGTAGGGGAAGAGCAGTGCTAGAGGGTGAAAATTAAATCAGCAGGAGACAGATAAAGTGGTATGATTTAGTTTGTTTTCCTCTCTTTCTCTATCGCTCAAGAAGAGAGTAAAGTAAATAGCATTTTGCACATTTTGCAATGAGTGTAGTGAAATTCACAATCTCTTTCCTTCCACCTAGAGTATCTCCTCGGAATGGACCATTAAGTCTTTGAGATACTAACTATTCCTCTAAACTCTCTCTTTCTCCTGTACTTGATAAATGGGGTTCCTCTTCTAGTGTGATAATAAGATTGGACAAGAGCCTCACTTACTGACTTACTGGTACAGTATATACATTCATGCATACAAGTTTAACCCTTCCTACCCGGTCTGCCTTAGGTAAGGACAGCACGAAAGAAGGGCCTCTACCCGGTATGTCTTATCTAAGGCATGAGCTTAATAGCCTAATTAAGCTTGGTCCGAACGCCGTGCGTACGACGTATGTCAACAAACCCAAGCGTTGCGTCACGCACCTCCGAAAACAAGAAGGAGAAGACTCTTCAATGTTATTGTTCTGACGTCAGACGAAATTAGTGTCTGAAAAGCCCCCATATTGGCAACATCTCTGCAATATTGGCTCCACTGAAATTGTAATCACAACTGAACCAGTTGACTTACAGAGCTCTACTCAACGCCAAAATACAGATTGAAAACCGCACTACGATTATAGATGAGTGGGAAAGTTCTAGCAGTGAAAATAAACATAAATACGGTAGCCTAGGCCTAGACGTTTTTCGGCCATATCGCCCGGGTAGGGGCGACCGTCATTGGGTAAGACAGCCCAGGTAGGAAGGGTTAAAGACCGCTTCATCCACAGAGAGTATGGTTTCAGTCTCCCGTCCTAAATGGCGACATTCCCGGCGTAGTCATTCTTAGGACGTAAGACTGATTTGCAATATACTATAAGAAGACTGAGTATACTGTAAGCTACATGTAGTTACTTGGGGTGAGGATATCTATCGATCTATCTATCTATTGCCGGACGCCGTGATCACCGAAGGGGTAGCCACGAGCGAAACACCTCCATGCACTTATATCCCCAGTCAGTCGACGCCCCTCCTCCCATCCAGCACCGCCTTCACTCATATACTTCTTCACTCAATCCTTCCACCTCTCATTCGGTCTACTTGTCCCTTTCTGTTCTTCCACCTCACTCTCTTAGTCATTCTCTCACTTCCCATACGTTCCATATGGCCAAACTATTTCAAGGTGTTCCTTTTCACACTTTCCAGCACATCTACATCCACACCACACCTCTCTTACATCCTCACTCGTCTGTCTATCCCTCCATGTAACTCCGCACGCACTTCTCAAGTAAGGTGAGGATATACATAATAAAAGTTGATGATAGATTATGAAGATAAATATTGCACACTTTCATCAATCTATCTATCTATTACCTAACACTGTGATCCCCGAAGGGGATTTCCCACTTGGTCTGGTCGGCTCAAGTATATTTCCTCATTGTGTTTTCCGTTTAGGCTATTGCCACAATTTCTGGACTTTTAAACAAGTGTCCCTCGCCTGATTAATTTCAGGAGTAGCCTCGTCTTAGAAATAAATAACTTACCGGCACTTTCATCACCCATTCACTTTTAAGTCGTACTGCCATTGCATCTCAGCATAAAGTGACAAGCACAAAAGTTTACAGTCTTAGT
Source organism: Paralithodes platypus (assembly GCA_032716605.1). Lineage (NCBI taxonomy): Eukaryota > Metazoa > Arthropoda > Malacostraca > Decapoda > Lithodidae > Paralithodes > Paralithodes platypus. Next base: position 20,003,498 of record CM064483.1, on the reverse strand, counting down.
CTAACCCTGGTAACTCTTTGACAAAACTGAGAGGTAAGCATATAGATGTTAGTATTGTATATACAACATAACAGTGGCCCTAACAACACTGCTTCAAATTACCTAAAAGTGGCATGGTGGTGCTGGAGCCAGGGGCTCCAGCATTGCAGTAAGGGGATTTCTCTATATGACTCCACCACCACTGGTGGCACACTGAAGGCTTACACACACATGGATGTATTATAGCCACTCAAAATTAAATTTTATTTTTGTGTGGAGTTTAAACAGAATCTCAAGTAATAATGAAACGGGAGTGAAACCTGCTTGTTACTTACACACAAATATTTTTGCTATACTCTTGACAATGTCACCAAAGCAGCTAATAGATGCGGAAATTAGCTCCTGAAAATATGCTATGAGGAGCTATCCTAGGCCGGGAATTGAACCCAGGACCCCTTGCATATAAAGCGAGTACTCTACCAGTTAGACCAAGAGAGATATCCCACTTGGCCTGGTCGGCTCAAGTATATTTCCGCATTGTGTTTTCCGTTTAGGCTATTGCCACAATTTCTGGACTTTACAACAAGTGTCCCTCGCCTGATTAATTTCAGGAGTAACCTCGTCTTAGAAATAAATAACTTACCGGTATCCTACAGAATATAGTTTTGAGATTTTCCTCCGCCATGTGTCTCTTGAGTGGCTCTCTGAACTTGCTACAGAGCATGGTGAGAGCTTTCACATAGTTGTCCTCTGTCTCCACCAGCTCTTGTAGGCACAGGTCTCGCCGCTCTCGAGGGGCATCACGGCGCACCTCCTGTCACACAAAGATGCCAAGCGGAATGGCAAAAACAAAGATGGATGAATGCAGTACATGTACTGTATAACATACAGAACTACCCTGTAGGGTGACCGGATAATCAAACCAACAAGCTATTTCAACCAGTACCTCTCAACCCCTCCGAACTCAAGTAATACTTTTAGATTAATATAGATACTTACTTAGATGGACCTGGTTGATATGACACTGGTTCAGATCTACTGGTTGAAATGGCCTACTGGATAAATACAGTAGTCCAGAAACCATACTGTACAGTTACATAATTATATATCTGAATAGTAGCCTACACACACAAAGATATCAATGTAGAAAACAAAATAAGTTATATATTAATTAATATATTATACTGAACTATAAAGTGGCCAGACCTATGAGAGTTCCGTATGGAGCTCAGTGGTCTGGTTAATCTGCTCTACATAACTAACTAACTGTAATATAAAGTGAAAACAAAGAATATGACTATCCTGGTCTCACAGTGATGTAGCAAGTACTTTATAATTGTAAATAAAATTTACAATGAATAACCATATATAAATAAGCATACAGTATGTCAATAATATTTACATCAAAATTAGTTTAACTAGCTACAACTTTACTTACATAATTACTCATAGTTAACTATATAACCTAATACTGTACAGTATATAGCACACAAAATAAGCATTTAACACTTTACAAATAATGTCCATTACCTACCCATATACAGTAGTAGTCCATAATGTTCACTGCTCTCGCAAATAACACTTGTAAAATCCTTGAGATATGGATAATTTTCTAACATTGCATTTAGAGAGAATATTAAAACAATTTGGAATGAAATTTCTTGCGTGGCTATAAGCATAATAGGTGAAGGAAAACGTTTTCAACCAAACACTAGTTATCATATTACTGTACTCAACTCAAGCAAACTCAAAACTTACAATATTTCAGAAAACACAGTCTTACACAGTATCTACAAAAACAGTAGAAAAAAGCAGAAACAATTAAGCAGAATTCTTTAGATTACAGACAGACAACATTTTCATCATACCATAAACTGTAGCATAAAACTTTGTTAGGAGGTAAGTGTTGATAATGGTAATTTTAACACAGGTGGCAAATTTAACCCCTTCAGCACAATGGTGCAATTTTGATCTTTTTCTGGCTAACATTAGATCACTTTATGCAGTTTAAGAAAGCCATATGCTACTCAGATGGTTTACTGAGATAGTACTTATTAAGTAACACACAGTTCTTAACATTAATCATCAATTACAAACCCCAATGCACTTGAATAAACTAATGAAAGCATATGGTCCTCCCTGATTAACATACAGTAGGTCCTTCATAAAATGCATACAATCGTAAAATTTTAGCCAGAATCAAAGGTAAAAAGACATCATCGTGCATAAGGAGTTTAGATAAGTTAAACTTATTAGCCTCCAAATAATTCTGTGGTAATCATAGGTTAAAAATGATAACGAATGTTGGCAGCTGTATCTACTTATTGTAGGATCTCTAGTAAAACAATAGTCCATGGGCCAGATCCCAAAATGACATAAACTGGTCCCATCGAAGGGGGTCAACATTTTAGCATAATCTTCAATGTATGGCTATTAACACAATCTGGTGCAACGTCTTGGGGATTATTATCATATTCTGTTTCATTATTATTGAGGGTCTTAATTGTTATTGCCCTTTTAGAACAATATATTTTCTGTTTACTGATAAAAACGCCTCTCCAAATCCCTTTCAAACAAGAAAACGTCCCCCACACCCCCTTGAACCTAATACAGTATGAATAATTTTCGGTAGAAAAATGTGTCGGCCAAATACCAGTTAATCCCAAATTGCAGGCTCGCTACCACTGCCCAGGATATATATGTTTTTGTTTTTTGTCAGGCTACCACCGAGCCGGCCAAGGGCTCAAACCCGGGTCCCCCAAGCTTGAAAGGCGAACACTTTCACCACTAGACCAAGAGAAGTACTCCCCTTGGGCTGATAGCTCAAGCGATTTTCTACATACAGTTCTAATTAAGCACTTGTCATAACTGCTGGCCTTACACTTATTGGGTTCAAGCGTATTATACAGTAATTGCCAAAGTAATAAGGTGAAACATATTAAAATCTCCAAACTAATGGAGTAAATCCGGGAGGATCCAAATAGACACGCCCTGCACCAAATAGAGTTATGCGATATGGGAACTCAATGACCAAGGTAATTATATCTCCATAACATTAACCCCTTCTTTACCAGTGACGTCTCTTTAATTTTATTCTAGCTATACTGTACTTCGACGATTTTGTGCCGTTTAAGAAGGATCTGTGGTAGTAAATAGGGTTAAGTCAGATAGTCTGAAGCCTACTAATTGACGGAGGCCCTTCTAAGCTGAACAAAATTGTCTAATAGTAGCCAGAATAAAGTGAAAAGGATGGCACCGGTACAGAAGGGGTTCAATATATCTTACCGTACTGAAGATTACAATTGTAGTTAATAACCCTCGTTGATGGGATAGATTGTCAACCTAGCCCACGGACTACAGGATAGGTCACACAAAGGCGGGTTATACAGTAAACTCCCTTTTATCCAAAATTGAAATATCCAAAAATTTCAGTTAACCAATTAGATAATAATTTGAAGCTAAAACAGCCTAGAAATGGTTTTAAATGCATTGAAAACAGTATATTTGGTCATTTGTACACATATTTAGCTCTATACGGAGGGACTCTCGTTTATCCGTAAAAATCGCTTATCCAAAATTTCAAGACTCATAATTTTTGGATAAAAGGGAGTTTATTGTACCATTTTATGAGAAAAGAGGCAAAGCAAGGTAGCCTATAATAGCAAGCACAGTCTTGATCAAAAACCGTGTCACAACTCCAGTCTTTCAACTCTGCTTATCTCTCTAGTTAAATAATGAACACTATAATATTCTTGAGGGGAGGTATTAAGTTCTTCTGGATACCCTTCGCCCTCATGTTTAGCCTCATTAGCTATGAGATTTTAAGACATTCGCCACATTAATTTAGCGATTTTACGACATTTCACCCCATTTCTTTGGCAATATTAAGACCTTTTGTGCCAAATTAATCTCTAAGGGAGTACTTGGGGGTGTTTTTTTAAGCTTGACTGTCGTTGAGGAGTATTTTTGTCTAATTATTTTGAAGCTGTGAGGATAGGACACCGCTTTTGTCCGTGGGTGTACAGTTGCCGACATGAGTTCTGTTCCCTTCCAATATCTTATACAGGGAAATATAATGCGCATGATTCAAGTACGAGCGTAGTTTCTTTTTGCAGTGGTTAACTCATCTGACTTTGCGTTGATCTTGTGTCGTCCCAGTTTTGGTTTGTTTATTTTGCAAGTTTTACATTATAATTGTCAACTGATAGTTAAAAGAAACCACACTCGCAATTCATTCATACTAATTTACTCTCCTACGTAAGATCACGACGAGGAACAGAACTGATGTGGGCAACTGTAAATTTGTTACATACCTGTACACAGATTATGATAGGCATGCAGGTTAGAAATCATAAAATGCTACCGGATACCAGTGATCAGTATCAAAAGTGTGTTTCTTTATTTCATAGTACAGTACAAGTCTCCCTCGATTTACGATTGGGTTACGTTCCTGAAAACCCGATCTTAAATAGAAAAATCATGTATCAAACCCTAAAATTAATGGGGTAAATGGGGATGCTTTCTGGGACCAGCCAAAACCCAAACCCAAACACCTAAAAACCCATACTAATATCGTACATTGGGTCATCGGATAATGAGGGAGACCTGTATTGTTTTGCTAACTCTTCAATGCGTTGTTTCCACATAGTGGTTTTGATAAGTTCTTTTGTATTTATATTACGCGGTTCTTGTTTTGGTTAGTTTGTTTTGCAAGTTTTACTTTTTAATTTAAATTAAAATGTAAAACTTGCAAACTAAACAAACCAAAACTTGGACAAAGACAATACAAAGGCAAAATAACTTATCAAAATTGCTATGTGGAAACAACGCTTACTTTATGAGTCTGAATTAATTTGTTGACAATAGAAAAATTACCATTACAGTACTGTATCTCAAAATCAATTTAACTTTTTTCAATAAATAAACTGCTATTGATAACTACAAAAGAAAGACCTTGGTATCAGGTAGCATTTTACAGCTTACATCCCAAATAAAGCTGCATATATACAGTATATATACCAGGTGGCACGCAAATAACTTTCCTTCCAAGACTGACACAAAATGACTGAGAAGTTGGTAAGGGAAGTCATTTTTTTGCCACCCTGTATAAATATATGGCTGAAGTTACACAAGCACTCTAAAGTACATTTCTTATCAGCAATCTTTTTCCGGCATTCCTGGGCTCTTTGCATTGGTATCGTAAACTAGAATGATGGCAGCTTATTCAATGTACAGTTGTGGTCAGAAATACTTGAACACTTCCTAATGATAAAAACAAGACTGAGAGCATTAAATTTTGATATATGTAGTTAAAGCAGTTTCTCAAAATAATTTGTCTGTGTACCGCAATTGGTCACTTTAATTAAAAACAAAAATCAGAAATTCCCGTCCACGACTGTACAGTAGTTGAATTCTAAATTTTGAAAATATAAAAACATATAAAAAAATAATAAAATAATATTAATAAATAAATACATAAATTAGAAAAGACCAAACCAGAACTGCCAAAAGAAATTGCTCCTTTGATTCAATTATTAGTACCAGTACCTGTGCTTCTTCCCAACTCCAGTACTCATGCTCGAAGTCATCTGGTTCAGAGTATATATCTTCCTCATCATCCCAGTTACACTACAAACATAGACAATCAACAAACATGGTTACAAGTTACAACACATAAAAACATGCAATACAGTACGTTAGCCTTCCTATCCGATTAATACTTTTTATATTTTATTCTTTCTACCAGAAATTTATTATATTCATGTTAGGAAGCCCAGAGCAAGTAAGCTGTCAAAATAACTGGTTTAACCCTTGTCTAGCGGGGTGTTTTGGGCTGTTTTGGGCTATTTTGGGCATATTCAGGCCCTCCTGAATGATCAATCCAGTATCTGCATGAAAATAAATGTATTCAGCAAAAAACTAGGCGCTAAAAGCTTCAAAATGAGACCAGAACGAGCTACGTAGCACTCGTGGTTCTCATGCAGTGGTGCCACCAACATGGGAGTTTAGCGTATAGCGGCATATTTTTTCCCACTACGCTCACTAATGGTAACACTGCCGTCCTCTCGAGAACAGAGGGAGCGTGAGTCAGTAGGTGGCGGTAAGCCCTGGGTGTCGGACGTGTGGCCTGCTGAGCTCCCGGCCATTTGCACTCAATTTTAACCATTTAAAAGCCTTAATAATGCTCCTAACTTGCTGCAAATTGGTGCACGACTTAAGTCGAGCGCCGCTCTTTAAGGGTTAATAATGTTAGAAGGCTTCTTGGAGTGAAAGAGTTTAGCATACGGCACTTGATACTTCGACAATAAGGCCCGTTTGCACTAACGTCTATTGTCCAGAAAACAGTAGACTCCCTTTGCTGAAATGCCAATACCCAACAAAGATGTGTGTCTGTCCCATGTTTGTCAAACATTCGACTGTTCGCTGTTGAGTGATTTGGCTAACTGTATTTGCTGCATTGTCCGCCAATAGTCTGCCCCACAGGCCAATCGCATCAGTCATATTCTTACATAATTATGTAAAATCTAATTATTCATCCACTGCTTAAAATCAGCATCAGTATTGGTTGAAAGCTGCTCAATGTTTTGCACGGGTATGCCTTGTCCACCTGATGGCTGCTCTCCATACTCCAGTTTGCACGGTACCCTCTAACCCTGAGGTCCTTCGTCAGAACCTCGTCCTTGGTTTTAGTCTGTTTACCAATGGTCATCCTTCCAGCCACATCCATACTTCTAACATGCTTCACCCAGGCATTATCATCCAATCTCTCCACATGGCCAAATAACAGCAGTGACAGTACACATCACTTCACTGATATACACTACAGTATACCAAGTCACCCTCTTAATTCTGCTTTGTTGGTCCCTCTCTTACTGAGGCATTACACATTTATCTCACCATGCTTATTCCAGTGTACTTAAGTCTTCAGGTGTCATTCTCTCAGACTACCCATGTCTCGCTTCAATAAACCAGTACATTTTAAATACCTGCAAAAGTGTGTTGGCCATATATATAATTATATACTGTATCTCATTTATTTGAACTTGACATTCAAGATAATATATGTAGTGGAATAATGTACATGAGTTATGCATTATCACAGCCAACCATCTACAGCAACTGATAGTGTGGTATGGATACAACAGGGGCCACAAACAGTGAACACTGACACCGTGGCATGGACAAAATCTGCTGTTTTACAGACACCAAATGCTATAGTCGGTTTGTTTTAGATAATGGTAAATTCCGTCCCTTAGCAGCCGAGTTCTATGTATTTAAGTACATACATACACTCAACCCTCCGTTATCGTGGGTTTGGTTATTGCGTTTTCACATAACATTTTAAGACCGAGTGCTCCACACATAATGTGAAGTTTCAGCCTCTTGTCCTAATGGCGGCGTTCTAGGCAACCCTGTTAAGGGCTGCTTCACTCAAATAGAAAAACATCAAGCTAGTATGTCTCTGTATCATATTTATACAAAAAAAAATCATAATTTGTACCATATTCTATAACAAAATGTCCATAACATCCGAGTAATCAAGACGGTGACATGGCAATTAGCCATCAGCTGAATATAAAAAGACTATAGTATGAACTGGCCTTTAGAGATGATCTTACTAAGCTATATAACCAGGTGGTAGAGAGAATGAAATACTGTATTGCAAAAGTCTTCACCGGATAAAAAGGATTAACTACTCATCCTCAAAGCATTGTGAGCAAACAATAAATAGCATTTATATGGATATCATACAATGATAGATCATTAGTGTTCACCAATCCTTCATGTATTAGACAGAAGAATAATTGTACACAGGCATCCTAAACAATTAGATCACCAGATTTTTCATTAACTTTCTACCTTTAATTAAGCCCATTATTCATATGATAATTCCAGTCTACTACAAGAAAAATAAGGTGATAAAAAATATTCAGAAATAACCAGAAATCCCCAATAAATGGTTAAGCGATGATGTGTGTGTGTGAATTTGTGTGTTCATTGTTTTGTTTTTTGTTTTTTTCCCTATTCGGGCTCTGTCTCGAGTCAACCATCCCCGGTGAAAAAAATAGAAAAAATGGGGATAGCAAATAGATAGAAAGAGATATATTTTACTGTACTATATATAAAACTGCTCATCGGCAAAGGTTATACGCAAAAACTTCCACAACTATACAAGCAATGATTTGACTTAAAATGTGCCTATTGGATGATAACCACTTTCACTACGGATTAAAATGAACGGAGGAAGGAAAAACACAGATAAAACAAAAAGGTCCATGTGCCTAAAGGTATCCTCCATTCATAAAATGTTTGTAACAACTGGATTTAAACTTTTGTAGATTGTAAGTTTGTGGAAAGCAACTCGAGGGAAGTGAATTCCAAAGAGTAGTACAGTAGTTCTAGGGATAAATTAATTTTGATAAGCAGAAGTTCTGCATTGTGGAGGAGAAAGTGTAAATTCATGGGCGCTCTCAGCTGCCCCAGTTCTACGGGGAAAGATGTGGAGAGGCGGCACAATTGAAGCAAGTTCCTCGGAACAATTGCTGTGAAAATATCTGTAGAATAATGCAAGGGATGCAACGTTTCTTCGTATGGATAATGTAGGAAGGTCCTGTGTGATTGCAGGGTTATTGATTAATCTAATAGCTTTATTTTGAATTTTGTCCAACTGCCTCAATGCAACCACTCCACTTCCACTCCACAGAGGTGAACAGTAATCCATCTGAGAACGCACATGACTTTTATATATTACGGCCAACTGCTCGTCAGTGAAGAATTCTCGAACTCTGTACAGGAGTCCCAGTTTTTTAGAGGCATTCTTAGCAATGCTTCTAACATAATGTGTCCAGCTCAAGTTAGTAGTTAATGTTACACCGAGAATGTCAATACTAGGGGAAGTGGGAATATTTACATCATTAAAAAATATATGGGAGTCAGTGAGATTCTGTCGGTTAGAAAATTGAATGTACTTGGTTTTCTGTGCATTAAAGGAAACTAGATGCTTTTGTCCCCATTCATTAGTTCTAGAAAGGTCCTGGTTCAGAGAAATTGCAGTGTTTATTTTTGAATTTATAAGATCGGGTTGGGTGAAAGAATTGGTAAATGTGAAGAAACTGTGGAGTGTTGAGTCATCTGCGTAGGAATGTATTGGATTATGAGTGGTAGATATGAGATCATTGATATGAATGAGGAACAGAGTTGGGGCCAAAACTGATCCCTGGGGAACACCAGCATTTATTGAGTGAAATTGAGAATAAAGGCCATCTGCCATTACACATATTTTTCTGTTATGAAGATAAGAAGAAATTAGTGGAACTAATGATGCAAGGCTGTAGTGTGACATCTTCGACAATAAGGATTGATGCCAGACTCTATCAAATGCCTTTGATATATCCAGTGTTATTGTATGTGTTTCACCATGTTGGTCTGTAGCTTGATAGATTTGATGCGGAAGTAGTTTAGGAAATCTTAAACTTGTAAAATCTAATGCCTCTTTCATAATTATCCCAAACACACCACTTTGGATTGAACCCTGAATTAAGTGATAACAAGCATATATTGTAACCACTACACCACACTGGCAAGGGTTTAATTCAGATATTGATTAGGTTTATTTATAAGTTAATTGGTGGGTTGGTGAATAAATATGAATTCTATGGAAGATACAATTTGTAACTATGCTATTATATACCGAACTATCGAGACTATCGTTTGCGATGTTGAGGATGCCATTAATCTATATGAAGATTCTACTGTACTGTATGAAAGAGAAGAGCAAAAGAGATCAAGAATGAGAGAGAGAGAGAGAAAGAGAGATTTAAAGTATTTCAGTATCAATTCCAACATGTAAGTTAATCAATCCAAATTACCCACCCACATACAGTATAGCGCAAGAAATACATTTTAAGGGAGCCCACCTCGCTTTTTTCTCTTTCTCTCCCTCTCTTTGGTTCGTATCTATTCGGCCCCATTCAGCCTACTGTTTTAAGACGTTTACCCCCATCCAGGTGTCAATATTTTCCTGGCGAGCGGTAGCGAACCAGCATACTGTATATATATTTTTGTTTTGACAGCAAGCTAAATTTGTAAATTTTTCGATAGAAAAATGTCTCCGGCAAAGCCGGATATTTCCATACAATGCTGGCTCGCTATCGCTCGCCAGGAAGAAAGCAACACTTGGATCTGGATAGACGTCTTAAAACAGTTGGCGTCAAATGGATACAAGACAGGGAAAGAGAAAAAAAGGAGAGAAAGATAAAAAAAAACAGGTGACCCCCCTTAATCAATCCAAATTACCCACCCACATACAGTATAGCACAAGAAATACATTTCAAGGTAGTGAGTATATATCATGCATGGAAAAACACAAAAGGATGAATGGACCCGCGTGGGAAGGGAAAAACAATTTGGAAGATAATGAAGAATAGTATACCATATTACTGAAGAGCCACTACATTGCTTAAAAATGCCACAACAAAACCATTTAAATGTTAGTACAGTATGCTTCATTATAAAGTTGTAAAAATGGCAAGATATTTGTGGAGGACTTTGCCTTACTACAAATAATGTTTTTTTTTTTTTTCTCCTGGACATTATAACAACTTCAAGTGGGAGTAGATAGATACTCTACTAATTCGGAAATCTTTGGGCTAGCATTTTTCCTTGATCTTGCCCTGTTCAGGTATATATTAATGTTACTTTAGCATAAATTAACCTCGTTCTAGTGTAGCGTACAGAGATTTATAAGGGGAGGTGAGGAAGTTTCCCACTAGATTTGTTTGAAACATCTTCCATGTAGTTGAACCTTATTCTCTAGAGTTCATAATGAGCTATAAACCAGAAATCTTAGAAATGAACAAACTAATAATATCTGGCACACATATAAGGCTTAATTTTGCTGACGTAGATCAATCAGGCATGATAGTGCATTCCCATTGTAGGCACAGCTAAAATATTAGTGTATTAAAAATACACTACCTTCTGGTGTTTCATACTTTAAATTTTAGTTGATATGGGTCACACTGTGGCTGATAGGGGAGAGGAACTTTCTACATGACTGTACCACATTGATAAATTTGTGATATTAAACTATTTCAGATTTATCTCGATGGCTTGCACTAACTAGGTACAGTATGTGTGATAAATAAGAATTTTACTGTATATTACTTGCTGTTGATAATGTGACTAATTGCAAATTTAGTATACAAAAAAAAAAATCCAAATTGCATTAAAATAAAGCCTCGTGTGTACCTCTTTCCCAACAAATTAAATCCATTTATGCACGATCCCAAACTTTCCGACATACCTGTCTTCGTGGTGCTCGGCCCAACTTGAGGTCGGCATATATTTCGTGAGAGTAGTAGTCATCGTCCACCTCGAGAGTGGTCGCATTTTGATTAATGAACCTACTCGAGGGCGCACTGTGTAAAACATGCAAACAATAAGTCATACAACATCCAACAAAAATTAATGAAAATGCTACAAAACAGGGTAATGGTGGATTCACACGAGTATTTTTTCTGGCAACCTTTGGTGGCTAACTTTTGTGACATTTCATGACTGTCTTACACTGATATCGGCAAATACTGTAGACTGAAGGTAGATTATGTTAAATGAAAATTATTATACTGGAAAAGCTTACAGTAAAATGGTATATTTTTCTAAATAACTAGGGGAGACCCTTTTTGAAAATACAATGTCTCCAGAGATGTGAAACACCTTAGTCTTTCGAACTTTGTACGAAAGACAGACATAACAGTCTGAATTGGATATTGGGTGTCTGGAGATATACCTAAGTATTTGGGGCAAAATAGTCCGAACCTGATATTGGGTGTTCAGACTTAATTGAGAGAAAGGTAAATGTCCAGATTGAGTAGCCTATCCAAAAGTTGCAGGAAATCAGAAACCCAGGGATTTATAAAAAAAATAGTTTTACTGCAATAAAAACCTTTTACTATTATTTAGGTGTGGCCTTGGCCGTGCTCGGGGCCTTGGGGCTGTTCGGCCAGGCAGCTTGGAGAACAACAACAACAACAACAACAACTATTATTTAGAATCACAATAAAAGAGAGTTTTTTAGTAATTTAGAAGCTGCCAGATCAGAATTGCTGAAAAAAGTTGAATGAAAAATTGCTTGTGTGAATCTCCCACAACCACAAAGCAAAACTCCACAAAAAGTAAGGGTACTGCAACAGAACACCATCTTTAGAGAGCATTAAGCCAAATTTGTTTCAATAGCTGCCATCTTGTGTTGGGGTAATTCAGACATGGGATCTAACTATGGAAAATTATAAGTTCTATTATCTAGCTGGTAAGTTACTGAATTTGTGAGTGAATTTGTGTTTTGTTTTTGTGTGTTTGTTGTTTTCTGTTGTGTTTTGTGTTGTCCCTGTTCTTGCTCTGTCTTGAGTCTGTCCATCCCCCCCCCCCCAAAAAAAAAACAAAAATAGGAAAAGTGGGGATTGGACCTGAGTAAATAGATAGATAGATAGATAGAACTCACTGAACACCTGCAAAGGTGGCAATTTTGACATGAGTATTTCTACTAATGCCATCTTGTAAATGTAAAACAGGCTAATGATTGTAAAAGATAAAAATAAACCTAAGGCATAATGCAAAATACTATACAACAGGTTCTTTGTACAGTAAAGATTTTGCAGCAGTACAGTATATGACCATTTACAAAGGGGACTGTACAGAATGTCGGCTACTGTACAGAACAAATTGTCACTGAATAAATGTTGTGGAATAGTATTGCAGTTTTAACCCATGAACTGCTAGAACATGTGTAAAATAAAAGGCCAAATTGAGGGAGGGTTGGGTACATTATAAAGGGGGGAAGGAGTGGAGGATGAAGGTATGAAAAGATGCCACTACTTTTTATGTGTCGCCCAAATTTCAGACATTTCCCGGCACTGGCATGGTTTTTGAAGGGTTATTTTTATGTGTTTAAATACTGTGGCTTCCGAGAGGACCTTCACAGTCCCTAGGTTAATAATGGTTATTGGTACATTACTGTACTGTATTATACTTAGGCCAAAGTTTGAAATTGGCACTGTCTGAATAGGTGAGTTTACAGATGGGATTTTGAGTTTGTAGGTAAGTTCACAGAGGGATTTTGATTTTGTAGGTAAGTTCACAGGGGGATTTTGAGTTTGTAGGTAAATTCATAGAGGGATTTTGAGTTTAAGTCATGTGATAAGTGGCTTGAAATAAGGCATAGTTGCTTGTTGAGCTCATTCAAAAGCTTTCCTTACCTCCACAACACCGGCGACGTCTTATATATATACGATTTCAGCTACATTTAGACGATTTTATGAAGCTTAGGAAGGATATATGGTAGCTAAAAGGATTAATTGAGATGGTCTATAGCCTTTGAATGGGTAGACATCCTTTGTGCGCTGAATAAAATTGTCTAATAGTTACCAGAATATAATGAAAAGGACGTCGCCGGTACAGAAGGGGTTAAAAGACATTGATGGGCCCTAGCAAGATTCTTGGATTGTCCGCTATGGCCCATGTTAATCCAGAAAACAAACAAACCGGACAAAAAATATCGGGCATGCAGCGGCTGTGAAGGTGCCTATTGTTGCAAAGAACTTGGGGCGCTCGGTTATGGCCTTGGCTTTGCTCAGGACCTTGGGGCTGTTCGGTCAGACAGCCTGGGGAACAACAACAACTTGGCATAGCTCTCTAAAGTTGGGTTAGAGGCAATACTTTCTAATAAAACAGAATTATATAAGTATCATTCCACAAATAATATTTAAGAAAAACACAAAACACAGGCGCTGATCCTATTGTGCATTGGAGGGAACTATGTATTTCTGAACTAACTTAAGCATAGTTAGCTAATGGATGACTAAATTAGCAAATTTTAAATATCAAACCTAAGGCAAGTAGGGTGGCAAAATAAACATTTACAAAATTAAAAAAAAATTGCAATTTACAAAAAATAAACAAATAAATAATTTAATAATTGCATATGCATTCTACATACAGTATTAAAACTAATTAATCAGGCAACAGTTCAAATTCTGCAAATTTTTCCTCCAACACACAATTTCATATACTGTATCAATGTACAATAGTGGTGGAAGCTGACAAGAATCATCTCTTAGTATATAAAACTCAATTAGACTAATACAGCAACAGCTACTGTATACAAAATTATATTCTAGACAAAGAAGCAAAGTCTTCATTTCAACAAAAAAACTCTTAAACAATTAAATTTAAATAAGGTTAATCATGGTATGATTTTGTTCCTAAGTTTAAAGGTTAAACAAAATGAGAAAAGTACCATGCCATGGCATATATATTTTTGATACTCCAGAATGGGTTGGTGGATAAATTAAATGTAGAAAACAATAATTTTAGAGTTAAAGTCAAAAGATAGAAGAAAAAAACATGCAATTGTTTATGGGCCTTCAAAATACAGTACAGTATTACAAATAGCACACGTACATACCAAATAGCAAAGAAAAATTAGTGTATAATATTTAAGCTAGGCCATATATTTCGGGTGAAACAACTGTTAAGATAAGAAAGACGTAAACTAATACAGTATACATCAAATAGGTCAAACAAAACAAATATAGGTGACTGCAAAAATATAAAAATCCAAAACCAAAGTATAAATACTTACCGGAATAAACAACAAAACAAAAAAGTAAAATACCAAAACCCACATCAATAAAAACAAAAACTAGAAAATATCAATAAACGCTGGTCTCCAAAACAAAAACAAGCAATTGCAAACAATATCAACACACCACAACATCAAAAATAGTAACACATACAACACTAGTACTAGCAACTGTAACAAACATAAAAAATGGTTGAACAAAGACCGGTTGCTACACAATACACCAATAACACAAGCATTATTGACCCATTTAGAGAACAAACAAAGCACAATCTACATAACCGAGCTCTCAACTCTTTAACATGAATTGGGTAAGTGCAAAACTTAGAACACGAGGTGAACTATCAACTGGAACAAACCACCAGAATATTGCTTAAAACCACTTGGGAATACCATATGTGAAAACATGCATGGTGTATCTTGGCTAGGACAATGTTTATTCATAAACAAATTTGGATATTGAACTTAATTCTATCTATACTTGGCAATCAATTTCGTAATTTACATAAATTTATGAACACTACTAATAGCAATAAAAAAAATCTATTAATAGTTGGATCCTAATTCTGAGAGTAGCAGATTAAGTAACTGTCTCATAGGTGTCTTGAATCCCAGCTCAAAAGCTTCCCACGACTGACTACAATTTTTTTTTAAATTCTAATCATCATCATCAATCATCATCATCAAATTCTAACTACTGCCATATAATAATATTCAGCTTAGTAAACATAACTTGTAGTTCTTTCTAAGCCTAATAAAATGGTCAAGAAAATGCCTCAATTATATAAAGCGTCAGATGATGATGGGTTGAGTTGTGGCACTCGACCACTGAAACTAAGGAATAATTCTAACTATGAATTGGATTATATTGCCAAGAAAACAACCAATTGCATTTTTCCAAATATTGTTACTCTCCTAAGCCAGCATCACACAAGTGTCGGATGTATCGGAGCCATAGTATCCAAATAAAAAAGTAGATAAAATAGAGTCAATGAGACTTGATTTGATATCTCAAGAGCTCCTAATCATGCACAGTCCAATTTTATATATGAATAAACAGCAAAATCAATCAAATTAAGATGCTAATATGTAGTGGATTCAAGGATCCGATACATGTAACCGATAAACTTGCTCATGTGACGCTGGATTTAAGTGGATTTTAAGTTGTACCAGAGCCAGTACGGTACCTCTTTGTCAGTCTTGAGAGTGACGTAACAGAGGGACTCATACACGGCCTCCTCGGGGCAGGGGTGACGACGCGACCGGAGAGGGAATTGATGGGAAGCCCCAAGGAAGTTCAAGTTGCCATTGTAGGTTAGAGTTGTTGGGGGTTCCAGACACTCCACATTGTGACTGGTCGGTGGGAAGTATTATTATATGCTTTATTCACTATAATTAGGCAACAAATCTTGACTACTACATACATACAAGTTTAAAGACTGCTTCGTCCACAGAGAGCGTGGTTACAGTCTCCCATCCTAAATGGCTGCATTCCAGGTGACCCTGTCAAGGGCCTGTTGTCAAGTTCTTTATTTTGAGATCGGACTGGAGTACATGATCCCACGTCTTTCTAGGTATACCACTACGCGCATCTCCCTCCACGTTCACAGTCCGGCATTTCTTCACCCAGTTTTGGTCATCCAATCTCTCTATGTGTTCAAACGAACCAAGTCGGCTCGTATGCATCACTTCACTGATACTCTGAATGCCCAGACGTCTTTTCAATTCCTCACTTGATACCCCGTCTCTGAGGTTAACCCCATATATCCATCTCACCATTCTCTTCTCATTCCATTCCATTCTATTTATATTCTCCGCTTTAACCAGCCACATCTTCGTGGCCGAGGTCAAGAGTGGCAACAGCTCTCTAAACTTCCCCCAGTCACTTCTGACTCTAGCAATGGAGCCAGCTTCAGCGCAACCTCCAGCAGAAACCATATCGTCCAAGTACCGTAGCAGAATTTATTCAGACACTCCGGCACTACACTAACAGGAGGGTCATTCAACACAAGTTCTGCACATTCAAAGACTATGATTCGTATCAAAGGTCCTCTCGCCCCATTATATCTTGTGTACTCAGTCACTACAGACACAATATTGAATAGATTTACTTCCCACCCCCTTCCCACATACTGCGCATGGAAAGTCACCTCTTCTTTCCATAGTTCTGTGCCCTACTCCACTGATCATGACCTTTATTTTATCTATATAACTCTTAGTCCCTTGCTTGCTATACCCTCCCTCCATCTATTGAGCTTTGCCTCTGCTTCCTGCGATACTACCTTGCTTGCTATACCCTCCCTCCATCTATTGAGCTTTGCCTCTGCTTCCTGTGATACTAACTCATCTGCATAAAACAACTCCCATGAGAGTTCTAAAGTCCCTTGACAAGAGCCTCCAGGACCAAAACAAACAGTAATGGGCTCAGGACTGAACCTTGGTGAACTCCAACTTTCACTGGAAACTCTTCGATCAGACCTTGATTCACTCTACCTGCTGCCTGTGATCCCTCATACATTCTTATTATCACACGCATCAACCACTCCTTCACTTCAAGTTTTCTCATAGCCCACTGCATCACTTCCCTTGGCACCCTGTCAAAGGCATTTTCCAGGTCTAGGTATAATTCCCTGTTTTTCTCTAAGAACCTCTCTTGCAGTTGCCTAAGAATGAAGATAGCATCAGTTGTGCCACGTCCCAGCATATATCCAAACTCCACGTCGCTGATGCCAACACTTTTCCTGATCATGCATTCAAAGACCCTTTCGCTGACTTTCAAGACTTAGTCGAGCATTTTCAAACCCTTGTAATTTCCCGTCTTAGGATCACCCTTGCCTTCGTATATATTTACTATCACACTTTGACTGCTGTGGGATACAATAATAGGTTGAGGGGGGGGGGGCCTTTGCTCCCACTCACCCCCCCCCCCCCCAATGACTTATTGTCATAATCATATATATTGCCAACAGGGGCAAATAACCGAAAAAATAGCAGTCAAAATAGACGGGAGCTTAACCACGAGCCATCGACCTATGTAAACATGGCGACAGTACGCCCGGATACTACATCCTTCTTAATAATTCTCTTAACTCTGGCAGGCCATTTTAAAGTTTAATATAATCTTCAAGAAGTAGCTAAACATAAACCAAAAATAGAGTCACCCACTTGAAAGGGTTAACATCACCAACTGTCCTCAGAATCACCAGAATAAATGCGACACTACTTAAGTCAGCATCACACAGTACTTTTTCCCCTCAACATTTATCAACACGTGTCTGGCAAATTTTAAAAATAATTTTGTCACCTAAATTATTATATTTTCCATAAAGCAGAAAACACCAGTGCAAAAGATCCAAGAAATATTGCAGGAAAAATGTTGACAATAAAAGCTCTTGTGTGATACCTCCTTAATTATATAGGCCTACTATTACGTTTTCTTGGACAGTTGGTTATATTAAGACAAGTGGCAACGTTAGTGTCGTTTTTGTTAACGCAACAAAAACCTGCCAAGATAACTCATAAATTCCAAAACACTAAAACTTACTTGGCCATATCCTTTGATAGTGTTTCATAGATATCATTGTCGTTCTCATAGTCCATCTCCGCGGGAAACCCTCTGAAAAATCAAAAGGAATTAATCTTTTAAGTAGCATGTTATAGAACTAGCACGAGTCAAACGGTCAACATTAGCCTAACATTGTCTGAATATAACTTGTTTCCCTAGTCCAGATGAGTCATTTGAGACTACAGTAGTTTGACAACTCTACCACGGTAAACAGTTTGGGGCAAAAATCAGTGTTTCAGAACTAAATTGAAAAGGGGATGCCAACATAGGCTAAACCTACAATGGTACCCTATCTAATTTTTATTACTGTATATTGCCTTTTTGATTGCATGTACCAATGTTTATACTTTTACCAAGAAATGCACAATTCCCATAAACTCTGTCACTTGGTTGCCACACTATAATGTAGGCCTACAAAAGAATCAACAGAACATACAGTTGTCGATGGAAAAATCCTTCTTGTGCATTTTATTCAGTTTGAAGATTTAAGGCTACAACTTCTGTAGCATACTGGTGACTATAATTCGTCAGTTATACCGCCTATATTCCCAGCTTCTGAGAATGGCGGGTGCAGACAAAATCAATAGTTCGCCGAAAACTGTGTTAACCCTTTCACGCACATATGATGCAGAGGTTGCCAGATTAGCAATAAGAAATAGAGTTCTCTGACTCTTATAATTACCTCTCCAAAATTAGTTTTCTGCCCACAGCTAACTCAAAGACAACTGCAGAGGTTGAAATAACTAAACTAAAGGTTTCTAAATACCCCTGATGGTAACAAAGGCTTTAAAGTATCCCAATAGGCTCAAAATCGCGTCATATGTCGGAGAGGGTTAACATGTGTGAAAGAGAGGAACTTCAACATTTCTGGCATGAAACAGAAGTACTAGGCATGGACTAAAAAAACAAAACAAAACAAAAACAAAAAAATTGACTGTACACAGGGCAACTAGGCGCTAATAAGTGATGTCTCGGCACCAAATATGGTTTGATCAATAATTGGTATCGGCAATTTCTAAGCTTCATTTCCTCATATCGAGTGAAATATACAAACATGTTCCTACACTTACCCACCCTATTCAACATCTGACAGACATTAATACAGCACAGAGCAAGCCAAACGTAATGACAGTTGGGACATGACTTATTAGCGCGACCGTACCTACACAAGACGAGATCAAATTACTACATAAAAGCCCTAAAGACTAGTCTATTTCTTTTAAAGATGGCGAGATAGTTACAGTACTTACCCCCATCTTAATTAATCAGCAATTAGAAAGATTTTATAGCCAAATGTGTAGATAATTGTGAAAATCTAGCATTAATATGACAGACACAACAGTTTCCTATTTTTCTATTAATTCCTCAGAAATCGCTGTTAATACATACATAAATATAAAGACCAAGAGTTCCACACAAGGTGCAGTTTCAGTCTCACATCCTAAGTAATGGCAGCATTCCAGGCAGCCCTGTTCAGAGTTGCCTAACTTCTCAGGTATTTATGGGGTAAATTTTCTGCCAGGTTAAAATAAATGGACTATAGAGACCCTACAGTATCTCCAATAAAGACTTACTCGGCTTGTAAACGAAGAGATTTTGGTGTTTTACTGAGCTTGGACAGTGTTGCGAGTACCTGAGGATACAAAGTGTATGGTTAGAGACTTTCAAATAGAATCAACAAATAAGTAAATATAGGCTACATTAAAAATACAGAAACACAAATAAGATTACTAAGATTTTGAGGACAATTACTGGTACAACATATATAGTAAGGTACTGTACTGTACAGTACTGTGCATGCGGTACATGATAATACGGTATGCAATGCAATATGGGTCACTTGTAAAATAATGGTGGTACCGGTATAATTTCAAAGTGATTGAAGATATAAGAACACAAAATATCTCAAGAGCATAGGATGAAAAAATATAATACAGGAATTCATTTTATGATGCATAGTTTTGATTCCTAAAAAAAATAAGAAATTCTAAATTCCAAGCTAAACCCTTCAGCACGATGACATAAACTTCATCATATTGCCAATGTTTATTATATATACTGTATATATATATATTATTTTTACTTTAATTTTGATCAGAAATCACTCATTTCGGAGGACCCACCCTCACCAACCATGGAAACTAGTGATGTTTACATAATAATCCTACCAACTAACCTTACCTAACCTTCAATAACAAAAAAAGTCCAAGATTGCGACCGAGTCTTGCTGCAGCCTTAATTTTCCTATGAAGTCGCATGAAAATAACTTCTTTGTGAGAAATATCACTTGGTTCTGATTAGGGTACGAGTACCAATGGAGACGCATTGCCCAAAGGAGACGCACTTGAAACAAAAAAACTTGCACAGGCATAGGATGAGTAGATAGATGCATGAATGGTGGGCCAAAATATTCTTTAACTATCACCTAATATGCTCACATAGTACCAGCTTATTATTTTCATATTTTATTGTGTGAGATGAGATGAACTTAAAAAATGTCATGTTTTCGCAAATTCCTTACGAAAACCTAAGGATTTTTTTTTTTTTTAAACCTAAATTTCTTACAGTTCCCTAATTTGAATCTCGTTTCTATTACTGCAGGTTGATAGTGCATGAGTTGAAGTATAACACTGCATGATCAAAAGGCTTTTACTTGCACGGCTGAAGGGGGGTGAGGGTGCGTCCCCATATGACCAGCAAAAAACCCAAAGTCCAATGGAAACGCATTTTTTCAAATTGATGCCAGAAGGTCGTACACCACACTAGTAACATAGCATACTCTTCTCTATGTCTGGTATAAATAAGGTTGAGTTTCCTTCACCATTGACGAAGCTGCCTTAAGTAGAACTCAGTGCCCTATAGAGACGCATTTATAGAGACGCACGCGTCTGCTTAGGGCAGCCGCGTTGCGTCTCCTTAGGTCCTCGTAAATGTGTGTTTATTTTGTTAACATTATTAAATATAATAACCTTTTATTTTATCCTGGGTGAAGGAAACTCGACTCTAATTACACCATACATATTGGGGAGAATGGCTTTCTACCAGTGAGGTATGGCAACAGTTTGAAAAATGCGTCTCTATAGGACCTCCAGAATTTTTTGCTGGCCCTAAGGAGACGTACCCCTTTTACCCCTTCAGCAATTCAAAATCACATTAAGCATGTTCTTGCCACACAGTTAAATGTTTGTGTGGGCCCTGTCAGCCTAGTGATGAAAAAATAGACTATATTTCCAGGCCCTCCACCCATTTCCTATCCCTATTTTCCCCAAATATGCCCGGGTTGGCGACTGGTGCTTGATTTAAACCTCGTATTAGCATGCATGTTACATATATACCTTCCCTGCATCCTCTAAACTGTTTTGTTATTGGCCTACAATGAGCAATTAGTATGTTTAGTAATATTTTATGTCTCTCAAATAATATATATTATAAGGCCTATGTCAGTCCGTTTTATTGCTTTAGCATTGTCAACTTACGACCAAAATGACCATGCTTTGTTTCTGGTACCCATGAGGTAAGTACTTATATTATTTTATGTGTGTTTTTGTGTTTTAAACATACCTGCGTCTCCTTAGGACCAGGGGCGTCCCCTTAGGATTTTGCTGCCCTAAGGGGACGCATCTCTTATTTATCTTCTCTCTCCTACACAATATGATATAAAGTAAAAATGTTAGTGCCTGGTGAAAATATAAGCTTTTTGCTATTTATCCCCCTTACCCTCAATTTCCTATCTCTTATAGGCAAGCGGAAGCAACTCGTAAAAAAAAAAAAGTATGTAAAAATGCGTCTGCATTGGTACTCGTACCCTAGGTACCATATAACACAAAATAATGATAGGCCTAATAAATATCCAAAATTCCATGAGGCTCAAAACTTTAAATTGACCTTGTTTTTAAATCAAACAGCATAATAAAACTTACCCGTTTAAAGTCGGCATATTCGAACAGCATCTCAGGCTCGAACAACTCATCTTTAGGTATGCCAAACTTCTTCTCGCAAGTTAGTAAAAAGATGCCGATATTTTTCATACACAGAAACTGAAAAGAAGAAAAAAGGTGATAATTCAACATTATCAGGACAATGGTAAAATATAGACTAAATTCAGGCACCTCAATCTTTGTGTTTTACATACGTTTAGTATTCCTCATACTGGTAATTTGTTGTTATATACTGTATGTCCCGCCGGGTAATTGCACAAAGAACATTAGCGTTAGTGTAAAGATTGTTGTTTGGTAGTGTACAACATACCCCTATGTACAGCTACTGACAAATTTTGTCAGTAGCTGTACATAGGGGTATGTTGTACACTCGACCAAACAACAATCTTTACACTAACGCTCTAAACATTCTGGAAGTGGGTCGAAACCTTATGATAATACCTCACAGACGTATGTTTCACCCGATTCATTCCGTTCACACTAGATTATTTGCAGCTCACCAGTGTAAAGATTGTTTTTTGGTCGAGTGTACATTGACAATATTAAAAATTATGATTCTGGGAGGGAGTTTTGCTCTTTAAAGCTATTGGTAAATGTTTACAAGTACTGTATACCATAATTTAGTAGGGCAAGTAAACTAGCATTTTCTGATGGTTTATAACTTTATACCGGTACTTATGAATTAATTCAAATTTGATATTCATTTCTGACAAAAATTTCTTGTTATGGTTCTTACACTACAGTACCGTACCAGTACCTAACTTATCATAAATCCTTATTTTATCTAACCTAGATTACCTAACCTAATCTAAGGTAATTATACAAAGCTTGGTATTATTTTCCAAATGTCCCATAATTTCCAAGATAGCCTTCTTCTTCGTCGGAGTCCTCACTTCGCAGAAGGGCAGCTTGCCTAGCCTAGATACCGGCTTCTCCAGAGAGAGCTTGAGCTAGGTTGAGATACAGTTTAGAAAAATTGGTAAGTCATAGATGGGATAGTTAAAGTAAAGTAATGAAGGAAAAAGCTTAAGCAGAATATTATTTGTTTGTACTATATGCTAACCCGTACAGTAGGCCTACTCTCCCAGTAACCACCACCTCCACCTTTTCTATATATTTTTGCTCTGCTTACTGTCCAACTTCTCCACTGTTTTATCTTTCTCCCCTACTCTGATCACATTCTCCCCCTCCTCTAACTTATGCCTGTCCATCTTCTCCTCTCCTCTCAAATGTGTTCTATCTGCCTTCTCCACCTCTCCTTAGACCTACTGTTTTTCTCCCTCGTCTACACCTGCTCTCCTATCCCTTTCCTCCTCCCTCTTCCCTACTCTACTCTATTTATTTTTATCTTATGCCCCTTCGAACTGTCTGCTGCACCAATTTTCAAACAACGAAGGGCGGTGCACTCCTCGGTGCCACTGGCAGAGTGGCGAACTCCACATAGGTGACATATGTAGGTGGCCACACCTGCTCCAGGAATCTTTTCACCATCTTCATTCTTTCCTCCACTTTCTCGTCTTCCCCCTCACCGTTTAGATTTATCTTTATTCCATTCACAACTATTTTTTTTTATAAATTTCAATGTTAGATTAGCATATATTAGCAGCTAATATAGCCTAATCTAACATTGAAAATTATAGGACACTTGGAAAATAATACCAAGCTTTGTTCAGCTTTGTTGAAATTTGTTTTTTTATACAAAACAGTAAAATAGAGTTGAAGTTGTGAAGGTAACACCAAACTTTTAAGTGCTGCATGACTACAGTAAAATACTTTATTCCACTGCCCCTCTGGAAATGGTAGGGTTTATAGGGGCCCTGGCTTTGTATTGTCTTCATAGCCCTTTCTCAGGAGCAATCATTTTGATTGGCTCTACAAACCTACCACCAACAATGCACACCCAACTGCTTCACCTTATCAACACAACATGGACACAAGGCAACGTCTCCAAGGACTGGAAAAACGGTATCATCCTGCCCTTCATTAAACCAGGAAAGGACCCCTGCCTGTCATCATCGTACCAACCAATCAGCCTCCTCAGCCCTCCTGCCTAGCATAAGCAAGCTGGCAGAAAGAATGGTCCAGACAAGACTCTCCTGGCACCTTGAAAACAATAACCTCATCGCCTCGGACTCACAAGCCGGCTTTAGACCTACCTGTTCTACAGTAGACCAGGTACTTAACCTGGAACAGGTAATACTATCAGCCCTTTCAAGCCAAAAGACCTGTATCGTAGTATATTTAGATCTCTCCTCTGCTTTCGACACCGTTCCCCACGATCTCTTACTGCTGAAACTATCCAGAATGGGAATAAAAGGACACATGCTGCAATGGTTAAAGTCTTCCCTCTCCAACAGAACAAACCAAGTATTCATCCAAGGCCAGATGTCTAAGACCATAAAAAAAAAAAAAAGGATTACCACAAGGATCCTCACTCATTCCACTGCCCCTCTGGAAATGGTAGGGTTTATAGGGGCCCTGGCTTTGTATTGTCTTCATAGCCCTTTCTCAGGAGCAATCATTTTGATTGGGCTACACATAATGGCCTCCATCATCAGCAACCTCCAACATGCTGTACAAACAAAAAATAATCGCACTGATACAGATGGTGGACCATCTTCCACCAACATAACCATACCGCCACCCTCACAACAACCAGACCCCCCACAAATGCCTTGCCAAGTCCCTCCACCAGGCCCAAAACCCCCCCTACCCAGGGTGCCAAAACAGAAATTATCCAGTTCTGGATCATTTTTGTAAGCTTACAAGGATCAACTTTGCGCGGCGTCTGCGGGGGGCGCAGCCCCCCGCTCCATAACAGGGGGTCCGAGGGGCGTAGCCCCCCGGCCGCCGGAGAAATTTTGAGATGTGAAGGTAAATATATGCACAATACATGCTCAAAATTTATTAAAAGGAATGAATAATATTGTAAGTAAAAGGGATGTTATGTATGTTTACTGGTGTTTAATCAGGATACTAGGGGAGCTGGCTGCCTGTACTTCAGTCTCAAAGAGATGCACTTCAGGTCCACTAATATAGGCATTGAAAACAGGTTTTTAAATTATTCTTAGCAGTCCCTGTTTTAGTTTTGTAACTTTTGTCCAATAAAGATTTCATGTATATTTGTTGTTGCATTCCAAGAACTATTACATACTTAATTTATATCCTTTCATATGATACATGAGTTACTATAGAGTACTGGTTAAAATACATACCGGTACAAAGTTTCAAGAATAAACTTTGATTAGAACATTTGTTTGTCTATTATTTTCCCTGGGCCGAGTAAAAAATACCTGGGTAGGCTATTCCCATCTCGGGTTAAGTACAATCAGTAGGAACGTAGAAACTTACTTTAATTTTCACAACTTTAAAAGACTCAAGATTCTGCGAGGCTAATTCCGAAAATATTCAATCAAGTCTCCGTTACCCCCATGAAGTCAGGTTATAGTAATGACAAGACATACCAATAATATATGTTAGTTAGCGGGTGTGTGGACTGTGGGGATAGTGGCAGCCCCCACTTTGGACACTAAGACTAAGTAAAGTTAGGTTAGGGTAAGGTAATGCAAATTATCTACTCATAACATGATAAACAATTGAACAATAAACTACTGTACTATATTCCTTGAAGAAATAAAAACAAACAATTGTACATAAGGCTGCGGAAAGATTCTTTAGTGATACCCAAGTCATGGCCGGGATTCCGGGAAATCTATAAATGCACTGTAGGCGGTAGGCCTAGCTGCTGGCTGTACACTTATTAAATTGTACCGGTAATCTGGCTAAAAAGTTACCGGTATACAAAATGAGAACATAGAGGCAGGGTGCAGATCCCACTTTGGACACTAAGTTTGGACTTTGGTTAGGGTAAGTTATTGCAAATCTTCCACTCATAATATAAACTACAATAAAATAAGATACCAGTAGATAAGATACTACTGTAGCCTATTCTGCCTATAGCCTATACCTTGAAAACAAAAACAAACGGTAAGACTGCGAAAGTATTCTTCAGTGACAGGTCTACCCCTATAGGCCTAATCCCACGGCATGACGGCAAACTGTTATTGTCATAGGCTATAGCCTAGCCAGGGTGTCGAATGACGCTGTTTTTTTTGAGTGATACAACTTTCTGTATAATGATAAAAAAAAATAATCCTAGCCTAGGCCTAGCCTACGTAATTTTATATTATTATTTTAAAAGTTAGACATCTAAAATAGGCCTAGGCTTAGGCCTACTGTGTTCCAAAACTCAAGAGTAGCCTAGGCTAGGTTAGCCTAGCCTAGCCTTAGCTACAAAAAAAACAAAAACAAAACAGGAATGTTGGTCTAGGCTAAGTTTAATATACACTTCCCAGGTCATTTTAACAGTTCTATTGCTTCTATATATCATATAATACATCATAGAGTAAGTTTTTAATAACTAGAAAAAAAGGTCATCTTCTAAATAATTACCATAATTGAGGACCTTCGCCATTCCCGGGTTAAGAGTGGGCTCTGAGTCTTAGCCTACCAGAACCAGATTCCCAGCTGCCTAGCTAACCTTATTTTTTACTGTCTTTAACCTCAAATCTTCCTTGATCTTCATTAGCCTATCAATACATTATACATAGCCCCACTAGTGGGGGCAGTCCTAAGATTGTTGGATAATGGGTTATCCTAAGCCTAATATGCCTAGCCTCAGCCTAGGCTACTCATTTCTGCTTCAAATCATCATTATCATCATAGGCCTAGGCTAATACAAGTAGGCCTAGGCTTATCTGACAAAATAATATGCTTGGCTACTTACAAAATCGCTGTTTGGTGCTTGCTAGAAGTCAGGTTTATCCAAAGTATCACCTTGAACTTATACCTTATATATAATGAGTTCCCCAAGATTAATATGCACAATTTTAGAATGTGTAGGGCACTCGCACTTCACATGAAGTCAATGTTATATTCCAGCCCCTTAATTCACTCTATTTTTCCACAAATATATCGGTAAATAACAGCTAACACATTTCCAAGTGTTCCACAGTTGATTGGCGGCAAGCTAATTTGACGTCATCATTGGATTATTCTCGGAAACAGCCACAATGGAAAACAGTGCTGATATTCGTTCGTTGGTTTCCATTAATCCAACCACATATATACCCCTGAAAACCAATAATTCATCATAAAATCGTACTAATTTATAGCTTACCTTATGCCTCAAGGTCTTGCGCTCTTTGTCAAACACATAAAATTTATATTCATTCACTATTTTTAAGAAATTAGAGACCCCATAAAATTAGCACATACGAAACAATATCTGTATTTTGAAGGAGTTTAATTAAGAGGAACTCTGATCAGAAAATTAACATTCAAACTTAAATTAATATTTTACATTATTCATTTCAGTGAAATTTAGTCAATATATTAAACACATGGAGTAGTTTAGTTAATATATACATAGTTTTAGATAAATACCTATTATTATCCTTTAATCTACATATTATTGAGCATTCGAGTGCCAATAAAATTACGGTAGTTGTGTTCGTCTTGACTCAGCCTTCGGCGCAATAACATCGGAGTGTAGGGGTACATTGGTTGTTTGTTTGTTTGTTTGTTTTAGCGGACTCTCCCATCCAGGAGTTCGTTCTATGAACGATGGCTGTTTCCTTATTGTAATATATATTTGTTATATTGGTGCTAAAGTCAGTCACCTCATCCGAACCGAACAAGTTGTGTTTTCACAGTGTAAACAAATCGCTCTCATGACTCGAGCTCTGGATTTATCCGTCTATATTTACATTAGTAGCTGCATTTGGACTTCAATACAGGTGATATATAATAGTTCTAAGATCATAGCCAATGTAGAGTACAGTGTAGAGCAGAGCAACTATCGTTTGATGAGTGTAATGTAGAAATAGAATGGCAGGTTTAGCGGGGCTCCCGGCCGCCCCGGGAGTCACAGGCTCTTAGCCTATTTCAGTATCAATATTTTTTCAATGTTAGGTTCGGGATCACGAAGAAAATGGGCGAATTTTGGCACACTGCCCCTACCACACTCATCACATACTACAGCCATAACTATAACAACATCATCAACACCGACACCACCTGCAACCACAACTATCACAACACCTACAGTACCAGTAGCTACAACAGTCACAGCACCATCAATACTGGAGGCTACAACTGCAACAGCCACAACACCACCAGCACCAGTAGCTACAGCTATCACAACACCACCAGTAACGGTAGATGCAACTAGCACAAGTTGCACAACACCTCCAGTACCGGTAGATACAACTACCGATACCACAGCACCACCAGTACTGGCACCAAATACATCAGCCCATACAGCTTCACCCACCCCACAACCATCACCAGAGTCACCAGAGTGCACGATGACCCAAGTCAACCAACAGAGCAACAGCCCACGGAACAACAACAACAAATAATAACTGATACTGGTACCAGTACTGGGAATACCAGCCAACTCAAGAGCATCCCAACCGAAAATAGCCTAAATGAAAGTAACAAAACACAAACAATTACAAGCGACAGTAAAAGCCAAGGCCAACCAAACCCCACCATCAAAACGGCAGATTTTCAGCACCCAAAAAAAAAACCCCAAAACAACACCACCCATACCCAGACCAAACATCCATCATCACCACCTCAGGATAACCGCCACAGAAACCTCAGAAACACCAACAAAAAACGTTAGTAACTATGGCTCCCCTCCAAGTAATGACATGGAACACCAAGTGCCTTAAAACATCATTGTCAGAACTAAAAAACTACTTAAGAACAAAATCCCCACATGTAGCAATTATAACAGAAACCTGGCTAAGTGACAAGTATAAACCCAACCTTAAACCCTACATCAGCATAAGGAAAGACAGAGTAGGGAGACCAGGAGGAGGAATCTTGCTGCTAACCAAACACGAACTCTCCGCAAAAGAAATAAAACTCAGGCCATTCCCTAATGGAACACTAGAAATCCTAGCTGTCTCATTCCCATATAAAAAAACACAACTATCCATCATTGGAACATATAATCCAGGGGGTTCTATATCACATCAGGAGTTGACTCATTATATCCAACAAGTACCCACACCCTTCATGGTGATAGGCGACCTAAATGCCAACCACCCCTCCTGGAGCAGAGGCACAGCCAATACAGCAGGGAACGACATATTTAGCTACATCCAAAACAGCAACTATAGCCTACTATCAGAACCTTTCATCCCAACATACTTCAACCTACAAACGAACTACAGCTCCACCATCGACATATGCCTTGGCTCGGGAATCCTTTCCCCAGAGGTAAGATCCAAAGTAGGGCCAGACCTGGGCACGGACCACCGGCCCCTACACATAGAGTTCACAAACTTCAGCCCACCTATATACCCCATTACCCTACCCAAATGGCGTATCCCCCCAAAGTTCAACTGGAAGACCTGGGAAAATACTGTACAAAATCCAGATGGCAACCATACAGACCCCAACGTCATGCATACAAAAATGACCGAAGCAATAGATACAGCAGCCTTACAACACTTCAAACTCACGTCAGGACTCCCATCCAACAAAATTCTGAGACCCTGGTGGACCGAGGAATGCTCCAGAGCTGTAGCGACACGAAGAAGGGCTATCCAAAAACAACGAAGGTCTAAATCACTGCTGAATTGGATCCAAGTTAAAAAAATACAGCTTTTGCCACAAAAACAATCCGATCAACCTGCAAATCCTCCTGGAGAGAATACTGTAGCAACATAAACCATGACACCCCAATTTCAGAAGTCTGGAATAGATTCCGCAGCATCACAGGACGACCCTCCTTCCCATCATTCCCCTTCACAATAGATGGAGAGATGTGCCTTTTACCCAAAGACAGAGCCGATGCAATAGCTACCCGCATACAAAATAACCAACACCAGGAACCCCCAGATGACCAAGAAGAAGCCAACAGGATCAGTAATGAGATCACCATAGCTATACATCGTCCTACACAAATGAACAAGCCCTTCACCACTTCTGAAATGCAAACCGCAATAGCCCACCTCCCAACAGGCAAAACAGCAGGACATGACCGCATACCATACGAGTTTATCAAATACCTACCACCAACAATGCACACCCAACTGCTTCACCTTATCAACACAACATGGACACAAGGCAAGGACTGGAAAAACGGTATCATCCTGCCCTTCATTAAACCAGGAAAGGACCCCTGCCTGTCATCATCGTACCGACCAATCAGCCTCCTGCCTAGCATAAGCAAGCTGGCAGAAAGAATGGTCCAGACAAGACTCTCCTGGCACCTTGAAAACAATAACCTCATCCCCTCCTCACAAGCCGGCTTCAGACCTACCTGTTCTACATTAGACCAGGTACTTAACCTGGAACAGGTAATACTATCAGCCCTTTCAAGCCAAAAGACCTGTATCGTAGTATATTTAGATCTCTCCTCTGCTTTCGACACCGTTCCCCACGATCTCTTACTGCTGAAACTATCCAGAATGGGAATAAAAGGACACATGCTGCAATGGTTAAAGTCTTCCCTCTCCAACAGAACAAACCAAGTATTCATCCAAGGCCAGATGTCTAAGACCATAACAACAAAAAAAGGATTACCACAAGGATCCTCACTCAGCCCCCCCCTTATTCGACGCGTACCTGTCGGACATGCCAAACATAAACCCAGCAAAAACAATACAATACGCCGACGACATAACAATATACGCCTCAGACCATAATCCCCAAATAGCCGAACAAAGGATTCAGGACGCCCTCAACATCCTAGGGAACTGGACTAATGAATCAAAACTAAGTATCAACCCAACCAAATCGCTATACCAGATCTTCACGAGAAAGAAAAACTACAGACCTCCAAGATTCATGCTTAATGGAGAAGATTTGCTTCCTACACAGAGCCACAGATATCTCGGAGTAATTTTTGATGCTCCACTCCTCACTTGGAAAGACCACATAGACTACCTGATATACAACACCAACCAAAGACTGAACATCATGAAAGCAATCGCAGGCACAACATGGGGTGCAGACGCCACAACCCTCCGAACATTCTACATAGCATACATCAGAAGTAAACTTGACTACTGTGCCCAAGCATTCGCCTCAGCCGCACCGACCCATCTTCATAAACTGGAGGTGGTACAGAATTCAGCAATGAGGATCATAATGGGGGCCCTTAAATCAACCCCGGTGGCCAGCCTTCAGTGTGAAGCAAATCTAATCCCACTCCACACCAGAAGGGATATACAGTGTGCCACCTACTTCTCAAAAATCTATGCTGCCCCACCTTCCCACCCATTCTCTGCATCTCTCCGCAATGTACCAGTACAGCCTCAAGGAGCTCCCATCCATAAAGCACCCTTCCGAGAGCGCGTAGGGCAAATTATACATAGAAAATCACGCATATTCCTTGGTTGCCACTCAACCCCCATGGTACCACCAGTCCCACCATGGGAATACATCCCACCCACAGTCCAGACAGACCTCATCAACTCAACAACCAAGAAAAACAACTCGGCTGACCTCAAGCAAGAGTTCCTCGAAGTCCTCCACACCCAGCACCAAAATTCCACCCACGTATACACAGATGGATCACGCATCAGTACCAGTAATAACAACAGCAAATCTGTGTCTTCAGCATTATGGATCCCAAAATTTCACCTTACCATGGGATGGAAGCTACCCAAACAAACCACAGTGTTTACAGCAGAGCTCTATGGACTCCTCCGTGCACTTGAGATCATCAACACCCTCCCAGTAAGTGCCTACACCATTTGCTGTGACTCCAAAAGTGCCATACAAGCCATCAACTATAACACCAAGACAAACAAGGAAATAGTATACCCTATGATCCAACTCCTCACCACCCTCCACTCTCAAGGATATACAATATCCCTCCAATGGGTACCCAGCCACATTGACATCCTCCATAATGAAATAGTGGATGGACTAGCCAAAGGGATGCACTCCTTCCACCTAACAACAGTCATACCCTACACCACAACCGACCGGACAAACATCCTCAGAGAAGACGTCCTCCAAGACTTCAAGGAAGAGTGGAAAATAACCATAGCTGGCACACAATACAGTAACATCAAGTCAGAGTGGTCAGTGTGGAAACACTCCATCTACAAGAACAAAGCCTTAAACACCGCGGCTCTCCGCCTCAGAACAGGACACACCAGACTGGGAGGGCATATGTACAGGATGGGACTGCAAGCAAATGAAAATTGCCCGTACTGCCTCACACCTGAGACAGTGGAGCATTATCTACTCCACTGCCACAGACATTACGGTGCCCGCACCCATCTTAGAAGTGTAGTAACCCAACAAGGAGGAACATTCAACATCAAGCATATCCTAGGTGGAGGAGACCTACCACAGCACAGTAAACATGTCATCGCATCAGCCCTAGGAACCTACATCAGAACAACAAACAAAATCACAAGCATATAAAATTACCCTCCAACTGAATCTGTACTATACCACCACTGATCATCATCATCATCATCTCTGACCTCACCCTCACCTTGACTTGAATCACACAGTACACATAGAGCAGTACAGTACTGTACTGTACTGCAACTGATCATCATCATCATCTCTGACCTCACCCTCACCTAGACTTAAATCACCCTGACCTCAAAAGACAACGACAAACTTACCCCCCATATACAGTAGTATAAAATCCTAACCCCTATTATACTAACAATTGTTCTTGTCACCCCTCCTAAAATGCCTGTGCAGTAATCTGGAGACACCACAACCCTCCAAGCAAACTGCACATTTAAACAATAAGATTGGCTCTCTTGTTTTATCAAGTTAAGTGGCTGCTTGAATCTACAATTATTTCTTAAGAAATGGTTGAAAGTCAAGAATAGGTGGCAGGAAGAAATACAGAGGAAAAACAGGTACGGTAACTGCAGCTTACTGTACTGTAGGCCTAGTTCTAAATTTCAATAGAATAGGCCTATAAGGAAAATATGCAAGACAGGCAACAATAGGCCTACAGGTAAAAAACTTCGGAATGAGTTGTGTTACCGGGCGTACGTCGTGTAAATACGTGAGTTGATGTCAAACAGTGGGGGCGGCAGCCCCCACTCATAATGCTAGGATAGGTTAGCAAAGGTTGTTAGGTTAGGCTAATGTCCTTTTAAAGGGGTAGGCTATAGTAAACACTAGGATATACCCGGTCAGAGGTAGGTGATACGCCCAATACCACAACTCTTGCCCAAATTTCACGCCCGATAACACAACTCTTGCCCAAATTTCTAATATTAGTTTTGGGTTCCTATCATCGGTAACCTTTAACTGTCAACAAGACTACATCGGTCTTATTTACCATGTTTTTAGTTTTTTTCTTCAAGGAAAACAGTAGCCAATTATTGTTTGCATGGTGGAGGATTTGCATAAACTTACCCATTACCTATCAATCTGAAGATACAGTGTCAAATTGCGCCATTTATTGGGTGAATCGCGCTTTTACAGTAGGTAAGGGAAATTGTGGGGTAAATTGGATACACGATGGGTTGAGGGGCCCCCTCCATACTCTTGTGATATATACAGCGCTGCCAAAGGCAACTGTAGCGCGACATTATCGATAATTGCTCATTTTAGCGAATGTCTATTGTAGCGCTGCGGGTGAAGCCCGCGAGCTATGAAGCTCATTTTGGTGTAATTTTGAAGCTATTTTCTTCTAGTTTTTGGCTGAATACATTTAATTTCATTCAGACACTTGCCTAATCAATCAGGACTCAGGAGTGCCTGAACGAGCCCTAATGTGGCGGAAATATGCCCGCACCGTAAGTGTTAAAACACTTAGAGGTAAGGGTTGTGGGGAAGGATGTAGTGTCCGGGTGTACAGTCGTCATGTTTATATAGGTTGATCGCCGCAGTTAAGTTCGCTTCTATTTTGACGGCGATATATATGATGATGACAATATGTTATGGGGGGTGACCCTCAACATATTACCGGTATTGTATCCAACGGCAGTCAAAATAGACGGGAACATGATCGCAAGCGTCCGCCGCCGCTCCGCGTAGTGTAAACTGTAAACATTCCCTCAACCCCTTATTGGGGATGGATGTAGAATCCGGGCGTACGGTTGTCATGTTTACATAGGGCGATCGCCCCGGTTAACTTTGCGTCTGGGCGGGTGCCCAACCCCGAAAGGGGTTGAAATAGGGGAGCTATCCCCCCACCAAAGGCGGCTTTCTAGGGCCTTTCCTAGCTGATGCTGAGAGGATTGGGTTCTAGTCATGTGGTGATGGGCTGGTCTATCAGAGTGAGAACTGAGCGATCTCTGCCATACCCATAGCTTACTCTGACTGTTCCTTTTACTTATATATTTTCTAGATCTCAAGTGACGGCGTCTCATCCGTGGATTGACCTCCCAATCTACCAAGATTGGAAGCCAAAGCGTCACATTTTTCCTTTGCCCCTCAACTTTCTCTTCATAATTGCTGAGGGGCACAGGGCCCTGGGTGGGACTTTGGTTTCCCGGGCGTTTCCGCACCCTCCTCAGCTCCCCGCCATGGAGTGGCTTCGGTCACCCAGGCTTTATTGTGGTCGGCAGGGAGGGTTCTGTGGGGGCGCTCGGTTATGGCCTTGGCCTTGCTCGGGGCCTTGGGGCTGTTCGGCCAGGCAGCTTGGGGAACAACAACAACAACAACAACAACAACAACTTTGCGTCTATTTTGACGGCGATTTTTTTTTCGGTTATTTGCCCCCTGCTGGCAATATACTATGATGATAACAATATGTCATAGGGTGGTGAGGGGGGCAAAGCTCCCCTCAACATATTATTGTACCCAATGGCATTCAAAATAGACGGGAACGTGATTGCAAAGGTCTGACGCCTCCCCTGTCATGTTTACATTTGTCGATCGCCGTGGTTATGTTAGCGTCTATTTTGACAGCGATTTTTGTTTCGGTAATTTGCCCCCTGCTGGCAATATATATGATGATGACAATATGTTATGGGGGGTTGAGAGGGGACAAAGGCCTTGGCCTTGCTCGGGGCCTTGGGGCTGTTCGGCCAGGCAGCTTGGGGAACAACAACAACAACAACAACTTTGCGTCTATTTTGACGGCGATTTTTTTTCTCGGTTATTTGACCCCTGCTGGCAATATACTATGATGATGACAATATGTCATAGGGTGGTGAGGGGGGCAAAGCCCCCCTCAACATATTATTGTACCCAATGGCATTCAAAATAGACGGGAACGTGATTGCAAAGGTCTGACGCCTCCCCTGTCATGTTTACATTTGTCAATCGCCGTGGTTATGTTAGCGTCTATTTTGGCAATATATATGATGATGACAATATGTTATGGGGGGTTGAGAGGGGACAAAGGCCCCCCCCCCCCAACATATTATTGTATCCAAAGGCAGTCAAAATAGACGCGAACATGATGGCAAAGGTCTGACGCCACTACGCGTAGTGTAAACAAGGCTGGCGGTACGCCCGCACTTAACATTCTTGCCCATTGTTGTATCCCACTGTCGGTAATAAAACAATTTAAAGTACCGTACTCAACACCTGGCCGTGGGATACAATAATGGGTTGAGGGGCCTCACTCATTCTTTCTTATTAAAGATTTTGAATTTCTTTTTTGTATTTTCTTTCATTGTCTACACTATGTTTTCATTTTTAGGCTACCGGTACCTCTAAAAGTCCTCTATGCTTCATTGTCTTGGTTGTTCAAATCAATGTAATATTCTATCTTCTATCTATCTATTGCCTGACGCCGTGATCCCCGAAGGGATGGCCACGAACGAACCGCTCCCATGCACCTCTGTCCCCAGTCAGTCGACGCCCCTCCTCCCAACCAGCACCACCTTCATCCATATACTTCCTCACTCCATCCTTCCACCTCTCTTTCGCATACCTGTACTGTGTTTGGATGGTATGTATTTCTTTTTTATCTTTTTCTTTAACATTTTCCCAAACTTCTGCCCCAAACAGTGTCAAAGGCGATAGCCTACACAAGTGTCATAGAGCTTTAGTCCCACTTGTATTCTATTTTTCTTTATTTCTCTTTTACTTAACATATTTATACACTTATTTGCTGCTTCTTTGTATACTGTATTCTGTTTTCAATATCATCTTTTTGTTTTCCATTTGCCTGAATTGTTTTTCCCGAGTACCATATATATGAGATGAGTTTTCTTGGATATCTTTACCATTGATTTCAAGTTTCATGCCTTTTCATACAAATGTGGTTAGTCTAGTTTTCTGTTCATTCACTTTTAGCCATTTAAGTTTTTTTAATACTTCAATGGTATATATTGTACCGGTACTTTGAATATTATTCTTATTCGCAATAGCCATTATGTCATCTTGAAATATTAAGGGGCTTACGTTTATTCCTCATATTTTCCAGTTGTTGTTGTTGTTGTTGTTCCCTAAGCTGCCTGGCCGAACAGCCCCGAGTCCCTGAGGAAGGCCATGGCCACGATCGGGCTTTCCCACAGAGCTCTCATTGAGTGTAGATTGTGTAGTTGGCGTAAGTGGTTGTGTGAAATGCAGTCTTCTATGATGTGTTTAATGGTATGGGGTGCTGTGTTACATCCCGGGCAGGCGTCGACAACGGAGTCATCCAGTCTCTTCTGATAGCTCAGGAGAGCTGGATGGTGTCCGCATCTCAGCCTGGCTAGGTGGACTCTGTCCTCGCGAGGGAGGGAGGATTCGGAAGGATGGATTTCGGGAGGTCGTGCATGCAGCTGCGTGTTGTCTGTGAGTGAGTGGATGGATCGGCGAGAGATATGAGTATGGATGTGCTTCTGGAAGTTGGTTCGGGGTGGGCAGGGAGGGAGAGAGGACAATAATTGTGTGTGATACCGTGTGCTGGGTGTTGTTTTGATATTTCTTGGTGTCTGTGGGTGTGTTGCCATGTAGTTTAGTGGGTGGTCTTGGTTCGTGGAGGTTGCTGCCAAGAATTGAGTGCCTCTCATGTCCAGATGGTCTTTGACTTTGAGGATTTTGGTTTCTTGATGTAGGTGATCTGTGGGTGCAGTAGCTGTGCAGCCTGTAATGATCTTCAGGCTTTGTTTTGAATAGTCTGTAAGGTCTTATGATGTGTTTCAGCTAGGTTAGAAGCCCAGGCTGGGCTTGCGTATTCCATCACTGATCTTATGTATTGTTTATATACTGTGGTGGTAGTTTCTTTGTTGTGTCCAAATTTTGTGTGAGCAAGTGACCTGAGGGCGTTAAGTCTGGGTGTCAGTTTCTTTTTAATGTTTGTGGTGTGCTGTTTGAATGTCATATGAGTATCATATGTTACTCCTAGGATTTTGTGTGTGTGTGTATGTGTTAGGGGTGTGTTGTTTATGGTGAGTTGAGGGATGTATTCGTGTTCTCCTGTCCAGCTAGTGAGCAGGGTTGCGGTGGATTTGGCTGGGGCTAGATTAAGTCTGTTTGTAGTGCACCAGCCATGTAGTGTGTTGAGATAGGGTTGAAGGAGATCTTACCTTTACCTTTTGATACCTTTTGATGTGTTCGCCACTCTTCTAGCGGCACCAAGGAGCGCGACGCCCCTCGTTTTGGGTGGTGATTTGGTGCAGTAGACTGTTTGAAGCGACAGCTCGCTCCCTTGCGAGGATGGTCTCGTCTGGCACCTTTTGCAGTTCGACATCCAGGGCTCTCTTGAAGCTGTCTAACGAGACGTCCCTCATGTCTCTTACTCGCCGTGGGAGTTTGTTGAAGAGACGTGGGCCTCTGTGTGATAACCAACCCTCTCGCAGAGAGCCCATAGCACCCCTGTTATTCATCCGGGGGATTTCGCATTCCCAGCCTCTCCTAT
The DNA here is from genome assembly GCA_032716605.1 of Paralithodes platypus. NCBI lineage: Eukaryota > Metazoa > Arthropoda > Malacostraca > Decapoda > Lithodidae > Paralithodes > Paralithodes platypus. The sequence goes on along the minus strand of CM064483.1, from coordinate 19,965,564 downwards.
CACTGAATTTCATGACTATCGGAGTATGTAGGTTTGGTACTAAACCCTCTGCGATTTTCCACGTGTATATTATTAGGTAACGTTCTCTTCTACGTTCCAGTGAGTACAGATTCAGTGGTCTTTAAACGCTCCCAATAGTGTAGCTGTTTTATCGAACTTATATGCGAAGTGAAATTTCTTTGTACACTCTCTACGTCATTTATTTCACCTGCTTTGTATGGGGATGTTAATACGCTACAATATTCAAGCCGTGGTAGCACTAGAGATTTGAAGAGCGTTATCATAGGTACTTCACCACGTGTTTTAAAAGTACGCAGAATCCAACCCGTTAGACGTTTCGCAGCCGCCACTTTGACCTGGTTATGTACTTTGAAACCCATATTTTCAGACATTAATACCCCAAGGTCTTTCACACTGTCTTTCCGTTCTATTATGTGGTTAGATTCTGTTAAGTAATTTGTAATTTCTTTAAAACCATTATTATCTCCGTACCGTATTAATTGGAATTTTTCCTCATTCAATTGCATGTTGTTTTCCCTGGTCCACTGGAAGACTACATTCATGTCTTCCTGCAGTCGGCCCGTGTCTTCTTGTGTGTTTACTATCTTGCTTAATTTTGTGTCATCAGCAAAAGACGACACCGTACTGTGTCTGGTGTTGGTATCTATGTCGCAAATTAGTATGAGGAACAGAAGGGGCGCTAGCACTGTTCCTTGGGGCACTGAGCTTTTGACATCCGAAGGCTCAGATGTGACTTGGTTTACTGCTACTGATTGTTTTCGGTTTACGAGGAAATTGTATCTCCACCGTCCGATTTTCCCAGTTATACCTTTTGCTTTCAGTTTGTGGGCTATTATACCATGGTCACATTTATCAAATGCCTTAGCAAAATCGGTGTAAATGACATCCACGTTTTTCTTTTCTTCTAGCGCTTTAAGAATTTTGTCATAGTGTTCCAAAAGTTGTGAGAGACATGATCTTCCCGCTCTGAACCCATGTTGACCGGTGTTGTGTAGTTCATTTGTCTCCATGAATGTTGACATTTTTCTTCGCAGGACTCGTTCGAAAACTTTAATGATGTGAGAGGTTAGAGCTACTGGGCGGTAGTTTTTTGGTAGTGCTTTACTCCCTCCTTTATGCAGTGGGGCAATTATTGCGTTTTTCAAGCTATCTGGTATGTCACCAGTGTCTAGACTCCTTCTCCACATTATAGCCAGGGGTTTTGAGAAGTTTTCCTTACATTTCTTCATTAGGATCGAATTCCATGAGTCCGGGCCTGGTGCCAAGTGGGATGGCATGTTGGAAATGGCCTCTTCTATGTCCTTTGGACCGAAATCAATATCCAGCATCTGAGGGGTTTCCGTGGGGGAGGTAGGTTTCCATGAAAAATATATTTTGGTCTCTGATGACTTTTGTTTCATCAGGCTCACTGAATGCCATTTCATACTGCCTGCTTAAGAGTTCGCTCATTTCCTTTTTGTCCCCTGTGAAAGAGCCATCCCCTTTGCTCAGTGGGCCGATGTTTGATGTTGTTTTAGCCTTTTGTTTGGTGTATGAAAAGAAGTATTTGGAATTTTCCTTTATACCTGCAATAGCTTTCCTCTCCTCTTCCATATGTTGTAGTTCATATGATATTCTTAGCCTTTGTTCAATTTCCACAATTTCTCTATCTATTTCGGCCTTTTGCCTATCCTGTAGATTTTGATGTGTGCGTCTTTGTGGGAGTAATTTTCTTCTTCTGTACAGCCTCCTCCTTTCCCGATCTTGTTTGCTTCTTCGTTTTGTTTGTCTTGCAGGTATATGGTGGCTACAGATTTGGGTCATGGTTTCTGTTATTAAGACTAGACATTCTGTTGGTGTCAGGTTATTCATTAAATCTTCCCAGTCTATTTCCTCCATTTCTTGATTTACCTCTTCCCACCTAATGTTTTTGAAGTTAAATTTACTGAAGGGGCCGGTTTTTGTTCTCGATTCTGAGGTTGTCTGTACACTTTCTAAGGTTGTTTTGATCTCAATTAATTTATGATCTGAGTATGTTGTGTCCGATATGTTAATGCTGTGTACTAGAGAGTCGTTGTTAGTGAAGACCAGGTCTAAGATATTGTTTTCCCGTGTGGGTTCAGCAATATGTTGGGTAAGACTAAAAAAATCGCAAAGTTAAAAAAGCTCTCTCGTATTTGCTTCTCCGATGTTGTTTGCCACTAACTGGTTTTCTAGTTGTCTCCATTTAATGTTTGGTAGGTTAAAGTCTCCTAGCCATATAATATTTGGTGTTAGGTTCCCCAGGGTTTCCACTTCTGATTTTATTTTGTTGAGCTGGGTTTTGAATTCTTCTCGGGATGAGTCTGGAGGCCTGTATGTACTGTAACAATAACTGCTAAATTTAGGGATTCTATTTTAACTCCAAGTATTTCCACCACTTCATTACTGTTATTTAGGAATTCAGTACATATCAGTGAGTCATGGATGTACAAGGCTACACCTCCATGTGATCTATGCGTTCTGTCCGCCCTATGTAGGTTGTAACCAGGAATCCATACCTCACTATCTTCCTGATCTTTAATGCGAGTTTCTGTGAGAGCCGTAAATATAGCGTTTCCTTCTTCTAGCAGGCCCCTAATAAATGGTACTTTGTTCGTGGTTCTATTTTTTAGGCCTTGGATATTTGCAAACAAGATTGGGGAGAGATTGTTTGGAGTACTATGTGTACCTAATAGTCTTCGGGATGTATTTGCCACTCTTGGGAGGCCAGGAGGTGCTCGAGGTGTTCTATGTGCTCTTCCATCTCCCTCAGTCTCTTCATCTTCGTCTGCCCTTTCCCTCCTTGCCTTTTTCCTCTGTCTCGTCCTCGCATAGCTAGAGAGTTTTTTGGGCTACCATTCGTGTTAGGTCTAGCATATCTCCAAGTCCCTTTAATATGAAAAGCTGGGCATTTCATATTGTAGCAGGTCTTGTTTTCAAGTAATGTCTTGCAAAGGGATGGGTGGTGGTATTTGCAGGTTTCACCAAATCTACATTTTCCATGACTGGTTATGTTGTTGCAAATTTTGGGATGAGCAAATCTACATGACTTCCCATTATATTGGCCCTTTTGACCAAAGTAGCACCTTCTTTCCAGATAATATCTGCACACTGGTGTAGACAACCCCAGTAGGTGTGGCTGGGGCTGCGAGGGGTTATGTGGTGAGCTAAGTGTGGTTGTGGTTGATAGTGGGCTTGGTGTATGGGTGGGTGAGGCAGGCTGCAGGGGGGTGGAGTTACGTGTCGGTTGTAGGTGGGCAGGTGGTGAGCTATGCTGGGTCTGGGAGGGGGAGGTCTGGTAGTTGGGGGAAATAGTGGTGTGGTTTAGGGATTGTGTGGTGTTATGAGGTGGTGTAGAGGGGGGCTGGGTGTCATGATCTGCCGGGCGAAAGTAGGCAGATGGCAGAGGTGTGGAGGGGGCAGGTCATGTGGGGAGGCGGGAGGCGGCGGCGGTGTGGTATTTGGTGACGTCGCGGTGTTTCGAGGTGGTAGGGAGGGGGCTAATGAGAGTTTTTGTGTGGGAAGAGTTGTGTGTGGTGTTTGTTCAGAGGGAGGTGTTGTTGGTTGTTTTTGGCGAGACGAAATAGGAGTACTTGAATTCGATACGGTTGTGGTCAGGGATGTCTATCTATCTATCTATTGCCTGACGCCGTGATCCCCGAAGGGGTGGCCACGAACGAACCGCCCCCATGCACCTCTGTCCCCAGTCAGTCGACGCCCCTCCCCCCAACCAGCACCGCCTTCGTTCATGTAGTTCCTCACTCCATCCTTCCACCTCATATTCGGTCTACCTCTCCCCCTCTGTCCCTCCACCTCGCTCTCGTACACCCTCTTAGTCATTCTCTCGCTTTCCATACGTTCCATATGGCCGAACCATCTCAAGTTGTTCCTTTTCACACTTTCCAGCACATCTACCTCCACACCACACCTCCTTCTTACTTCCTCATTAGTCTGTCTATCCCTCCATGTAACTCCGCACGCACTCCTTAAGTAATTCATTTCCACTGCTCTCACTCTTGGTCTGAGTCTCTCAACCAACGTCCATGCTTCGCTTCCGTAAGTCAGTGTCGGGATTACCACACTGTCATGCAAGGACTTCTTCACTTCCATACTGACCACCCTATTTCTTGTTACTGCTTTTAGCATTCCTACAACCCTCTTCCCCTGTTGTACCCTCAGGGTCAGGGATGTATGAGGGGAAATTCTTGGTGTGTTTCCCCAATTTTGTTGGAATAACACCGCCTCTTGGCTATATTTAGGTCTATCTTGTACCTCTGTTTTCTCCACAGTCTGGATGATTTGCATTGTGAACTCGGCACAGCTGATGCAAAAATGGAAGTTCTTCCCCTTATTATTATAAGCCATGTTTATCGGTGGTGAAAGTCCTATGCAGCACCAATGAAACTTGTCTTTGCATATTTGGCATTTTGTGCCACGTTTGTCTCTCACTCTGTCCCTACAGATACTGCAAACGTCCTTGGTATTCATATCTATAAGAATATTTTACTCGACTTTCTTGTATGTAACGACGCAGGGGAGGGAAAGGGGCTAGAGAGAGAGAGAGAGAGGGGGGGGGGGGGTCACTGTTTTGTGGTTAGGACTTGTTCGAGCTTCCAATCATTAACACTGGCTTTGGTTTAAACTTTAAGTAACACTTTCGATAAACTTATGAAACAGAATCATCACTGCCCTAACCACTTCCTGTCTCTCTTATCCCCGGTCCGAATTTACACTATTGATGGTTGCACGAGTTTCTTCCTCAATAACGTCACTACTAATATCCCGCGATATGCGATTTGTTAAATAGTTGACTTATTATGCTTCTCTGTTTTATTTTATTTGTTTTACCTGTTCGAGTTTAAGTTCCCATTTCGGTAAAATCGTATACCGGTACCACGGTTTAGAATGTGTCTACGTCAAGGGGGAGGGGTGGTGTTGGTGAGAGGGGGCCTATGACACTCGTCAAGTGCTAAGCGATTTATGTGTTTTGGTACGGTGGTGGTAGGACGCTCACTTACACTGGCCCTAAACTTTCTTTTGAATTTGTAAGTTCTGTATAAATGCTGGTAGTTTTTTTTTTTTTTTTTCATGAGATACAGTTTACATACATGAATCGTGATCTAGCCACTTTTCACTAATATGCAATTTTAACTTTGCACACTGGACTAAAAACCCATCGTTCCCTTGGCACTCCCTTGTTTATGCTTGGCATTGGGGAATAACGGTTTTTGTTTTTCACACGCTTTTGTTATATCTCCGAAGATATTTATGCCATCAATTCGATTTGACACTACACAGAACCGCGACACTAGGTTTGGTTATGTGGATGATTTTGGTTCAGTTGTATCATCAATATCCCGAGTTATGATACAAAAACTTGGACCGCGGCGCCGGCGACCTCTCCCCTCACACCATACTTCTGTTGCTCTTTTTGGGTCATGGTGTGTGCATGTGAGTGTTATGTCATCTGCATAGGAGGATAAGTTTATTTGGGGCGTATTGGGTGTAGTTATATCGTGCATGTACAGATTGAAGAGTGCAGGCGATAGGACGGATCCTTGTGGGACTCCGTTTGGAAAGTTTCTGATTTTAGATGACTGACCGGCAAAAGATATGTGTGCACATCTGCCTGCTAGGAAGTTGGCCAGCCACCTTTTTGTGTTGTTGTGCATGTTTGTGTTGTAGATTTTGTTTGTTAGGTTGTGGCGGGGGATGGCATCGAATACTTTACTAATGTCGAGTGTGGCTAATAGTGATCTGTGTGGTGGTCTAGCTGAGTTGATGCCGTCAAAAGCTCTTTGTGTAAGGTCTGTGAGAAGAGTGTTTGTGGAGTGCAGTGGCCTAAAGCCATGTTGTGTTGGAGCTAGGGGTAGGTCGGGTGTAATTAGTTGTAATACTAGGCGTTCCATGATTTGGAGGGGGAGCAAAGGAGTGTGATGGGACGGTGCGAGGAGGGTAGCGTGGGGTCTTTGTTGGGTTTGGGGAATGTGATGATGATACCATGCTTCCAAATGTCTGGTATTGTGTTGTGTGACTAGCTGTAGTTTGATATGTTAGTGAGTGCTTGTATGCCTTGTGGTCCCAGGTGTCTGTTGCTTATGTTGTCTAGGCCACAGGCGGGTGAGTGTTTGAGATTGTTGATGATATGCTTTGTCTGGTGATTGGTGAAGGGTGTATAGTCAGGGTCTGTGGGGAATTGTCTCTTACGTCGGATGACACGTCGGTCGTCTTTGTGAGGTTTTAGGTGGCTGACATGTGAGAAGTGATTGATGAGAGTGTTTGCTTGTTGTTTACATGAAGGAGTATTCCAGTATTCCAGAGTATTTTCCAGTAATTTCCCTTTGCTTTTGTCATTCTACTAAATAAGTCTAATGTTATGGAGCTTATTATTGCTCCTTGTACTGAACCCTGCTTCATCATTTCTTTTACTCTCACCTCTTTCTGTTACAGGTATTTACACATTATAAGAGTTAATGTTATAAATTAGGCCCCTTCAACTCCTTTTAACCACAATTCTTTCATTACCGGTACCGTACCTCTTTTAATACCATTTTATCAAAATATTTTGAGATATCTAAATAGACAACTATGACTTTTTTTCCTTTACCTGTGTTTCTTCTATTACATATTGTACTATAAAATGGTGTTCCCTTACCGACTTGCCTTTCCTTGCTCCACACTGGAAATCAGTCATATTTTCTAACTTGTCTTTCTCTTTACTACGGTATCTATTATTTTGTTTCCATCATTTTTAGAAGATGTGAGTTTAAAATTACACTTGTACCTTTATAATTATCTATCTATTGCCGGAAGCCATACTCCCCTTAATGAGGGTGGCCATACACAGAAGGCCCCCAAGTGGACCTATCCCCAGTAAGAGGGACAACCCATGCCAGTTTACTGAAGGACTTACAGGATTGATCACTCAATTTAGGACCAGCAGGGGGCAAATAACCAACAAAATTGCTGTCAAAATTTATGTCCCCAAGCAACTATGAAATAGGCCTAGTTTATTTTTCTTCTTTAACCCCTAATTTTCCCTGATCTTCATAAGGTAGCCTAGCCCTCCCCACTAGTGGGGAGTACCAACGACTCACGTTATGCATCACCTATGTATGTAACCCAGCGACGCAATGGTTGCGCTCGCATTAATTACTCATATCCTATGACACCTAGAGGATTCAGATTTGTATGGGAACTACAGTACCGATACTTTAGGAACCCACGGAACGGTACCGATGGTTGGCAACCCTCAAAGTCCAGCCGCTTGTGTGAGGGCGTGCGACGGTGCGCGGGAGTGATTTTCCAGTATATTGCCTACCCATGCACCCCAGGTTAATTGCGACTTTCTGCCGCCCCTCAGGACCCCTAAATGACCTAGGTGAGCGGTTTTTTTTCCTTCATTACTAGGCTAACCCATCCCATGTGTTTTCAGAAAAAAATAAAAAAATACAAAAAATAAAAAATTACAAGTAGGCTAGCTGGTCCTGGAGTAGGCTATACATTTCGTGCTAGGCCTATATTAAAATTAAATTGCTTGGGGTCCAACGGGTTAGGCCAAATATTGACCCCCCATAAAAGCAGGGTTTGCGCGACTGCTAAACCGTCCAAAATAATGCTAAAATGCGCGTTTTGAAGGCAATGAAGGGAGGACTCGGAGGGGGCCCTTTTAATTATTTTGCAGGCCCTATTCATTTAAGTTTTCGGTAGCATTCAAGGAGACTACTGCAGGAATTACCTCTGACTGGGTATAGGCTATCCTAGTGTTTACTATGCCCCTTTAAAAGGACATTAGCCTAACCTAACAACCTTAGCCTACCTAGTATTATGGGTGGGGGCTGCCGGTCTGCCGCCCCCACACCCCCGCTGTTTGACATCTTTGACTTAGATTTTTGATGCATTTGTATGTGAAGTGGGTATTTTTACAATTTGTCGATAACGAAAATCCTCCATGCGGACTAGCCTAGTCCTAGTCCTAGGGCCTAATAGAGTTGTTAACATGTGGAATGCACTGCCCAGAACAGTAATTAGCTCAGAAACAGTTGAAAGCTTTAAGCATAAGTTGGATTCCCATATGGGTGATATGGGCTGGGTGTGAATGGGAGCTGCTTCATGTGGGCCGCATGGCCATATGCAGTTTCCCGCGATCTTATGACCTTATCTTGTTATGTAATTGGGGTTGGGTGTGACAGGGATCTCCGATCTGCCTTGTGTGGGCCGATCGGATTTTTGCAGACTCCCATTTTCGTATGTTCTTATGTTCTTATATGGAGAAAAATATAGCGAATCGGTAAATATCCTGTTTTACACCGGGGACGATTTTTGTAAGTATTTTTTTATTTTTTTCCTTGTTTTTTGGGGTTTTTAGGGGCGTTTTTTTATGAACCCCATCGGAAAATGCAAAAAAAATTAGCCTAGGCTAACCTAACCTAACCGAAAACTAACCTGTCTCGCCGACAGTCTAAACCCAGCTCACGTTCCCTGTTTAAGGGTGCGCGACGGTCTAAACCCAGCTCACGTTCCCTGTGTAGTCTAGGCCTATATTTTTTTTAGAGATTTAGCCTAGGCTAGTCCTAGGGATTTTTTTTATAATGAATTTCCGAATTGGACATAAAAATGGCAATGAAGTACATGACCTAACTAACATAGGCTATTTGTCTAAATAATATATCGATGGTTTCGACCCAGTATAGGCCTAAAATTGGATAAATTCCAGCGCGTCTATTGGTGCCTATTTTCCCTAATAAATTGTTTCTCATAACGCTGCAGTAGTGTCGTTTAAATTAACCATACTTTTGTCTTTTTTGTTTTTAATAGAAATGTAATAGGCTAGGGGGCCTAGGCCTATTTTGATCACCCAACCTAACAGTTAGGAATTTGATGGTGATTTTCAAGACGGTTTATGTCATTATTACAGTGGATCCTTTAGTGTACATTACGTTGTCAATATTAATAATTTATCCATGCATAAACATACAGAATAAACAAATAAACCAGCGCCAACAAAAGGATACCTGAGCGTTCTGCGGACGTTGATTGATACTTCTAAGGTCGATGGAGTCTCCGTCGATGATGTGCAGCAGCTTACAGACCATCACCCCATCCCTGAGGAATCTACAAAAGTCCGGGAGTTTAGCCAGGGGTGTGGTGAGGACATGATCTTGACTTACGAGGCCAGTTCTAGCAAGCCAATTGACGCACTCTCTCCACTCTTCCCCCATGTTTGTGACCACTGAGCCAGTATAGCGGATCTCTACGCAATCTGGAGTGATCCTCAGCGGCTGAGTTGACACAACGACGCCGCCTCTGGCCGCCACCTTGCTACTACTGTACACCAGATATTATTTCCTGTCGTAAGAGAAGTCAGTAGCCATTATTGGGGTGATGCAATGCATTCATTATTTTCTGACTAATAGTGTATGATTTTATTCAGCATAGGAAGGCCCTTCCTATGCTGAATATGGTATGGTATGTGGAAGTATCTTTTATATTTTAGATGTCGGTAATGTGAGTAAAATCATCTAATATGCCAGATTGTAGTGAAAAGAGCGTCATCGTAAACTGAAAGGGCTATAAATAGTGGACATCCTGAAGACAGTGCGCTTGATGTGTCCCTTACCTTAGTGATAGTTTAAGAGGCAATAGACGCTATAGATGCTATAGACGCTTCTGCCACCACGAAGGAGGGGCTGGTACAGGCGCGGCGACGTGCTTGAGTGGCCCCTGAACTACAACAGCAACAGATAGCCTACAACCAAATTAATATAGTTAAATGAAAGCCTGTAAGTAGCCGCTGCCATAGGTAACTGAACACAATATAGGCTGTAGGACCTACCCTGTTTTAGTATTTTCTGAGTTTAGAGGTTAGGAGCCTACGTAACTAGAGACCTTAGATGAACCTAATGCAAGTTTGTAACAGACAATTAACGGAATAACATTAAACAAATTCTTGAACTCTGTGATCCACAGATAAAGTATTAACCAACACGATAAATCTACAGTTATACTACCCCTATTTTGTCGCTATTCTGTTGGTACTAATGGGTTAATATTATTAGTAGTAGACTTAGTATGGTTTGATGATGCGCGGAAATGTATATTTAACTTGAAATAGATACATTGAAGTATTACAAACCTTCGCGAACCCATAAACAGGGAATGTGAGCTGGGTTTAGACCGTCGCGCACCCATAAACAGGGAACGTGAGCTGGGTTTAGACCATCGCGGAGACAGGCTATAGTTTTCGGTTAGGTTAATGAGGTTAGCCTAATGTTAAAAATACTAAAATGCGACGGTCCTCGGTATTAAACAACACTGTATATCAAATAAAAAATAAAAAAACAACAACAAATTACCTGAAGAACTCTTATCTGGTTGGTGATAAATTTTTATCAAAATACTTTTTTTTTCCTGTTTCCGCGTTAGCTGAACCATCCAAAAACACGCTAAAAGGCGTGTTTTGAAGGGGGGGGGGAGGGGTAGTATAACTGTAGATTTACCTTCTTCTTCTTCTATCGAACCCGCCCGCAGACCGTGTAGATCCACAGGGCTGACCTTTAAATCGGTACTGGCTCAGCACGAACACCAATAAACATCACAAGTGCAAGCAAGCTATAGGCCTATAGATGTAAAGTTAATACCTGATATAGTGAAGATGAAGGAGATCGTACAGGAAAAGTAAAGCTTAAAAGAATAGGCCTAAGTGATGTGAGCAGAATTAACAGGAGTCGATAGGCCTAAGTAGAAACCCTATAATATAACACATTATAGGCTACATGTTAGTCTGTTTTATTCCAGTTGATGGAAACTAATTGGTCTCTAGCCATCGTAATTACTCGAATATTAGGCCTACCAAGATTTTGTAGCGAAATATGTTGCTAATTATGAAAACTTAGCCAGAATATGACGCAGAGATATAGCGCTAACTAGTAGCCTATACTATCATATTTTCCCATTATGAACCCATAAATCAGATGCTAAGAGATTCAATTGACCCTCAACTGGAATAAATAAAACACAGTAGGCCTGTACAGGAACATATGGAACGTATGGAAAGTGAGAGAATGACTAAGAGGGTGTACGAGAGCGAGGTGGAGGGACAGAGGGGGAGAGGTAGACCGAATATGAGGTGGAAGGATGGAGTGAGGAACTACATGAACGAAGGCGGTGCTGGTTGGGGGGAGGGGCGTCGACTGACTGGGGACAGAGGTGCATGGGGGCGGTTCGTTCGTGGCCACCCCTTCGGGGATCGCGGCGTCAGGCAATAGATAGATAGATAGGCCTGTACAGGGTCTCAAGGCCTAATGCTGGGGTCACACATTCCCGTATATCGCTCCCGACAGCTCCCGTCAGGCGTAATCGCCAATTTTGTGTTCTGACGGGCGTAGTCCGGCAGTGTACGCCCGTATAGAGCACGACTATTGCACTTCCCGACAAACGTACCGTGACGGGGCCAGTGTTACGTCAGACGTAATGTAGTCGTATGGAACTACGTACGTGCTTGCGACTTGCGTAAGCATGTCCCCGTTAGTCCGCCTGGGCTGCCCGATTTGCGGGAACACAGGCCACGCCCATGGCCACGCCCCCACAAGACCTGCGTAGCTGAGGCCGTACGTCTTGGGAGTGTTTAGGACTTACGTGGACCGTTTCCGGACAAGCGTAGGCACACCCCGTCTGTCCAAACACAGACAAAGACAGTCTTTGTTAACCACGTAGGTCTGGGTTGGAATCTGGGAACTACAAAAGGGCAGGAATGGCCACACCATTCCTGTAATGCCCTCGAAAATGTCCCGCACCCACAATAATACTAACCCGAGTTGACGTCAGGTATAGCGTAAAATAGTCGGAGATGGTAAGTCCAATAAACTCATCACGTGATAACACCACGAGACTATCACCTGGTTCTTAAAAATCGGACTAAGGTTGCTATACTTTTAGTACGTCCGTGGTAGTACAGTGGGTTAGCGCGCGGGCCTGGTGGTGATGGTTGGGTCACTAACCAGGGTTCGAACCCCACCCAAGGCATCTCAAAACCTGTGGGTTTTTAGGGGGGTTAAATTCCCTTCAGAGGTTCGTACCCCGCGCCAGGTACCAGGAAAAGTTGATCCTAAAGGTAGCCTGGGGATATTTCAGGAGACCATGAATTCCCTTCACACCCAGCATTTCATTACATCCTTCTTTAACTAGGCTAGTCCCTAGCCTATTTTAAGGTCGTAAGGTATCGTAGCTGTATTACCTCAGCAATCTCAATATTGTTAGGGTCCGCGTGATGGGTGCTCTATGTAGCTACCAGATCACGTTCCGTGACTGCCACCAATGAAATGCTGGGTGTGAAGGGAATTCATGGTCTCCTGAAATATCCCCAGGCTACCTTTAGGATCAACTTTTCCTGGTACCTGGCGCGGGGTACGAACCTCTGAAGGGAATTTAACCCCCCTAAAAACCCACAGGTTTTGAGATGCCTTGGGTGGGGTTCGAACCCTGGTTAGTGACCCAACCATCACCACCAGGCCCGCGCGCTAACCCACTGTACTACCACGGACGTACTAAAAGTATAGCAACCTTAGTCCGATTTTTAAGAACCAGGTGATAGTCTCGTGGTGTTATCACGTGATGAGTTTATTGGACTTACCATCTCCGACTATTTTACGCTATACCTGACGTCAACTCGGATTAGTATTATTGTGGGTGCGGGACATTTTCGAGGGCATTACAATTCCCATTCCCAGTCCTGCATTGGCACCATGAATAACATCGCGGAATTCATCCTGGAGGAGTTCAATTTTGTGAACTCCCTAATAAAACCGGAGAACAGGCATAACACGCGGCTAATGCAATGGATCCTTTCCTACATCGAAATCTTGGAACTACTTGCAATCCATCTGTGCCTCCATCTGTGCCTTTGTCTCTAATTTCCTTTCCGGCCGTTCCATAGCCGCGGTTGTGGACGGCCATTGTTCACTTCCTCACTCTATAAACTCCGGTGTTCCTCAGGGCTCTGTCCTATCTCCTATTCTCTTTCTAATTTTTATAAATGATCTCCTTAACTGTACCTTAATTCCCATCCATTCATACGCAGACGACTCAACCTTGCACTACTCCATTAGTTTTTCAGAACGCCCCAGCCAGCAATCCTTCAACGACAAACGTAATGAAGCCATAGAACTCTTAAATTCTGATCTAAATACTATTTCCAATTGGGGCAGAGAAAACCTTAACTTTAATGCTTCCAAAACCCAATTTCTCCATCTATCTACCCGTCAGGATCTCCCAGCGGACTATCCCTTATTCTTCAACAATACAAAAATCAACCCTTCATCTTCTCTCAATATTCTTGGTGTCTCTTTTTCTTCTGCTCTCATTTGGAAGGACCATATTACCAGTCTTGCTAAGGCAGCCTCCCAGAAGCTGGGTGTGCTCATCCGCCTTAGGGGGTTCTTTTCCCCTGTACAGCTTCTTGCTCTGTACAGGGGCATAGTGCGCCCTTGTATTGAGTATTGTTCACATGTGTGGGGAGGTTCCTCTCACACTGCTCTCCTAGACAAAGTTGAAAGGAAGGCCTTTCGTATCATTAACTCCCGTCCACTCACCAACTCTCTGCAATCTCTCTCTCTCCGCCGCAATGTTGCATCTCTCTCGCTATTCTATCGCTACTATAATAATCAGTGTTCCTCAGAGCTATCCCAGTGCATACCACCTCCTTTACGTAGGGCACGTGGTACCCGTCTTGCAACTCAATCCCACCCCTACTCTGTGCAACTCTCCAACCCAAGAGTGAAACGTTACTCTCAAACTTTCTTCTACTCAACAGCTGAGCTCTGGAACTCTCTCCCAGAATCAGTCTTTCCCTCTTCCTATGACTTAAATTGCTTCAAACTCTGTGTGTCCAGGCATTTTGGCTCGAACGTCCCTTGATTTTGGCCCTGTCACTCTTTCAACTATGGGGGAGGCACTCGCTATAGGCAGTTATGCCTTTTGCCTCCCTCAATCACATAGAAAAAAAAAAAAAATAGCAAACTTCATCTATCAAGAGGAACAAGAGAAGAAGGAAAGGAGCAAGAGGAGAGACCATTCATCCTTGTAACCTTTAACCCGCTGAGTGCCAGCCAATTTTGACGGTGTGCTTCTGCCAGTGCCAGATTTTTTTTTTTTTTTTTTTTTTTGGCTAAATCTATCAAGTTGGGAGAGAAAGGAAGGATAATGGTAAAAAAAACACTCCCCTCGCCAGAAATCAGGTCCCCGATGGTCCCGAAAGTAGCTGAAAAGACACTATAGACTACAGAGACTTTTATGGTATCGGAATGTATGGGTGGGAGGGTGTTTTTGGGGTTGGTGGGGGGAAGGTAGAAGGTAATTGACTTGTTACACATAATGAAGCCGATTGGTGAGGTAGTTTCGCCACCACGGATTTTCCTCTTTTTCCTTTTCTTCGTACGGATACGCTAGAAGTGGGTGGTGGGAGGCGGTTGGGGGTGTGGTGGGGGGAAGGCAGAAGGGTAAGGGACTTGTCACACAAATATGGAACCGATTGGTGCAGTCGTTTCGCCACCACAGATTTTCTTTTTTTTTCTTTCTGACGGGACCGACTGTCAGCGAGTGGGTGGGAGGAGGGATTTGGGATTTTTGTGTTGGGTAACCTAAAGGGTAAGGTACATGTGGTAAACATATGAAAGCCATAGGTGCAGTCGTTTCGCTGCTACGATTTATTTTCGGCGAGGACGTATATATACGTTGGTTGCTGCTCCGGTGTTGTGAAAGGTGTGACTGGAATGTCCTGCTGGTCCTTAACCCGGGAGCTGCGGGGAGACTCTTAAGAGTTCCCCCGGCGCACTGCGGGAAGACTCTTAAGAGTCAGAGAAAATAAAAATCAACTTTTGACATCGAAAAAAAAATATTTTTTTATATTTTTTTTTTTTTATTTTTTTATTTTTTTTGGCCCCTGGGCCATGCAAAATCTCAGTCCTCTACCTCCCCTCCTTCCCCACTTTCCTCCTCTCCTTCAGTTATCACCTATTTTCCCTGTTATTCCCTTATTCTGAGGTATATTTTCGTGCTAACATTAGAAATCCGATTGGAGGGTGTGGTCATCACTGATAGCAAGCGTGTGCAAGAGAGAGAGAGAGAGTATCGATCGACTGTGTCTCAGTGGCCTTGGGGGAAATTGGCGGGAAAGCAGATTGCCTCACCCATACATTATACAACTCGCGGGCTATATCTCCGATTTTGACCATCCAAACGCTGTTTTCACTCGTTTTATTGTTGTTTCCGGTTAATACCTTTATAATCAACCCATAATAGGCGCATATGGATAAATATTAATGCTATTAATGGCACAATGAATATTTTAGTGACGGAAACACCTCAAATACGTCAGCACAGGGGGACGTTTCCAATTACCCCCATGCGCACTTCAGAGGTTAATATACCCCCCCCCCCCATACAACGGTGCCGCGTTTTCCCGCCAACCCGCAGTGCGGCGGTGCTGCCAGATGCGCCCGGACTAACTTTAAATGTCCCGTTTGACGGGAATATTGTACGATTGGCGGGAGAAGCTTACGTTTGACCGGGCTAGCTGCTACGTCTTACGGGGCTGCTCCCATAAGACGTAGCAGCTAGCCCGGTCAGACGTAGGATTTCCCGACTTTTGACATACGTGAGCGCAAGCCACGTATCTGATTCGAAATCCAAAACATACCGGGCGGCCTTGGCCGCACCCACCACCTCCCCGACCAGCGTGGCTACTCCCGCCATGCGTACCAACCCCCACAACTAGACACAATTTAATTTACGTTTTGCGTACTAAGCCCTTACGTTTTACGTATTCGGTTGCCAACTACCAATAAACCTTCGTACGGGAGCATACGGGAGTATATACGTGAATGTGTGACCCCAGCATAAGTAGGCGACAATTAGGCTACATTATCATTTTCATGCAGTAAGAAAGTATAGGCCTATTATCTTTTTATAAGTGGGCACCAGTAATTAGAAGCTAAAACCAACACTTAAATCACTGTTTAATGGTAAAGGTAAATATTACAACGAAAGTAATCCCCTCAACCCCTCAACTTTCTCTTCATAATTGCTGAGGGGCACAGGGCCCTGGGTGGGGCTTTGGTTTCCCGGGCGTTTCCGCACCCTCCTCAGCTCCCCGCCATGGAGTGGCTTGGTCACCCAGGCTTTATTGTGGTCGGCAGTGACAATTAACTGTGACCTATAGGGTTCTGTGGGGGCGCTCGGTTATGGCCTTGGAATTGCTCGGGGCCTTGGGGCTGTTCGGCCAGGCAGCTTGGGGAACAACAACAACAACAACGAAAGTAATCAGGGGGACACAGTTACAGGCTTTTTGGCATACCGGTCATTGATACCGGTACTTTGCGAGATGCAAGATGGCGGAAGACGGCGTCAGTTGTTTACACTGTCGTATGGGCGACGAACTATCGAGATTCTAATAGACATCATTGTTTGTGACACAGTTGCCATATCCTTCAATTTGTTTACCTCGGCTCGTCCCTCGAAAAGCTAATGTAGTCCAGATTAAGATACATCGTATATTATTGGTAACACTGACAATTTTACATTGGCAATGGTAAAAAACCTTTATAGCTAGGTTTCATATGGTTGTTGACCAGTCAACAGTAATGCCATCGGTAAGTTGAGATTTGCGAGGTTGTTTCTTAATGTTAACCTTAGAAATCACGTTATGTTAAACTATACGCGGCAATGTGGAATGTGCGTGCCATTGATATGTAGCCTATATTAGATATCTACTGTATGGTGCACGCTCGGTAAATACTACTTCCGCTGATAGCTTATTGTACCATGCATCATACTACTGCCAGTTTTGAATATAGGCCTATCAAATTTATCTTGGAGACTTATTGTGTATCAACACCAACAATTCCCCCAATCGATTAAAGCAACATATAATGCAGGTATAGGCCTATAAATGAGCCCAACACATAGGCCTACTGAAGATAATAATAATAATAATAATAATAATAATAATAATAATAATAATAATATTTATTTAGTTAGCAATTTACAGAGTTGGTACCACATAGTTTGTTACAAATATGACATGTACCAGCCTTGCATAATTCCAACTAAGGATAGCCCAATAAGGCCGTTAGGCGTATTTCCATTGGGGTCCTTGTGGGATTAGGTTAGCTGGGGAAAATGGGGAGGATAAAGAAATAGATACTTTAGAGAAAGTATTTCTAGGGGGTTATTTTAAGATATCTATGGCTAAGATATCTATGGCTATCTAAGGCTATGTATGTAGGCCTATATACTCAGGCACATACCCCATAGTTGGGTGTGGCCAACTCGAGACAGAGACCGAACAGAAGCAATACAAGTGATAATTAATAATAATAATAATGAAAAAAAAAAAAAAATCACACATATCGAGGCCACACAGAAGACCCAGACACCAATTGGACTGAGGGTACGTCTCCAGCAAAAGATTCCAAGGTCCTAGATCTCCAGGAGAGGTTCTTAACCCTTTCAGACTCATATGACGCAGAGGTTGCCAGATTAGCAATAAGAAATAGAGTTCTCTCACTCTTATAATTACCTCTCAAAATTAGTTTTCTGCCCACAGCTAACTCAAAGACAACTGCAGAGGTTGAAGTAACTAAACTAAAGGTTTCTAAATACCCCTAATGGTAACAAAGGCTTTAAAATTAAGTATCCCTAATAGGCTCAAAATTGCGTCATATGTCGGAAGGGGTTAATTGTCACAGCAGACAGACACGTACGCAGCAGAACTACACCACAATGCCCGCCCATATACTTCTAGGCAGGGCCCTTAACCCTTCTTTAGCGGGGCCCGACTTAAGTCCGTATAGAGAACACCTGCCCAAAGAGCGGGGCCCGACTTAAGTCCGAGTGCAATTTTGGAGCAATGCCTCTGAGAGAGACGAGCGGTGGGCGGAGCGTAGGTCGGGCTCTGACCGTTCGCCATGGTTCCCGCGGGCCTACTGACGTTTACTCCACACACATCCACCCTCCCTCCCTCACTACACAGGGTATTATGTCAAGAAATTACCGTATTTTAGGGATTTTTCCTTCGTCTTGCACGATCGTTGCAAGAGAACGCGTGGTCGTAGAAGGATGGTTCTGGTGTCATTGGAAAGCTGAATTAACGCCCTTTCAGGGATAGTTAATTGTATTACGCTCTGGCTCTTGTTTATGCATGAAAAAGAGCACAGAAACAAGGCCATTTAGGGTAAAACCACCCGCTTGGCGGGTAGTAGAAATTCCTTACGGGCCCGCTCATAAGGCGTTAATATATAAACTGGCTCCCCGGGCCGGGCGCCTGACGGACTACTATCTAGTCCAACTGGCGGCCGAACCTCACTCCCTACGACTACGTTATCACTCATCTATTCACAACCATAGAGTTACTGATGACTATAAGCTCTAAATCCTTTTTTTTTTTTTTTTTTTTTTTTTTTTTTTTAACTGGAAAAATTTAAGTTAATGTGAGCGCTCGTGAATCCATTTGGAGAATTGGCGCTCGAACAAATAAAATACCAGCATATTATTATTATTATTATTATTATTATTATTATTCTTCTCCACTCATTCCTATAGTCATCACTTTTCTTGCGTGTTCTTCAGTAACCTCTCTATCTTTTAACGCTTTGTTCACACAATCTCCCCATCTCCTCCAAGGTCTCTCTCTCAATCTATTTCCCCTTGTTTCTGACTCATATATTCTTTTTGTAAGCCTTTCATCACCCATTCGTTCAACCTGTCCATACCAGCATAGCACCCTTCTTTCCACTCTAGCTGATAAGGGTTTCTGTTGTTTCACTCTCCTACGTAGCCTACATCTTCATTCCTTAACCCGTTAAGCTCGAGCTATTGGTAGTGCACACCCAACCGCCAAGCGACGATTAGGCTTCATTCCCGCCTAAAATCGTAATTTTACGATAAATATCGTTATTACTTATTAATATGCGCCTATTTTACGTTTAATAATAAGATATTAACATGTAACAACAATAAAATCAAGTGGGAATAGTATTTGGGGGGTGAAAAAGATGAATTATTGCCGACCGTCCAGTCATGAAGTGTGAGGCGAACGCAATGTATACGCTCCTTCTCCGAAGCCTAGAGGCAGACTGAAGCCTCTCTCTCTCTCTCTCTATCCCCACGCACTTGATAGGCGCAGGACAACACCTTGGAACCGGGTTGGGAATATTGGCGCGGTAAATAAACCGATTAACAAGGGAATAAGGGGAAACATAGGTGATAATTGAAGGGGGGGAGGGGGAAGGAGGGGGTTGTGACACATGTGGAGGAGTGATTAGGAGGTATGGAGTCACTTAATCAGATATTCCTTTGTTTTAAGTGCTACTGGGGCCTTTTAAAAGGCTTTTTATAGGCCTTGGATCTTTAGAGGTTCGTCGCCTTTCACCACCAAAACCTCTTAACCTCGTAGCTGCGCAGGTGGGGTAGTGGCCACCCCTCCCTGTGTGGAGGTATTTAGACTGATTCCTTCACTCAAATCGTCTTCATACCATAAATATCATTAATACTTATCCATATGCGCCTATTTTACGTTGATTATGAAGATATTAACCTGTTACAACAATAAAACAAGTGGAAACAGTGTTTGGCTGGTCAAAATCGGGAAATGAATGCGAGAGTTACATAACTAAAGGGTGAGCCAGCTTCACCAACATCCACCCCTCACGACTTCTGGAGAAACACTGTCATGTAGTTCTCTCTCTTTCTCTCTTTCATTCACTGTGTAGCACATACAAGCACAGCCTGCTTATGAATTGCTATTGATAGCACGAAAATATACAGACGAAATAAGGGAATAACAGAGAGAATAGGTGATAATTGAAGGGGGGGGGGGGAAGGAGGGGATGTGGAGGAGTGATATTTGGCATGGCCAAGGGGCAATAATTAAAAAAAATACAAAAAACAAATTATACTGGGCTGGTTTAAATGTTTTTTTTTTAGGCCTTGGATTATATAAGGAGTACCGCAGCGCACCGGTACACCTTATAATTATGAGTAGATCCGCAGTCCAGAGGTTAAGAGTCTTCTTGCCGTTCTCGGGTTAAATGTCTCTACGCGCGTTACTCCACAGATACTCCTGAAGCAGCTCATCTCCATCAAATCCAACCTTCTTTTCTCTTGTTCATTCAGACCCCATGTCTCAGCCCCATACATCACTGGTGGGACAACTATGCCTTGATACATTGCACTTTTAGCTTTCATTCTGAGATTTCTCACCATCTACATAGGCCTACTTCCCATTGCTCTGAACATTTTCCTTCCCTCACACACACCCTCGATTCCCAGACATGAAGATAGAATGCACAATAATAGAATATAGAGTAGTATTTACAGCAGATAGGCTAAAATAAAGGATAAACCAACACAAAACATTTAGGTACTTATTACCGAAACTACCACTAATTATTTCTCAATATTTGAAGGCTATTATAGAATAAGGATGTTGCAAAGATCATATTAATATTTGTTTCAACCTCCGGAAAAACATTGTATGTGCACTATATAAAGCACTGTAAGAACAAAACAAATCTCCCTATAACTTTCCCTATTGACGGCAGTGAACATCTTATTAAGCCCCTTACTCTCAAAATAGATGCTGATTTCAATAAATCATGGGGGGGGGGGAAAGGCTCCCCCCCCCCTATACTGTTAGTTAAGATAGGACTTCAGAGGCTATCAACCCTATTGGATTATTAAGCCAGCACACTGTAAGTCAAGAATATTGTCAGGATAGGGGGCCTCTTTTCGAGAACAGTGTCCAGTCCCTTGTGTGTGTATATTTGGAAAACTTGGGCCATAGATCATCCCCCATCAACTCAAATGAATTACCAACCCTCTCTAGGCTTCATGAAACCCCAAAGAAGCAAACGAGCATGGTTATGTATATCACTTTATGTCTTCGATATTATTTGTTGTTGGGTATCATGTAAGCTAGGGTATTCGGAATAGCTATGTATTATATTTGTAGGGTTTAAATCTACATTTTTATCTAATTCAAATTATGTCAGTATGATTTGTATTAATGCATGCATTTAATATATTTAGCAATTAACTAAATTGTTCCTAATCGAAATTTTCAATCTTCTAGGTCTGATTTCTATCATACTTCCCAGTCCGCAAATATTAAATTTACTTCAGAGACAGAAAAATGCCATTTCTAGATATGCTAAAACCAAGGTATATGAACTGTTGCCTATACCTTAGATAAAGCAGTTCATTCACGACATCCATTTACAGGAAGCCATCTTCACAGGCCTCACGACAAAATTTAGCTTGTCAGTTCCTTTGAAATATGATAAATTTGATACCGGTACTAACATTATACTGTTTCTTTTCATATGACGATAAATAGAATCCCTTAGCAGCTAATTCATCCATAGTTAGTGGGAAAATATGAAACAACTGTAGGCTATCTCTACATCATGTTAAGACCAAGTTTATAAAATTAGATCCATATTTCACTACAAAATCTTTAAAATAACTTAGGAATTTTGATGGGAACTTTGCAATTTACCGTCAGTTGAAAAGAAACAGAGTATAGTTACATAAACATACAATATAATGTTCACCATAGCTAACATTTCATATAGTAAGAGTTGCGTAGAACATTTCCTGAAAAAAAATCTTATTTCGGCCTTTAACTCCGGTTTATAATTGTTCTAATTTCATTTTAGGTTCTTGGTTCACTGTTATTTAGACGATTTACTTGTATCAGAGCTATATACTGTAATTACGTTGTTTTTAACTTACCTTGCCCATTCCCGGTCAATGCTAATTTCAAACTTCCTTACATTTTCTGAATTTACAATATACTGTAGTTGGACAGGCTGTTCCATGCATTTACTACTTTACAGGTAATCGGTTTCTGGACCACTTTCTCCCTCATGTTTAGCCCCATTAGTTTTCAGATTTTATGACGTTCGGCCCATTAGTTTGGCGATTTTAATACCTTTTTCCCCATTTCGTTGTCAATTTTAAGACCATTCGTGCCATTTAGGTGTCGATTTTTTCTGGCGAGCGATAGCGAGCCTGTAATCTTAAGAGTAACCGGCCTTTGGCCGGGACAGTTTTCTACCTAAAAATTTACAAATTAATCTAGAAGGGGGATCTGATGGATTTTTTTTTAAGTTTGATGGAGGTCTAGGGAGGAAACTAAAGAAAACAATAAATAAATTAAAAACTCTACCAAAACGTGAACCATCTCCCCTTACTATATGACCCTTGGCCTTGTCTCTTATATTATCTTAAATATATATCTACATACTTCCCTGTCACATCTTTAATTAATTATCTTAAAACTGTCAATGATATCTCCCTTGGTTCTATTATAGGTCAGTGAAGAAAGATCTCGATCTTTACTGATACGATAGATCTTCAAGGATTTCAGTTCCTTAACTTCTTCTGTACCGGCGACGTGTTTCATATTTGGTATCAGGTACATTAATACGATTCAATGAAGCTTAGGAAGATTATATGGTAGCTAAAAGGATTAATTGATATACCGGTAGTATGTAGCTTTTTATATTAAAAAAAAAATACTTCCTAAGCTGAATAAAGTTGTATAATAGTTGCCAGAATATAATGCAAATTAAGTCACCGGTACAGAAGGGGTTAAAGATATTGCGCCCAAATGGTTTCCCCATCTCTTTCATTGGACATAGTTTCGGAAAGCATTATCAACAAATTACTATTACCAGCTATTTCTAAATATATGGTTATAAGACCAGTGTGTGTGTGTGTGTGTGTGTAGAATTTGGATGTTCTCATATATATTGCTATATCTTTAGAGATTAGTTTTATCTTTCTACTTATGATTCGTTCAACATTCATGCTTTAACAACTTATCCTTGTAAAGTGCAATATCGTATGTGGTGTGATAAAGGACATGGAATATAATATATACCCATTCAGTACCGATGACCTCCTTTTTATTATGTTCTGGCAACTATTAGATGATTTTATTAAGCTTACGAAGGACTTCTAACCATTGAAAGGCTACACACTCTCAATTCATCCTTTTAGCTACCAGAGATTCTTCCTAAGCTGAATAAAATCATCTAACAGTTGCCAGAATAGGATGAAAAGGACGTCACCGGTACTGGGTTGGTTAAAGGTGCTAGGTATTATTAACCCTTTGAGTACCAGCAACGTGTTATATTTTATGCTAGCTATATTTTGACGATTGTGTGCAGTGTATGAAGGATCGGTGGTAGTAAAAAGGGTCAAATAACATAGTTCGAAGCCTGAGAGTTGCTGGAGGCCCTTTGTAAACTGAATAAAATAATCTTATAGTAGCCAGAATAAAGTTAAAAGGACGTCACCGGTACTGTATGGGTTATTAGGTGTAGTGAAAGAGATAAAATAAATGTCAATCAAATAAGCTAACCTGTCATTGATGAGTTTGATGGGGGACTCTCAGCGGGCTATTCTCGTGAAGAAGGGTGCGCGTATAGGTTTTTTTCTGGACCCCCTTCTCCTTCATGTTTAGCCCCATTAGTTTTTGAGATTTTAAGACGTTTAGTTTGGCGATTTTAAGACCTTTCGACCCATTTCTTTGTCAGTATTAAGACTATTCCTGCCATTTAGGTGTCGATTTTTTTCTACCGACAAAATTACAAAATTATCTTGAAGGGGATCTTGGGGATGTTGTTTTAAAGCTTGGTGGAGGTCTGGCGAGGAAACTAAAATATAAATAAATAAATTAATTAAATAAATCATAAGTAGACTAAAATTAACCCTTCGCCCTTCAAGGGAAAGGACGATATTCTATATTGCTTGTTTTTTGTATAAATTGGACATCCAATCTATAGCACAAAAAACAAGCCAAATCAAAGCAAAACACAAGAAAAGACAAACAAACAAAGTAGTTTACTAGAAAGATCATAACTGTATGGTGCATGTTGAGACAGTACATTTACAATTGTAAAAGCGCAATTAAATTAACTTCAACAAACATTTTGCGCCATATTAGGTCTGGTTGGGACGCCTCTTTAGAACTCAAAACGGGCTGTAGGCTACATGTTCACACCTATTCGGTGGCTGACCCACATTGCAGGCTCGTAATCGCTTGTCAAGAAAAACAAATCGACACCTAAATGGCACGAAATGTCCTAAAACTGACAAAGAAATGGGGTGAAAGGTCTTAAAATAGCCAACAAAATGGGACGAACTTCTTGAAATGTCAACATTTACGGGCTAAACTAACATGAGGGAGAAGGGAAAAGAACACCCTTAATTCTCCTCACTTCTCTAGTTAGTTAAAATAGTACTTCAGAGGCTATCAACCCTTCTGGATTATTAAGCCAGCACACTGTAAGTCAAGAATAACGTCAGGACTGGAGCCCTTTTTCAAGAACTCCAGTCCCTTCACTATTCTCTAAGCACACCTTTTCTCGTCTGTCTATTCCCCCCCAACTCCACCCCTCCCCCTACCTAGGGAAAAAAAAACGTAAACCCCGTTACATTAGACTTAACCCCCACATCATAGAACCACCCGTTGAGTGCTTCACTAACCCTATATCGAAGGAAGATAATACAACTGAGTGCGGGCTAAATGTCATCCAGTTTCAGAAAGATCACCGTTTGTTTTTGCTTAGGCTATTTCGTTCATGAAGGTTTAGGGGATCAGGGGGTAACGGCCATATTATCAAACCTCACTTACGCGAGGCCCAAAGACTTCATAAACGAAATAAGCAGAAACAAAATAGAAATCTTAACTCCTCAATAACATCGCATCGCAGCCCCCCAAGGTTGGCGAGCTCAGCTGTTTCGAAGCACCTCGTCCCTTCCTCAAATATGGCAAACGTTTTACTCGCATGGCGATTTTTTTTTTATCGTGATGTCTGTACGATGCAATGGAGAAGCACCATTTCCTTCGTGTAGGTATAATTATCTTCTTTTAAGTATTCCCGACATTGTGAATTTGCAATACGCTTCGAACGTTATCCGAATCATATGAAATCGTTAATGCAGAACCTAAAATCTGAATCACCTGACGCCTCAAGTGACCTCAGTTACCATCTGGTCTTAGGAGTGAGAGGACGCATGTCATCTCTTGTGCAGGTCAAATGGTAAGATCATATATACAAATGACTCACAATTTGTCACAAGCTTATTAGTGTTATGTGTCTATGTGTCTAAACAGAGTGTGCAGAAGGACGAATACAAAATTGTAGCGGTGTGAGTGTCTGTTAACTTGTTTATACAGAAACAAGAAAGCCCATGCTTAGCGAGATGTTGAGAGGGTTGGGGGTTGTACAGTTCCGGTTTAGGCTATATCAAGGAAAGTGGCCACTTATTTTCCTGGAAATTTTACTGTCATTTATCGAAAGCACATGCCATGCTCTTCGACCATAATATCAACCGATATATTCAAGCTTCGTTTACTTTTGATAGGAGTATTTCATATTTCAGGAGAGGAAAATAAACCTAATATAGTTAAGGTGGGACGCAAGATTTGAACGAGACTGTAGCCTACAGTAGAGGGGAAGGTTTTGTTATTTTCTGGACACCCTTTTCCTTCATGTTGAATCCCATTAGTATTGAGCTTTAGAGACGTTCTCCCCATTTTAGCAATTAAAAGTCCTTTCTTGCCATATAGGTGTCGATTTTTTCCTGGCGAGCAATATCGAGCCTGCAATTAGGAGAAATCGGCCTTTAGTCAGGGCATTTGATGACCTCTACGGACAAATTGGATGTTCGGTCACGTATGGGGGAAAATATGATAATCTTAAAGGGTAGATCCGCCTTATTAGAAACAATTTATTAGGGAAAATAGGGACCAATAGTCTCTCCATATTTTTCATTATAGTCCGCATGGAGGAATTTCGTTATCGACACTTGAAAAAAGTAGTAAAAAAAACCTGGTTTCACAGAAAAATACACCAAAAATCGATAAATCTACAGTTATACTACCCCTATTTTGTCGCTATTCTGTTGGTACTAATGGGTTAATATTATTAGTAGTAGACTTAGTATGGTTTGATGATGCGCGGAAATGTATATTTGACTTGTAATAGAAACATTGAAGTATTACAAACCTTCGCGAACCCATAAACAGGGAACGTGAGCTGGGTTTAGACCGTCGCGCACCCATACACAGGGAACGTGAGCTGGGTGTTGAGTGGTACTTGAAAAGTAGACAGAATGGATAAAAAACACCATTTGAGGAAGAGCACTTTATTGACAACGTTTCGCAGATAGCTTCATCAGGTCACTAACAAACGCTTTCGCTTTACAGTTCAGCTAATCTCTTCCCTACTCCCGGCTCCTCTCTCTCTCTCTCTTTATGTTCTTTATTGCTAGTACTGTACCACTATAAATTATATTAGCACTATCTTCACTGTTTGCATTTTAATTGTTACGATTAATATTATCATCTGTATTATTATTATTAATGTTATTATTATTATTATTTTTATTTTTATTTTTATTTT
Organism: Paralithodes platypus; assembly: GCA_032716605.1. Taxonomy (NCBI): domain Eukaryota; kingdom Metazoa; phylum Arthropoda; class Malacostraca; order Decapoda; family Lithodidae; genus Paralithodes; species Paralithodes platypus. The sequence continues at coordinate 19,939,069 of CM064483.1, read as the reverse complement.
TATTATTATTATTATTTGTATTATTATTATTATTATTGTTATAGTTATTTTATTATTTTGTACTAGTAGAGTTGTTACCCTGTACGCATGTTTGTGTGTCTGTTTTTGCTAGTTCCTACTGATGTATTTGACCCATATATAGGCTCCGCCTCCCCTCCCCCCATGCTTCTGCCCCCTCCCTGTCCTGCCTCCTTCCTCCCTTCTTCTTCTTTTGAACCCGCCCGCAGACCGTGCAGATCCACAGGGCTGACCTTTGTATCGGTACTGGCTCAGAAACGTTAGTAGGAGGGAAAGTTTAGAGTAGAAGGATAGTTTAAGAGACAGTTTTTGTTTTGTTTGTATAAACCCCCCCCCCTCACTTCCTCCCCCCTCCCCCTCACCCCCGCTCCCCCCCCCACCCCCCCCCCCCCGCTCACTCATTTCTCTTCCTCCATATTTTCTCCAAAATCCTCTTCATCATCTCCATGTCTTGTGTTTCCATCTCCTGTGTTAACCCCAATAGTGCCCCCACCCCTCTATCTTCCCTCTGCTTAATCTCCTCCCACCCCCTCTCCCCAACTCTATTCCTCATGTACCTCTCCAACTCCTCTCTCTCCTCATTATATCTTGTACATTCGGTTACTATGTGTTCTACATCCTCCACTATTGGGTCCCCTCCCATTTCACATTGACTGCAGTGCGGTCCCACTCCATTCCATCTCCTTGTTCTCTCATTCGTTTCTAGCGATCCTGTTCTTGCTTTAAATAGGAGTTTCGATCCCCATCCCCCATCATAGTACAGTTCTCTAGCTGGTTTTTCCTTCTCTCTATAATATGCCAGCGTGGCTTTATTTTCTACCCCCTCCCTCCATCTTCTTTCCCCTCCTCCTTTATCCCCTTCTCTGACACATCCCCTCCCATTCTCTAGTATGACCCACTCCCCTCTCTCATTTCTTTTTCTAAATTCCCCCCCCACCCGGTCCTGTTTTATATTTATCCTCCCCAATCTTTTTTTGCACTCTCTGTTCCATTTACTTTGCTCGCTCGCCCATCTGTATACCTTCCCCGGCCACCTATCTTCCTCCATCCCCTCTAGTCTCACTTTGTACTTCCCTTTCGCTTTCCCAATCCTTTCCTCAAACGTACTCCACCCCATCTCCCCTCGGATTGCTTCTTGAGCTACGTATTTATTTGCCCCCAATCCTGTCCTCCCGATTTCATTCTGTATCGTTTCTAATTTCTTCGTTTCCGCCTCTGTTGTTTCTACCGCCTCTAAGCCGTACATTATTGCAGGTACTCCCAATCCTTTCCACAGCCCTCGCACTATTTCATAGCTATTCGCTCTTAGCCTTGTCGCGCTCCATAGTCTTCCATTCCATTGTTGCATTTGTCCCACCTTTTCACTTTTCGCCTTCTCAAACCCTTTCTCCGTGATCGTTACCCCCAGATATTTATACTCCCTTGTCTTCTTCATTCTGTTTCCTTCCAGTGTCCATTCCTCTTCTTCTTGAAGCTCTCCATTCATTTTCATCACCTGGCTCTTTTCTTTACTAAATCTTACTTCAAGTTCCTCCCCGAATCTCGTTGCTTCCTCTAGTAGTCTCTGCAACCCTCCTCCCGTTTCTGCCATCAGAACTACGTCGTCAGCAAACAGCAGTACCCCAGTCTTTCTTTGTTTATCTGAATCCCCTCCCCAACTCTTTTCATCCTCTGTGTCATTTCTTCCATATATAACGCAAATAATAACGGCGATAATACGCACCCCTGCCTTACCCCCCTCTTGCTTTCTACCCATCCCGTTTCTATATTTCCTAGCGCGTACTTCGCTTTTGTTCCTTGGTACATCGATGTTATGATGTTTATATACTTTTCTGGTATTCCACTCCTTGCCATTATTTTCCATAGCAGTTCCCTGTTTACTCTATCATAGGCTTTTTCTATATCCAGGAATGCACAGTAACCCATTTTTTTCTCTCTTTTCATTTTCCCCATCACTTCGCTCAGTATATAGATATTATCTGTCCCCCTCCTGTCTCTTCTGAACCCATTCTGCTCATCACTTATTAGCCCGTTTCCCTCTATGGCTCTATTCATCCTAAAATTAAAATAGCATCAAGGCTTAGCAACGTGTGCATTATGGGGGATTTTAATTTCCCTAATATAGATTGGCAGCAACAAATAGGCGACTCTGATTCAAAGGAGTTTATTGAGGTAGTACAAGATAGTTTTTTATCTCAATTCATAGATACGCCGACTAGAGGTGATAATATTCTCGATTTAGTTTTTAGTAACAATGAACATATGATAAATAGTGTAGAAATCGGGGACCACCTAGGAAATAGTGATCACAATTCTGTGTATTTTAATATACAATGGAAAGGTAATATCAGAGAGAATACAACATTAATACCTGACTTCAGAAAAGCCAATTATGGTGGGTTAAGAGAAGCCCTGTTAGCGGACCCTATGGTCAAAAAATTAAGTCGATCCAGGTGTTCAAATGAGTGTATCCTTTCTCAGGCACCTGTCATCTTAAGTCAGGAGGAGACGTCAAACTTGGTAGATACATACGATAATTTTATCAAGTCAGTATTCAATGCGCAAAATAAATATATCCCCAAAAGAAAATTTAGATCAACACAGAACCAACCCAAATGGATGAATAATAGACTATTAGATCTTCTAGGAAAAAAGAGAGGAATATATAGAAAAATTAAAAAAGGCGAAATTCACCTACTTGCTTACTATCAGAATCTATCACGACAGGTAAAAAGGATATTAGTAAAGAAAAAATAAATTATGAAATTAAGGTTGCCAATGATTCAAAAAATAATCCTAAAGCTTTTTACCAACTATATAAATCCAAGGTTAGAGATGTAATTGGTCCCCTTAAAACTTCGATAGGAAAATTGACAGAAAGTGATTTAGAAATGTGCAGTACATTAAATAGTCAATTTCTTTCCGTTTTCACTAATGAAAATTTGGCACAGTTTCCAGAAGTCCGTAAGGTATACAGCGATAGTATAGAAAATAGGTTAAGTACGGTTACTATAAGTAGAAATGATGTGGTTAAGGAAATTGACAGACTAAAACCTCATAAATCGCCTGGTCCTGATGAGGTATATGCTAGAGTATTAAAAGAATGCAGAGATGAGTTAAGTTATCCATTAACATTTCTATTTAACAAGTCATTAGAAACAGGTATAGTTCCAGAAGCTTGGAAGCTTGCAAATGTAGTTCCGATCTTCAAAAAAGGTGATAAATCAATAGCATCCAATTACCGTCCCATTAGTCTCACTTCAATCATAGGAAAACTACTAGAGTCAATTATTGCTAGGAAAATGAGAAACCACTTAGAAACATTTAACTTAATCAATTCTTCTCAGCATGGATTCACTCAGGGACGGTCTTGCCTTACTAATTTGCTTAGTTTTTTCTCAGAGGTATATGAAGCAGTAGATAATGACAAGTCATATGATATTATATATTTAGATTTCAGTAAAGCTTTCGACAGAGTCCCTCATGAGAGATTGATGAGAAAGGTTGAGGCACATGGAATAGGTGGGGCGTTGTTAGGATGGATTAGGTCATGGCTAATTGGTAGGAAGCAGATAGTCAGCATAAATGGTACCAAGTCAGAATGGGGAGCAGTCAAAAGTGGTGTCCCCCAGGGATCGGTATTAGGTCCCCTGTTGTTTCTTATATACATAAATGACCTAGATTTAGGTATAACTAGTAGGATAAGTAAATTCGCAGACGATACTAAAATAGGGAGATCAATTGATTCAGATAGCGATATAGAGTGCCTCCAAAGGGATCTAGATACCTTACATGAATGGTCAGTAAATTGGCAGATGAAGTTTAACATTGACAAATGCAAGGTATTAAAGATAGGGAAGATGCAAACAAATGTTAAATATAAACTAGCTAATTTAGAATTAGAAAATTCAGACTGCGAGAAAGATCTAGGTGTGTTTGTTAGCAATGATTTGAAGCCTAGAAAACAGTGTATAAGCGTTCGTAATAAGGCAAACAGGATTCTCGGGTTCATCTCTAGGAGTGTGAGTAACAGAACTGCTGATGTTATCTTAAAACTTTACTTGTCATTAGTGAGACCCCATATGGATTATGCTGTCCAATTTTGGTGTCCTTATTACAGAATGGACATAGATTCATTGGAGAGAGTACAGCGTAGAATGACAAAAATGATCCATAATATTAGAAATCTTTCGTATGAAGAAAGGTTGAAGAAATTAGGTTTACATTCGTTAGAGAGACGCAGAGTTAGAGGGGATATGATAGAGGTGTTCAAGTGGGTTAGTGGGATTAACAAAGGGGACATGGCAAATGTACTAAAGCTCAGTGATAGCGAAATAACTCGTACCAATGGTTTCAAATTAGATAAATTTCGTTTCAGAAAAGATATAGGCAAGTATTGGTTTGGTAACAGAGTTGTAGACGGGTGGAATGGACTACCTAGTGCTATAGTGGGATCTAAAACTGTAGGGAGCTTTAAGATAAAATTGGATAAGCATATGGACGAGAAGGGTTGGGTGTGAAGGGGGATCAGCCGGGTTGGGCCAATCAGCGCTCTGCAGACCTCCATAATCCTGCGTTAATCTCTAACCGTTTTGGTAAGATGATCCTCAGGGTATTAGAGTGTGAAGCCTATAATTGGGCTTTGTAATGAATTGGGGTTGTGTGGGACAGGGATCTGCCTTGCTTAGGCCAATCGGCTTTCTGCAGACTCCCATTTTCTTATGTTCTTATGTTCCTTCAATATCCCGCAGAAGAGTTTCCCTATTGTGTTTGTCACTGTCACTGGCCTGTAGCTTTTAATTTCCTTCTTACTCTTGTACCCTCCCTTGTGCAAGTGTTACTCTCGCTTCATTCCATCTTTCTGGTACTCTCTCATTTCCCATTACCTCATTAAACATTTTCTTCAGTCTTCTTGCCATCTCTTCCCCCCCCTCTATGTACATTTCATTAGGTATCCCATCCGGGCCGGTCGCCTTTCCCTTTTTTAGTGCTTTGATCCCTCTCCTTACTTCTTCTATTGTGAGCTCCCTTTCCATTTCCATCTTATCCTGTTCTGGTAGCCTTCTCTCTCATTTCCAAGTTCCATTCCCTCTCCTCCCCTTGTTCATTTACTCCCCCTATTTCCTCCCAGTATCGCTTTATTTCAATCTTTATTTCTTCTTCTGTCTTTATTATTCTATCTCCCACTATTAGTTCCACGCTTTCTTCCTCTCTACCGGTCTCACCTCTTAACATCCTATACCACTCCTTTTGGCCCTCTTTCCCCTTGCTTCTGATCTTTTCTACTTCTTCTTTCTCGTGTTTTATCATTGCCTCTTGTATTAGTATTTTTACCTTCTTCCTTTTCTCCTCGTATACCTGTACCGCTTGTCTTTCTTCTCGTTCCCTCTCTCCGCCTTCCCTCCTATTTCTCTCTATCATCCTTCTCCTTCTCTGTTCGCATCCCTTCTTTCACTTCTTGCTTGTTTTATTTCCCCATTCCACCATGGTTTTTGTTTTCTTTTTCCTGTCCATCTTCTTATTCTTCCTATACTCCTTTCTGCCGCTCTATTTATGTCCATCATCAACTCTCCATCCATTTCCTCTACGCTCCCCTCTCTTCTTTCCCCTATTTCTTCCATGTAACCTCTGTACTCTACCCATCTTTCACTTTTTAGATTCCATTTATTAATCCTCCATCTCGTGTTTCCTTTGCTTTTCCATTCCTTTGTGTAGTTTATCACCATGAGTCTGTGGTCGCTTTGTATCCCTACTTCATTTTCTTCATCTATCCACATGTTTTGGATCTCTTCCCTTGCTCTTCCATTCGCTAGTATGAAGTCTATCGCCGATCTTTGTCCTTCTCCGTGTCTTATCCATGTCGCCTTCCCCTCTCCCATTGTTTGGTTCAGTATTTCCATGTCATTTTCTTCCGCAAATTGGATCAAGGCTTCTCCATTTCCATTTATCCTCTCCCCTAGTATCCCTATATGTGCATTCATGTCTCCCATTATAATTATCTCCTCTTCCTCCCTACCCCTTATCATTTCCTGTATTCCTTGGTACTTGATTCTGTTTTCTTCCCGTTCCCTTCTCCCCCCTTCCACCGTGAAGTACCCTATTATTGCTGTTATTTTTTCTTCCCTTCCATTATTCATCCTCGCTAGTGTCACTCCCATTATATCCTCCATTTCCTTTGATTCTCCACCCTTTAGTTTCTCTATTTTCCATTTTGAGTTGTTCCTAATCATTAACCCTACCCCTCCCCCTTTCTTTTCTGATTTCTCCCTCCCTCTCCCAATGAGCGTATATTTATCCCCTTCCCATTTTGTCTCTCCCCTAAGGTGTGTTTCTGTTATTCCTATCATTTCCATTTCCCACTCACTCCATACCTCTTCAATGTCTTGTATTTTCCCTCTATTTATCCCATTTATGTTTACACATCCTATTTTTATTCCTCGGTATACGTTATCCCCCTCCCCCCGCTCTTTCCCTTTGTTCTTCTTCCCTTTTTTTCCCTTGTTCTTCTGCTTTCTCTTCCTTTCTCTTTCTTCCCCTCCTCCTCCTTCTTTCTCTCCCACCGTTCTTTCTCCCATGTCTAAGTTTCCCTCTACTTCCTTTTCAATCTTCTTCTCATTTCCCTCTCGCTTTTCTTTCTTTCTCTCTTTCTTTATCTCATCCTCCCTTTCTCCTCCCGCTTCCTCTCTTCTCCCCTTCCTTCACCTTTCTGTGTTCTTTAGCCACTCTTTCCTCTGCTCCTCACTTTCTTCTATTGCTCTCCTAATCTTTCCCCCTACAGTCCATTTCCCCTTTTCAGACAGGTGTATTCCATCCCTCGCAAAATCTCCTGGGCTCAGCTTGTAGTCTGGGTCGATGTATCCTACTCCTGCTTCATCCCTTGCCCATAGCCTTTTGTTCATTTCTCCGATATCCCTCTGTATTCTCTCATTTGACATCTTTCTCTCTTTCTCGTATTGCCCCGTTTTCCCTTCCCTTGGCCTTTCTATAATTCCCACCACCCATACCATTACCATTGGGTTGGTTTCTTTGAAGTTTTTTATTCCTTCCATTACTGCTCCTACTGTTCCTTCTGCTCCTTTCCCCTCTAGCCCATTTCCTCCCCCCTGTATCACTATAGTTCCACCTTCCCTCTTGTCCATTTCTGTATTCCTCAAACCTCGCATTATTCTTTCTATATCCGCCCCTGGGAGGCTTATCACACTTCTCCCTCTCTTTTCCTTGCCCATCAGTTCCTCCTCCATCCATCTTATCGTGCTGTCCCCTATCAGTAGTACCCGGTCCTCTCTATCATCCCTTCTCCATCCCCTTTGTTCCACCCTTCTGTCTGTTCCCCTTTCTCCTTTGCTCCTATCGTCCTGGTACTGGTTATGCATTCTCCCCTCCTTATCCCATCTTTCTCTCCCTTCACTCTGCCCACCCCATTCTTCCCTTTCCTCTTTTTCTCCCCTGTAGCTCTCTGCCCTTCCCTCATTTCTTTCGCTTCCCCTCTGTTTCTTCTCATCCCTTTCACACCCATATCCCTTCTCCACTTGTCTGCCTCCTTCATCCCCTCCACCCTTATATGCCTTCCCTTCCCTTCTATTCTCCTCTCCACCCCCTTGAGCTTCCCCTGGTCGGGTCTTCTCTGCCCTTGCACTCCCCCGTTCAATCCTTTTTCCCACTTGGTCATTTAGTTCTTTGACTTGATCCCTTAACTCTTTCCTCTCCGCCATCATGCTAACTCTCTCAGTTTCCCATTCCTTTTCCATCTCCCTATGGCCATCTCTCTCCATTTTCCATGCCTTCTCCATTTCCTCTACCCTTTTCCTCCATCTCTTTTCCTCATTTGCCGCTGCGATTTCCCCTTGTCCTATGCCCTGTTTTAGGCCCCATACCCTCTCTTCATTTTCCTTTCTCTGCATGTTTAGTTTCTCCTTCATTTTCTCCATTTCCTCGCTTATTCTTTCTCTGTCTTCTTTCCACCTCTTTTCTATTTCCTCCCTCCCATTTCGTTCCCTTTCCAGGTTTTCTTCCCCTATTTCCTTTATTTCCTTCATACATTTCAAACATATTAACGTGCACTTTTTTGCTTGCGCTTCCGTTAGGTTTTCCGCTTCCAGCTTTTCCTGCGGCAGCCATCTGTTACAGCTGCCTCCACATAACGCCATGAACCTCCCCCTTTTCCCCTCCTTATTTTCCTTCTCTTCTTCCTCCTCTATCTCCCCCCTAACTACCCTCTCTCCCTTGCCCCCCTTTCCATCTCTCTTCTTTCCTATTTCCCTTTCTTTCTTTCCATTTTTCATCCTCTTCATCCGCGAATGTTATTTTCTTTACTGTTCTTCCACTTCTCCTGACCTGTTTACTTTCCTCATTGTTCATCCCTTCTTCATTTCCTGCCGCCCCACATTCCATTACTGCTCCCTCCTCGCTCCTTCCTCTCTTTTTCTGTTTATTGTCTTTATCCCCCTCTGTTCTTTCCGCCTCCCTTTCGTCCCCTTCCCCCTCCCCCTTCTCCTTTATTTTCTCTCCTCCTGTTCCTCCTTGCTTCTCCCCCCCCTCTTCGTTGTTCTGTTCACCCCCCGCCCCATCCCCTTCCTTTGTTTCCCCTCCTCTCTCTATTCTTTCCTCTTCCCTTTCCATCTCCTGCCGTTCCTTCTCAATCTCTGAATCTATCACCCCTTCCTCCATTTTTTTCTCTTTGCTCTTTCTATTCATATCTCTTCCACCCTGTTCATCCTGTTTTCCTCCCTCCCCCATTCCCTCACCCCCACCATCCCCATTTCCTATTTCCATCTCCCCCGCTATACTGTATCCTCACTTCTATTCTTTCTATCCCCTTCCCCTATATCTACACTGTAGATTGCATAATGCAGAGAGAAGAAAGAAAATACTTAGAGAGATAGCTGTGTAGATATTTGCCAGCACCGACTGGCCCTCCCTCGTGTCGACGACGCGTTGTAAACGTTTCAGATGGCGTCCCCTGTCCCGCTCCGTCTCCCTCACGCCTTCCCACTTCTTCTTCCTGTATCTCTTCTCCCCGTAGTCCACCCCCTTTCTTCTTCACACCATCTGTTCTTTGTCCTTAATCTCACTTCCCACCACTTTTATAAGTCCTTGGGTTATGAATTTCCCTCGATGCCTCCAGATATACCGGGACACTCTCAGAGTCGACCACCCGCCATCAGACTCATCCCTCCCAACCCCTACCTCCCACTCCTCCCCCGCCACCTGTCTGGACGGATATTTAAGGCCTCGTATGTACCAGCATTTGTTAGTGACCTGATGAAGCTATCTGCGAAACGTTGTCAATAAAGTGCTCTTCCTCAGATGGTGTTTTTTATCCAACGTGAGCTGGGTTTAGACCGGTCGCGAGACAGGTTAGTTTTCGGTTAGGTTAGGTTAAGTTAGGCTAGGTTAGGCTAATAATAAAAATACTAAAATGCGACGGTCCTCGGTATTAAACAACACTGTATATCAAATAAAAAATAAAAAACAACAACAAATTACCTGAAAAACTCGTATATGGTTGGTGATAATTTTTTATCAAAATACGTTTTTTTCCAGTTTCCGCGTCTGCTGAACCATCCAAAAACACGCTAAAAGGCGTGTTTTGAAGGGGGAAGGTAGTGGGGGAGGGGTAGTATAACTGTAGATTTACCGCGATTTTCGGTAAATTGATACGGTGTGACAGTCACGAGTTTTAGCATGTGTGTTTTTTTTTTTTTTGGCATTTTTTCTTTGATATACAGTGTTGTTTTATACCAAGGACTGCAGCAAATGAGTATTTACCCATTATCCAACAATCTAAAAACACGGCCCCCACTAGTGGGGAGGGCTATGAAGATTAGGGAAATTGTGGGGTAAAAGGGGACAAATAGGGGTAATATGGGAATAACTCTGAAAATAAAATATAGAAAAGTAAGAAAACGTTAAAATGTGAAAATCCGAGCCAAGTTTTGGCAAAAGTTGGCTCGGATTTGGGTATTTTTCAGAGTACAGAAACCCCAAAATTGGGAAAAAAAAGTTGGCTCGGCTTTTGGCATTTTTTAAAGTAAAAAAAACCCAGTAATTGAATTTTGAAAGTTAGCTCGAGTTTTCATGTTTTTTGAAACCCATTAAACCCCAAAATTTGAAAACCCGAGCCAACATTTGCCAAAACTTGGCTCGGGTTTAGCAATTTTTTGAAGTTAAAAAACACAGTAACCTAACCTAGAACGTTGGATACAAGAATAACGCTTACCTACCAGCTAGTATGTTTCCCTAGTTTATCCCATACCTACCAGCTGATCCCTTGTCATGAACCTAACTAAGAAACCTAACCTAACCTAACCTAACCTAAAAGTAATACGTGGATAGAAACTAACCTTGACGTTATTTTGATGTGGATGGAACAGGACTTGTCATTATGTAGACAAGACTCTGTGTTTTACCCTATATCTCCCTTATCTTCAAGGTTTCTTTATTGATATTCCCTGGACCTCTTTCTTTTCTAATGATGCACACTCCACCTTGAGCCACATACAAGATTTTGTAAAAATTGGAATGGAAACTTTTATTCCTCATCAAAAGTACAGTAAAAGATCTAATTCACTGGTTTGACCATAATTGTGCTAGAGTAACTGAACAAAAAGCAATAGCCTACAATGCATACACAAGATCAAAAACACATGAAGCCTTTAATTACTTTAGAAACATCAGAAATCATGCCAAAACTGTATTAAACATAACTAAATCAAACTTTCTCCATAAGCAGGCAAATAAACTTCTAAATAATCCAAATGATAACAAAATATTTTGGTCTACTCTTAACTCATTCAAATCCAACTTCACTACTGCTTCATCCATTCCACCATTAAAATCTCCGACTGGCAATCTTGTAAGTGACCCACGAGGTAAAGCTAACCTTCTTGCAGATATTTTCTCCACCAACTCAACCTTAGATGAAATAAATCAAGATGTCCCTGTACTTAATTTTAATTCACCTGAAATTCCCTCACTTAAGATCCACACCAGACATGTCAAAACTATTTTGCAGAATCTCTCAGTAGATAAGGCTCCTGGTCCAGATGAAATTCCTCCAATAGTACTTAAGAATTGCTCCTTGGTGCTCGCTCCTGTATTGGCAAAATTTTTCCGTCTGTGTACTCATACCTCATGCTTCCCAGTACCCTGGAAAGAAGCAAACATCCATCCAGTTCCTAAAAAAGGTGCCTCTTCAGATCCATCAAACTACAGACCAATAGCTATAACTTCCACTCTTGGCAAAGTTTTTGAAATTATATTAAATAATCACATAATTAAGCATCTGGAGAATAATAAATTAATCAGTGATAGGCAATATGGTTTTAGACGATGTCGATCAACTGCAGACATTCTTTGCCTTCTTACGCATCAAATCAACCAAGCTACAGACCAACATGGTGAAACACATACAATAGCACTGGATATATCAAAGGCATTTGATAGAGTCTGGCATCAATCCTTATTGTCGAAGATGTCACACTACGGCCTTGCATCATTAGTTCCACTAATTTCTTCTTATCTTCATAACAGAAAAATACGTGTAATGGTAGATGGCCTTTATTCTCAATTTCACTCAATAAATGCTGGTGTTCCCCAGGGATCAGTTTTGGCCCCAACTCTGTTCCTCATTCATATCAATGATCTCATATCTACCACTCATAATCCAATACATTCCTACGCAGATGACTCAACACTCCACAGTTCCTTCACATTTACCAATTCTTTCACCCAACCCGATCTTATAAATTCAAAAATAAACACTGCAATTTCTCTGAACCAGGACCTTTCTAGAATTAATGAATGGGGACAAGAGAATCTAGTTTCCTTTAATGCACAGAAAACCAAGTACATTCAATTTTCTAACCGACAGAATCTCACTGACTCCCATATATTTTGTAATGATGTAAATATTCCCACTTCCCCTAGTATTGACATTCTCGGTGTAACATTAACTACTAACTTGAGCTGGACACATTATGTTAGAAGCATTGCTAAGAATGCCTCTAAAAAACTGGGACTCCTGTACAGAGTTCGAGAATTCTTCACTGACGAGCAGTTGGCCGTAATATATAAAAGTCATGTGCGCTCTCAGATGGATTACTGTTCACCTCTGTGGGGTGGAAGTGGAGTGGTTGCATTGAGGCAGTTGGACAAAATTCAAAATAAAGCTATTAGATTAATCAATAACCCTGCAATCACACAGGACCTTCCTACATTAGCCATACGAAGAAACGTTGCATCCCTTGCATTATTCTACAGATATTTTCACAGCAATTGTTCCGAGGAACTTGCTTCAATTGTGCCGCCTCTCCACATCTTTCCCCGTAGAACTAGGGCAGCTGAGAGCGCCCATGAATTTACACTTTCTCCTCCACAATGCAGAACTTCTGCTTATCAGAATTCATTTATCCCCAGAGCTACTACTCTTTGGAATTCACTTCCCTCGAATTGCTTTCCACAAACTTACAATCAACAAATGTTTAAATCCAGTTGTTACAAACATTTTATGAATGGAGGATGCCTTTAGGCACATGGACCTTTTTGTTTTATCTGTGTTTTTCCTGCCTCCGTTCATTGTCTCTTAAAAAAAAAAAAAAAAAAAAAAATACATTTGCTAAGGGAAGGACATATATAGGACTGAAGACTATTATATAACATACCTATAGGCTACACAAACATCGATGGGGCTTGTAACTGTCGCACCGTAAAATCTTACCCGATTTTCTTCTAGTTTTCGACTGAATAAATTACATTTCATTCATACACTTGCCTAATCAATCAGGAGTGCCTGAATGAGCCCTAATATGGTGGAAATATGCCCGCAGCGTAAGTGTTAAGCATCAGTAGCCAATCACTATTAAATATACGGGGGAGATACCCTGTCCCTTTGTAGGTTAAGGGGGGGAGTGGGGGGGTATATTTATTTGTTTATTTTTGTATTTATTTATCTATTGTAATTTTTCTTTACTCCCTAGACCTCCATCAAGCTTTAAGAAAACATCCTTAACCCTTTCGCTGCGGGTGACGTTCCGGAACGTCCTGGCAAGTTACAGCAATTTCCAGGCTTTAAAAGCCTGTAAAAACCATAAAAATTGAGTGTCAGTGGGCGGGAGCGTGAGGGGCCCACCTCCGACCCTCAGAGCACTGAGCGGCTCACTGAGCTAGGCTGTGTCTCGCGCGGGTCTCTCTCTGTCTCTCTCACCAGTGTAGCCAAGCGAGCGAGTGTTACATAATAGCGGGGTTGCCGCGTTTCACTGGCACCACTGCGGGTGAACCAGACCACGTACGGGGCCCGTTCTGGTGTCATTTTGAAGCTATTTTCGTCTAGTTTTTGGCAGAATACACTTCATTTAATGCAGATGCTTGATTTAACATTCAGGAGTGCCTGAATATGCCCTAAATAGCCCAAACATAGCCGCAGCCAATGGGTTAAGATCCCCCTTCGAAATATATTTGTACAGTTTTCGGCAGAAATTTTTTCCTCCTAAATTACAAGCTCGCTGTCATTCGCCAGGAAAGAATTGACACCTAAATGGCATGAAAGGCCAGTTCTTCTAAAGTTACAGGCTCGCTGTTGCTCGCCAAGAAAAATAGTCACCTAAATGGCATGAAAGGTCTTACCATTGACAAATAAATGGGGCAAAAGGTCTTAAATTCAACAAAATAATGTGGCGAACATCTTAAAATTCTAAATCTAATGGGACTTAACCTGAGGGAGAAGGGGATCCGAAAAAGCTAATACCTCCTCTTAATGGTTGGCTCATAATTGCCTAACTAGGAAACTATAATGTTCTCGATAACTGACATTCTTTGATAACCTTCCTGATTCCCGAGGTGAGAAAATTTTTCGGTCAATATAAAGGAGCCGGACCACAGCTGGGATCTCATTTCTAATGGTAGTTTTGGGTTCTTATCATTTTATGCGTCATTGCTATATACTTTTTATCCACTGGATTTTTTTTTGTCTTTTTTTAGCATTAACCTAACCTAACCTAAATGTATTTGGGGGCTATTAGGTTAGGTTAGGTTAGGTTTTTTGGTTAGGTTAATGCTAAAAAAAATATATAGTCAAGAAAAACACAAAATTACGGTGGATAAAAAGTATATAGCAATGAAGCATAACATGATAGGAACCCAAAATACCATTAGAAATGAGATCCCAGCTGTGGTCCGGCTCCTTAATATTGACCAAATTGTCTCTCTTTCTCTCTTTCTTCCTCTCTCTCTCTCTCTTTCTTCCTCTCTCTCTCTTTCTTCCTCTCTCTCTCTTTCTTCCTCTCTCTCTCTCTCTCTCTTCCTCTCTCTCTCTCTTTCTTCCTCTCTTTCTTCCTCTCTCTCTTTCTTCCTCTCTCTCTTTCTTCCTCTCTCTTTCTCTTTCTTCCTCTCTCACACTGACCACCTACTAACTAGCATTCTTCATTCGTATTGATACACTTATTCTGTACACCAGTAAACTAAAGTACTATTTACTGCTAAGCATAGAAATATAGAAGGTATTTGAATATAATCCATGGTTTTCATTTTATTAAGCTGCCAGTTTATCATGTAACATAATTAACCCCTTCAACACGATGATGTAATTTTAATTTTATTCTGGATACCATTAGGTGATTCTCTCAAGCTTACGATATACCTTTAGGACTCAAAGGGGTAAATACGATCTCAATAAACCCTCCGAATACCATAGGTCCTTCTTAACCCCTTCTCTACCGACCACGATATTATTAGGTTTCAAAAGGCCTCCAGCAATTAAAAGGCTTCGAACTATCTCACTTAACCCTTTTAAACTACCATAGATAACTCTTAAACTGCACAAAATCCCCTAAATATAGCTAGACTATAATTAAAAAGATGTCGCCGGTACAGAAGGGGTTAAACTACATAACATCGTGTAATATTAGCCTGAATCAAAAGTAAAGAAGGCATCATGGTGCTGAAGGGGTTAAACTCTTTGCAGTAACGTTCCTGTGTGTAGACGAGATATTTGCATCAGTATCGAACGCAAGCCATACAATACAATATTTTGTTTTATATAGCCCAGATACTTCAGAACTTGGCTTTAAATATTTAAAGATTCGAACTGGCTTAGCTTTATACAGAATCAAGGGGAGATTTAATGTTTTATTTATATATATATATTTATTATCGTTTATAGTTTCCTCCCTATGCTTGCACCAAGCTTATAAGAATACCACAAAGACCCACCTTCGAGATTAATTTGTGCATTTTTCGGTAGTTTTTTCCCCCTAAATTGCAGGCTTGTTATCGCTCACCAGACAAAAAATCGACAATTAAATGGCGCGAAAGGTCATAAATTTGACAAAGATATGGGACGAAAGATCTTAAAATCGCCAAACTAATGGGGCTAAACGTGAGGGAGAAAGGAGCCTAGAACACTGACTTAGACAATAGACAGTCAGATGACCTTTAGACACGACAAATGTCATAACATCCACTTCATCCGTTCTCACAAACTCAACATATTATACTTGCTTGTTTGCCCTTCAACTTTCCCTTCATAATTATTGAGGGGCACAGGGCCTTGGGTGGGGCTTTGGTTTCCCGGGCGTTTCCGCACCCTCCTCAGCCTCTCGCCTTGGAGTGGCTTCGGTCACCTGGGCTTTACTAGTGGTAAGCAGGGAGGGTTATGTGGGTGGCGGTCGGTCAGACAGCTTGGGGAACAGCAATAACATCAACAAGTTGCTTGTTTTTTTTTCTGCCCCCCCCCCCCCCCCCCCCCCAAACACCCTTCTCCCTCACGTTTTGTCCCATTAGTTTTGAGGTTTTAAGGCGTTCAGGCCATTAGTTTGGCGATTTTAAGACTTTGACACATTTCTTTGTCAATATTAATAATGTTCGTGCCATTTAGGTGTCAATTATTTTCCTTGTGAGCGATAGCGAGCCTTTAATTTAGGAGGACCCGGCCTTTGACTAGTAAATTTTTCTACCGAAAAATGTACAAATTTATCTAGAAGTGGTATCTTGTAGATGCTTTTTTAAACTTGATGGAGGTCGAGGGGGAAAACTAACAAAGTAATAATACAAAGGTAAATCAATGAGCACATAAATACGCCCATCCCAGACGTAACCAAGGAACGTAACCGTGAGCTTAATTGAAACGTAATACCCCCGCTAGACCACGTCCACGCTTGATAATCTAAATGGTCAGTCAAGGTGACTTTTATGCTCCACAGGTATTTTGATTTTTTTTTTCTACTTGTTTGATTTTCTTTGTTTTTTTGGTGTGGTTTTGTATATTAAGGACCACTGGAAATTTGTATTTGCCCATTGTCCAGGGATTTAAAGACACAGCCATCGAAACTATCTGGTAAACTATGCTGTTCCGTTCTGAATTTAAATATTGAATGAGTTTCTTATCTCATATCGTACAATTAAAACAAATTGAGGCACGCAAACGGAGGGATTCTTCGTGCTCTATAATATAATTATTTAAATAAGCTCGGAAAAGTTGACCGAATGAATATAAACACCATATACGGAGGAGCATTTTATTGACCTGATGCGAAACGTTGTCATTATAGTGCTCCTCCTAATATGGTGTTTCTAATGTAATTATACATAATATAATATACCGTACCCTCCCATAACTATTTACATTTGCTTAATGTATATATGCAGTATTTAGGGGGGGGGGGGGGGGGCGGCTCCCTTGAAATCTATAGAGCCCCCCCAAAAAAAAAGAAAAAAAAAAAAAAAACACTCCAAAAAAAAACCCACACACGATTCACCTTCGAAATAAATATGGACATTATTTGGTAGAAAAATGTCCTGGCCAAAGGCCGGTTCCTCCTAAATTTCAAGTGCGCTCTCGCTCGCCAGGAATATATCGACAAATAAATGACACGAAAGGTCTTAAAATCATCGCCAAACTAATGGAGAAAAATCTTAAAAAAATCAAAACTAATGGGGCTAAACATGAGGGAGAAGTGGGTCATGAAAAAACAACAACTTCCCCTTAAACCTATTATAATTTTTCCGAGTGACGTGGAAGTTACCGGTGTCTATTAGCGTTGGTGATGGATAATGGGGCTAGGAATGAGGGAGAAGGGGGTCCAGAAAAAACGAAAACCTGCCCTTAAACCTATTATTTCAATTTTTCAGAGTGACGTGGAAGCTACCGGTGTCTATTAAAGCTAGTGATGGATAATGGGGATAAAAATGAGGGAGAAGGGGGTCCGGAAAAAACGAAAACGTCCCCTTAAACCTATTATTGCCATTTTTCAGATTGACGTGGAAGCTACCGATGTTTGTTAGCGCTAGTGATGGATAATGGCGGAAAGGAACCACCCTATCCTTCCCGAGAGGCTGTAGAGATGGTAAGTACACCATGAGATTTCCTTTGTAAATGTTGTTGAAGGTTCAGTCAGTTTATTGATACGAACTTGGAAGCGTTAGTTTCCTAGTGAATACAAATTATACAGGTACTTAAATATGGTAGTGGTCTGTTAATTCGAGTTTCTTATGTGTCTGTCAAAATGCACCTACGTTAATGTGGATAATGTATTTTGTTATTAACCTACCACAGAGTGGGTTTATTCAGTCAGTCAGTCAGTAGCCAAACCCTTTTTCCCTTAAATGGATGGGTAGGAAGGATCAGCCAGAACTGGGTCCTTTGCAGGCAAACGGCCCAGCTCCGAGGCTTGCTGATCCATCAGCGGGAGTTAATTCTGGAAGTGGAACTCCCAGGCCCAACTTTCAGGGGCTCTCTGCGCCACACAAGTGACGAGCGATGGGTCACCACATTTTTTGTAGCTATTTTACCTTTTATATGTATAATATAATACATCACATTGGTACTATTATTTTGCTATCATACATAACTCCCTACTTTCCAGTTGAGGATCTACAGTGATGTTACTTTGTTTCTTTATGTAATTGAGCTGGTTTAATTTATACATATGGCAACAAAGATATTAATATATATATATATATATACAGTATATGGCCTTGTCTAGCCCAACCTAACCAAGTGTAATTTAGTCGTTTAGGATAAACTGCAGCAAAACTACTAGGCAATTACTGCGTTTCTAATTTATTGATTCGTTATTTTCTGGGCATACAATATTCAGGAAACTGTATTGGTGGGCGAACAAGTGTATAATATTATAAAATGCTTTATTTCCATCTGTAGAAATGTCCATGTGTAGGCCTACGTATGCTTCAGAAGCACGTCGACGCTTTCCTCCCTTCCAGTGTTGCCAATCCTTGTTTGTTTTTTTCCCCATGATCCCTGGATTTTTTTCCTCAAAATTTGGGATATAAAAAAAAATAAAAATAAAATAAAATATATATATATATATATATACATATATATATATATATATATATATATATATATTGTATAAATATACTGTATATATTTTACATCTACTTTAGGCCTATATGGAAAAGTTATGCAGCCAAATATATTTATGATCACAATCTGTAAACAATCACAGGATAGCGTGTATTTGACGGGTTTGCGTGATGTGTCCGGCATCCTTCATCAGGTGCCAATCCCAGCATGGCACTAAAGTTAATCATTCTGTCTGCTGCACCTACAAACACAACACTATATACCCCGTTGTAAATAGGTAGCCCAGACACCATGAACCTTAAGGGGGGGGTCACCTGTTTTGGTTCTGTCCTTTTCTATCTTTCTCTGGCTTGTATCCATTTGGCCCCATTCAGCCTACTGTTTTAAGACGTTTATCCCCATCCAGGTGTCGATTTTTTACTGGTGAGCGGTAGCGAGCCAGCATATTTTTTATTTTTGTTTGACAGCAGGCTAAATATGTAAATTTTTCGATAGAAAAATTTCTCCGGCGAAGCCGGATTTCTTCATATAATGCTGGCTCGCTATCGCTCGCCAGGAAGAAATCGACACCTAGATGGGGATAAATGTCTTAAAATAGTTGGCTGAATGGGGCCGAATGGATACAAGCCAGAGAAAGAGAGAAAAGGAGAGAAATAACAAAAAGCAGGTCACCCCCCTTAAGGGGAGACTGGCCGTTTGTTTGATCTATTAATTCATTTATTCATATATTTTTTTAGTTTCCTCCCTAGACCTCCATTAGGCTTAGAAAAACACCCCGTAGACACCCCTTAAAGATTTTGTACATTTTTCTGTAGAAAAATGTCCCGGCCGAAGGCCAGTTCCTCTTATAATTGCATGGTCGCTATCGATCGCCAGGAAAAAAAGACACATAAATGGCACGATAGGTCTTAGCATTGACAACGAAATGGGGCAAAAGGTGTTAAAATCGCCAAACTAAGGGACCGAACGTCTTATAATCTCAAAGCTAGTGGGGCTAAACATTAGGAAAAAGGGGGTCCAGAAAAACGGTCTTCCTCCCCTTAACCTCTGTAATTAAAAAAAGGGCTAAAGCAAATGGGCTGTAACTTTCCACACCTATTCCCTGGCTGACCCTTCCCAGTTAGCTCGATTACTCAGTCTAGTCGTTTGTGAGTTATAGATGTTAAGGGGAGGCAGACTGTTTTTCTGGAACCCCTTCTCCCTAATGTTTAGCCCCACTAGTTTTGAGATTATAAGACCATTAGTTTGGCGATTTTAACACCTTTCGCCCCATTTCGTTGTCAATTTTAAGACCTTTCATGCCATTTAGGTGTCGATTTTTTCCTGGCGAGCGTTAGCGAGCCTGCAATTTTAAGAGGAATCGGCCTTCGGCCGGGCCATGTTTTAAAATTTACAAACTTATCTTTGAAGGGGGTCTAGGGGGTGTTTTTCTAAGCTTGATGGAGGTTTAGGGAAGAAACTAAACAAATATATGAATAAATGAATTAATAAACCAAAGAAACGGCCAGTCTCCCCTTAATATTCTTACCTGGAATAGGGTATAGCCAGAACCGATGCGTGACTAATTAAACACCTCACAGAAACAGGGGAGGCCGCGTGGCGCCCCATTAATTAAGGGAGCCCACCTCGCTTTTTTTTTCTCTTTCTCTCCCTCTCTCTTTGGCTTGTATCCATTCGGTCCCATTCAGCTTACTGTTTTAAGACGTTTACCCCCATCCAGGTGTCGATATTTTCCTGGCGAGCGGTAGCGAGCCAGCATATATACTGTATATATATATATATATATATATATATATATATATATATATATATATATATATGTACTGTATATATACAGTATGTATATATAATTTTTTTTTTTTTTTTGACAGCAAGTTAAATTTGTAAATTTTTCGATAGAAAAATGTTTTTTCGCGAAGCCGGATTTCTCCATACAATGCTGGTTCGCTATCGCTCGCCAGGAAGAAATCGACACCTGAATGGGGATAAACCTCTTTAAAAAGTTGGCTGAATGGGGCCGAATGGATACAAGCCAGGGAAGGAGAGAAAAGGAGAGAAAGATAAAAAAAAAAATGCCGATGACCCCCCTTAACAACATCAATAAATGTTCCTCTTCAGACTACTTTTACTGTGTACGGGCTTAATTTTTATATTGAGGTTTGACATGCAAAGTAAACATTATACTGCACGTGCTGCGATCGCTTCGTTCACAAGCCTCTTTTCCTCTCAAAGACTGTCAATTCGACGTACTTAATCTAACTAAAAACTAATCTACCTTACATTAGCCTTAGAACTATTTAAATTTTAGCGTCGCTTTATTTTAGCCGAATCTAAACCTAACCTACATGGCGTATTTCATGATTTTCCAACTTAACATATAGCCTAGACAAATCGGTTAAAATGTATGAGCGAAACAGCTCTAGTGCATTAAAAACAAAACAAACGTTTTTGGGCAAAAGACTTGTGAGCAAAATTACTTCTGGACGAAACAACCGCACACCAAGTAGTCAATAATGTATCTAATTAAGTTTTGCCTTTTGTGAAGCGAATATAGAGGGTTATAAATCAAGAAGTGTAAAGGTTAAAAGGCTATGTATTATCGTGGTGTGGGGGGGAGCAGGTGTGGTGTAAAAGGTGTGTGATGGGAACAGGTGTGTGGGGTGGGAACAGGTGTGTGTGTGTGGTGGGAACAGGTGTGTGTGTGTGTGTGTGGTGGGAACAGGTGTGTGGTGGGAACAGGTGTGTGTGTGGTGGGAACAGGTGTGTGTGTGGTGGGAACAGGTGTGTGTGTGTGGTGGGAACAGGTGTGTGTGTGTGTGGTGGGAACAGGTGTGTGTGTGGTGGGAACAGGTGTGTGTGTGTGGTGGGAACAGGTGTGTGTGTGTGGTGGGAACAGGTGTGTGTGGTGGGAACAGGTGTGTGTGTGTGGTGGGAACAGGTGTGTGTGTGTGTGGTGGGAACAGGTGTGTGGTGGGAACAGGTGTGTGTGTGTGGTGGGAACAGGTGTGTGTGTGTGGTGGGAACAGGTGTGTGTGTGGTGGGAACAGGTGTGTGTGTGGTGGGAACAGGTGTGTGTGTGTGGTGGGAACAGGTGTGTGTGTGTGGTGGGAACAGGTGTGTGTGTGTGGTGGGAACAGGTGTGTGTGTGTGTGGTGGGAACAGGTGTGTGTGTGTGTGGTGGGAACAGGTGTGTGTGTGTGGTGGGAACAGGTGTGTGTGTGTGTGGTGGGAACAGGTGTGTGTGTGGTGGGAACAGGTATGTGTGGTGGGAACAGGTGTGGTGTGTGTGTGGTGGGAACAGGTGTGTGTGGTGGGAACAGGTGTGTGTGGTGGGAACAGTTGTGTGTGTGGTGGGAACAGGTGTGTGTGTGTGAGGTGGGAACAGGTGTGTGTGTGGTGGGAACAGGTATGTGTTTGTGGAGGGAACAGGTGTGTGTGTGTGGTGGGAACAGGTGTGTGTGTGGTGGGAACAGGTGTGTGGTGGGAACAGGTGTGTGTGTGTGGTGGGAACAGGTGTGTGTGTGTGGTGGGAACAGGTGTGTGTGTGTGGTGGGAACAGGTGTGTGTGTGTGTGTGGTGGGAACAGGTGTGTGTGTGTGTGGTGGGAACAGGTGTGTGTGTGTGTGGTGGGAACAGGTGTGTGTGTGTGGTGGGAACAGGTGTGTGTGTGTGGTGGGAACAGGTGTATGTGGCGGGAACAGGTGTGTGTGGGGGGAACAGTTGTGTGTGGTGGGAACAGGTGTATGTGGCGGGAACAGTTGTATGTGGCGGGAACAGGTGTGTGTCGGGGGAACAGGTGTGTGTGGTGGGAACAGGTGTATGTCGGGGAAACAGGTGTGTGTGGTGGGAACAGGTGTGTGTGGTGGGAACAGGTGTGTGTGGTGGGAACAGGTGTATGTGGCGGGAACAGGTGTGTGTGGGGGGAACAGGTGTGTGTGGGGGGAACAGGTGTGTGTGGTGGGAACAGGTGTATGTCGGGGGAACAGGTGTGTGTGGTGGGGAACAGGTGTGTGGTGGGGAACAGGTGTGTGTGGTGGGAACAGGTGTATGTGGCGGGAACAGGTGTGTGGTGGGGAGAAACAGTTGTGTGGTGGGGAGAAACAGGTGTGTGGTGGGGAGAAACAGGTGTGTGTGGTGGGAACAGGTGTGTGTTGGGGGAACAGGTGTGTGTGGTGGGAACAGGTGTGTGTGGTGGGAACAGTTGTGTGTGTGGTGGGAACAGGTGTGTGTGTGGTGGGAACAGTTGTGTGTGTGGTGGGAACAGGTGTGTGTGTGTGAGGTGGGAACAGGTGTGTGAGGTGGGAACAGGTGTGCATGGTGGGAACAGGTGTGTGTGGTGGGAACAGGTGTGTGTGTGGTGGGAACAGGTGTGTGTGTGTCTGTGTATATACCTGTATATATGTAGGTGTATCTGTCCGTGTGTGTGTGTCAGTAAGGTAGCGTGCATGTTATAGCCCACCTTGGCGTGAGGTTAGGGTGTAGGAGGAGGTCAGTGCAGCTTAGATACTCAGTGAAGTCGGTGTGGTGTCCCTCAGGTGTGTGTAGGACAGGTGTGGCAAGGACAGGTGTGCTTGTATGACACACTCTTCCTCTCCATACCACTTAAATATTAACCTCTGTGTATCCAGTAATTTCGAAACGACCCTGCTTAATGTTGTGATTGCTATCCTTTTGTTTATAATAGAAACGTGAAGTGTGTGTGTGTGTGTGTGTGTGTGTGTGTGTGTGTGTGTGTGTGTGTGTGTGTGTGTGTGTGTGTGTGTGGTGTGTGTTTGTGTGTGTGTGTGTGTGTGTGTGTGTGTGTGTGTGTGTGTGTGTGTGTGTGTGTGTGTGTGTGTGTGTGTGTGTGTGTGTGTGTGTGTGTGTGTGTGTGTGTGTGTGTGTGTGTTTTCTTTAACCCCATCTGTACCGACGACGTCTTCTATATTAATTTCTGGCTACTGTTAGATGATTATATTCAGTTTAGAAATGGCCTCCACAGATCTTTCTTAAACTGCATAAAATCGCCTAAATATAGCTGGAATATAATGAAAAAGACGCCGCCGGTACAGAAGGGGTTAAGGACGTATGTACTGTATGAGTTTGAATATATGTGTAATGTCAATTTTTGTGGATCTGAAGTTGTGCATGTCAGGTGTGTATTTTGCATGGAAGGAATGATCAGTGTTTGTCCTTATGTGTATACAGTGTGACCGCTGAATGTGGGTGCGTGTGGGTGAGAGAGAGAGAGAGAGAGAGAGAGAGAGAGAGAGAGAGAGAGAGAGAGATGGACAGGTGTTTGATGCGTCTGGAGGGTGTGTATGACAGGTGTTTATCGGAGAGGTGTCTTTGTGTTATGTATGCATGCATCCCTCATGTATATATTTAATTTTGATCATGTGTGATATTGTGTATTTGTGTTTGTGATTCTCTCTCTCTCTCTCTCTCTCTCTCTCTTCTATACATGTATACCAGAATATACATTATATATATATATATATATATATATATATATATATATATATATATATATATATATATATATATATATAATCTAAATATATATAAAATACAGTATATCAGTATATATATATATATATATATATATATAATGTTTGTGTTGGATACATGGTGCGAGGAGAGCCTTTATAGTGTGTTCATTGGTCTATCCGAGTGGCGAAGTACTAGCGGTCGTAAACTAGAAGGGAAGTGCATTTAAAGTACAAACAATTTACTTGTTATACTTGTGCAAGGAGTTTTTTAATGATATATTTGTTTTCTTAATGGTCACCAACAATATTAAGCATACTTTATCATTTATACTTTTTTCGATACAACTAAATATATAGAAATATCAAACATATGTGTGTTTGTGTTAGATACATGATGTGAACTAAAAAGGAAGAGAGCCGAGAAGCCCCCAGCAACACCGCGCCAGAACCAACTTCAAGAGCAACACCAATCAAGAGCAACACCAATCGTGAGCAGAATAGCCATGATTCAAGAAGATTGAGATAACACAGTACCCTCTGCAAGGCGGTTTTCTTCCCCGGCCTCTCAGTTTTCTGTCTCGCCTGCCGTGACAGAGCTAATCACAGAGCTGGTGATGTCAGATCACCGCCCACTCGAGATATACATTGCCCAGCTGGCAAGCTATACATCGCCCAGCTGGCAATTTACCTTCCACATCACCGCGGAATCAAGGAAGGAAAACCAAGGATGAACACCACAAGGGCACAAGAGCCACCCCAACCCCACTACTAAGGCCCTTTCTTCTCTCAAGACCACCAGGAGTGGAACCAGTAAGAAAATAACCAAGAAGTGAGAGACATCCTCACTTAAATTCGGCATCCCTTGTTTAGGCAACCCCTCAGCATCCCTTGGGAGATATAAACAGTGGCCAACAACAGCATATTTTGGCCAACCGCACCCTCGTTCGTCATCCCCTGCGAGGCACACATAGAGTTCTGAGACAGAATTTGGCATCCCCTGTTCTGCATCAACCTTGTTTAGTAAACCTTGCAAGGCACAAAGAGAGATTAGCATCCCTTTCTCTTTAACTAAAACCAAGAAGCAGCCCAGAACGAGAGAAGAGAGACGAGACAAGAAACCAACATGATTGATACACCTGGGAACAATATTCATTATCTTAGGCCTTTAGTACTTTGAGTTAAGTCGTCTCTGGCTGTCTGAATCCCTAATTTGCATTAACAAAATTTCCCCACTTCATTACACGCTATGTTAGAGTAATGTAAAGACCTGCTGCTATTCAAAGTTATTTTATGTCTACGTTCATAACCTCAGAAATATCTTTGGTTCTTTCTATATTTTGCCTAACAACATCTGCTTGACAGATCTTGAAAATATTAATTATTTAGACTTGGCCTGATCGATACCCAAATACCATACATAATTATCTCAGTTTCTACTCATGTTAAATGAAACCGTATTGAAAGACCTATTTTGCCTAAAGACTCGCTTCTATCTTGAAGTAAATATTACAGTGCTTTCACTCATACACCTATGTAACCTTGCTTTCATTATTTATATACTCATCGTAGCAATTAAGTATATACAGTATATATAGATTTGTATTGTAAACAATATTCGTATGTGAAAATAACCTTGTTTTATTGTTAATTTAAACACACCTCAAGTAGTTCCGCATTCGTGACATTAAAACCTGCATTTGTATTGACATATAACAAAGTTCATGGCCAGTGTTTAATCATTATTCATGTTTTAGTAATTGCAAAGACAAATATCAGACTAAGTATTTCCTTGTAGGCCATTTTCAATTATGCGTTCGTTATTTTGTTGATTAACGTTTCATTATATCGTGAAGCATTCATTCAGTACCGTTATGTTCTGCGCATCATTAGTCGATTTTCTTCATTTTGGAAAGGAATTCTGGAAGTCGAAAGGTAAATTGAGATTCCTAGAGGGACTTCCAAAGCTGAATAAAATGTTCTAATGTTAGCCAGAATATAGTGGAAGAAAGCCATAAAGTACTGAACGGGTTAAGCGAGTCACAAAATGTAAAGAATACAGTTGCATTTAATTGAATGAGTAATAAACAAGGCCATAACAGTATTATTTAGTTATTTATACATATATATATATATATATATATATATATATATATATATACATATATATATTTTTTTTCTATTTTTGTTTTTTGGTCCCTATACCTCCAACAAGCTTTAAAATATCTCCAAGATAAGTTTGCACATATTTTGATAGAAAACTGTACCGGCCAAAGGTCGGTTTCTTCTAAATTGCAGGCTCGCTTTCGCTCGCCACGAAAAAATAGAGACTTCAGTGATACGAAAGGTCTTAAAACTGAAATAGGGCGAAATGTCTTATAATTGCCAAACTAATGGGGCGAACGTCTTAATATCTCAAAACTATTGGGGCTAAACACGAGCAAGAAGGGCGTACAGAAAAAAACACCCCCTTAAGTGTAAATCTATCCATAAACTCCAAGTGGCCTTAGATACGTAGCGTGTGTATCAGTGACTAAAGTATAACTAGCTATAGGCGGGTCAAAAGAACGGAACGGTGGAGTGAGGGCCCGGTTGCCAAGGAACGAGGGTGGGGGTGGGGGTGGGGGTGGAGGGTGGGGGCGGAGTGGTGGTGGACTGGGGGTGGGGGGAGGAGTGGTGGTGGACTGGGGGTGGGGGAGGAGTGGTGGTGGACTGGAGTTGGGGGAGGAGTGGTGGTGGACTGGAGTTGGGGGTGGAGGCGGTGTGGGGGTTGGTTTGTAAGTGATAAGTGTGGTAGTTGTCCTGATATATATATATATATATATATATCAAAGAGAGAACATAAACTAGATCTTATATATCAAGCCAGTACATATATCGGTATTAACATTAAACCTCTTCAATTCTAACTTCCTACCATGGTTGCGTGATCTATTCGTATTGAAGCTAATATCTTATAATCTACAATGTTAAATCTACAATGTTAAATCCATTTGCTATTGTACTTTAATTACTTCATTGAGTCGTCCTTGTATTGTACGATTACCCAACGAAAAGTATTGGGGGGGATCTCAACCGACCCTCATATCTCAGTCTCCTAATCGATTAAATAAGTTTCATCGCCCTAACTTGGACTCTTTCTAATCGATATATATCTCTCGTGAATGTTGGAGACCAGAATAGCTCAGGATAGTCCAGAAATGGTTGTACTAAGGGGGGATGATTAACTTTTTTGTCGATTTTCCATATGTTTATTATATTTCTATTTTCCTCCCTAGACCTCCATCAAACTTAAAAATACAACACCAGGATCCCTCTTCAAGATATATTTGTAAATTTCCTAAATACATAAATGGCACGAAAAGTCTTAATATTGACAAAGAAAAGGGGCGAAAGGTCTTAAAATTGCCAAACTAATGGGCTGAACGTCTAAAAATCTGAAAACTAAAGGGGCTAAGCATGAGGGAGAAGGGTGTCCAGAAGAATGGCCCATCTCCCCTTATAATATTTCTGAAATAGTCTCTTGAATAAATTATAGACCATTTATTGTTTACTACCTTGCACTGGTTGGAAAATCACTACTAATTAGAACAGCCAACCTCTACATCACCTCTTGGTTCGTTCCCTGTAGTGAATAGTCTGATTTTGGATATGTTTGGCCGACAAGCATCACCTTGCACTTCTCCAGGCTTGGTGCCATGTGTTATAGTTCATACTATTCACTCAGGTTGCTAAGATCTATACAGAACTATTCAGTATCTTTATAGGCTGCTCGCATTTTAGTTTGCTCCCTGGACACCCATCGAGCTTTAAGAAATACCGTACCCCTAAGAACCCCCTTCGAGATAATTTTGTACACATTTCGGCAGACATTTTTCGCGGCCGTAGACCGATCCCTCTTAAATTACAGGCTCGCTATCGCTCGCCAATACACAAAATCGACCCCTGAATGGCACTAAAGGTCTTAATATTGACAAAGAAATGGGGCGAAAGGTCTTAAAATCGCAAAACTAACTGAGCGAACGTCTTAAAATCTCCAAACTAATTGGGCTAAACATGAGGGAGAATAGAGTCTAGAAAAACCCACCCCCTTAAGTTATAATACAGTATAACCCTAACGTCATCTGCAGAGCTGGAGATATGTTGTTCTCGACTGTACATCTAACACTGCAGAAAACCTCACCTTTATGAAGTAATCACGAACTTGGAATGGCACTGGAATTTTCTTTCGTTAGATACCGAGGCAAGAGTCGTTTAAATATTCATCCATTTCCAAATTCGGGACCACTTGCGAGTTTCAAACTATAAGGAAGTTGGAGCCGTAAACATCGAATTTAAACGGAAATATAATACTAAAGTAAGTTTGTAATGGGTAGAAAGTATGTTGAATATGATTGTATGTGTTTATAAATGTAATACAGGCGTATTGTAGCTGGTAATTCTGCTAAATATCGACGTCTACAGCTTCAACATCCTTATACCCCGAAAATCGCAAGTGGCTTGGTAGATCCTTTTGGGTCCATTGATACTTTGAATGATTTCTTAACTCATTCAGTACCAGTGATATCCTTTTCATTATATCCTGGTAAATATATGACGATATTATTCAGGTTAAGTAGGAAGTCTTGCAATTAAAAGGCTACAGACTATCTCATTCAATCCATTTAGCTACCATATATCCTTCCTAAACTTCACAAAATCGTCTAAATATAGCAAGAATAAAATTAAAGAGACGTCGCTGGAACAGAAGGGGTAAATATTCACATAGAATGAAGAACTTATTATTTTTTACTTTATTTACATTAATTGCTACCTCGAGTTCACCATTTCGATTTGAATCTTTTATAATATTAAATCTTCAATGCGTTATTTCCACATAATGATTTTGATAATTTAATTTGTGTTCATATTGTGCGATTACTGTTTTGGTTTATTTGTTTTGCCAAGTTTGACATTTCGATTTTAGTATTATAGATTTCATGCTGCTGACATTTTTGCAAGAACGTAGATCTATCTGGTCGTGGCTTCTTGTGACCTTTATGGTGGATATGCAGCCTCTCTCTGTCTATTGGGGAAGGCTACATATTTAGTGAATGGTGCATGTAGGGACGAGCCTCACTTGGTACTGTAAGATTAAACGAATGCAGCTCAGAGAGAGAGAGAGAGAGAGAGAGAGAGAGAGAGAGAGAGAGAGAGAGAGAGAGAGAGCGAGAGAGACAGGAGAGAGAGAGACAGAGAGAGAGAGAGAGAGAGAGAGAGAGAGAGAGAGAGAGAGAGAGAGAGAGAGAGAGAGAGAGAGAGAGAGAGAGGATATAGAGCAAAGACCAACTGAGGAGGCAGAGAGAGAGAGAGAGAGAGAGAGAGAGAGAGAGAGAGAGAGAGAGAGAGAGAGAGAGAGAGAGTGTTTACTGTCAAAACGCGTCATAAAGCTCAAGGGATTAAAAGCATGCGTACTGAATTCCAAGCCAAACTTACTGAACTGGATCGATAGTTGCCAGGGAGAATTTATAACTAAGCAAACTGTGTATTCGTGGACAGGAATTTAGGAACATATTTCGGGGACAGCTATTTATTGTTTAGTTTGAAGGGGTTCTGAGAGGGATTAGTATACTAAATATAAAAAAAAAATCAAATTCCTCAAACATTACTGTAGGCCCTATAGGATGAAACCTTAGAAACCCTCAAAACGTCTCACGAGAGAGTGGAGAGTATAGTCTGCATAATGGCGGATTTACACTGTATTTCCTATGGGTAGACAATAAGAAAATCTTTTAATGGTAGCCAGAATAAGACGAAAATGACGTCATCGTGCTGAATGGGTTAAGGGGAGCTTTTTGTTTTTTTGAGTTTTTTTTTCTGGGACCATTTTTTTCCCCTTATGTTTCATCTAGATCCACGCATTAGGTTTTAAGATTTTAACGACAGTCGCCCGCCCATTCGTTTTGGCGATTTATGGACAATATTCTAGTTTGTTGTGCGGTATTGCCCCCCCCGTTATGCTTTTACTTAATTAATAAGGAAAAACCCTCTTTTCTTGTCATTTAATTGTCTATGTTGTTCCTGGCGAGCGATAGTGAGCCTGTAATTTAGGAGGAACCCGGTCGAAAATGTTCTACTAAAAGATGTACAAATATATCTCGAAGGGGAGTTTTGGGGTGTTCTTTTAAGCTGTATGGAGGTCTAGACAGGAAACTAAACCAATAGTAATAAATGAATACATGTATGAACAAATAGATACAAATCTGCACTCCAGGGACAATTGTCTAACAAAAATATACTTGAAGGGCTGTAAGACCAAAATTAAGGATATAAAGTTGATATACAGTATATAGCAGTATATATATATATATATATAATATATATATATATATATATATATATATATATATATATATATATATATATATATATATATATATATATATTGTGCTGTAGCGGAGTACCGTATATTGTCCGCTTAATTATACCTCTATTTTGATATAATTCTGATATATATTATTCATAATTGTGTATATTGAAATACCATAATAAATAGATATAACAATACCCATATAGTCTACAAACACGTGCCGCAAAGAATACAGTTGGTGTCAAGGGAGTAGTACAGTTGGTGTCAAGGGAGTAGTACAGTTGGTGTCCAGGGAGTAGTACAGTTGGTGTCAAGGGAGTAGTACAGTTTTGGTGTCAAGGGAGTAGTACAGTTGGTGTCAAGGGAGTAGTACAGTTGGTGTCAGGGAGTATTAACAGTGGTGTCAAGGGAGTAAGTACAGTTGGTGTCAATGGAGTAGTATACAGTTGGTGTCACGGGAGTAGTAGCAGTTGGTGTCAAGGAAGTAGTACAGTTTTTTTGGTGTCAAGGGAGTAGTAGTTGGTGTCAAGGGAGTAGTACAGTTGGTGTCAAGGGAGTAGTACAGTTGGTGTCAAGGGAGTAGTACAGTTGGTGTCAAGGGAGTAGTACAGTTGGTGTCAAGGGAGTAGTACAGTTGGGGTCAAGGAAGTAGTACAAGTTGGTGTTCAAGGGAGTAGTACAAGTTGGTGTCAGGGAGTATTACAGTTGGTGTCCAAGGGGAGTAGTACAGTTGGTGTCAAGCCGGAGTAGTACAGTTGGTGTCAAGGTAGTAGTACAGTTGTGGTGTCAAGAGGAGTAGTACAGTTGGTGTCAAGGGAGTAGTACAGTTTGGTGTCAAGGGAGTAGTACGTTTGTGTCAAGGGAGTAGTCCAGTTGGGTGGCAAGGGAGTAGTACAGTTGGTGTCAAGGGAGTAGTACAGTTGGTGTCAAGGGAGTAGTACAGTTGGTGTCAAGGGAGTAGTACAGTTGGTGTCAAGGGAGTAGTACAGTTGGTGTCAAGGGAGTAGTACAGTTGGTGTCAAGGGAGTAAGTAGTACAGTTGGTGTCAAGGGAGTAGTACAGTTGGTGTCAAGGGAGTAGTACAGTTGGTGTCAAGGGAGTAGTACAGCTGGTGTCAAGGGAGTAGTACAGTTGGTGTCAAGGGAGTAGTACAGTTGGTGTCAAGGGAGTAGTACAGTTGGTGTCAAGGGAGTAGTACAGTTGGTGTCAAGGGAGTAGTACAGTTGGTGTCAAGGGAGTAGAACAGTTGGTGTCAAGGTAGTAGTACTTTATCCAGTTATTTTCGATGAGCAAGTTTTTTCTCGTACTATTTTGAGGCTTTTACACGTTAGTTTCTAAACCAGCTCGAAGGCACATTGTGTTAAATAGTTTAAGGGGGGTGACCTGCTTTTTGTTATTTCTGTCCTTTTCTCTCTTTCTCTGGCTTGTATCCATTCGGCCCCATTTCAGCCAACTATTTTTAGAACTTTATCCCCCCCTAGGGGTCGATTTCTGTCCTGGCAGATGATAGCGAGCCAGCATTATATGAAGAAATCCGGCTTCGCCGGAAACATTTTTCTATCGAAAAATGTACAAATTTAGCCTGCTGTCTAACAAAAATAAAAAATATGCTGGCTCGCTACCGCTCAGCAGTAAAAATTTGACACCTGGATGGGGATAAAAGTCTTAAAACAGTAGGCTGAATGGAGCCAAATGGATACAAGCCAGAGAAAGATAGAAAAGGACAGAACAAAAACAGGTCACCTCCCTTAATTCGTGTGGAACTTTTATTTTGAAGTTGACGGACTACAATTGCCCGTGTAAATTGACGGAAATATCGCTCGTGTGACACTGCCTTTTGACTGCGATCGCTAAATGTAATCGTGAAACACCAATTTGACGCGAAGGTTATACGCCGACGTGAATATTGTAGTGCTTACTACGGTATTCAACGAACATTCTTATGGCGAGAGCGAAAGTGGAGAGA